>CM065780.1:61652733-62852733 GCA_033296515.1 Macrochelys suwanniensis
TGGTCCATGTTGTTTTCATGAACTAAAGGGTGTTGGACAACCCTTATTAAGGCAACTGCTCTCTGCAGGTGACTGGGCAGTTGGACTTGTAGTGGGAGTCAGAAAAAGCCCAAAACAGTACAGACCTTAATAGACCTAAGTGTGTGCCTGAGCTCAGTAGCGGATTTACCATGGAGCCAGTGTGGTCCAAAATCCCGGGGCCCACACCCTAAAGGGTGGCCCCAGGCAGCAGGGCTCCGACAAACAGCTGATCGGGAGGGAGAGAGAGTGAGAGGAGGAGGGGGCGAGTAAGCGGCCGGCCGCTGCTACAGCTCCTCTTCCCCCAGCCTGCTGGGAGTGCTGCTCCTCCCCCAATCCCTCCTCCCCCGCTGGAGGCTCAAGGGGGGAGGGAGGAGGAGGAATCTGTGGCGGCTCGGCTGCAGGCAGCAATAGCGGCGGAGCGGAGCTGTGGCCGGGATTCCCCTTCTCCCCCCCCGCAGAGCGCGGCGCGGCAGATGGGATGGATTGAGCCGCTTGACTCCTCCTCCCTGCTCCACCCCCTCCCCCCTGCTGCCCAGCGCGTCGCGCTCCGCAGCACTCTGGGAGGGGAGGGGGGAACCCGGCTGTGCGCTCCGTGGAGGAACGCGGCAGCGTGTCGGGCTCTGCGTGGAGCCCCACACGCTGTTCTGAGCTGCCTGGCACGGTAAGGGTGGCCAAGGGGTTGGAGAAGGGGCAGCAGGGGGTTTTCTGGAGGGGGCAGTCAAGGGAAAGGGAGCAGGGGGGGCCTTAGATGGGTTGGTGGTTCTGGGGGGGGGCCTGTCTGGGGGCGGGGGTGTGGAGAGGGGGATGGGGCAATCAGGGGCAGGGAGCAGGGGAGGTTAGATGGGTCGGGTGAGTTCTGGGGGGGCTAGTCTGGGGGCAGGCGGGTGCTGTGGAGATGTGGTCGGGGCAATCATGGGCAGGAAAGCAGTGGGGAGGTTATCTAGGTCAGAGAGTTCTGGGGGGCCCTGTCTGGGGGGCACGGGTGTGGACAGGGGTTTGGAGCAGTTGAGCAGGGAGCAGAGGGCTTAGATGGGTCAGAAGTTCTGGAGGGGGTGGGCAGTCAGGGGACAGGGAGTGTGTTGGATAGGTGCAAGAGTCCCGGGGAGATCTGTCAGGGGGCGGGGGTGTGTGGATAGGGGGTCGGGGCAAGTCAGGGGACTGGTAGGGTTACTAGGGGGGGCAATTAGGGTGGTGGGGGGGTCTCAGGAGAGTGGGCCAGTCAGGGGACAAGGAGCAGGGGAGGCTTAGATAGGGAATGGGGTCCTGGGGGGCAGTTAGGGGCAGGGTCCCAGGAGGGGGGCAGTCAGGGGACAAAGAGCAAGAGGGAGTTGGGAGTTCTTGAGGGGGGGCAGGTCAGGGGGCAGGAAGTGGGATGGAGTGGATGGGGGAGGAGCGGGGGCTAGGGCAGGCTCCCTGGGTGCACACCCTAATGAAATGTGCTGCACACAACCTATGCCTCTCCTCTCAAGAAATAATAGACCTGAACTCTATTGTCCCTCTGCAAATTTTGTGATACCACAGGGTCAACCCCTTACGTCTCTTTAAAAGTGAAAAGTTTCAAAAAAGTTCAATTGAATAGAAGATTGTTGGGTTTCAGAATAGATCTGGACAAAGGAAAAGTCCGGAGATAAATGTGAAAAAGTGAGGGATATATGGGTTTTTTTTTTGGTTAAAATGTTATGTTTGCTGTTGAAGAAAAAATTCAGAATAAACCGAACGTTATTGTTTTAGTTAAATAAAACAATTTAAATGTCTGTCTGGTGACGTGTCTCCTCCTAATACAGCCTGGCAAGAAAATCCCTTCAAATATTAATGATTAACCTCTTGAATTAGAGATAGTTCACCCTCCCAATGAACTTCATAAATATCTGCTTCAATTATCTTTGGTAAATGAAATAACCAATCATTCATTTTCTGATATAGCTGTAAAAACTCATCTGATAAGTTTTCAAAATAAATCAAGGTTTAAAAAATGTATGGTGTGTACCTATGGGGGGGATAGCTCAGTGATCTGAGCATTGGCCTGCTAAACCCAGGGTTGTGAGTTCAATCCTTGAGGGGGGCCAATTTAGGGATCTGGGGCAAAAATTGGGGATTGGTCTTGCTTTGAGCAGGGGGTTGGACTAGATGACCTCCTAAGGTCTCTTCCAACCCCTGATATTCTATGATTCTATACCTTCTAAAAATGAAACCTACATCTATCTCTGAGTTGTGAAGAATATGTATTAAGGTTATAACCAACCAACAAGAATGGACTTTTATGTAGAAACCCATGATTAAATCGATTCTTCCTGACTAGTGTGATTTAAATCATGATTAAATCAATCCACCCTGCCCGCTGTGCTCTTGCCCCTGGCCTCTTCATTCCCGGGGGGCCCCACAAATATGTTTGGCACCGGGCCCACAAAAAGTTAATCCGGCCCTGCCTGAGCTGAAGGATTTTCACCCAGAAACAGAAAAAACAACCCATGGAATATAATTCCATCTTTTTGATTGAGAGAATATGCATAGTTGGGGTTTGGGGGAGGTATTGAACCCCAGCGCTACTAATCCTCCACCATGCAGGCTGTCCCTATGCAGCATATGCGGCTGTATAGGGCACCGCCAAAAAATTTGGGGCACCGTTCCCCTTGCTGGCCGCAGCTGGAATCCTCTCTTCTCTGGCCGTCTCCCCGGGCTGAGGCGTCAGGCTTCTCTCCCACCCCCCTCCCTCACTCCGCTCCTCAGCCTCCGGCTCTGCAGCCCCAAGCCGGGGAGCCCAGAGCAGTGCAGCCGGTCACCTGGCAGCCTAGCCCACCAGCCACCCAGAGCAGAGTCCCCTCCTGGACCCTGCCTGCCTTCGCCGCTCGGTCTCTGGCGGGGGCCGGGCCGGGCAACAGGACAGGAGGAGCGAAACTTCCACATGAGTCAGTGTGGGAGAAGCCTGACAGAGCAGGGAAGGAGAGTGAAGGGGAGGGGGACTTAAAGTGACAGTGCGCCTCACGGTCTCACACACACACACAGCACCACTCTGCCTCTCATTAGTCCACAGTCCCCCAGGTACAGAGAAGAGTGTGTGTGTGTGTCAGAGAGAGAGAGAGAGAGAGTTTCACACTCCCCCAACACACACTCCTGTCACACAGTTCCCAAACAACACAGGCTCTCTCTCTGGCTCTCTCTCACACGCACTGGCTCTCTCTCTCTCACACACACACACACACACACACACACACACACACACTCTCTACTCTCTCTCTCTCTCTCTCACTCTCTCTCATCCTCTCTCACTCTTCTCTCTCTCTCTCTCTCTCACTCTCTCATCTTCTCACTCTCTCTCTCTCTCACTCTCTCTCTCTCTCTCTCCTCATCTTCTCTCACTCTCTCTTCTCTCTCTCTCTCTCTCTCTCTCGTATTATTGTTATTACTGCTTGTATTTCCTGTCAAAATGCTCATGGTGAGCCAGGCGTGGCGAGGGGTGCAGGAGGGCCCTGGCTCTGGCAAGATGCAGCCCCCATGTGACAGCGCAAAGCCTGCCTTGAGTCACTTGCTGCAGCCGTCTTGCTGCATATGAAGCTTGGTTCTGGGGGTCCGTGGGGGGGGGGGATGGCTGTGCCCCCTCGACACCACTAGTGTCCGCGGTGCTGGCTGGGGACCGCCTTCAGTGGAGCAAAAGGGCATCAGTTTAATAATACTGCATAGGGCCCCATAAAATCCTAAGAACAGCCCTGTCCACATGCAGCTATTCCACAGCATAGCAGCCCAAACATCCTGTCACCCACTTTCCATTTGCTCCTGTTATTTTCACAAGGTGAAAGAAGGTGCAGGATGAACCCGGAAGAAATCAGGATGTATTACTGCAAAATAGAAATCACGTTAAAACCACAACAGAGCAGAGAAGCAGAAGCTGACACAACCAGCAAGAGGGAGCAGCAGCCTTAGAGCAGCTTTAACTTGGCACTAGTCTTGAATTAATAAGGATGATGAGTCTGACAAACCAAAAAAATTTGGGACCAAATATACAATGGAGAAGTTACAATTGTTCTGTAAATACAGTACTCTCTGCACTTGAGCTTTATGTGATGCCATGTAAGATTATCATCAGAATTTTAAAATCTTTTTGTTGGGAGATTTACTTATTGTCTGATTAATAATTCTGGCAGGCTTCCAAGAAGTTTGGATTTGAACTAAAAGCAGGTAATTTGAATTAGCTGTGTTTGGTTTAAGACCATCAGTAATTCAATACCAGCACAATTTGACTTAAAAGATTTTAAACAATCCAATTGCTAGGCTTAGAAAACTCTCAAGCTGGAACTCGATTCGATAAGATCAGTACAGCACAATTTTATGCATGAATAAGTTCAGGTGACAGTTTACACTTTGAAAAATGATCCATTTTGCAAACATAATTAAAGAATTTTACAGCTAATGCATCTAATATTTGATTTCTCAGAGTCAGAGAGTGTAATATCACATTTAAAAGAATCTCGGGTCTCTGGCCTTTTAGATGACAGAAATCAGTGTCAATTGCAACTAAAGCCTCCGGAATGACTTCCATAGAATGTCTTGGCTCTTTCCAGAAATAGCTCCTTTGGCACAATCCTTTGTCATATGGACTATAGGGAGATTAATTTGGGTAATGGAACTAAATCTAACTATCAGATGTGTGCCTGCCTTGGGTAAGTTTGTAAGCATTTTGCTGCAGTGATACAGTTCCAGTGGGGCTACCAACAGTGGACAGGGCATAGTTTTGCTTAATCACTGACTTATGCTAGATGATGGCTAAAAACACCGGTGCCCTATATTACACTACAGCTCTTAACATTTATAGTTGTGGTGGAGCTGTACTAATGCTGCAAAAGGCTTTAGAATTTCTCAGGGCAGATGCACCTTCACTTAAAAGTTTTCTTCAAGGGCCAACAGAAAAGCAGCACTTTACAGATCTGTGTTTAGAGCTAAGGGTCTAGATAATAAGACTCATAACAAAGCACTTTTCTTGCATAGGTCTCAGAGTGCATTACAAACTTGAGTCTATTTTCAAGAGAAAGGAAAAAGAGGCAGGACGACAGGAAAAGGGGAAAGAAGGGAATTAAAGGTGACATTAAAATATTAGTTTGTACCAATACCACTTCTAGAGGGTGCAGGAACCAGATTCTGACACAGCCACAGTTGTCTTGCTCTCTAAGCTGGCTGAATCCAGAGATTTTATGAAGCTGATGCACTTAGACTCTGGGGGAGGTGGTGGAACTTTTGTGAGAGCCTCAGCCACATTCTGAATCCCTCGGCCCAAGCCTGAAGCCCCCTCCTGCACCCTGAACTCCTCATTTCTGGCCCCACCCCAGAGTCTGCACCCCCATTTAGAGCCCTCACACACCTTCCCGCACCCCCAAGCCCCCTACCCCAGGCCAGTGAAAGTGAGTGAGGGTGTGGGAGAGTGAGCCACCAAGGGAGGGGGAAATGTAGTGAGCGGGGGGCGGGGCCTCAGGGAAGGGGTGGGGCTAGGGTGTTCTGTTTTGTGCAGTTAGAAAGTTGGCAACCCTATCTCCCACACGAGAGTCAAAAATGTGTAGCTTCAATGTCAATATGGATGTGGCTACTCGGAGTAAGATGCGTGTGTGGCTCTGTGGTGTGAACTCTGATGGTGGACTTTGCTAACTCATGGACGCATGCATGCAACCCAGGACATGGGTACACACCCACTATAGACATAATCATAAGGATTTTTATCTACTGAGGGCGTCGGCAGTCAGTACATAGACCTACATTTTGTACGTGCCTAAGAGTCAAATGGAGGAGCCACAGCTGACATTTGTAATTTCTACAGTACTAGGCCCCTCCACTCTCATACATTAGTCCAGTGGATCAACAGTTTATACGTAGTAGAAGAAACCCACCTCCCCAGCAGATATATTTTCTCCATTTCAAAGAGCTGGGTTTACTTTCTAACACAAAATAGAATTATAGCCTCAGTCAACGTAAGAGGCCAGTAGATTGACATTTGGGGTGCAGGGTTGGATTAGCCTTACATTACACTGTCATCAATCTAAAGCTCTAAAAGATTCTCTAACTTTTCTGTTCTCTCCAACTGTATCTCAGAGGAATAGTCCTTCTGGTCAGATTAATTTACTTTGTGACTAGGTAGTTCAAAACTGAAAAAATAATCAATATGAAGAAAACCGGTTTAATACTTTCCAGGTGATGGCGGCTTAGGTTTTCCCTGCCTTTTTTTCACAGAATTGTTATTTTATAGTGTATTAAAGCTCTATAACAGTGTGATTAATAAAGCTCCTCCTAGCTCCACTCTCCTTTACACTAGTAGAAGTCTGGAGTAACACCACTGCAGCCCATGGACATGGTAATGGTATAAAGCCACCATGACCTCTCACCACTGTCTAATCCTCAATATCCATCAACAGTATTACTTTCTCCAAATCCATTTCAGCTACTGTAGTACATTGAAATCAGAAACAACAATAAAACAATGTGGAGGATACAATTCTTAAATAAACTCCGCTTGATCTATGCAGTTCTGGAAAACAGAAAGATGTCTTAAATACAGACAGAGTGAGGGGAGGAACGAGTTAAATACTAAACCATTTGCAAGATCCAGTATATTGACTGAAATGTAATGGCTCCTCCAGTATGACAGGACAAAAATGCAGTATTTATTCATTTTTTATTATTATATGAGCTGCACTGTAGTTTTAGCCAGTTACGGTACAATTATCATGATTCCTTGCTGTAACTTTAAAAATGCTTAGTCAGTTTGATCAGTATTTTCTTTTTATTAAGGTTTTCAGAAACTGCACCCACAGAGCCACAGAGACATTTACAATTTATGTTCGCCAACCTCTTGAGAGGCATTACATTTTTCCAAAAGTAATTTTTAAAGCACAGCAAGCCCTTGGGAAACTATTGTTTGGAAGATTCAAGTATCCAACATACGATTACAGAGAGTTTCATTTTGCTAGAAGTCTGAGTATCCAAGATAATCAGTAGCTGTTTCTTCATGTGCTTGTTTTATTATTATTTTTCCAATAGACAATCCATCTGTTTTCAGTATCTTTATTACTTTTATTCTTTGGGATTTGTAAAGTTTTCTGGATATGAACTGTTACTTTTCTAGTTTAAACCAATATCTTCAATATCTTTATCAAGTTCAAATTCACTCACCACTCACAAAGCCTGAGTATTTGGACTCTATACACATATAGTGCAGGGGAGCTGAGTAGGTGAAGTATACCTCCCAAACTCAAAGCCAGCATGCAGAGCTGCCACGCTGGCCACTCCAACCCAGTGGCACCTACTGCAGCCTCTGGGCTGAAATAGTGGTGTGACGCTCTGTACCTCAGGGGAACACCCAGCACCCCAATGTTCATCCTTGTAAAATGATTGTGTGGTATTCAATGCAAAGTTTGTCATGTCAGGTGTCTTTGGAAAGCTCATGATGCACTGAGCATTGTTGTTACAGTAATGTTATAGGTTATAATTTCATGTATGTAGTTATGAGGCTGAAAATCTATCCTCATGGCTTAAAATAAGCCCAGGAAAAAATTCTCCAAGAGCAGAGAGGCAGTTAACACCTCATCAGGGCAGGTATGGGACAAACCCAGCCCAGCCCCACAAGAACAAAGGATGCTGGCCTAGGCAGCAACAAAAGAATCTGTTAGATTCTCAAGGGAGCCACCCCCCTTCCTTTGGTCAGTTTTGGACTGTGATGAAGTAATGCTCACCTGACTCTGAAGAGGAGGGGGCAAAGCCAAGAGGGAAGAAAGGACACGATAAAAGGAAGATACATTTGCCATGCTTCCTCTCTCTTCCACCTACATCTACAGACACCACACCAAGCAACTAAAGCGCTGATCAAAGGGGAGAGCCTGGCTGAAGAGCAACCAGCCAGCCTGTGGTGAGAAACATCTAAGTTTGTAAGGGCACTGAAAGTGTTAAGATCAGCTTAGAATGCATTTTGCTTTTATTTCATTTGACCAAATCTGACTTGTTATGTTTTGACTTATAAATCACTTAAAATCTACTATTAGAGTTAATAAATCTGTTTGTTTATTCTACCTGAAGCAGTGTATTTGCTTTGGTTTGTCAGAGACTCTCCTTGGGATAACAAGCCTGGTACATATCAATTTCTTTCTTAAATTGACAAACTCATATAAGCTTGCAGCGTCCAGTGGGCATAACTGAACACTGCAAGACAGAGGTTCCTAGGGTTGTGTCTGGGACCGGAGAAATTGGCTAGTGTCATTCAGTTGCACAATCCAAGGTGCAGCTTACATGCCAGAGGCTATGCATGAACAGCCCAGGAGTGGGGGTTCTCACAGGAGAGCAGGGTAAGGCTGGCTCCCAGAGTCAAGGATTGAAGTGACCTAGCAGATCACCTGTCCAGATAACACCAGAGGGGAACATCACAAATGGTCACACCCCTTTTGAGTCAGTTGTGTGGATTACCAAGGTCACTGGTCACCCACCCCCAATGTGTCCTCTGCACTGACCTATGACCAGAACAGAGACACTTCCTGAGGGAGTGAATGGTCACCCTACTGTGGGCAGACCTCACACACAGCCTCTATATAGGGCTTTAATGGTGCAGAGAATCTTCTATCAGTCCTCTGTTCTGAAGCTAAATTTCATCCTCAGTGCATACACAAAACAAGGTTTCTGAAATCTATATGTAGTCATATATACATGGATCCTGACAGGGGTGGAGGGGGGAGTTGTAACTAAGGGAGCCTCGGTTCACAGCTAAGCAGGCAATAGCAAATTAAAATATCAAGTAAAGATTATCTGTCATCTGGATGCACGTGAAGAAAACTCTTATACAAGTATTTAATGTTTACCTGGAGTAGTCATTGAGTGATTAACACTGCTCTACAGCCAAAATGCTTCTGAAATGTAGTCAAACTTTACTAATTCTGGGTCACTGAGAACAAAAATGATGCTTAAAATTGTTGATTGGCTCTAGTTTTCAAGACATGCTATTGGGTCAGTATATACGACCCTTGACTTGGGAATGGCGGAGGATAAGTGAGTTATAAAGGGAAGGGATCTCAATTTAAACCAGAAATGACTAAAATACATCTTTCACTGGATCTATGAATAAATCTATGACTGGGTTTGGACAGTACTTGCTTTTTAGGCAAAACAATGAATGATGCAATCTGAAGCTGGTATTGCATCATACATGATATGAATTGTATCATGTTATTCCTAGAAGTCGTGGATGATGCAATCATAACGAAGCTTACATCACTCTGCTGAACAAATTGCCCTATATCAGCTCTAGAAATCATACAGTGTCGTGCTCTCTTATTTGTCAGTGTTTGATTTTGCAAAGGGACACATTTCTGTTTAGCCAAAGTGAGCAGAGATGCCTCGTACTTGTGTGAACAGTGCAGATAACTTCTGCTATGTTTGTGGTGAAGTGACTTTTGCATCACAAAAGCGCAGTATAAGCACTATGGTTAAGAAAGCCTATCACCTTTCTTTTGGCTGCAAAATTGGAGATCAGGACAAGAGGTGGGGCCCACACATATGCTGCAACACATGTGCAACAAATCTTCGCCAGTGGTTGAACAGGAAAAGGAAATCTATGCCTTTTGCAGTGCCAATGATTTGGAGAGAGCCAACAGATCATACCAGCAATAGTTACTTCTGCATGGTGCCTCCAGTTGGGAAAGGTGTGTCAAAGAAGAAAAAGTGGACTGTGCATTATCCAACCATTCCATCAGCTATACGCCCAGTACCCCACAGAGAAGGACTACCGGTTCCTGATGCACCAGAATCATTCTCACTTGAGTCAGACGAGGAAGAGGAAGAGGATGAAACTTCTGGTCCTGAACCATCAATGTCACAGGACCCACATTTTCTCCCATCCTCCTCCTCTGAACCACACCTCATCACACAAGGTGAACTGAATGACCTTCTCAGGGATTTGGAACTACCCAAGAGTAAGGCAGAGCTTTTGGGCTCCAGACTACAGCAGTGGAATCTCCTGGCAGGTGATGTTAGGGTTTCCATGTTCCGTGACCGTCAAAAGGATCTTGTCCCATTCTTCTTCATGGAAGGTGATCTTGTAGCCTGCAACAACATCGATGGTGTGATGGCAGCCCTCAACATCGTTCACAATCCAGATGAGTGGAGACTGTTAATTGATGACAAGTCTTAAAGCTGTTTTAGTGCATAATGGCAATGTTTTGCCATCAATTCCAGTTGGTCATGCAGTCCATATGAAGGAAACCTATGACAACATGAAACAACTTTGGAGGTGCATAAACTATGACCAACATCAGTGGCAGCTTTGTGGCGATTTGAAGGTTGTTGCTCTCTTGCTTGGTCTGCAGACTGGATACACAAAGTACTGCTGTTTTCTCTGCGAATGGGATAGTCGTGCAAGAGATTCCCACTATATCAAGAAAGATTGGCCACTCCGACAGTCATTGGAGCCTGGGAGGAAAAGTGTTCAGCATCCGCCACTTGTTGAATCAAGGAAGATTTTGTTACCACCCTTACACATCAAGCTGGGTCTGATGAAGAACTTTGTCAAGGCCATTGACAAAACACAAGCAGCTTTCAAGTACCTCCGTGGAAAATTTCCAAGGTTAAGTGAAGCTAAGATAAAGGAAGGTGTCTTTGTTGGTCCTCAGATTCGTGAACTTCTTCGAGATGATGCATTTGACCATGCACTGCGTGGCAAGGGAAAAAAGGCATGGAAAACCTTCCAGTTAGTGGCAATCAATTTTCTCGGAAACAACAAGGCAGACAACTACAGGTTGTTGGTGGAAAACCTCCTCAAGGCATACAAAAGCCTTGGTTGCAACATGTCACTAAAGATACATTTTTTGCACTCTCATCTAGATTTTTTTCCACCGAACTGCGGAGCAGTGAGCGACGAGCACGGCGAGCGATTTCACCAGGACATTGCAACAATGGAGAAACGCTATCAGGGCAAATGGAGCCCATCAATGCTTGCAGACTATTCCTGGACAGTGACAAGAGATGCTCCATTTAATGAATACAAGAGACAAGCCAAGAAGTGCCGAGTAGACACTGAATAGGACTAAACTATGTACATAATAGTTTTTTTCCTTTTGTTTCATAATAAATTTTATTTATATAACCCCTTTGCTGATTTTTAAAGTGTTACATAAACAGGACAGGTGAAATAGTATCATGTAAAGCAACCATAAACACATGAAAAGACCTAGGTTTACAATTTATGATTAAAACTCTACTATCTACACAATATACATAGACATAAAATGTAAAAACTTAAATATCTTAGAAACAGTAGCCAATCAGTTGTTTTAATTGTCATATTTGAATTCAGCACATCAAAATACATACTAAATAGCACATTTTATCTCTGAAGCAGACGACTTCTCAAAAATTGTAGACCAGTGTTACCTAGTGATGGAGGTCTGGACTTGTATATAATACCACACAAAACTTTTGCTTGATTACTAAGCACAAAGGCATATGACAGTGCATTTAGTAAAAAATAAGTATAAAAGTAAACAATGTAAGGAAAACTATGATTTCCATTTTAAAAGCTTCTACACACTTTTTATACTGGAAAAAACAATGATTTTGTTTGTGAAAGACAGAATTGCACCATGGCACTGCACTTCCCGCCCATTCATTTCTAGTCAGAGTTCCACACTAGAGGGGCCAAATCATTCCTTCAACATGAAAGAAATTGACCTCTTCAGATCAGCCTATGAGATCAACACATCAGGGATGGGAAATCAGGCAAGATACCTTGGCACAGTGAACATAGGCATGACTCTCCCATATGACCTGAGAGCCACAAATAAATCAACAGCTGCAGGTGTGCTGCCCATGCCATGATTCCTCTTGCAGACTGCTCCTGCCTTCTCAACTAAACAAATGATCCACTCCCCAAAAGACACAAGTAAAATTAAAGTAGTGGGGTTGGGTAGTAAAGCATCCATCTTATTCAGATGTCACCGAAGCAGAACCTCCATATCTCAAGTCATCAAAATGATTGCACGGCCTATATTATGACAATAGTTGAGGCACAGTAATGGTGTTACCTGGGTTGCCCATACTGACAGCAATATTAGATACTAAATTAATGTTCAGAAAGTTCCGAATTTGACCAAAACTTCATTCAATTTTAGGTGAACTGTAGGCAAAAACCAAGCCCTTTTTAATGTTTGACACATTTGGGAAAAGGAATTGGACACGCCAAACTACCATCAGAAAAGCTATACTTGCAATATTTCTGGTCATAACAAGAGAAGGAAAACCTGTTCTAAGACTAAAGCCCAATTCTGACAGCTACAAGATGTTGAAGTACAGAAAGTAAATAGCCAACACCATAGGGTAAATTCACCTCATTGCCAGCGAATTTGGCCCAGAATGAAGGGAAAATAACAAAAGTTTATTCAAAAGTCTAAAACTGAACATTTGGACTGTGCGTGTACTAAAACACAATGGTTTATAAACAGGAGAAACAATACCGATAATTCATAATCAGGGCTGATAGCACTGCCTATTATAAAGATTACCCAACACTTCACATCATAGAACATTTTTTTTCAGGTCTTTATAACTTTACCAAACTTTAACCATTTCAGCTGCAATTTTCCTTGTTGGGTGTCTGCCTCAGGCTAAATTTTTTTGCAAATTTTCAGCAAAAACAATTCAGCCATCTGAGAATGACGCGAGTGATAAACATGCTTTGCCCTTGTTAAAAACTTCTGGCAACCATTTCTTTGAAACGCTCTCACACCTCCAAGCTTTGGAGCAGGTACTTTATTGACAGGGAAGTGGCCATTGTGTCAAAGATGTGCCTTTTGACATCCTCATGAAAATCCACCCAAATCTGGCCAGGTAATAGGTCTTTGAAAAAACTGCAATTTGCACAGGCTCCATAATTAAATTTTTAGCAGCTAAACTCTCCAAAGATTCTCTCTGCACTGGGCATGCGCCAGCTCAGAGCTGAACAGGACTTCCCCTGCAAGAGGAGCCCTGGCCTGCTACAGGCCATGTGTCAGGTCTGCATGAGGCAGGGGCCCTGTGAAAAGCTAGTATGTGATTATGTAATTAAAGACTTTATCAGAAGGCATAATAGGCACAAGAGGGCTGAATTAAGTTTGCACAGGCAACCTTAATTCTAGCATTTCCTAACTTTTGACAGATTTCAGAGTAGTAGCTGTGTTAGTCTGTATCTGAAAAAAGAACAGGAAGTACTTGTGGCACCTTAGAGACTAACAATTTTATTTGGGCATAAGCTTTCGTGGGCTAGAACCCACTTCATCAGATGCATAGAGTGGAACATACAATAGGATAAGATAGATAGACAGACAGACAGACAGAACATGGAAAGGTGGAGATGGTTGCCATACCAACTTCAAGTGGCTAATCAGTTAAGGTGAGCTATTATCAGGAGTTGATTTTGCAACTTTAATAATGTTCTTTCTAACCTAGTTTTTGTGTATGTAATTGCATAGGTTTCAAAAAACACAAACTGAAAAAAAAGAAAGTCCTCCTGTGGTATCATATTGACACCCACACGATTCATCGGTAGGGTTAGAATCTCTAGATAAATCAGACCTCTAACACTTGAGGTAATATTATTTAGGTTGCAAAGTCAACTCAGCTGTGTGCCTCAGCCCAAGTTTTTGGGAAAATTTCAGCAGAAACTACTCAGTTGTTTCTGAGAATGAGGCTAGGGAAAAATACATGGTTTTGCTCACTTTAAAAAATTCTGGCGACCTTTTCTTCATGTGTAATTATTTATTGACAAAATTATTAAAGCCCCTAAAAACACAAGACAAAAAAATACTTCATAAATACTCCCCACTTTAGTCTTTCAGGAAGAAGAGGTTTATAAGGACTATGGGCCAGATCCTCAAAGGTATTTAGGGGTCTAACTCCCATTGATTTCAGTGTCAGTTAGGCACTTAGAAACCCCTGACAATCTGGGCTGACAACTTTCCATTAGACTATTCAGGATATCCTGGCTTTTTTCTTTCTGTCTTACCGACACCTGAGAGAGTCAAAGCAGCCACACACCCTTTTTGTTTGACTTCCAGCTCCAGATTTGCTGAACCACATGTCTGTCATAAAAAGATGCCTGAAATGTTCATCCGTTGGTTGTCATAGAGATATCACACACACACGTCCAAGTCCCACTCTGTCCAGAAGAGCATATTTACATCAGAAATATCTACAGTGTGTGTGATGGTTTCTTCACCTACCATTCACTAAGCCTCCGAACAGGCCATTAATCATCTCCTATATTTGTCCAAAAAGCTGATTGCAGACATTTTACGTTTCTTACTAATAGACTCATAGACTTTAAGGTCAGAAGGGACCATTATGATTATCTAGTCTGACCTCCTGCACAACGCAGGCCACAGAATCTCACCCACCCACTAAACCCCTAACCTATGTCTGAGCTATTGAAGTCCTCAAATCATGGTTTAAAGACTTCAAAGTGGAGAGAATCATCCCGAGAATCCTCCAGCAAGTGACCCATGCCCCACGCTACAGAGGAAGGTGAAAAAACCCCAGGACCTCTGCCAATTTGCCCTGGAGGAAAATTACTTCCTGACCCCAAATATGGCGATAAGCTGAACCCTGAGCATGTGGGCAGGACTCACCAGCCAGACACCCAGGAAAGAATTCTCTGCAGTAACTCAGATCCCACCCCATCTAACATCCCATCACAGGCCATTGGGCATATTTACCACTAATAGTCAAAGATCAATTAATTGCCAAAATTAGGCTATCCCATCATGCCATCCCCTCCACAAACTTAGAAAGCTTATAAGAGCCATCCTAATACTGACAAATATCCCTGAAGAGCTGAGAGAAACAGCTAATGCATGGGTCTAGTAAAGTTAACTCACTTTCATTACATATATACAAAGCTTTGATTAATGAATGTTCCATTGCCATCATTTTACAAGCATGGAAAAATTATTTTCAAACCTGATTTAATAAATCATGCTTATTGCAAGCTGTTTAAATTTCTTCCTGGTTGCCATGGCTACAATATTCCAGATAATTATATTTTCTAGTGTCAGAACTGTTCTATGCTGCCAAACCTATAAAAGCAGATGGATTTGTGAATTCTGTAACAAAGCTGTACCAACCATATATTCACAGAAGGGGAGGTTATGCAGAAACAATTTACAAAGCTACATCAGACTTGTTCTGAGTTCATCTGTTAGGAGCAAATGGGATAGTCCTCACATAGCAATTTATAACAAATAACCCAGTCATAGCAACAGGGTGCTAGGTTCAGTTAATGAAGTCTATAACTCTCCAAATGAAACCTTCCCAGCCAAGCATGATTAATAATTATCCATGAAAGACAGCAATCAGCATAAGAAATGTAAAGGAACATGGTCAAGATATTTTTTAATACTAACATTAGATTTACTTGGTAGGGGAGGTACTGTAATTTCAAAATCCTTGCCAAAGTACTGTAATTCACTGTCTACAGAATAATTACAGCAAAATAGCTTACTCCTAACCGCCACCTTCTACACACCCCTACACAATTTGTAAAGGTACACGGTGTGCTCACAATGTAGAAGATGCTCATCCTCCGCAATTACACTTTTGAAAGATACTTGAGCATTTGTTCACCCTTCACCGTGGTGACAGAGGGCTGGAAGCTAGCAGTTGAGCCAGCGCTCTGATTATTTAGGCACCAGTCAGTTCCCTTGGAGAAAGCTGATTGGCTAATTAGCTGCATATCCCCAATCAGGCTGGGAGGGCCAATGAACCAATTAGCCATCAACGGAGGGGTGTAAAAGATGACACAGAAAGAAAGTGAGGAGAGAGGGCCTGGGCTAGGTGAGCCCAGTTTGCTCTGAGATCTTATAGGAGGCAGAGCTATGCTCCTCCCTGGTCCTATGAGAAAGGGATAAAGGGTGAGAAACACTGTAATACTTTGCTGCACAGACTATATGGGCTTTGCTAAAAGGAATGCACTTACTGGAGAGTCTGAGAAGTTTCTGGGACATCAGAGGCCAGGGACAGAGCATGCCTTGTTACACAGCACATTCTGAGAGAACAGCGATAGCTCGGAGGCCCTCACTCCTACAGAAATTCTTGCCTTATTAAACTTTAAAAGCCAACAACACTAAACAGTTATATGTAGCTTTGTGTCTTCATCCTAACCAGAGACGGGGGGGGGGCACATTTTGACTCCTGAAGGGACTCAGAAAGAAGATGAGCAATAGTGGGGACGTAGGGGGAAACTGCAGGGCCAGCTCTAGGCACCAGCCAAGGAAGCAGGTGCCTGGGGCAGCAAATGTGAAGGGGCGGCACTTGTGCTGCTCTTGGGGCGGCACTCCAGGTTTTTTTGGTGGCACAGCTGCGGCAGGTCCTACATTGTTTCCTCTTCGGCAGCACGGCTGCGGCAGGTTCTACATAAAGCTAGAGCCGGCCCTGTACACACATATCAAACTTCCACTGCAAATTTGCTCTTAAGGGTGAGGGTAAAATAGCAGACACCTCCTTAAAAATCATGCACATTCTTTCTCTGCTCATGCAATTGTCCTAATGCAGCTTGGACGTGGGAACAGTTAATGCATTCCCGGCTCAGGCAGCACCTTGCCAGTACAATCATCTCTTCCTTCCTTCTATGGTGTACAACTCAGACTGTGTAGCCCAGCCCCACTAATGGACACCATCTTGCCACCCTGAGCAACACATAGTCTTCTGGTTAATGGGGAGGGAGGGGGAAGCAAAGAGAACCAACATGGAAGCAAAACACAAGAAATTGCACACAAAAAAATAATACACAAAATTTAAACCAAAAGACATACCCACAAAAGGAAAAAATGAGATGAGAAAGAAAGAAAGAAAATAAAGATAGAAACAGATGAAAGCGAATAGGAGAAAAAGACTTGAGAGAATGTGGTAATGTGCTGGGACATGCAAAAGAAAGTGGTTGGACTCACATCTCATTTATCACAAACAGGAACTGTCCACAACAACAACAACAACAACAACAAAGTGAACTACTACTACATTAAATAACTGATGCTCACAAGACCTTTGTGAAGTAAGTAATATTACCCACTGTGACAGGCTTCTGTGATACCAACCTGTCACAGCAGCTCCAAGGTGGTTTCTGTGATACCAACCCGTCACACCCACATTTTACAAATGGTAGAGAAGTTAAATATCTTGCCTTTGATCACAGAAGAAGAGCTGGGATTGAAAGACAGGAGTTCCATGCTCAGACCATTAGACCAAGCACTTCATTCTCACTCATGTAATACACACTTCTCTCGGAACTATGCTAATGTCACTGGGGACACCATCCCTGGTGCTGGCAAGGAAACAAGGAAATATATTGACTTGTGATCACCAAGAAACAACAGGAAATATAAATAGTTCTTGACACATGGAAAAAAGGCAAAGCCAGTGGGAAAGCAATGTTCTTTTCCAGATTCCAAGAAGGTGTTATAAGGAGCAGAGAGTAATAAATAAAAAGAAAAACTATTTAACAAGTGCATTTAAAGGTCCCCCCAGTAGCTCTGCAGTGTTCAGCCTGCCTATTTTTCAAATGAGAACACTTGGCCTCATAATTTTCTTGTAAAAATATAATTTATGAAAATAAAAACTGAATCAAAACTACCCTGATGAAAAAAGTATGTTACAAAAATACCTTTAGCCACTTTTACTGTAATCATGATTTGTGCACCTCAGATGTGATTTGTTGACTGCTTTTAGTATTCAGGCGTGAGAAGGGCAGGTGTAACTAATCTATTGCTCAGGCTCTCCCTAGTAATATTTCCAAAATCCTTGTTAAAACTGCAGTGACAAAGTGGTAATTACTTGGGTGAGTACAGACTGAATGAACCCCAGGCCATTCGCTGTGCAAAATTCACAGATGCATTGAAACACCAGGAGTGAAATTGAATTTGCAATGAAGTGCAGCTTTTACCCAAAGGCAACAAAAATGCTGCTTCTAATTTTCATTAAATCAGATTTATTGAAATATCATTAATGTTGGTAGGATCCAGCATTGACACACGTTCAAATAACTTCCACGTATTGGTAGAAAGCCGCAACTTAAGTCACCAGGATACAAACCTGTAAAAGATGAGGATTAAAAAAGTTCTCAAGGGATGGGTAATAGAACACACTAAGCCGTCCACTGCTGGGTCAGCAGCCTTAATCCACCCTCTCCCCCCCCCCCACCCCCCCAAAGCCAGGAGTGGCAGAATTTATTACTATCTGATGGCTTTTTTGTGGCCTGCCATATGCAATATGAACAGATAGTCTCAGCCCAGACCCTAGTGAACACGTTTGTGCATTACAAGTTCCCTTCAAAATTAACACTAATTGGCTATTGTTCTTGGTGGTCTCTACAGAAAAGGGCTCAAGACTGCCATGAAGTCTGAACCACCCTGACATGCATAAAAGTAGTCCTGTGATGGGTTGGATCCCCCTTTTGGGGTGCCACCTGATGTACTGGGATTTCACTGAGCCTCTCTTGCTCAACCAACCAGGATTCCCTCTCCCTGCTTTGCTGAATTAAGCTCTCCGGCCTTTTGCAGCACACTTACAGGTAGGGCCACGCCCGACTGCAGTCTCAGACTCAAGTCAGCTCTGTGTGAGAGGACTCCCCCAGCACTCACATGCACACCCCTTTTGGGATGTAAACCCCAAATAATACGGTCTTGCACTGTATAGAAAAATCTGCACAGCACAAGCTCATAAAAATCCGCACTCTTCCTCAATGTGAAGAGAGATGTGAACAACGTCTTGCCTCCCCTCCCCCACAGTTAGAAATTACATACACTGGGTTTTTTTATAAACAAGAAATAATGTATTATTTTGTAATAATAATGTATTAACTACAAAAGGTAAATTGTAAGTGGTTAAAGGGATAGAAAAGAGAACAAAGCAGATTATGTTAATAAATAAACAAAAGCCGCAGACTGAGTATAACACACTATATGGGTAGGATACAAATTAACAAATTCTCACCTGAGTGATAAACAGGCTGACAGATTCTTATGGCACAAGTTGCCTTGGCTTTCCCAGGTTTTCTTACACAAGCTAAAGATCTTACCCTGGGACCATCACTTCTCACAGCACAATCTTTGTTCCTCAGGTGTTTTCAGGTGTATTGTTGTAGGGAGAGTGAGGACTCCCTCATGTTGTCATTGTCCCCCTTTTATATCTTTCCCCCACTTGCTGGAAAACTTTTTTGCTGTGACCTGGGTCAAACAATTCCCTTTGTATAGAGCTATCTGATCTGGGTCAAACAGTTCCCATCATATAGAGCTATCTCTGAGAGGTTTCTATTGCACACAGTTCCTGGGGTAATTCTTACGCTTGTGTGCATTTCTTCAATAAGCCACTAACATTGTTTGGCCTCATCCAACGTTGCACATTTGAAATAAGGAGACATGGTCAATATTCCCAGCTTCAGATACAAAAATGATACAATAATATAGATTGGATAAACACATTCAGTAAATTATAACCTTTCCAATGATTTCTTACAAGACCCATCTTGCATAAAGTATATCTTAGTTATACCATATTCATATCATAACCATGTTTCCATAAAGAATATGGGGTGTAACATCACAAGTCCCTTCAGCTCCAGGCCGAAATATATTCATAGGGTGGTACGTGAAAGCTAACCCACACTGTAACTGAAAGCCCTTTAAACAGGCTGAAACACAAGAGCACACTTTCTAAATCAAATAAGCGTACAGTAAGACTAGATACACCCCTTTAATGAGAAACAGAACCTCTCTATCCAGATGCTCCCAGACCAGAGCTATTGGCTCAGATGTTATAGGAAAAATAAAGGGCTCCACCTCTTTCATGGCGCTGGTGATTAAGCCTTGCCTCCACAGCCCAGACCTCCAGGGCTTTCTGCCCTGGTCATTTCTGCCTCTTCCTGGAATATATCACCCAGAGCCAGTGCAACGCCGACATACCCTGGCGCTTAGTGCATGAGCCTCTATCGCATGAGCTAAAAGCCAACTGACTGTTAGCGAAGGCTGTAGAGCAGACATTTTTTCTCTCTCTCTCTCTCTCTCCCTCCCTCCCCCACAACTAGATGGGACAGAACGCCATACCCAGAAGGTGTGTGGGTTACTCCAGCACTAGACAAAAGCAGACTAAGCAATTGCTTAGGGCCCCGAGCAGCTCAAGGAGGCCCCCTATTCACTTTTTATTATAAGAACTTGCCTGTTTCAGTATTGTGGGAGGGGCAAAAAGTATTCCTGCTTAGGGCTCCCAATGGGCTAGCTCCAGCTCTGATACTATCTGTCTGGGTCCATCACATGTACCAATCAGCTAGACAGCCCAGCTAAAACAGCAAATATTGACCAATCACAATTTACCCACACTTTTTTAATATAATTAAAGAAAGTCATAATCTTCTTGTGGCATGTCCATGACCAGGAAGAGAGCCTAAATTTGTCTGATAAATTATTCATTGTAAATTATTCATTCAGCACTAGCTATTAATCTAGAACCTTTACAAGCACTAAATTGCACAATAAAAATCCTACAATGCTACAGATTCCAAAGTACTGCCGGTAGCAGTGATTTAGGCCATGGTCCACACATTTCCCATCACTGTGCTCATTTATGATTAAACTAATGCATATATCAAGATGCCTCAAATCATGTAAAATTCATTAAGTAGGACTAATTTGTCCATTTCAGTGATAGTACCACTATCAGTCCAGAAGCAAAACAATTCCAAATGGACTACTGCAATCTTCTGAAGCCAGTAAATATTCTATTTCTCATTCACCAGACCACCCTATGAAATCAACGCAATGGAGAAATACAGCCAAATACCAGCAATTGATCAAACCCATGAAAGAGTTCAGTCAAGAACTGGATACCCATTTAAAACATTCCATTAATATGTCTCATCAATAATGAAATGAAATAGGCTGCCTTCCTCCACTATATGCCAAAAGAAAAGTAAACTATATTTTACATCAGTCACTCAAACTACACAGTTGGACAACAACAATAACATTAATTATGTTTTACTCCAAAACTCTTCTACCTCCAGTCCTGATAAAGGTACTTTCTGTAGGCTTGATACCTGCACTTTCCTGAATTAGTTACTAGAGGATTAGCAAGTGGTTCACTTTTTATGAACTATCTTCTCGTCAGTGCTTAATTTGTAATGAAAGAAGGGCTGGGGCTCAAGCAATTAGGTGCTGGGGCTCAAGCAATTTTTTTACATTTATAACTTATGCATCAAGCCCAGAGGTGCCGGGGCTATGAACTGCCAAGCCTGGAGGCTCAGCCCTGGCAAAAATTAAGCACTGCTTCTCATCCATCTTGGTAACATATTGTGTTATTCACATGCACATTGAGGGTTGTTCCAGAAAGTAAAAACTCAGTAGATAAATGTAATGCACATGAGGTTATCAGAAATAGAATGCACAGAGGGAGAAGGGAAAGGATAAAAATTTGTTGCTCATTATAATGTTAAAGAATTTCCAGAACTTGGAAATTACTGTACTTTTATTGTTCCCTAGACTCATTAAAGATCACAGAAAATTGAGACAAACTATACACACTGTATTCACCGCTGACTAAAACACATTCCTGAACAGGTTATCAATGTTCCTTTATGTATTTTTTGGAGGAAAAATAGACAATATTCCTTTTGTATTGTGAAAGGTTTCCCAAGGAAAGTGATAAAAGCTTCATTTGTCTGAGTCATTTCAAAGTGAACTGAACAAAGAACTGGAAGATATACAGTAGGCAACAACACTGCACTAGGAAATTATGGAGACAATAACCTTATAGGTCTGTTTCATCTCTAACATTTAAAGAGTATGTCTACACTGGAGCTAGAAGATGTGATTCCCTGCTCAGGGAGAGATACCCATGTTAACTCTGATCAAGCTAGCACAGAAAAAAATAGAATGTAGCTGTGGCAATGCAAGTGTCAGGAGGGGCTAAGGGAGAATGTACCTAGTAGTGGGGCAACTAGCCCCTCCCAATGTTTGCACTGCCATAGCTATTTTTAGCATGCGAGTTCAATCACAGGTGGGGTGGGTATGTCGCCTCAAACTGGGAATCACACCTCCACCTTCAAGTGTAAGCATGCCCCCAGTCAACCTAGAAGTACACATGGATCATTCTCCCTTCAACTCTTCTTGCTCTTTTAAAGATATAGCATCACAATTTTTAGGTACCTAGCTTCCAACAGTCAGCATGTGGGTTCCCATTCCCAGCCTTCACAGCACGAATGAGACCTTCTCCAAATGCTTTGCTGCTTCTGAATACACCTTTTTGTTTCCACTCTGATTCTTGCACAAAGCTGAAATTTGCAGAGTCAGTTCACTACTACCATCTGTGAGTCTAATTGCTCTGCTCATTTATACTCCTCTAGGTATCACAGCCTAAATTGAGCTATGTCCAGAGGCTGATCCTGATTGGTGATCAGGAATTACAACTTTAAGGGTCAGGCTGTGAAGAAACCCAATGTTCTCACATATCACAGGGAGACAATTAAAAAAAACAGTACTGTGAAAGGTACTGAAAAACAGAATGCTGCCAAATAGATTAAGATTGTTTGAAAAAAAATCTAGGATTACACCCTGAGCGTCTGTGTGCTATGTAGCCAGCCCTGGTTCAACAACTCTGACCCCAGTGGCCTGTCTACAGCCCCACTCTGTCTTCCATCAGCCTTGGTTACAACCAGTAAGGTGACCCCAACACACTCCCAGTCCCAAATTTCCCCAAATCATGTGCCCTGAACAATCCAACCCTCTCCTATACCACTCAGAGAAATAACAAGGTCTGTTGGCCCCTCTAAAGACACTAAATATACAGCTAAGCACTTTAAGTGGCATTAACTGACACTAACACAACCCTGCTGGTTTAAATTAGAATTAAAGCTAGTTTATTAACCAAAAAAACAGGATTTTAAGTGAGATCAAGTGTGAGATAGAGATTGAAATGGTTACAAACAAATAAAAGTGAAACACTTTCTAATGACTAAAAACTTAACATAGCAAGATACAGACTCTGTTCAAGATGGCTTTTTCTCACCCACAGTCTTTCAGCAGGATTGCTGAAGAAGACATCTGTGTAGTTCTCTCTCACCAACAGAAGTTGGTCCAATAAAATATTACCTGACCCACTTTGCCTCTCTGATATCTTGGGACCAACATTCCAAAAAGTTTTTTAAAAAAAAATACAGTTTCCAAATGTTTTGAAACAAAAAATCGTTCAATATGTGAAATCGTTGTGTTCAAAAACATCTAGAGTTTTTGAAAGTTTTCATTCCCTGAGATTATTTTCTGATAGTCTGATTTCCCAATCCAATCCATAATGGAGATCAATTTTGAAATGTCAAAATTTCCTTCAGGATAAAAATTCTGTTTCCCCAACCAGCTCTATTTAGCATACTTTACAAATAACAGATTCATCCTCACACATTTAAGAGGTTTGTATGGTAGAAATTGGGACAGAGAAAAATTACTGTAGGTTGTTTTCCCAAAGTCACACAAAGTATCTGACAGCCAAAAATAGAACCTGGGTATTTTGTATTTTAACCACAAGACAAGCTTTCCATCTTACTTCCAGTGCCTACTTTTACAAGTTGCTATTCCTGTTTTTGCCAAGTCAAATACAATTCTGCCACTCTACTTGCATCCATGCCTAACTATCCTGAATCCCAGAAAGTGATGTCATCATGATTTGTCCCCAACACAAAGAGGCAGAAAAGGAAACCTGTTCCTCCTTCTGTTCCACAGATGCCAAACAGAAGCTCCAACTGAATTTATCTGATTCTGGTTGTTGGCTGCAAGTGCACATTTATTAACAGAAATAACTTTTGCTCTCTTTATAGCTTTAGCTGTCTTGCTGTATTGATCCATTTGCCACACTTCCTCTGAATGTGTCTGTGCACAGATAAATGAATGGTGGTTTTCATAGGCGCCGACTCCGTGGGTGCTCCGGGGCTGGGAAAAATTGGTGGGTGCTGAGCACCTACCGGCAGCTCCCCGCCAGCCCTGCCCCCGCGCCCAGCTCACCTCCTCCTGGGCTTGCTTCCCCAGGCACCCTGGCAGCCAGAGGCTGAGCGGCTTTTTCTCCGCTCATGCAGGCTCCTCCCTCCGGCTCCGGCTCCAACTGATCAGTGGCAGCACACGGGGGGTGGGGGAAAGTGCGGGGGTGCGAGAACCCACCGGCAGCTCCCCGCCAGCCCCCCCTGCACCTGGGGAAGCAAGCCCAGGAGGAGGTAAACTGGGCGCGGGAGTGGGGCTGGCGGGGAGCTGCAGGGCCCGGTGGGTGCTCTGCTGCTTCCCGCCCCCCCCCCCCGGCTTGCAAGGGGGGGATGCAGCACACCTAGGGCTGGGGGAGGAGGTGGGGGCTGGGATTTGGGGAAGGGGCAGGGCCAGGGGTGGAGTTGGGTGGGGCGGGGGCGCAAGCACCCACCGATGGTGATTTTGTCACTACCTTTGGCAAGTCATTGATATTGCCAAAGGTTAAATCGCTGTTCAAAACAGTCTATTCTTTTATCTGGAGTAATAACTTCCAACAAAGAAGAGCAAACTTATATCTGATTTTTCATATTGTTCTTGTTTTTGTATTTTTCATATTTAATTCATGATTTCAGCTTACATTTCACATTTGCATGCCGCCATTCTACTAGTTACGTAGAAATACTATCCTCTTCCAACCCTACCCAAGTTTTAGCTTCATAAGTGTGAACCTTAACCCTCATCCACATTCATGGGGTAATGTGCCCTGTGAGAAAATATATTGCAATAACTTACTAACTAGTGGCCCTCCAGCTATGCTGTTTTAGGACATATACACAATTCAGTGAAAATTTTTTTAGCACAAAATAGACTTTTTCACTATCAAAAGTATGTGGGGTACATATATACCCCAAACATGTTGCACTGTTATCCTGTATTTTTAGTAGTTCAATTATACACACATTTACGTCTAGTGAGAATCTTGTATTGTAATAGTCAGCATATGTCAGCTGATAATGTATTGCAGTGACAGTAGTTGCTGCCTACTGTCACCCCAAGGTAGAAAGTACTCCAGGGATGTTGGACCCTTCAAATCTAGGCTTGATAGGTACCTCCACACAGAGTGAACTGATTCTGGCTCTCTCTGCTTAACAGTCTTGAAGGGATTTTCTGTCTAGATATTGTACTCCAAACACTGCAGACTCAGGAGACTCTAGGAGACTTTCTATATTGCAGAATTCAAGAAGGCAAATAAATGGACCTGATATTCTGCTTCTGACCTTATAAAAATGATTTGCGACTTTGAAAGTGAGTTGTCGTGTGATGACAATGTATTAAATAGTAACTTTGACAGATCACGTTGAGAGTAGCTCTGAGAAGGAAGACCATGTTTTCATTGATTGTTCATCAATTTAGCCTTCAGACAATGAAGAGCCTGTGTTCAGCCCAGTAGAAGATTGGAAGAAATTTGGTTGGGAATAACTTCATCATTATTCAGCTTGCTGAAGATCTACTCAATTAAAACATGACCTATGCTGACACAGTCCAATGAAACAAGCCAGATATACCTAGTGAGATGCATCCACATTGCAGAACTGAATAATTGTCATCAGTGTTTGAGTTTGCTAGGCTACTCACCATATGTTCCAAAGAAAAGCAAGTTGGTAATAAAGCTATCGACAATGCATGACTTCAAGGTTGTAGGAGGTGACAAACAAAGAAACCCCATATAATTCTCTACTACAATGACACTAAAAGTTGTGTTGATAACATGGACCATCTTGCAAGAATGTACTCCTGCAGGTGCAAGATAAATAGGTGGCCAATGGTTCTTTTCTTCAACTTGTTTGAGGTTACTGGCATTGCAAGTGTCTTCAGTTGGGTCAGCAACAATCCTGACCAAACACTCGACCAAGACAAAGAAAGCACTTGTTCTTTGTCAATCTAAGAGATCAACTCATAGATGCACATATAAAGAGAAGAATCTTTGATATCCATCATCTTACTATGCCCATCAAAGCAGCACTCCTTGGCCACCATTGAAAACCTGCCACCACAGGAGCACCTAGCAAGCTCAGCAGTGAATGCTGCTACATTTGTCCAAGGGCAGCTGATTGCAAGAGCTGTAAGCAATGTGAAGAATGCAGTGAATTTGTCTGCGCTGACCACTTTGCTTCTAAAATATTAGATTGTTCTTAGCTTCTAAATGCATCTGGGGGACAAAAGTCCCCCACAACACTGTTAATGTAACTTTTTTGAAGACACTGGATTTTAAATAATGTTTTTGTCCTAAAATATAAGAGACTTGTTCTTGGTTTCTGAATGCATTTGGGATGCAAACTTCCCTCACAACAGTTACTGTAACTTCCTTGACAGTATCAGAGGGGTAGCCGTGTTAGTCTGGATCTGTAGAAGCGACAAAGAGTTCTGTGGCACCTTATAGACTAACAGACGTATTGGAGCATAAGCTTTCGTGGGTGAATACCCACTTCTTTGGATGCACCGAAGAAGTGGGTATTCACCCACGAAAGCTTATGCTCCAATACGTCTGTTAGTCTATAAGGTGCCACAGAACTCTTTGTCACTTCCTTGACAGTGGATGGGTTGGGACAAGATTTAAAAAGTTTGAGTGCTTAAGTGTGAAGGCTGTTGGTCTGCAAGCCTCCTGAGAACAGAATGCATCTTCATTTCCAGTACTTTTTGGATAAAACTGGATCAGAAACATATCCGTAACATCTTTTTTAAATTCATCTGTAGAACTTCCCCTTTAATACCAGCAGTGCTATTACTTGTTAGGATGGGCAATGACTGGCCTGGAGCCGTATCTAGCAGTCAAAGGGAAAGAAAAAGGATTCAGAGATGGTTTTCCATACAAATATTTCGGCATGCCTGTGAGAGAGACTGAGATGTTCATCAAAACGCAGGAAATCAGATGCAGCCTGTGCTGCCTTCCCAGACTTGGACAAATGGTCTGTGAGAAGGGGACGATCTTTAAATACAATACGTCCTTGCCAGCTGGTAGCTACACTTCTCAGAGCTTACACCCCCACATGCACAGGCAAGTACCACGTCCCATTTGATGTCATTCCTGCCACGGGAGACCTGCCCCCTCTGGATGTAAGTAGCACTTCACAGGCAGGAGCCCAGTCAAACTGTAGAGCAGTGAGATGGCTCCATGATTATAAATGGGAGTAGTCAAGTCAAATAGTTGACAGTGTCCTTGTGGGAGAAGTGCCATCCCTGAACACCCCCATCCTGGGATGGCACTGCAGAAGCTCTGCCTACATTTCCCCTCCCAACAAAATCTTAAGGCGTGGATGTGGCTTAGTCCTCCAGCCAAGTCATTGAGGGCATGTCTACGCTGCAAAAGAAGACTCGCAGCAGTAAGTCTCCAATCCCAGGTAGTGTAGACGTTCCCGCTTTGGGCTGGAGCTCAGTTTCTGAAACCCAGCAAGGGGGGTGGTCTCAGAGCCCACGCCCCAGGGCTGTTTTGTGTTTTTTTGCTGTGAAGACATACCTGGAGGGATTTCAGCCCTTTCCAGGGTCACAGAATCCCCAAGTCAAAGTCCAACACAAACCAAAAAAATATTCTGTCCCTTTGAGCTCAGCTTTCAGCCCCCTTCCTTTCAGGAAGACTCCAGCTGTAGCAGATTGCCTTAATGCCCACCACCAGTTTCCTGGTAAGCAATCAAGCTGACAGTTTGTGTCAGACCTATGCTCCTGAAGGGAGGCTTTTGTAGGCCAGTTTTCGGTCAGTTCCTAGCCTTAGCCAGACTACTTGCAGCATGGAAGCTGCCAGTCTGCTTTCCTTTACAGTTAGCCCACAAATGACCTGTGCACCTTCTTTTTAACTCCTCCTTCCAGGCCTAACACCTAGGTGTAGCAGGACAGGACTGATTAGGGTCATTGCAGCTCATTAACCACTTCCTAGCTAGTGTGGGATTCATATACCCCATCAAAGTCCTCTAAAGGAACACAACTAGAGTAGAATTTTCAAAAGCACTCAGCATGTGTCTGCACCCATTGAAGTCAATGATAAAATGATCATTGACTTTAATGGAAGCAAAATTAGACCAACACCAAGCACTTTTGAAAATCTCACTTTTAAATTCCAGTATCTATCAGGCTCACAAATGACTGAAAGCAATCAGTGCCTGGATATTATTATTTATTAATAGGTTGACTATTCAATAAAATATAACCGTTTTCTACATGACCTACTTCATAGCTGTGTTCCAAACACTTATTATGCCAGTAACTTTACTACGAAAATAGTCCCTTCTGAATTCAATGGAACCACTGGTGTGTAAAGTTATTACATGCATAAGTGCTTGCACGGTTGGGCCCTTAAACAGCATTATTTTCCACAGGTTTATCGTCTCACATAAATAACTTCACATATACAATAACTGCCAATTTTATGATAATTTGTGGCCTGTTGATCTTACAATAATTCTTTAAGTTTAATATGTAGACATGGCTATATTTACTATGTAACTGAAACATGTCCGTACCTACTAGACTACCGTATCAGGGTTACCCCATCAATGTGTCACAGATAATTAGCTTTTCACGATATGCTACAATAATTAAATGTGGCATGAAAGTATGTGAATTTTGTTCATGAAAATAATTTTCATAAGCCAAAATTTCCTTGTTCTTTGCTTAAAATGGCTCATGAAGCTGTCCTTGACTTGCCAAGCATTCGAGGATCAATCATGTTTCATGGTTTGGTAAACTTTCACATTTCTGCAGGAAAGCAACTTTTCAGTGAAGATGGTGGTTTCAGTGGTGGTTTGCCGCACCTACAATTTTGTTCACAATGTGTGGTATTAATCCATAACAATTTATCTTTATCATGCAGAAATGCTTCAAGATATAGTAACCCATTAATCCTGATTTCACACTGACAAACAATATTACACACAGAGCCAGCTTCAGCAAACAAGGAACATTACTTTATCAACCGTTTTTTATTATTATTATTGTTATTACTATATTTTTAATTATATGCCTTCATCATTGAAGTTAGTCTAGTTAGAACCCTGCTCTTCTGACAAGACTGGATTTTAAAATATTCTCTGTTTATAATGAAACAATGGAATGCTCCAGATTAATTAAAATCATAATCAATCATTATTAGAACTTGAATCTTAACAAATTAATAGCCTTCTTCCTTCATCTACTTTTAAATTTTAATATTCATACTTCAACTTCTAATTTTTGCTAGTTAAAGTAAACAACTATTTCATATTCATCTTAAGTGTCTTCAGTTATATTTCCCTGTGGTAATATATTTCTGTGTGGTTGAAGCTCATCTTTAGTGAGCGACAGTGATATATATATTACTCACTCATATAGGAGATGAGCTTGTACCACAAGTGTGAATCTAAACAATTCTGAACTTTGAGGAAGTTCATCCGTAGCTAGCACCCACCTCAAATACTATGTATCAATAATACATATATATTTTTCTATAAATACTTAAAATCAGAAATGAACCTTGGAAGAAAACTGTTTGTCACCGTTTGAGCTACTGTACACAAGAAAAAGAAGGTAACTAACTCTGTAAAAATCAAGGCAGCCCCAATGTACCCCAAGCCTACTCCTCTTAGGATTTTGTAAGTTAAAATAAAGACCTTAAATTGGATACAGGAGTTAATCAAAAGCAAAACGAAAATAAGAAAGAAAAACTTGTAGCACCTTAGAGACTAACAAATTTATTTCAGCATAAGCTTTCGTGGGTTGGTACCCACTTCATCGGATGCATGGAATGAAACATACAGTAGACAGATATTTATACAGTCAGAGAAACATGATAAGGTGGAGGTGCATAGACCAACCTTAAGAGGCTAATTAATTGAGAGGAACCATAACAGCAGGGGAAGAAAAACCTTTGAAGTGATAAACAAGATGGTCACACAGGTGTGAATGAGGATCGTTAACTTAAGGGAAATAGATTCAATTAACGTAATGGCCGAGCCATTCCAAGTCCTTATTTAATCCTGAGGTAATGCAATCTAGTTTGCATATCAATTCGAGTTCAACAGTTTCTCTTTGAAGTCTGTTTTTGGAGTTAATCTGTCACAACACTGCTACCCTCAAGTCTGTCAGTGAGTGATTAGGGAGGTTGAAGTGTTCTCCTACTGGTTTTTGAATGTTATGATTCCTGATGTCAGATTTATGTCCATTTATTCTTTTGCGTAGAGACTGTCCGGTTTGGCCAATGTACATGGCAGAGGGGCATTGCTGGCACATGATGGCATATATCACATTGGTAGATGTGCAGGTGAATGAGCCCCTGATGGTGTGGCGGATGTGATTAGGCCCTGTGATGGTATCACTTGAATCGATATGTGGACAGAGTTGGCATCGGGCTTTGTTGCAAGGATAGGTTCCTGGGTTAGTGTTTTTGTTGTATGGTGTGTGGTTGCTGGTGAGTATTTGCTTCAGGTTGGGGGGCTGTCTGTAAGTGAGGACTGGCCTGTCTCCCAAGGTCTGTGAGAGTGAGGGATCGTCCTTCAGGATAGGTTGTAGATCTTTGATGATGCGCTGGAGAGGTTGTAGTTGGGGGCTAAAGGTGACGGCTAGTGGTGTTCTGTTATTTTCTTTTTTGGGCCTGTCTTGTAGTAGGTGACTCCTGGGTACTCTTTTGGCCCTGTCAATCTGTTTTTTCACTTCAGCAGGTGGGTATTGTAGTTGTAAGAATGCTTGATAGAGATCTTGTAGGTGTTTGTCTCTGTCTGAGGGATTGGAGCAAATGCGGTTGTATCTTAGAGCTTGGCTGTAAACAATGGATCGTGTGGTGTGTCCAGGATGGAAGCTGGAAGCATGTAGGTAAGTATAGCGGTCAGTAGGTTTCCGGTATAGGGTGGTGTTTATGTGACCATCACTTATTAGCACAGTGGTGTCTAGGAAATGGACCGCTTGTGTGGACTGGTCTAGGCTGAGGTTGATGGTGGGATGGAAATTGTTGAAATCATGGTGGAATTCTTCAAGGGCTTCTTTTCCACGGGTCCAAATGATGAAGATATCATCAATGTAGCGCAAGTAGAGTAGGGGTGTTAGGTGACGAGAGCTGAGGAAGCGTTGTTCTAAGTCAGCCATAAAAATCAAAAGCAAGTGCACTTTGGTTTAAGGACTCTCTTTACATTTGTGTCTAGTACAATGCCAAGCAACAGGGCTATGCAAAGGGGAGTTTAAATAGTTCCAGGGAACCAGGCCCAGCCCCATCAGGAGCCCATAAAGGGCGCTTTAAAAAACAAAAAACAAAAAAAGCCCACTCTTTTCTTCCATCATGGTTCCCTAGCCTTTTTTGTAACTGCTCCATTCCCTCGAGCTAGACTGACCTGCCCTGGACCTTATCCATGTTCCTGAACTCTGACTCAGTTTCACTTGATACAGCTTTGAGTTTCACAAAGATATTATGACCCTTCTCCAAGTTTCACAGGGATATTAGTTAGCTCTGCCAGAATACCACAAGAGTGGTACTTCAAAGCACAAGCTGCAACAGGACCGTGAAAAATAAGATCAGAAAAGTGTGAATGCTCTACAAAGTTTCTTGAAATGTGTTAAGTTCAACCATGTTGCTGGTGAACAATCAGAGGTCAGTTCTGCTACTCTCACTTCTGAGCCTTCCTTAGCTAGTGAGGATGTTGATTTGGGATTGTCAGGCTTCAGAGCCCCCGACTCTGGAACTGAGTTAAGTGCTGGATTGTTGGGTGCCAGAATCTGATTCCAGCACAAATCTTTGCATTGAATTGTTGGGTCCCAGATTCTCTGATTCTGGGTTAGAACGTTGCCCTTTTTTGTTGCTAGTGCCACTGTTAAAGACATGGCTGCAGAAAGTATTTCAATTACTGAAAACATGGGGCAGAATTTTGTCAGAGACAAGAAGACTTTCCTAGCAAATGCAAAGGAAAGCAATTATTAAAATCATGGTTCTTTGTCAAAACTCCTAATGGGGAGTTGTACCAGTGATCCTGGTTGATGTACTATTCAACTCTTGCCTTCCTGTTCTGCTTCGCTTGTTTGCTTTTCCGGCCAAATTCCTCGTCTTCCTTTTGTGAACTGTAAAGCTGGGTTCATAAACTTTTTCCACTTTAGCAAGCAAGTATGCCGACATGAACATTCAAAGGAACAAATATCCCAGGTGTTAAAGTATGTTGAGGTTTCAAATGATGGTTTCTTGAGCAAGGGCTGAAAACCTGCTTCTTTTAGAGAACATGACATACTGCTCTTTCACATAGAGATGTTGAAAATCTCCATTAATAAGACCCCCTATAACCCCAGTAGATTTTATTACCAAAGAAGGGTAGTCTTCCAGACCCTCATGAGTAACACTAGGTAAAATTCGCACAGGAAGACTACATGTTTGTCCTTCTCAGAAATGTCTCTGTGGTAAACAGCTCTTTCTGAATCCAAACAATCTTATCCTCAAAGCTAATTGAAAATTCCTTACAGTTTTGCTATTATCCTAGCACTTCCATTTCCATGAGGACACAAGGCAGGTTTCACAAATTTTTTTTGCCCGACTCCTAAAATACAGTAAATTAAAAAAGGCACATTCCTACTCTTATACAAATTTTAGTTTTAAATGAAGAGTTGACAGCCTATTCTTCCTCCAAAACATATGTAACATTACTTTTTGTTTAATTATGTACATGCACTAAGGAAATACTATCACCCCAACTTCCAAAGGTGGAAATTTAATTCAAGTCTTTGTCCCAAAGCTTAGAACACATGGGGCCCATTTATATTATTTATGAGCAATGACATGGTGAGTTTGACTTTTTTTTTTTAAATCAAGCCTTCCATTTTGTACCCACAAATATTTCAGGCACAATTTTTTGGGAATAAATGAAGGCAGAGAGCAGACCAGTTAACTGATTTCTGGCCATACAACTGTGCTTATAATTATTTATGTGTACAAAATGGCAGGCCCTAAATGTTTTTTAAATGCCTTGACGTTTGGTAGTGATGGATTTACTCCATTTGTGTTCATTTTGATACTGTCAGTAACATGCCCTGCTGAGTTTTAGCCTTTGGTTTCATGAATGTGATGAGCTCAGTAGAACTCTTTGGAAACACTTAAGGTTTTGCTAGTTATGAGATTTAGGAGATCTTCCAGTCAGAAAGCTACATGTGCCTAAAATAAGCTAAACACAGAAATTAGAGATGGAAATAACCTATTGGACCTATCCCTTCCAATGCAGGATTGTTCTCTAGTATATGCTATAATTACACAGAAATAGCTGAATATTTTATCATCACTGTATCTTGCACTTCCTAGTCAGTTGCAGTAGTACAAGAGTCCTGACCAGTAATAGCACCAAATAGCCACATATTAATGAAAATCTACTGCAAGGGCCTACTTCAACACTGCACTATTCCAGTTGTGTGCTTGTGTAATTTTACCAATTTCAATGCAATTCACTAGTGTAAATACAAAAGTAAAGTAGTAGTGAATCAGTCCCTAATTTTTAACTATGGAGAGCATCTAAATCTTGTTTCTTCCTATCCCAAAAATGTATATCTCCTTTCTCTCATGAATGTTTCATCCATTGCTCTTACTGACTTTCATGTGTGAGGTTAGCCTTTGTTCATATGTTTATAAGGTGGGGGAAACTGATACAAAGGTTCAGATCCTTGTCTATGCTAACACCAAATATTTGTGTCAGGATTATGAATAAACATGATAGAGGCAGCAGTAAACTCCTAGTACCATTTTAACCACAAAACCACTCTTCTCCTCCTTACTATATATTGTAGGAAGGATGTAAAATTAATTCTTGAAAAGAAAACTTCATTAATTTAAATGTTTAAAAAATTGTGTGTTCAACAAAACAAATCTTTAGTATGCAACTACTTTCCAATTGACGTAATTAGTGGTTTTTAATGTTTCACTTAGTCACTTTTTCAGATCTTCCTTCCAACTTGCTTTATTTCTTTGACAACTCAATACAATGCTATATTTTCCACATGTTTTAAATGATATGTTCATTCATTAAGACAATTCATTGCAGAGAATAGAAAATATCCTGAGGCACATTGTACATGATTTGAATTGATTATATTTTGGGGGATGATAAATTGATACATGCAGATATCACATTATATTTAGTTTCCTTGTTTCCTTTAAGATGAAAACATTATAATGGTTAAAACAGCATTAGACATGAATGCTGTATAATTCTCAAAATGACTTATTTTGGTTTGTTAAACAAAAGGTTGAAGGAGAAGAACTTTGTTTTTTGTTCCTCAACATACACATCGTTAGCAAATAATATATCAATTTTGTGGGGGATTTAATTATTATTCTAGTAATAATGGGGTTGCCTGATAAGTAGGAAAATTTGATTTTTTAATTTAAACACATGGAATTCTTAGTAATTAAAATGTTTAAGTGAATGAATCACTATGTCTAGTGATAATCGCCAAATGGAAATACTTATAGCAAAACAAAAAACACAAGTGTCAAATTGTACCATTAACTTTATACAGTATATAAATGTAGTTATTTTAAAAGAGACAAACCAAGATAGAGTGCATAGTATTATGCCTGCTCACTTCATAATCTTGCAGTTTAGTTCATCTGGTAACAAACTGATTAATTCCCAAGGTGTAGGTAAGTACTTTATCTCAGAACCATGTAAGCTCCATGTTCTTACCAATGAAATATTTAAGTTCAGCCTTATGTTTTGTACCTTCCTTGATTGTTACTAGACTCGTATAAAGAACAGGAGTACTTCTGGCACCTTAGAGACTAACAAATTTATTTCAGCATAAGCTTTCATGGGCTACAGTCCACTTCATCGGATGCATAGAATGGAACATACAGTAAGAAGATATTTATACATACAGAGAAACATGAAAAGGTGGAACATTGTATGTTCCAATCTGAGATGGAGGTAAGATTGTATATAGGGCCACATGAAGCCACTACAGCTTCCACTGCCGTTCTCTGGACTGAAGGGATTCCATCTCACACAAAAACCAGCCTGTTCCTGAGTTGTCTGCTGGGACACATGACCAGAAGATACTCAGATACTGTGGTGATGGGCTCTGCATAAAATCTAGAATAGAATCAGACCTGAGTTCAGTGCAGCTCTGAGGGGGAAGAACACTTTCATGCTGGCCTCTTTCCTCAGCATAAAGCAGAGCAGCTTTATAGTTCCCCCGTCCTCCCTGAATCATTCTGGTAGCCAGAGATCACCAGAGTATAAGGATGCCCTTGACCAGAACATTTTCACTCCCTACACTCCCACACCCTCCCCATACCAGGGACCAAAAAGGAGGGATAGCATAGAAGCTGCTGCAGTGATCCTACAACTCCTCAGGGCTCACCTAGGCTGAGGAATCCTTCACAAAGCCAAATCTGCCACCTGTATGGCTTTGTGTTATTGCAATGGCACACGGTGGGATCTGGCCTTAACCTCTACAACAAACATAAAACTGGCTTGGCTTGTAGGGACCAGGATTTAACCCTTAGATTTTCTTGTCTGCAAATATGATTGCAATGTAAGATTAGCCCACATCTTTCAGTGTTACCCATTGACATAAGAATGCAATAAAACTGGGCAGCTAAAACTTCAGGACAATACCCTTTTTCAACCAGACTAATTCATTTCAGTGCAATGATGGAGACTACTTGATATATAGCCAATTCATTTGTTCCCTGATGTTCAGCTCCAGTACAATAAAACTGGCTATTGAACTTCAACACTTATCCAAAACAGTGGGCTTTTCAAGAAACTCAATGATCCTTAGCACACATCTGGACTTAAAATCTGCCCTCTTTACATAACATTATAACCTAATTACAAGAAAACAGTTTGCTTTTTCAATTGCCTCATAATAAAGGAGTTATGTTAGCAAATCACTGATGTTGAGACTCAGAAAAGGCAAGTAAATGTGTTCAATAAAAACATCTGTTTTAATATTTTAGTTTAATACAAATTTTCCAATTTATTAGCTGGCACATGGTCTGAAATCTAGTAAATGGGAAAACATTAGTCAATAACTCCCTAAAAGATAGAAAACTACTATCATAGCTTTTAAATGTTCTGAGGCTTAGACCTAAAACTGATAAAGTCTCAAAAGAGCTCAGTTTTAATGTTGCCTTGAGTGATTTAACATTGTTGTTAAGCATACAAACAAAAATTAAGACTGAAGGGATTTTTTTTAAAGCCGCTAATAAGCCTGTCATGGCAGTAAATCTGATCCCTCCCCTTGACTTCTTTTTAGACGAAAACTAACCATTATGGTCCTTGCTAGCCTGCAAATTGCAGATAGATTTTTCCATCTATTTAGTACGTAACATTCAATTTATTCACTTTGCTGCCTCAAAACACAGTTTTCCCCCCAAGAAGCTTTGGATAGAAAAAACTTTTGTTCATACACCTGTTCAAAAATCAATTTCTCCAATATAGTGCTGTGTCCTGCCAGAAAGGATAAAAGGAGAATCACATCCTCTAAGGATCAGAAACAAAAACAGAACAAGAATGAAGCACCATTAGAGTAAGTCACTTCTAACAGAGCTTCTCTGCCTAGGTCTTTATCAATGGCTCAGCGTTACAATGGAATAAAATAAAAACATTTCTGTTTGTGAGAAGTTAACCTGAGATCAGGAGAACCGCCTTTATAATCTGGAGCACAATTCCGTGGCTACAGCAAGCACTGAGTGTAAAGTTACATGGGAGAGGACTACTGTTTTTTTGTTTGACTACTTTACCGAAAGCAATGGTCTAAAAGCAGAAAGCACAGCTCTCAGAGCATTAGACCTGCATAAGTTTGCTGTAGTTTGCTGTAGTTTACCTAATTCTTCATTCTGACTCCTCACATCTATTGATAAAGAGCATCCAGCCGTGGAGGATTAAAGTCTGTTTAAGGAATCTTGTTCCGTTTCCTAACTAGGTGCATAGACTCTGATAAAGACAATGATTGAAGAGGTCCAGGGGAAGGTGTTTATCTTTTATTATGTAGCATCCTTCCACAGTTGCAGCTTTTGAATTAACTGTTGTGACGGGGCAAGGCCAGAGGGCTATAGGAAAGTGGTAAGGAACCAGTATGTTAGCCCCAGGCTAAACAAATCCCTGATACCTTATGGCAGTTGCTCCAGGTTAATCAAGACACCTGGGGCCAATTAAGAACTTTCCAGAAGGCAGAGAGGTTGATTGGGACACCTGAAGCCAATCAAGGACTGGCTGGAACTAGTTAAAAGCCTCCCAGTTAGTCAGTGAGGGGGGAGGAGCTGTGGAAGGAGGTTGCGTGTGAGAAGCTGGGAGCAAGAGACACTAGGAGCTGAGAGTAAGAGGACGTACTGCTGGAAGATCCTGTGGTGAGGATAAAAAAGGTGTTGGGAGGAGTCCATGGGGAAGTAGCCCAGGGAGTTGTAGCTGTCGTGCAGTTGTTCCAGAAGGCACTCTAAACAGCTGCAATCCACAGGGCCCTGGGCTGGAACCTGGAGTAGAGGGTGGGCCCAGGCTCCCCCCAAAACTCCCAACTCCTTATCAGACACAGAAGGAGTTGATCTGGACTGTGGGTTCTACCAGAGGGGAAGATCTCTGAGGCAAACAAAAATCCGCCAATAAGCGCAGGACCCACCGAGGTAGAGGAGGAACTTTGTCACAACTGGTGTCAGGAGTGGGATTCGTGTGCACAGCGCGGCGGAAGAAGAGGGGTGTTTAAAAAAAAAAAAAAAGGGAAGCGGGCTTTTTTTTTTTTTTCACCACAATGGAAGATGTAATATGGGCACTGATACAAGCCATGGCTGCCCAGCAGGAGGCTACCCGTGTCCAGGCAGCCACCCAACAGGAGGCAGTGCGGCTGCAGCAGGAGACCAATCGCCTGTTGATGGACCAGGCCGCTCAAGACCATACTATGTTGCGGGAACTGGTAAACCAAGTGAAGGCCCTTACGGAGATGAACCATGGCCATGATGGGACGCGGCACATACGGGCCAGCAATTGCCTGCAGAAAATTACGGGAAACGATGACATAGAGGCATACCTCCTGGCCTTTGAGAGGACAGCCCTACGGGAGGCCTGGCCTCGAGATCAGTGGTCTGGCATCCTCGCCCCATTCCTGTGTGGGGAAGCCCAGAAGGCCTACTATGATCGGCCTGAAGAGGCTGCAGCAGACTACCCCCCAGCTGAAAGCAGAGATCCTGGCCAGATCTGGGGTAACAACCGCAGTGCAGGCCCAGCGGTATCATGAATGGAGGTACCAGGAAGACAAAACCCCGCGGTCCCAATTGTATGACCTCATCCATCTCGCACGAAAGTGGTTGCAAACTGAGTCCCGGAGTCCAGAAGAGATACTAGAGGTTCTGGTCATCGACCGATACATGAGGGGACTACCACCAGACCTTCACGCATGGGTAAGCCAGAACGAACCCTCCACCTATGACGAGATTGTGGCAATGGTAGAGAGGCGAAGGACGACGAGGGAGCTGACCCGACCAGTTAAGGAAGTGGAACCCCGGGTTAAACAAGCAGCACGAAGCCCTAGAGTTCGAGTGACTGGGCCCCAGAGGCCATAAAGAGTTGGAGCACTGAGGGGGAAGAAAATTGTGATGTTAGACTTCCCAAACCCCCGGGGAGTCCTAGGTGGAAGAAGGGGAGGGCTGAAAACCAGCGGGGACCCCAGAAGGAAGGGATTGGCCTGAGTGGGGGGAATCCTGGAACTAACCCCCCTAGCCCCCGGGATAGGGGAGTGATTAGAAGCAATTATAGATGTTATGCATGTGGTGAGTGGGGACACATAGCAGCACAGTGTCCTAGCACCGAGGAGCCTATGCAATGTAACCTGGGGGATTGGGAGGTCCCATGCTCCCTTATCCACCTTGCGGGCATCGCATTAGCCCCACATAACTACACCAGACCAGTAAAGATAAACGGAGTAGAGACTATAGCGCTTGTGGACTCTGGAAGTGCAATCACCCTCATATCGGGTAAGCTGGTAAAAAGTAGCCAGCTGCTACAAGCCAAACGCGTAGCAATGACGTGCGTACATGGGGTCGTAAGCCATTACCCCACCATCCAGGTGGAGATAGAGGTTCAGGGGAACCCCATTGAGGTGACAGTGGGTGTAGTTCCTAAACGCCCGTATCCTGTAGTTATTGGGAGGGATTATCCAGGGTTTGATAATTTACTCCCCCCGGAGAGGCTGGGGGGAGGTGGGGACCCTGAGGGCAGCGACTTGTCACCGGGGGAATATCAACCTCCGATGTTCACTGAGATTTCTCAGGATCTATTCTCAGCCCCCCAAAAGACCTGGAAGACAAAAAAGGAGAGGAAGGATGCAAAAGCTTTGGAAACCCGGATCCTGACCCAGGGCCAGAAGATCGCCCTAGTAGGAAGACGGACACGAGCAGCCAGAGAAACTACCACCATGGAAGGTGAGCCAGAGGCTGGCCCCAGCCATGACGGAAGTGAGCCGTTGGAAGCAACAGAAGCCGGCCCTTGGGAGCTCGGGCAGGTTAGTCCCGGGAGAGAGACTTTCGGACGGGACCAGGCAGAGGACCCTAGATATGATAACGCCAGGAAAGAGGTGGCCGAGATAGATGGGATACCTGTGGATGGGAAAGTCCGGGGTCCAGGACCTTACTTTATAGTGAAGAAAGATCTCCTGTACCGTGTGGTGCAAATGCAGGAGCAAGAGATACATCAACTTCTGGTGCCACGAAAACATCAAAAAGCCATACTGAGCCTCGCCCACAGCCACCTATTTGGAGGACACCTAGGGGTAGAGAAAACCCAGGCACAGATCCTGCGGAGGTTCTTCTGGCCAGGAGTGCATGAAGATGTCCGGCGATACTGCATCTCTTGTCCGGAGTGTCAGTTACATAGTCCTCGCCCGCACTTCCGGGCTCCTTTGATACCTCTTCCAATAATAGAGGTTCCGTTTGAACACATAGCCATGGATCTGATAGGGCCCCTTGAGAAGACAGCTCGGGGCCACCAACATGTGCTTGTTGTACTGGACTATGCTACCCGGTACCCAGAAGCCATTCCCCTACGCAACACGGCTTCCAAAACCATAGCTAAGGCGTTAGTGCAGATCTTTGCCCGAGTTGGGCTACCCAAGGAGATATTGACTGATCAAGGGACACCTTTCGTGTCCAAGTTGATGAAAGATCTCTGTTCGTTACTCCATGTACAAGCCCTACGGACCTCTGTATACCACCCACAAACAGATGGCCGTGTGGAAAGGTTCAATAGAACCCTCAAGGCCATGATCAGGAAAGTGGTGAGCTGGGATGGAAAAGATTGGGATACCCTATTACCTTACCTCATGTTCGCCATCCGGGAGGTTCCGCAAGCCTCCACAGGTTTCTCTCCATTTGAATTATTATATGGGCGCCACCCCCGGGGCATATTGGATATAGCTAGAGAAGCCTGGGAAGAGGAGCCAAATCCAGGAAGGAACATAGTCGAGCATGTACTGCAGATGAGGGATCGGATAGCCCAAGTTACGCCTATTGTATGAGAACACTTGGAGAAAGCACAGGAGACCCAACGAACCGATGATAACCACCAAGCAAAGCTTTGACGGTTCCAACCAGGGGATTGAGTGATGGTCCTGGTGCCCACAGCAGAAAGTAAGCTGTTGGCCCAGTGGCAGGAACCCTACGAAGTGATCGAAGCCGTGGGAAAGGTGAACTATAAGGTGCGGCAGCCAGGCCGCAGGAAACCAGAACAAATCTATCACATCAATCTTTTAAAACCTTGGCACGATCGAGAGGCATGCTTAGTCACCCAGGAGACTCTTCCCCCGGAGGATAACTTACAAGAGCAAGTAAGGATATCACCCGATTTGACGCCGATTCAAAAGATCGAGGCAACTGACATGATTAATTGCAACCAAGATGTGTTCTCTACAAAACCGGGGCGGATGACTGAGACCTATCACCATATCCGCACGATCCCCAGAGCCAAGGTAACATTGAGACCCTACCGAATCCCAGCAGCCAAAAGAGAAGAAATCAAGGCCAAAGTGAAGAAAATGTTAGAATTAGGGGTGATTGAAGAATCTTACAGTCAGTGGTCCAGTCCAATCGTTCTAGTGCCTAAACCTGACGGTACCACAAGATTCTGTAATGACTTTCGCCGACTGAATGAAGTATCCCAGTTCGATGCATACCCCATACCACGCAGCGACGAACTGGTGGACCGACTGGGTAGTGCTCGATTCTTGACAACGCTGGATCTGACAAAAGGGTACTGGCAGATTCCTCTGACCAAAGAAGCTAAGGAAAAGACCACGTTCTCCACGCCGGATGGGCTATTCCAGTACACCGTCCTCCCTTTTGGGCTACATGGGGCCCCGGCCACATTCCAGCGCCTCATGAATAAGCTGCTGCACCCCCATACTAGTTATGCAGCCGCATACCTAGATGATGTTATCCATACGCCAGACTGGGGAACCCACTTGGAGAAAGTTGAGGCAGTACTGCGCACCTTAAGGTGGGCTGGCCTTACTGCTAATCCCGCTAAATGTGCCATAGGGCTAGCAGAGGCTAGATACCTGGGATATATTGTAGGAAGGGGCAGAGTGAAGCCCCAAATGAATAAGCTAGAGGCGATTCAAAACTGGCCCCGGCCGACCCGAAAGAAGCAGGTCCGCGTGTTCCTAGGTGTAGTAGGCTACTACCGATGTTTTATTCCCCACTTTGCTACTAGGGCAAGTCCCCTAACGGACCTGGTGAAAGCCCGAGGTCCAGACATGGTGAAGTGGACCGACGCAGCAGAGGGGGCATTCACAGACCTTCGGATGGCCCTTTGTAATGACCCCGTACTCATAGCTCCGGACTTTAACAAGGAATTTATTTTACAAACAGACTCTTCCGAGGTGGGGTTGGGGGCGGTTCTGTCGCAAATGGTGGGAGAATAGGAACACCCGATCCTCTACCTAAGCAGAAAGCTTCTCCCAAGAGAACAGAAATACGCAGTAGTTGAGAGAGAATGCCTTGCTGTCAAATGGGCTATGGAGACCCTACGTTATTACCTCTTGGGCCGGTGATTTACTCTTGTGACGGACCATGCACCCCTCCAGTGGATGCAGCGGAATAAGGAAAAGAATGCAAGGGTCACCAAGTGGTTCTTATCCCTCCAACCGTTCCAGTTCCACATACGGCACAGGGCTGGATGCCACCATGGCAATGCTGATGGTCTGTCAAGAGCACACTGCCTGGCGTCCCAAGTTGCCCAACTCTATGGTGTTGAGCAGAGGGGGGGGATATGTGACGGGGCAAGGCCAGAGGGCTGTAGGAAAGTGGTAAGGAACCAGTATGTTAGCCCCAGGCTAAACAAATCCCTGATACCTTATGGCAGTTGCTCCAGGTTAATCAAGACACCTGGGGCCAATTAAGAACTTTCCAGAAGGCAGGGAGGTTGATTGGGACACCTGAAGCCAATCAAGGACTGGCTGGAACTAGTTAAAAGCCTCCCAGTTAGTCAGTGAGGGGGGAGGAGTTGCGGAAGGAGGTTGTGTGTGAGAAGCTGGGAGCAAGAGACACTGGGAGCTGAGAGTAAGAGGACGTACTGCTGGAAGATCCTGTGGTGAGAATAAAAAAGGTGTTGGGAGGAGTCCATGGGGAAGTAGCCCAGGGAGTTGTAGCTGTCGTGCAGTTGTTCCAGGAGGCACTCTAAACAGCTGCAATCCACAGGGCCCTGGGCTGGAACCCGGAGTAGAGGGTGGGACCGGGCTCCCCCCAAAACTCCCAACTCCTTATCAGACACAGGAGGAGTTGATCTGGACTGTGGGTTCTACCAGAGGGGAAGATCTCTGAGGCAAACAAAAATCCGCCAATAAGCACAGGACCCACCGAGGTAGAGGAGGAACTTTGTCACAACATCCTCTTGGGTCCTTTGTCCCATGTGTGGAAAAGCTGGAGAATGAGAAATGATGGGGAAATAAAAATACAAGTACATTAAAATGTAAGTATACTGTTATACCACGAAGTGGATGAATGATAGATTTTCAAAGCAGTCTACAAGTTAGAGAACACTCACAAATCTCAATGACATATAACATTTGTGCATTTTATTGGAATGTTAGGAAAATGTAATGAGTCTAATATTTAATTCATAGTCCAAATACCTTTTATCAAGTGGACACTTGGATAGATCATATTCAGCAGCATTTTAGCAGGCTATTTTGAGATTTGAGTCATCATCAATTGAGGCTATGCAGTATGTAGCCTACAGTACACAGCCAAAGTTCAGTAGCATTCACAAGATTAGACAAGCATATTCTTTTTATATCGGTAGTTTTTGTGTAGCAAAAAAAAAGGGACTAGATTCTGGTCATTTCACAGCAGTGTAAATCCAGAGCACGTTCACCTCAGTTCATGGAGTTACTCCAGGTTTGCACCAGTGTAGCTGAGATCAGTGTCTGGCCCAAAGTCTTTTAATTATAACTATGTGCACAATTACATGCCTCATTATAGCCCAAATTTGACCCTCATGCTAATTTAAGTGGCAAAAAAGATGGTGTTTTTTTACAGTAGAATGATTATTGTGCCTTAGCTATCTCACTGTAAAATCCTAGTGGAAACAAGGTACAAATACTTTTCACCGTAAGGTAGCTAGGTGAAGTCCACTCTATATCCCTGCTTCTGGTTGACCTCGCCTAGTTACAGGATGGTGAAAACTACTTGCACTTTGTCTCCACTAAAATTTCATACAAAGATAACTAATGTGCAAGTTATCCCGCTGTAAAGATCCATCTGGTTTTAGCAATGCAGACATGGCCTCAGATATGCTGGAACCCTCTAGCTGAATTCAGATCAATGCATAAGAATCTGAAGACAGAAATTGATCCTGTGGTGGTTTGAAGTTAACATACATTTTCCATTTATTTTGGTCTCCCTCAGGAAAAAAAATAGGTTAATAAATAAGTAATGTTTTAATTAATCAACCAACAAATTAAATGGCTTGAAAGGCAAAAAAAAGGAGGTATCCCATTCTCACACAATTACTGATAGCAATCAGCAATGTGGAAAAACCGTGCACCCTTTTTCTTTTTGACTTTACTGGAATCCACTATTACATATACTGTATATCAATATTGTTCAGCAGTAGCTGATAGGAAACTCCAGAATGCTTGGCCTTCAGGCTGGAAATTAAATAATATGATCCAATGATTCCAGAAATAGCATCCTACTTCTGCTACCTGCATGCTGACCGCTCATTTCACGTTTGAGTCCGAAATTACTTTCATGCAACCATTATCGTGGTAGCCAAATGACTGTCAGCTTTACTGTTACACCGAAAGTCTGGATAAAAAAAGGGCTCTGTTCAATCAAAGAGATTCACAAGTGACTGTTTATGAGAATCATTTATTACTAACATGCAGTTTAGAAAAATAAGTTGTCCCCTGGACATTAAAATGTTCATTTGCTTATTCATATATAATCGCATTGAAACTCAAAGCAAATTAAAATAGACGGTCCCAAGAAAGCTATTGTATCACCTTTAATTTCCTCTTTGCATATGGGAAGTCCTTGGTATTCCATTTAGATGGAGATATGAGTGAGGAATACATTTTTGTGGAATAATTGCCAATTTTAGACATACTGTTGGATGAGGTATCCAGCTTTGTTTTTCATGTTTATTTTTAAAATGCTTAGCATGCTACTTCCACTTCAAAGTCCTAATTCCATTATGGAATGTGTTAGTTTACTTCTTTCTCATTATTTATCATTTATATTACAGTAGGACTTCGAAGTCCCACCCAACCTCAGGACACCATTGTGTGAGGTGCTGTACAATAGCAAGTAAGAAACAGATCCTTACTTAGATTTTACAGTCTACATAGACAAGACAAACAAAGGGTGGGAGAAAGGTGGCAGTAGTGTTAGCCTCATTTTACAGATGGTAAACTGAGGCACAGAGATATGGGACCCAGTCCTGCAAGTTACTCTATGTGGGCCAATCTCAGGACCTGCATGGAGACCCACAGAAGTCAGTGGTCTACCCATAGAGTAATGTGCAGGATCAGGGTCAAAATGACTTTCCCAGGGTTACACAGAAAGATTGTGGCATAGCTGAGAAGTGAACCAAAATCTCTTGAGTCCCTAGTCACTGTTGTGATAGACCCAGGCCAGTTCGGTACAGCAGAATAGTAGAAGGCAGATATACTGGCCATTGGGTTAGAAGTTTTCTGTTCCCTAACTGACCAGAGCAGGGACTGCTCCAGGCTAATGAGAACACCAGACTCTAATTAACCTGCAAAGAGTCAGGTGAGGCCATTAAGGTGAAGTGAACACCTGACCCTAATTAAGGCTCTTCTGAGCATATAAAAGGGCTCACTCCAGTCAGGCTGAGGAAGAACCAGGGAGCCAGAGGAGAGGAAGTGCTGCTGCTACTGAAGGTCTGAGTAAATAAGGCAACTCTCAAGCCATTGGTAAGGGAGCCCTAAGGTAAGGGAGAAGCGGGAGAGCTGTGGGGAAGTGGCCCAGGGAATTGTAGCAACTCTGGCAGTGAGAGGTCGGCTGCCAACAGCTGCTACCATTAGGGTCCCTGGACCGGAACCTGGAGTAGAGGGCGGGCCCCTGTTCCCCACCCCACAACCTGCCACTACAAGGAGAAGACAGGCCTCTGGCAAGACAGGAGGCTAAACTGTTCTGCAATAAGCCCAGAGGGACAACAGGGATTGTGGGAGTTCTCTCACCAACCTCCTGGCTGGCTTATGATGAAAAGGGCTCAGTAGACTGTAACCCTGGCCCTAGAGAGAGAAGGGCTATGTGGAGGGTCACAGTGAGCCTCTGAGGCTAGCATAAACCACCTGGAAGTGCAGGACCCACAGGGACAAGATTGGAGTTCTGCCACACCATGCAGGTGGAGCACTACCACGCTCACCCTCCCCGCACCACCCCCGCAGCCCTTGTCCCAAAACTCTTTCCCTTGTGCCCCCATGTCACCTCCAACCCACTTTCCCCAACATCTGGGTTCTTACTCCCCCAGCTGCCTCAACACCTGTAGCTTCACCACCCAGCCATGAAAACTATGACCCTTATCCACTGCACTCAACCCCCATCACCATGCATTATAGCCATCCTGAAGTGCAGCACTCATTGCATAGCACTCCAGACAGGAAGGCTGAGTATGATAACAGGACATACGAAAGTCTGTGATTGTACCGTTCCCCACCCCACCCCCTTGCCCTTTCTGTATCCCAAGCCGTTTTTTTTTTTTTTTTTTTTTTTTCAAATAAATGAATTTTCTTTTCAATAAAGAGATTTTTTGGCTTTGAAAACAGACTTTATTATTGCATAAAGTAAAGGGTACCTTAGCCCAGGAAAGCAACAGGCACTGCAAGTCAGCATAGCAAACAGATTCCTACTAACATTGGAACCACTGCACTTCACTCCCGTGCAGAGCACCAGACATTACTGGTGGCTTTCAGCCTCAGATTGCTCCCTCAGGGCATCGCTAATCCTGGCAGCCCTGCACTGGGCCCCCCTAATAGCCCTGGTCTCTGGCTGTTCAAATTCAGCCTCCAGGTGTTGAACCTCCAAGTTCCATGCCTGAGTGAAGCTTTCACCCTTCCTTTCACAAATGTTATGGAGGGTACAGCACATGGATATAATCGCGGGGATGCTCTCATTGGCCAAGTCCAGCTTCCTGTACAGAGTGCCAGTGGCCCAAAGCACACTCCACAGTCATTCTGCACTGGCTCAGCCTGTTGTTGAACCACTCCTTGCTGCTGTCAAGGCTCCCTGTGTAGGGTTTCATGAGCCATGGCTTTAAAGGGTAAGCGGGGTCTCCAAGGATCACAAAGGGCATTTTGACTTCTCCTATGGTGATCTTCTGGTCTGGGAAAAAAGTCCCAGCTTGCAGCTTCCTGAACAGGCCAGTGTTCCGAAAGATGCGTGTGTCATGCACCTTTCCGGGCCAGCCAGCATTAATATCAGTGAAACACCCTTGGTGATTCACAAGCGCCTGGAGAACCATAGAGAAATAACCCTTCCAATTAATGTACTCGGAGGCTAGGTGAGCTGGTGCCAGAATTGGAATATGCGTCCCATCTATCACCCCTCCGCAGTTAGGGAAACCCATTTGTGCAAAGCCATCCACAATGTCATGCACGTTACCCAGACTCACGGTTCTTCTGAGCAGGATGCGATTAATGGCCCTGCAAACTTGCATCAACACGATTCCAACAGTCGACTTTCCCACTCCAAACTTGTTAGCGACAGATCAGTAGCTGTCTGGAGTTGCCAGCTTCCAGATTGCAATAGTCACCCACTTCTCCACCGTCAGGGCAGCTCTCAATCTCGTGTCCTTGCGACGTAGGGTGGGAGCGAGCTCCTCACACAGTCCCATGAAAGTGGCTTTTCTCATCCAAAAGTTCTTCAGCCACTGCTTGTCACCCAGACTTGCATGACGATGTGATACCACCACTCAGGGCTTGTTTCCCGAGCCCAAAAGTGGCATTCCATGGGGGTGAGCATGTCCATGAATGCCACAAGCAATCTCGTGTCATATGCGTTACGTGAGTTGATACCATCGTCGGAGTCCTCGCTGTCAGTTTGGATCTTAAGGAGTAACTCAACTGCCAAAAGTGATGTGCTGGCGAGACTCGTCAGCATATTCCTCAGCAGTTCGGGCTCCATTCCTGCAGACCGAAAGGGAAGACAGAGCACTCAGCACAAAAAACGTTGAAAGATGGCACCAAATGTGGACGGAAGCACAGGGATTGCTGGGATGCGAACTGATGCATCACGGAGCGTTGGGACCGGACCCAGAATGCCCCAGCCCCCCAACCCCGTTCCCACAAGCCACAGAGCCAGAATGGGAAGAGGTGCTCTGTGGGATAGCTGCCCACAATGCACCGCTCCCAATGCAGCTGCAGATGTCGCAAATGTGGCCACGCCACTGCGCTTGCAGCTGTCAGTGTGGACAGACTGCAGCGCTTTCCCTACTGTGCTCTTGGAAGGTTGATTTAACTCAAAGCGCTCTACATCTGCAAGTGTAGCCACGCCCTTAGACACTCAGGAAGTTAAGGTGAATCAACTAAAGGTGTGAAGTCAATGTACATAAATTAAAGCATGTTAAATTCCCATGTGGATACTCTCATTCAGGAGTTAAGTGGCTTTAGTGCATTGTAAATTAGGGCTATACATACATTGCCACACAGTTCAGACTACAGGGGTGTGAACAGCAGTGTACCCCAGTAGTCCGAATTGCAAGCCACTTTACTCTTGGATGAGAGTATCCACCTGGGGGTGGGAGGGGTTAATTCACTTTAATTTATCCACATTTATCACCTTTAGCTGATTCGCTTTAATTTTCCTGAATGTCCCTGTGTAGACAGACCCTCAGGTATTACAGGTGAAAAATGTTGCCTGTTACTATATCACACTGCAATTCATAGCATACAGAGTTCTACTACTTAATTAAGTAGCCTTTTTTCTTCCCCTAACACTATGGTGGCAGGGATCTTTAAAGTGTGCTCCTGACCTGAATACATTAGTAAAAGCATTCACAAAACCAAACAGTTTGGAATTAACTCTATTTGGAAAAAATGGCCAAATTTTTAAAAAATTACTTGTGGTTTAGGGTGCCTCAAATTCAGTGTGTGCACCCTAAAAAGACACCTGCAAGACATCTAAGAGGGGCCTGATTTTCAGGAAGTTACTGCAGTCTCTCTGATAAACCATAGTGTCTGAGCCAGTGCTAGGCATGAGCTAGGGTGACCAGACAGCAAATGTGAAAAATCAGGACAGGAGGTGGGGGTGGGGGGGGGGGGGGTAATAGGAGCCTATATAAGAAAAAGACCCAAAAATCGGGACTGTCCCTATAAAAATCGGGACATCTGGTCACCCTAGCATGAGCAGACTAAGGAATTGCTTAGGGCCACCAGCAGCTCTATGGGGCCCCCTATTCGCCTTTAAAAAAAAAAAAAAAAAAAAGAACTTGCTGGTTTTAGCATATAGGGGTGGAGCGCCAAAAATATTCCTGCTTAGGATCCCTGCTGAGCTATCATGGACTCTGATTATCTTCTTACTTACACCACCAAAAAATAGGCACACTTGTATTGAAGATAATGGAGTTACCCTAGTATAAAACCAGTATAAGTGAAAACAGGCCCTAGATGGCCACCACATTCGCAATATTTGTTTCTTGATTAAAAATAGCCACTTGTTTAAAGGTATGCCAGTTGTCTTACTGAGTATTCCATGTCATGTAGGGACTAGATATGAGCTTTACTTCTACTTGGTTAGCTCCTATGGTCTTCTAGCCTGAACAGCCTACGGTTATTAGTATTAAAAACAATTGCATTTCCAGCTCAGTCCAGTAAAAAGTTAAAATCTGTTCAACTCACATCCTTTGCTGCTTTCCCAATGTATTCTTCTAACGGTAATTGTTTTTCACTAAGCATTGTTGAACTATATTAAATGCAGACCATTCTGTCTCACAATTCCATACCTACCTATCCGTGGTTCAGTATAATTCAGAAATAACTCACTACATCAATTTTTTAAAAATTCTAACCTAGTGATTTATCCTTTCTTAAGATTAATAGGACTTAGGGCTTGTCTATATGCCTCAGTGTGCACTATGGGGTGTTATTTCTAAAGCACACTAAGATGTTGAGCACTAATTGGTCAGGATAGACTTCTAGTGTGCACTAAAAGTTTCATAATTCATTTTAACATAGTGTCTACAAATAAAGTCTAAAACCATGTACCACAAGTAGTATAATGTTCTGTCCCAAGCTCTGCTGAACTGTAAGGATACACTATTGCCATCTGCCCTGGTCACGGCAGGGGCCAAACTCAGTGATGACAAACAGCGGTGAAAGTCACACATCATCCATAAGTTGGGCAGAAAATGAGTGTAAGTGTGATAAGTGATGAAGTTTAACTGGGGGCAAAATCAAGTGTAATTTAAACACCAAGGACCACTTTGTCTCTCAATTCTATTGGTGTAAATCTGGAAGGAAGTCGGTTTAATTCAATGGGGAGTCTGATCTCACGGGGAAGAAAAGTGGGCGTAACAGGAAAAGCAACTGCCAGGAGGTTGAAAATAAAGGGATGGATTCCCCAGTCTGATCCAGCCCCTTTGCACCACTCACTATACATTGTAGTATACAAGGGAACAGGAACTAGTCACAAGTCTACAGCAGAGAATCCCTCTGTTGAAGGGGAACTCCCTACTGGGAAAAGTGTGCTGAGATCCAAGCCCTGCTGTGGCATAGCTCCTGTAAACTCCATTAAGGCCTGTGGTGCAACTTAGCACTGTCTGGCAGGAGCGCAGAGTTACGTAGGGACTAGGGCTGACTCTTGGAATCAGGAAGCCAGAACTAAAGCCAAAGGTACAATTGGAAGCCTTCACCTCACTCCTTGCCTGTGGAAAAGCAAAGAAGCAATGGTTCCAAGTCCATGTATTCCTTAATCTTCTGCAGAATTAATGCAAAAATAAACCTGGCAATTTATTCTGAAAGATACTATAGCAAATCAGCAGCCTCTCATCTTAATAAAGGAGCCATTGGAAAAAAACTCCAGTCTTATCATTTATTTAAAAAAATGCAGCCCAGAATAAAAGTATGGGCCTGATTCTGAACTCACTCTGGTGCAAATCACTAGTAACCACACTGCAATCCATGAAGACAAAATGATGTAAGTGAGATCAAAATCTGGCCCATTGCCTCTAAAGGAGTGAACTTCATGGGGAATCTAGGATAGTCTCTACTCCACCAAATATTTGAAATGTTATTTTCTGTATTTTGCACATATCTAATCAGGCCGTCATTACTGCCAAAGAGAACCCAGTTTGAAATGTGCTCTATTTATGGAGCACTTTTTGTCTAAAATGTTCACTCAGTAGCCTAGCAGATGTGTCTTTCTTATATGGTAGCGGTAGAGGGCCCTAATTCACAACCAGATTCAGCCCCTGCCTACACAGCTTCAGAACTGAAGACTTCAGGAATAGGGAATACAATAGCTTTACTTTCATACAGGAAGAAAAGATTTTAAAAAATATATCTGATTCAAACTATTTCACATGCAAAACACATCTAAATTTCACATTCAGGTTAAAATAACTGAGTAAATGGTCAAGGTAGTCTGCACAGCATTAACTTCCACCTCTTATCTAAATCCAGAGTTCTCACATGAGGGACTGCATTAGCCCTTATTGGTATTAACTTGACTTGAGCATTTAAATGGTTAGCCATTTTCCAAGATGGCTGATCTAATAAATATCATGGGCCTGAGTCGGCTCTCACTTACATCTGTTTTGCACAAGTGCAATTCTATTGATGACAATGTGGTTATTTCTGATTTACACAAGTGAGAGTGGATTCTGGCCCAGTATCTTTATAGCTGACGTAGCTGAAAAGTAATCTCTATCTAAATTGCTTCATTGGATCACATTTAGATCTACATATGTATAGGTATCTTAATAATAAAAGGGACATAAAAGGCAATAAGAAGAGGTTCTTTAACTACATTAGGAACATTCTTTGACAAGGTTACTGGACTAATGCACGGGGGAAATGGTAGACATGATACATCTTGATTTTAGTAAGGCTTTTGACACAGTCCCACCTGACATTCTCATAGGCAAACTAGGGAAATGTGGCCTAGATGGAATTACTATCAGGTGGGTGCACAACTGGTTAAAAGACATACTCAGAGTAGTTATCAATGGTTTGCTGTCAAACTGGGAGGATGTATTCAGCAGGGCCCTGTAGGGGTCAGGCCTGGGTCTGGTACTATTTAATATTTTCACTAATCAATCAGATAATGGAGTAGAGAGTATGCTTATAAAATTTGCAGATGAACCCATGCTGGGAGAAGTTGTAAGCGCTTTGGAGGACAGGGTTAGAATTCAAAATAGCCTTAAACAGAAATAGGAACATTGAGTTCAGGAAGCAGGAACAAGGAGCAGGAAGGCAACACACACACCAGTTTTCACAGTAGTTAAGGTCTGGAATAGGCTTTCAAGGGAGATTGTGGAATCCCCATCATGGAAGGTTTTTAAGAATGGGTTGGACAAATGCCTGTCAGGAATGGTCAAGGTATAATTGGTCCTGTCTCAGTGTCGGGGCTGGACTTGATGACTTTGATGTCCCTTCCAGAGCTACTTTTCTATGATTCAATGATAACCTATTAAAAGATTTTTCATGCATTTTTTTCCTGTGTTAACATGTAAGTGAGCACATAATCACAGAACTTCAGAGTTACAAACCTCAGAGTTATGAATTGACCAGTCAACCACACACCTCATTTGGAAGTACACAATCAGGCAGCAGCAGAGACAGAAACCGAAAAAGCAAATACAATACAGTAGTGTGTTAAATATAAACTACTAAAAAAATAAAGGGAAAGCAGCATTTTTCTTCTACATAGTAAAGTTTTAAAGCTGTATTAAGTCAATGTTCAGCTGTAAAATTTGAACGAACAACCATAACATTTTGTTCAGAGTTACAAACATTTCAGAATTACAAACAACCTCCATTCCCAAGGTATTCATAAGTCTGAGGTTCTGTGTATAGTGTGTTATGTTTACTCTCCCACCCTCCTCCCATCCCCCATATACACACCAAACCCAAACCCAATAGTAACTTCCCTGAAAATAAAGGCCCTTATTAACATTAGCTGGTGTATTATTGCAGTGCTTGCTGAGGAAGGAGCAGGAGATACTGGTGCTCAAACGCTTCCCCTGATTTACCATGAGTAATTGCCTCAGGGAAGGGGTGTTTGGTTTTGTGCGATTAAAATGTTGGCAGCCCTATTTCAACCCTAGGAATATATATATATATATTTTTAAATCTAGCATTGTTCATTTCTTTTCAAAGGTTTTTTAATTGATGTCCCTCAGACAAGGTGACAAAGCTCCCTTCTGCCTCGGTCTGTAATCTGTGGTGAAAAATAAAGATCACTTGGAACTTCTTGAAAAGAGTAAGGTCTACCTAGCTCCAATATCATGTCCAATATTTCCTTTCAATAGGTGATCTCCCATTAGCCAAACCCTGATCCAAACTGTGGATATGTCCCCCAAATCAAATTAGAGCAGCCAATATCATTTATCCCAAACACTGGTCATTTTAAAGTTGGCCTCTGAAGACATCTGGATTCCAGGCCTGCATCAGTGGGTAATTGGTGAGTGTGTAACAACTGGTGCATTTGACTACACCGTCCCTGCCTCACCTTTATATGGTGTAAGTGATTATTTGCAAAGCACTTTCAATAAAGGTGTTATCTCATAGGTGTAAAAGGTCAAATAATAAAGTCAAAATATATTCTATTTACTTCCATGTGTTTGTCTTTCATAGTAATACCTTTGCAATATGTTGCAGCCAACGGTTTGCATTTATTAGAAGGATAGGAAGATAATTTATCTAGAAACCAGTCTCTCCTTCTGCTTTTCTCCCTATTCCTGTTTCAGAAACATCATGAGACCATGGATTCAGAGAGATCTTAACTCAGGAATTGCTCATTACTAGGCAACGAAGATCATGCAGTGACTCCATCAGTGACAGGCTGCATAAATGCAGACCGACTATTTTAATCAACAGTGGCAGAATGGGGATTGCCCACTATTACATACAATGATAAGACTACGAAAAGCAGTGCACGCCACCAAGGCACGGAAGATAGTCCCAAGGGAGCACTTTAAAATAATAAAATCAGTCTTTGCACCCATGGTTTTGCCTTTTCTTCTAACAAACCTCCGCAAAGTGAAATGATGAGGTGAAACTGTTCTGTAATGGAGTAAATGTAACATCTCCCTGTGTAGAGTCCATGTGGAAGCAAAACAAACTTTCACATGAATGACACTTTTATTAAACAGTTCTGATATAGGCCTCAATGTAGCAATAAGCTCTGTGTAGATACACCCTTGCATGGAACATCACTGAGTCAGGTGAGGCTCTGTGAGGGCCCAGTGTATTCATTGCAGAACCTTATCAAGAGCTGTTCATCAAAAGCTGACTTCTGTGTTAAGAAAAGAGACAGAACCTTTTTCCACATTCTTCTGTCCCTATTTTATTCAAATTTCTGATGGGTGAACTTCAAAAGATTTGGCAGTCAGATAAGCACCCCAAAACGTAGATGTTTAAATTATGCAGAACTCTGCAGGATTAAATCCAGGTTGGCAGGCACCTCTGGTTTTGTTCCTCTTTGGCACTAGAAGGTGGAAACTTGGCAAATAAACATTTTGCCAAAAAAAAAAAACCACCTTGATTTTTTGTTTAAAATGAAAATCATGGTTCATTGAACATTTTCAAGTCTCCAGCTGCTTAGTTTGGTTGAAAGGATGGATGAAGTCCAGTTTAGTTATATTAGAATAACCCAGTTTGCCACTCTCTAATTTAAGGGCCTCATTTCATAACAAGCCTAAATATTTGGGGAAAGGAAGCACTTGTGCATCTCACAGCTATTGAAACAATATCAAAATCATCCCTTCTCTATTCGGAGGCATTGCTGAGAGATACTATACAATCGATCAGCAACGTTTTTCTAGAAACATAGTCAAAATAAGCTTAAGGAAATATACACTCAGTTTATTCCAATCCAGACCATGTACTGTGATGCCTAGCCAGCAACATTAATTATGTATGTTAATAACATCTGACATGCAACTATATTGTTCAATCAGTTGATAAATGGTTGAGATACTGACCTCTGACAACATGTATGACTGTCATCAATGGCCTGTCAGCCAGCCACCAATCTCCTATAGTCCACTGCATGACTGTTGTATTATATTGTGAGAGGTCCTGCCAGGAAGGACCTCCAGATACTAGCAAAGTGTCTTCTAGCATGTGACACCCACAAAGGAGCCATACATCTTAAAAAGCCATGATCCATTCAGATATATTAATTATACTATTTATTATGTGCTGGGGTTCTCATTAGACTGCAACGTAAATAGTGTTTATAACATATTGTTCACTAGATGTGATCCCTTGATGTCCCTTCTCTGTCCAGAAATAACATGAGAGAGAGAAGTAAACTCAGAGACTTTTCCTGATAACAAAAGCAAGGAGAGCCACAGACCCGCCCCTCTAAGGGTATGTCTACACTGCAATTAAAAACCAGCTGACTCAAGCTTGTGGGGCTCAGCCTAAGGAGCTGTTTAATTGCAGTGTAGACACTTGGGTTTGGTCTGGAGCCCAGACTCTAGGACCCTGCAAAGTGGGAGGGTTAGGCTCCAGCCCAAGCCCGAACATCTGCACCACAGTTAAACAGCCCCTTAGCCCGAGTCCTGAGAGCCTGAGTCAACGGTGTCTAATTGCACTGTACACATACCATAAGATTGCTCTACCTTTGTGAGAAGGATGAAGAGCATCCAGACTGCTTCCTAAGGCAGAGAGCAAGCCCTGAAGTTCCTCCTGAAAGCTAACCAATCTCTAAGTTCATTCCTGGAGACTACTCATGCTGCCACTTCTGGATAAAGAGCCCCAAGACTAGCTCTTTCAGGCCACACTTCAAAAAAGCATCCCTATAGAGCAAAGCACTTAATCATTTACCTCAGCATGTGCTTAAAGTTAGCACATGGCTAAGTGTTTACTTGAATCAGAGCCTAGAGTAAAAGGAGATTACTATCATTATCATCATTAGCTGACAGTCAGTCATTGGTTAAAAATATACCATGCTGTTTCTATGTCCCTCCCACATATGATTGAAGAATTGTGCCTGCGTCTGTGGTTGAAGCCTTGTAGAAAGCACCATTCCTTTTAATTTGTCACCAAATTTACCATTCTGCAAAATTATACCATTAGCAAAATTATAACAAACAAAATAACAAAACATTGAGCAACATGTCCTAATATTTCCACTACTGGAGCTGAAAGTGACAAACCTCCCCAAATCCATCTTGGTTCCATACAGGAAGGAAAACATCACAAATGCCCACACACAGTCTAAACTGAAAGAAACATGAGAGTTACATAAATTATGTTGGGAGTTGGCTGAAACTTAGCTGAAGCAGGTTAGCACAATAGCCACCCTTCATTCAGGATAAATTCAAAAAGAAGCTTAACCGCTTCTGGAGTCAGATAGCTAAAACAAAAAAAGCCACCACTTAAAACAGAGGCCACAGGAAAGGCTAGTCAGGAGCTGAGCTATTTGGGTGGAAGGGTTTCACTGGGGACTGAATGTAAATGGAGAGGGCTGGGTATTGTTTTGATAGAGCTGCATGTCTGTGCAAGCAGAGGCAGCAGAAACACCATATAAGCAAACAAAAAGAGAGCAGAAAGCCAAAGACAGCCAGAGAAGCACTTGTGGCATTACCCTGAGAGAAGGGGGTTGAGTGCTGGCTGGAAAAATAGGCTTGGAATATTGAGCAAGAAAACTGTTTGATTCATACTATGTTCAGGAAAACAGGACTTTATTTACATTCTTTGCAAATAAACAGGACTTCAAAGAAATACCTATCAACAATTTCTCCTCCTAATGTCAGCAACTCACAAGACTTTGAATATTGGCTACTCACTCAGATCAAAGTGGGTACCATATAGTTTCTACTTTGACTGCAGCTTTCTCAGACCTTGTCTTCTAGGAGTAGGTTTCAAGTATTAAAAAACTCACTGCTCCCTTTTAAACGGCACATTCATTTCAACAACCTTTTATTTACTTTTAAAGCTCCCTTTAACCTTACAACCAGTTGCCTAAGGGACCTTTTCAGAATTATATTTGCTTTGGCTTTACACATCACACTCTGCTATTTGCTCTGCCCTTTCCTTGTTTTGAATATTTTAACAGCCAACATTAGAGCTCAGTCAATAGCATTAAAAGTTCAAGCCAAAGCTCTCTCATTTTGTTCTTCTTTGGGGATTCTTTGCATGTAGAACCCTCTGTAAATATAAACTTTTTGTGATTGTGTTACTACTGCATTTATTTCTACAAGGTAAGAGGCTCACTGCTGGGTTTATTCTTGAATTCACTTTCGGTGAAATCCTGGTCTCACTAAGGTCAACTGGAGTTTTGTCATTGACTTCAATGTGGCGGGATTTCATTCCTAATTAGATTAGGAAAGGAGGTCAGACTTGATCTAACATCAACTTCTTTTTCTAGTCTAGACAGACCCCTGGAGAACTGAAGCTCCCATTCTGAGCGCCTTGCAATTGTGCAACAGGAGGGTAATACCACCAATCTGATTTGGTAACATTTTAGTTTGCATTCACATTGCACAGGTATAAATGGCTACACAAGGTTCAGGGCACTGGAGGTCAGAACCATAACTCTGAAGAGGGTGGTATTATGGGCTCTCTTGAGCTAGAGATTGTTGAGCAGAGATTGTTGAGTTTCATGAATTTGATGGCCTGATGTTTTTAGTTTGAGAGTAACTATGCCAGTGGCTCTATGAGCATACCCAGTGTATACCAAAATTTCCCAGAATCAGAAACCTGAGCAGACTAAGTTGAGTGCTCATTCAGGTGATAAAGAATTGCACTTTCTCTATTAGAAATTCAATTATTGATTGCATGGCTAAACAACCTTGTTTAGAAGACTACCCTCATCACACTAACCAAGTTTCTCCCTTTAACAATATACCTGATCTTCTCTGTCCTGGGTAGTGGCAATCCTGGGGCTTCTACTGACTTGTTTCCCTGCACGACAGGGTAACAGATTGTTGCTGCATTGTATATTAGAGCGTCCAAAACAATTTAGAATCACTAAATTGCCAGGCTGCTTGCTTGCTTTCAATCAAATCTTAACTAGCTTCAGAGAGGCTTATCTCACACTGTTAGGAGCATAAAAATGAAGTATCATTATTCTCAGTTACAGCAAAGCGCAAACAATGTTGTGTTTTGTGTTCAAACACTGGACATATTTGACAAGTGCTACACTGACATTCTTGAACTGCCTCATGCTTTTTGAACAACTCAGTTGAATTCCTAATAGGCCCAATTCTGATCTCGCTTAAGCCAGTCAAACTCCCCTGATGCCAATGGAGTAATTCCCGATTTACACTGATGTAGTTTAGAGGAGATTCAGGCACATGGGAAATCATAAACCTCACATGATTTTGGTGCAAGGAAAGAACTGATGAAACAGAACGGGGAAGCAGCAATTAAAGCTGCTTTCAAGAATATTTTCTCTTCACCAAATTACATATGCATTATTAGCATGCGTTTACATGACTAGTTTAGGAAGAAATTTCTATGTTAAAAAGTGCAATAATTTTACTTACAGAAATTTAAGCAATTTTACTGGTGATATGCACTAGTACTGAACAAACAAATAAGAAAAAAATTATATTGATCTCCTAGTCATTCTATAAGCAGGCAGTCGGAGGGAAATCTTTTCTATCAAGCAGTTTCTTCTCACTTTTTGACAGTATGTCTTTCTAAACTCTGTAACCCACATTATCACCTGAATTATGGCCTCTTTGATCAATGTTGTTGGTACAAAGTGTACCTAAAGCCATCGTAGCCAGCCTGGGAGGATTACCCTAGTGCAGCAGTTCTCAAACTGTGGGTCGGAACCCCAAAGTGGGTTGCAACCCCATTTTAATGGGGTGGCCAGAGCTGACATTAGACTGGCTGGGTCCTGGGGCCAAACCGAAGCCTGAGTCCCACCACCCAGGATTCAGGCTTTGGCCTCAGCCCTGGGCAGCAGGGCTCAAGTCACAGGCCCTCTGACCAGGGTGGTGAGGCTCGGGCTTTGGCCCCCACCTCGGAGCAGCGGGGCTCGGGCGGACTCAGGCTTCCGTCCCCCATCTTGGGGCCATGTAATAATTTTTGTCAGAAGGGGGTCATGGTGCAATGAAGTTTGAGAATTCCTTCCCTGGTGTGTGCAATGCAGAGTCAGTACAGTAGCTCCTATAGTACCACTCCCTCTTTGCAAACGGGGGAAAGAGGGCTTGGACAGGACTTCCTTCCTTGCATCCCGCTGTTCTCTGGTTGCCAGAACAGCCCTATGGGGGCTATTGCAGCCTGGGTAGGAGTGCAATAAGTGGAAGGAGACCAAAGACTCCCTAATAAGACAATGCATAAAGGGTGACGTCTACAAGTATTTCAGCTAATACTACGTTAAATCATACAAGGTACAATAACCAAAGGGTTACTTAGAATCTATTGCATGGAGATATATCGAGCCTGACATAAGGGTCTGTGAAGCCCATGGCTGTGCATCCCTAGATTTTTTGATTCATGGCTGGAGGGAGCCTCTGCCCAAGCTGTTGGCTGGTTGCAGATAAACCAGAATCTCTGCTGTTCTGCCAGTGCAACTTCTGACCACAAATAGGGACATCTCAGTGGAGGGGCCAACTCATATGCATGCTATGGACAGCAGGCTGTGGGAGGAATTTAGAGTAAGAGGGGCTATGGCTTCACTCCTGGGCCCCCTGCTATTTCTCAGATGACGTACACGCTTTCCTCCTCCACACCCCAAAACCATCCCCTGTTGGGGGTGTCAATTTGCCCCATCCCTGATCCTGCAAGGGCCTATGGCCGGTAGTCCCTGCCCCAACTACCCAGAGTGGTGACACCCCCCTCTAAGAGCTCCCCAGTGGAAAGAAGCTTCCCTTCCATTTCACACCCCAAAGTTACTGAGAGGATATCTTTGATCTGATGAGGGACCTCCTCTCCTCTGCCTGGTGGACAATGCCAGCCCCACAAAAGAGCTGGGAGACGTACCTTTGAGCCAAACTGCTCATTCAATTTCTTCCACAGCTGCAGTGAAAAACTCATTTCCCACTGGGCCATCAGGAGAGGCACTAAGGAAACTAAAGTGCACATGCTAAAAGCCCATATGAGTGGAAGAATTTGATGCGTAACACTGAAGCAAATGGATGTTACAAAACCTCTCATTCAGAGGAAGATGTTGAAAACCTAAGAGACAACAGGATCATTACAGAAGGGTTCAGGCACAGAAACATGAACTAATCCAGTCTCCAGGCAAGGGACAGTCATCCAAAAAGCAAAGATCAACACTTTCAGAAAGAATCAAAGTGGTCACCCGATAAAGCACATCCATAGGGAAAACACATGTAAAGTGCCAGAATGGATCTCCCTACAGCACCGCATTTAAAAAACACTGAGTTTCCTACTTCCAAAGCAATAATGACAAGAGAAAATCCTGTATAGAGGTTATGAATGGAGGCAGATGTTCAGAAAATTTTGCTTAGGGCACAATATCCTGTGTGTGAGGATTTCCCTTCATTAGTTGGGATTGAGACAGTCATTTGTATACTAAACAAAATACTTTAACTGAAACGCTTCTTTCACCCTCATTTCAAATGTCAAACATACTTACAAGTACATATACGATAGCAAAAGACAAAACTATGCTATGGATTTTTTTTATACTCTCATGGAAAAATCACAGAGGATGTTTCCTCTCCTTATGCATTACATTTTCTCTTTGATAGGGGATTGGTTGATTCAGAAGATTGATAGTGGGTCTGCCTCTCTAATCTCCCGGCCCACCCCCTATACCAGGTCTTGTAAGGGGGTCCCAGGAGGCAGCCTTACTGCTGTCTTCCACAATTCCTGCACAATGTGGCTTTTAGAGGCCTTTTACACTGTCCTGTCCTTTGAATGTGGAGTAAAGGGGCCAGAGTAAAGGTGAGGATCTCAGACACACGGTACATAATACCTTTCAATCCAAACATCCCAAAGTATTTTACAAACATATGAAACTAAAATATAAACTGTACAATCAGATCACTTTATTGACTATTAATGTACAACCACTTTTGAGGTGAAATGTAACAACAGTACATAGCACCAAGACAGTTTTAGCAAAGGAAGCCAGTCAGCCAGGTAGGTCCTGTCTACAATGATACTTTTGTTAAAGTCCTCCACCGCTCAACTATGCAGTTGCATGAACAGCAGCAATGGTGGGAAGACAAGTATAGGCTGGCAGCTTTTAACTATGTCATCTGACTGTGTGATGAGTTCTTGCTTTCCTCATTGTATTGTAACAATGTCCAAATTCACAGAAATAAAGAATAACCCATAATCATTACAAACAACAGACATAGTTATACAGAAGCTCAACACAGAAAAGTAATACAATTACCAATCAGTCATTAGCAACTACGTAGAATGGATCCACATTTCAGGATTGATGAAATTGTTAATTTTAATTAAAACAGAATGTTTTGGAAAATTTACAAATTTAGCAGGGGGCTGGAAGATCTGCCATTATAACTAGCAAGCTGAATTTGTGATAAAAATCTTGCCCATCACTCCTATGATTCTTGTTAACAAAGAGAAAAACTAGTCAAGTCTCAAGCTCAAGGAAAAGAAAGTTCTATGTTTTCTCTAAAACACTGCAAGACATTTCTCCAGGGGGTACCTTGCCCTTTCCTAGGTGTCTGAATTACTGGTAGTTAGAGAAATGTCCCAGAACATTTATCCATTCAACAGTGACCACAACAAATATACAAGTCACAGCATCCTGAATAGTCTAACCATGGTCTTCAACAGAAGTAACCACGAGATTTACTTGTAGTGCAATGCTGTTATAGGAAGCCATCGGCCAAATGGTACCATATGAGGCCACCATGGATTCAATAATTTCTTGAAGAAGGAGGGATTTGGCAGAGGAAGAGGTACACTAAAGAAGGGTTATTAAGTATCTTCTTCTAATTGCTTTCACACAAAAAATGCAAAAGTAGCAGAAGCATAAAGTGTTTTAGCAAAAGTTGTAGGGGGGTGTCTAAAGGGGGTCAGTCTTCTCTCACCATTTAAATCTTTCTAGCATTGGCTTTTGTCTTATTTTTAGGATACCCGTTGTTCTAAGTCAGCCATAAAAATGCTCCAGACTCAAGTACCAATGACTCTGGAACATTTTTATGGCTGACTTAGGACAATGCTTCCTCAGTTCTCATCCCCTAATGCCCCTACTCTACTTGTGCTACATTGATTACATCTTCATCATCTGGACCCATGGGAAGGAGGCCCTTGAGGAATTCCACCAGGATTTCAACAATTTCCACCCCACCATCAACCTTAGCCTGGACCAGTCCACACAAGAGGTTCACTTCCTAGACACTACAGTGCTAATAAGTAATGGTCACATAAACACCACCCTATACCAGAAACCTACTGACCACTATACTTACCTACATGCTTCCAGCTTTCATCCAGACCACATCACACGATCCATTGTCTACAGCCAAGCTCTAAGATACAACCGCATTTGCTCCGATCCCTCAGACAGAGACAAACACCTACAAGAGCTCTATCAAGCGTTCTTAAAACTACAATACCCACCTGGTAAAGTGAAGAAACAGACTGACAGAGCCAGAAGGGTACCCAGAAATCACCTACTACAAGACAGAACGACACTAGCCGTCACCTACAGCCCCCAACTAAAACCTCTCCAGCGCATCATCAAGGATCTACAACCTATCCTGAAGGACGATCCCTCACTCTCACAGACCTTGGGAGACAGGCCAGTCCTCACTTACAGACAGCCCCCCAATCTAAAGCAAATACTCACCAGCAACTACACACCACACAACAAAAACACCAACCCAGGAACCAAACCCTACAACAAACCCCGGTGCCAACTCTCTTCACATATCTATTCAAGGGACACCATCATAGGACCGAACCACATCAGCCACACCATCAGGGGCTCGTTCACCTGCACATCTACCAATGTGATATATGCCATCATGTGTCAGCAATGGCCCTCTGCCGTGTACATTGGCCAAACCAGACAGTCTCTATGCAAAAGAATAAATGGACACAAATCTGACATCAGGAATTATAACATTCAAAAACCAGTAGGAGAACACTTCAGTCTCCCTGATCACTCAATAACAGACCTAAAAGTGGCAATTCTTCAACAAAAAAACTTCAAAAACAGACTCCAATGTGAAACTGCAGAACTGGAATTAATTTGCAAACTGGACACCATCACATTAGGCCTGAATAAAGACTGGGAGTGGTTGGGTCATTACAAAACCTAAACCTAATTTCCCCCTACTGTTACTCACACCTTCTTGTCAACTGTTTGAAATGGGCCACTCTCATTAATATTACAAAAGTAATTTTTCCTCCATTGGTATCCTACTGTTAATTGAATTGTCTTGTTAGACTGACGTCCCACTTGGTAAGGCAACGCCCATCTGTTCATGTATTTATACCTGCTCCTGTATTTTCCACTCCATGCATCTGATGAAGTGGGATCTAGCCCATGAAAGCTTATGCCCAAATAAATTTGTTAGTCTCTAAGGTGCCACAAGGACTCTTTGTTGTTTTTGTTGTTACAGACTAACACGGCTACCACTCTGAAACCTGACTCTGGAAAGGTGATTAATAATGCCCATCAAATATTTTTTCCAAATGATTGGTGGTTAAGGTCCTTTCTACAATATACCACAGAATCCAAATCCTTTAATCCCAAATTGGATGCTTTTGCTTCCAGCTTCGTAACGGTGCAAAGCAGACCTAATTAACCTTCATTTAATCAATACCTCTTTTTCCCTGTTGTGAATGGAATACAGAGCATTGATTCAACAACATTCATTCCACTCAGATCAGGGGGAAAGAATTATTGATCAGTTGAAAAACAATTCATTCTGATTTGCACAATTCTGATTCTGATTTGCACAATTTGTCTGGTGATAATAAAAGATGGCCTTATTTCAGATTAAAGTTACCAGATCTACTGCTGCCCTGCCAATATTTTTACAAGGGACTCACAAAATATCATTGTGAGTCCCAGTCCTCTACCAGCAATTAGCCAGGTGTATCATAGTGCATGTATTTGCAGAAAGGAAGGATGGGACTTTGGGGAATCTATTCAAATATTTTTCCATTTAAACAAAAATATTTTCTCCTACTCATAACCAAGAAGGGAAAAAGAAGCACTATAATAAACTGCACTCTGCAGAACATTTTTATAATTTGATTCTGAAAAATATATTTCATATATTAATGGTAGAGCAGAGTTTAATACTTGTATAATTTGAAGTTGGGGGTGAATACCTTGAATAGAGGGCCAGCAGGTATCCTCCCATGGGAATTGTTTTGAAAACATATCTGCTCTTTGGTACAATCTGGTTCACTCTAAAAGCAAAATATTTGCTTTTCAGAAGGTAATTTTAGTAGTCCCATAGATAAGTCATCTCTGACAAGGATGCCTAAGCACTGTCCAGAGAGGAATGAACTCCACCAGCTGAAGGGAAATCTTCCCAACTTTCTTTCCAGTTTGGTTGCAAAATTTCATTAAGGGCTATATTGCTGACCAGGGCAGGCCAGCACTTTATATTATTAACCATGGCCTACACTGTTCAATATCTATCCCAAGTGACATCATTAATGATACTTTGTACCATTAACTACACAAATCCAGTCTAGCATCTACAGAATGTTATTTATCTGGGGTAGTATATCTGATTGGTTTAAAAATCCAAACTCTGAGGTGCATTCATATTGGAACGTGCAAGAAGAATGAGTTTTTCCAGCTTCTTAAATAAGAAGAAATAGTAGTCTAGGCATTTATGCTAGCACCCAATTGTGTGATCACATGAAACCTAGATGCTATGTTGATGCATGCCCTAAAAATATGTAAATTAGATAGATTTTAAAACATTAACTGGGAAACACATCTCTTTCCTAAGCTACTAAAGTGCATGTGAAAGCAAAGTGCATTACAACTTGAGGTAGCTCATTAACCTTCTCAGAGGATGTCCCCACCTCACTCTGTGCTGTAATTAAAGAAAATCCAATCAGTGTTTTAATGTTCCTGAAAACAGTCAAACAATCCACAAAACACACATACAGTTACATATGCTTACAGGTAACTTTGTTTTATAGTAGGGATAAGAAAATGCCTAGATTACTAAAGTAATTCATGCCCCAAATATATTTCAAATAGATAGGTTTTTATAAATTTTAACTTGGAAACTCATCTCTTTCCTAAGTTAATACAGAATAGGATGCAAGCACACATTTTTGAGTCTTGTCTTCCATTAAGGATCATCAATAATTGAGAAAGAATCCACACGCATCTGGGAAGACATGCTAGGCATGGGGAGGACATAAGCAATTTCATTTTGGAGCAGCAGCAAGACATGCTTCAGAACATATGGTGTCCCAGCTCCCCAAGTCATAGAATCATAGAAATGTAGGGCTTGGAAGGGACCTTGAAAAGTCATCAAGTTCAGCTCCCTGCACTGAGACAGGACCAAGTAAACCTAAGGGATCCCTGACAGGCGTTTGTCCAACCTGGCCTTAAAACCTCCAATGATGGGGATTCCACAACCTCCCTTGGAAGCCTATTCCAGAGCTTAACTGCCCCTATAGTTAGAAAGTTTTTCCTAATATCTAACCTAGATCTCAAAGTGTGCAGCCAGGATGACTCCTGAACCCCCTCCTCAGCCACTCTTCCCCCACTCTTTTACCCAGCATACCTTGCAATTGTAAAGCCACAAAGTGGCCCTCTTATTGTCCTTTTCAAACCGAGCTGTCTCATACTCAAGGTGACAATGAATGGAAAATCTAGAGGCCTGCCAAGGAACTGAAAGATGCTCTAACATCTGTATATACATAGGAGGAGCATTCTATTATATGTTAAGTCATATTTAAATCTTCAAGTTGTTCTAATAATACCGTTACCAAGCAACACCACCAGCCTGAGTCAGCTTTGAATACTCTTTGCTTTAGAAAAGACCGTTACAAATACATATTGCAGAAGATGTTACGTGGTTAATTTATACTGGTACTTCTTTATCTGTATAATTACAATGGGGTGAGAGGAGAATTAGTTGGACACACATTCCATAGACTTCAGAGACATCGTATACTAACAGAATCCCAAGTTGGTGAAAGACAGTCATTCTTGTTATGAGCTCTATTTAAAAAGCTATACAGACAAAGCTATTTGCAGTGTACAACAAGTTTTATTAGTCCTACACAATCCAGGAACCAAAGTACATATTCTTGAGCTCCATCTACTGGCACTTTATCTATTAACAAGCTTTTTCTACATAAGCAGAAATCTTATTTCTAGAGCTCTTCTGTAACAGCTGTATTGAAGTCAACGGAACGATGCTGATTTTCATCAGATGATGATCTGATCCAGGATGTCCATGATTAATTTTAACAGTGTTTGAGAGTACTATAACATTTTCATTGCTTTTGCCCTTTTAAAAAAAAAGTTTTATGCAATCAAAGAAGTCTTGAACAGGGGCATTTTAAAGACAAACCTATTTTCACATCACAGGGCAGAAACAAATTCAATTAATGTAAGCATTCCAAATAAAAAGGTCTGCCAATCATTTTATGTTATTTCAGAGGCATGTTTTCTAACTTAGGAAATGTACCCACCCTCATTTTCTTTGGCATATCTAATCAATATATGAGACACCATGCAGGGGGATCTCCTTGTGTGATGGGAACAGGGAACCAGCCAATGGAAGCACAAGCCATAACACTTTCAAAGGAATCCAACTCAAAATATTTCCTCCAGAACAGCACAGCACATTCTAAAAACAGCAATTGTAGTGAGCCCTGTAAAAAAGCTTCCTTTAACCCATTTACTGCAAGATAAGGTAGTAACAGGATGAGCAGTTATTCCTTATATTTATAAAAGGAAGTTCAGCGAGCACCACTAATATCTTATCTAATGGTAAATAATTCAGAAAAAAATTGTTATTGATCTCCACTGTACATTTGAAAATACCTTAATAACTAGTGAGACAAGGTGGTTGAGGTAATAATTAGTACTAGACAGAAAAAAGGGGGAACTGTGAAAATGTTTTTGAGTTTTCTTCCCCTTTTTTAAAAATTTGAAATCTAAACCTCCAATATACAACTCAGTGGGAGGAACAGATCCAAACTACAACCACAGACTATGGAAAACTCCTGCACACAACTATCACACTAGCTCAGTGGTTCCCAAACTTTTAACAATCTGTGAACCCCTTTCACTAAAATGTCAAGTCTTACATTTAGGAGGAAAATCCCCTCCTAAAAAATAATATTTCCAGGGATTTTTTCCTTTACCTGAGAATAAATTATAAAAGCAGTGATCTTGGAAATATAAAATTTGTTTTATGACATGCTTATTACACACTATTATTAATTATTATTCATCATTACAGTATTTTTATTGCATTATGAAAACGGCAACACTCTTCCAAGATCTCACTTTCGTAGCTTGTATCACTTGGAATAAGCCTGTTATAAGACAAGGCTCCTATCTTTCATCAAGGAGTATCAGATGTGAAACAGCATGAAGGTATTTAAGAAGCCATATCAAAGAGTTCCTCCTACACAAGCTTTCAGGTCTTGAGCAGTCCAGGCAAACAACAGACGTCACAACAAAGCTTTTTGTTCTTCATAATAATTTTAAAAACAATACTAGCTGCCTATTTAATTTTAAAAACAGCAAAAAATATTCACCTCCCTGAGGCTCCCCTTCCATTTCTTATAAGGAGTCTTGAAGTTTAAATCTCCTCAGTGTGATAGATATGCTTCCTTTGATCTGCTTAGCTCTTGGAAGTCCAGGGGCTCTGGGCTGCTGGCCCCGTGCTGCCCAGGTCTCTAGGGACAGCTCTGTCTGCCATTAGGGACTTTTTTCCCCGAGAACCCCCTGTAACATTTTGTGAACCCCAGGGGTTCACAACTCCCAGTTTGGGAACCACTGCTCTAGCTGATTGTTTCACTACAGTGAAACAAGCAAATCTAAGGCAGAGTCTCCAACACAGATACAGTGATAAACTAGAGGTGGAGAGTGGAACATGCAAAGAACTACGTAACCTTAGAAAGAAGTGATGGTAAAGCCATATGACAGAGGAGAGAAACTGAAGGGAATCCAAAATATGAGGGAATCCAAGAAGGAGAAAGGCTTTTTCATGAAAAAGCCTTAAAGAGAACTTGCATAGCCCTGGGAGAAAGGAGAAAGATAACGATGACAGACACAGAAGATACAACTCCAGACCCATTATGAAGCCACAGCCTAGACAGATGCTCAATGTATCTAGCTCTGAGCATCCAAAGTCTCATGATTTCTGTATTATTTTAAATTATGACAACAGTTGCAGAGCTTGTCATGCCAATAAATAAAAATACCTACCTCTTATTTTCAATGTACATCAAAGCAGATCTCAAAGTACTTTACAAAGGAGATCAAGTATCATTATCACCATTTTAAAGATGGGGAAACTGAGGCAGATACCAGTGAAATCACTTATCCAAGGTCACCGTGCAGGCGAGTGACAGAGCCAGGAATAGAACTCAGGTTTCCTAGTCCACTCGGCCACACTGTCTCTACAAAGTATTATTAATTTAAAAGAAAGATTTGCCTGCATTTTGGTTTTGAAAGCATGTATTACAGTTCACAATTACAGCAAAAACTTTTGGTTTGAGATCAGCTGTTCCCCACAGTTCTTTTTTTTAAAAAAACCCTGTGTCCTAACTTTGAATAGATAAGCATGTTGGATTGTCCTGATTTCTTCTTGTCAGTGACATCAGAGGGAGTGTTGGCTCCTTTCCTGATAACTCTGCTGCATTGTGCAAACAGAAATTCTCTTGGGGTTTTATACTGCAGATCACAAACATTACTATACCACAAACAAGGAAGACGGAATGATACTCAATCATCTGTAATTAAATCTGGACATGAATAATTCAAGAAAGCAGTCAAATTCTTATTATGGCATTGGACTGACAGGATGAAAATTAATATCTGCCCAAATTATTGATATGTAATTTCCCTGATATTAGTTACTCTAAGTACAATTCATTCCAAAAAGTGATTTTGGAACAGAGTATATCTGTATTACTTGGCAGCAAATATTGTCCGCCCTCCTATCCTCACCCACCCTCAGTGTAGGGCTTGAAAGGCAATGAAACTGGTGGGGTCTTTCCCACTGTAGAACAGGATACAGAGAGCCACTGTAAGGGATCTGTACCTACAAAGCTGAACTTGGCAAGGTTCTATAGGAAGAACCACATGGGGAGGAGGAGAGGAGAGGAAAGGGGGCTTGGCCACTGGATCCATGACTTTACAAATCCACCAACCAAAGCCCCTTGTATGCACTGGGAGAAAGCACATCTACTGTGGAGGTTACTGCAGCCCTGAGACCAGAGTAACAGCCTCAAAGCAGCTGAAACTCTGTAGGCCAGGGATGGGAGAGAGGGTTCTATCCCCCTACAAAGCACCAACATAGACATTGCAGTGCAAGGGTCCCAGAGCTTGGGCTGCAGCCTGAGCCCAAAAGTCTACACTGCAATGAAACAGCCCGCAGCCCAAGTCAGCTGGCACAGGCCAGCTGTGGGTTTTTAATTGCAATGTAGACTTGCTCTTAGGCCACACCAGCAGGGTCTCATGGTAGTTAGAACACGTTAGTGCACTTTACAGACTACACGCCTCTAGTGCACTTTGCCTTGCCATGTAGACAAGCCCTTAATATTCTACTTCTTTTATGCTAGAGGGAAAAAGATCTTATTATCCATACTCAGGCCAAGAATCTCTTCAAGGAGCCACATCTCATATATATACAAAGGCATGTAGAAATCCACCAGACCTGGGGAAGAGAAAAATATTTCTGTAAGCTTCAAGACAGTTGACTAAACATATTTTAGTTTTAGTATGACTGTTAATATTTATATATTAAAAGGTTTTATTTGCCTAAACAACTGTTTAATCCAAGGATAAAAATATGGTACCAACAAAAACGAGTAATTTGCCTGGCAAAGTGAGGAATTTCTCACTGGAGAGATCCTGGGGCTGATGCTGCACTGCCTTGCACTTTGGGGTTATTAACATTTGTGCAAAGTGGTTATGAAACACTAGCAAATCACAATAGTCATTCAGTATCAGAGGGGTAGCCGTGTTAGTCTGGATCTGTAGAAGCGACAAAGGGTCCTGTGGCACCTTATAGACTAACAGAGGTATTGAAGCATAAGCTTTCGTGGGTGAATACCCACTTCTTCGGATGCATGCAGTGGAAATGTCCAGCTCTGGACATTTCCACTGCTTGCATCCGAAGAAGTGGGTATTCACCCACGAAAGCTTATGCTTCAATACCTCTGTTAGTCTATAAGGTGCCACAGGACCCTTTGTCGCTTCAATAGTCATTCACTCACACCTCGCACAGGTGTAAATTATTACAGAAGGTGCAAGATGGTGGCAAATCAGGCCCCTGGATTTATTTTTGAGCATTATAGTGGTATTTACAAAAACTTGGGGAAAATATTTGAACTACCTTAAATTTGATGTGACAAATTCTCCAGATCTTAAAAATACATACAGCCTGATACTCATCTCCACTGGTTTTATACAGTGTTGTTACTGTATTGGCCACAATGCAGCTACTCCCAGTTTACACCAAAGATCAGAGTCAGTCACAGTATAAGTTGCACACAGGTATCCAATGGCAGAATATGTCCTTCAGATATTTTAGATTTTTATCCCAAATCTATGCTCCCCTGAAATTTATAACAAAAAAATACATGCAATTGCATTTTAGGGGCTTCAAAAATAAGTTTTGTGCCTTCCTGTTGTCTCTGCAGCTGCTAAACAACAAATGTATGCCTACATCTCTGACATCGGTAATGGTGATTAAGCATAAAGAAATGTTTGGACATGATAAGACACTACATAAATTGAAGTTGTTGTAGTGGTTAAATTTTAAAAAGCCTCTTGATTTCATCTTAATTCAAACCAAATGGGAGAAAATGTTTACCAGGTGGGAAAGGATAAAATTAATAAAAGGAAAATAATTGTTTTCAGGTTTTCTAGAACTGTACTACAGAAAATGAAGCATTCAAAAGGTACTGTGACAGAAGTATAGATGCTATCTAACAAGACTAATATCCAATAATGTTATGAATTCTGTAGAAGATGCTATGTAATAATTTAAGAACTCTGAGATGTGGCATTAACACTAAGCGATCTGGTCAGTGAGGGGAAGTTACTGTATAGTGGATTATAAGACTTTCCAGTAGAAAACATTAATCTACGTTAATACAGGGGTTGTGGGAAGAACAAACAGGAAGAATAAAGGGATCCAAGATAAGGATACCCTGCACACATTTTATTGTTTTATATACATATCTGGAAGTATTTAACACATTTTTATAGGAACAAAGCTAGAGTTTATAACCTTCAGTGATGACCAGTAGGCTCTTCGTCCATTGGTGGGATTATTTCTCCTGTCTCTAGAATTCTGTCACCCGGGAATACTCTGGGCTTCACTCCAATAACACCATATGGCATTTTCATGATATGGTATTTGAGATAGTAGTGAATAACCCAGGCAGGAATAAGTATCCGAGTTAGAGTAAATACACCACCTTTGTACAGCTTGAAAGTCTGCAGCCGCCAGAAGGAGCCCAGCTGCAGGAAGCACTCCCAGAACCTGGCCACAGGCCTGAATTTCTCTGGGGGCAGGACAGGCTCGCGCGGACTCAGCTCCTGGTCCTTGCAGGGTGCGCAGCTGCTGCAGCCACAGCCTCTCGTTGGGGGTGTAAGCAAGCATCCCGAGCCCCGAGACGGCCGAGCTCCACTCGCCCTGCGCTGGAAGACAATGGGCAAAGCTATTAGCTTCAAGGATCTTACATCCTGTCACCAACAAATTGCAAGAGGCCTGAGCAGGGTTCACTTGAACAGACCAGGAGAGGTCAGAGGTGCAGAGAGCCTGGTAACTATGAAACAAAGGCAACAAAGTGTTTAAAAACTATATACACACAAATACTAAATAGGTCATTTTTTTCCAATATACCTCTAAAACAAAATAGCTTTGATTTTTATTTCCACTACTAATCAAAGGCAGTTGCAGAAGTGGAGAACCACTAACAGGGAATCTCCACAGGGGAAAAGATTTTCAAAGGGAGCTGAGCACCGAAGTGCCCTTTGTGCCTTTGGAAATCCCTACTGTCATGTTTATATAAAAACTCTTTTTGCTGAAAAAGTGGCCATGGGATCTTTGCCTCCAAATAAGAGCCCAAATACTAAGGCCTGTTTATCAGGAACCTGCCACTGGAACCAAATGAGAACTGATAGTCTAGTGAATCTGATACAAATTAAATCTTCATCAAGGAAAAATGGAACATAGGAAACTAATAGAACAAGCCACTGATTGTGCAAGGAGAAAACACAGAGGGACCCCTACATCCATGCAGAGTCTCACTGAAGTCAATGGGGCTTCGCGTGGATGCAGAGATCCATCCACATTACTCCATGCAGGATCAGGAAGTAATAGTCCATCTAGTCCAATCTCCAGCAAGAGCTGGTGCCACATGCTTCATGAGTAGGCATCAAGCCCTTTTAAATCTACTTAATTGTACATTAGTATACTAATAGGTGAGGAAGAGGGAGTTTCTTTTGGCTTCCAACTGCTGATTAGTGTATGCCCTGAACTCAAACTAAGAAAGCCCCAGACCCCCACAATCCTACCAGGGGAATTTGTCAGTTTGATCCAAGGGAAATTCACCACAGGTCAAATCCAGAGGTTCTTGGGGACTTTTTACTTACCCTTTATTCCCAAAGGAATTTTGGCTGCATGAAAACTAATAAGGGCCTCATGATTTGGCAGGTGGTGAATTAATGTCCTCATCCCCTAATATATGGACCTCGCCCAGCATGCATCCTATTTACTTGAGCTGTGCACTAGGTCCAAGAATTGACCCCCCAGTGCTAAGTTATTTGAACAGTGATTATGTCGGATAAAAGAATTAGAGCTGGGAGAAAAAAATTCATTTCCCTTTGTCCCAGTTTTGAAAAGTGTTGAAAATGACACACATACTCCTTCTCCCTGGGTCTCATCGACTGTAAGGTCTGAAGGGACCATCATCTAGTCTGACCTCCAGCACATTGCAGGCCACAGAACCTCACCCACCCACTCCTGAACAAAGCACTGACAGTCAGGAACCTGAATCCTAATCCTGGTTCTTCCACTGATTCATTGCTTGAATTCTTGCCATGCATTGAAGGTCTAGTCCTGAAAACGACTGAACTTGCACAAGTGGCACTATTGAAGTCATTTGCTGCTTGCATATGTAAAGGTCTTCAAAAATTGGGCTATGAGCCTTTGTGTCTCAGTTCTACATCTGTAAAATGAGCATAACAGTGTGTCTGTAGTGTTGTAGCTGTGTCGGTCCCAGGGTATTAGAGACAAGGTAGGTGAGGTAATATCTTCTATTGCACCGTCTCCTATTGGTGAGAGAGACAAGCTTTCACACTACACAGACCTCTTCCTCAGGTACATTCCCCAGGCCACAAGAAGAGCTCTGTTTGGTTCGAAAGCTTCTCTTTCTCACCAACAGAAGTTGGTCCAGTAAAGATATTTCCTTACCCACCTTGTCTCCATAATAATGTGTCGCTATCCTTACAGCTGCTCTGTAAGGCTTGATATTTGTCTAGCCCTATATAAATGCTGGCTGGTTTTAGTAATGACACTTGTAGACTTAGAGATGTTTAAATGAAATAAATCCTAATTGTGAAGGGGCCTCTGAGTCTCTTCATCACTCTTTGGATTCTACTCGTTTGTCTGTTCTGTAGCCTGATGGGATAGTAGTGGCTCCAGAAAGTCTTTAGACGAGAACCAATCCGGAAGCTGCCCGTTATTTTTCTATACAGATGTAACAAGAAGGGACTTACAGTGATATCCTCTCAAAAGTTCACACATCTCAAGAGCTAAATTTCATTGAGAGGAAGAAAAAAGATAAGAAATAGGCATTAAGTGAAACAACAAAAGAGTTATTAGGCAGGGGAGATATTGTAAATTTTAGAGCATTCTGAAAACATACAGTAGATTTGAGCTGTTACACCTCTCTACAAAGAACTTTCAGTTCTGTGAGAAATAACCTCTCAGAGTGCTAGTCAGTTCTCAACCTCAGCCTTAACCAAGCTCTTTAGCACAGTTATTATATGTCTTAATTACCAATGCAATGTGGATACATGTAAAATGATGCAGCCAGTATTGTATGATATTGTACGTATGATTTTTGTTATACCTCTTAAAGCAGATGTTATGTATTTGCTTAGGGTTGTAACTTTAATTCAAGTTCTAAAAGGCTATTGGATTGCTGAGCCTTAGGGAAAGCTTTTCTAGTTTGTGTATGTTTAATGTGTCAGAGGTGTCTAAATCTACCATCAGTGCTTCAGCATATTTTGAGTAGAAAGAGAATGATGCTTGAGGAAACGCCTCTATATAATTCATTAACTAGATGAATCATCAAGGCTAGAGAGTGTAATAGTGTCACTTACACTGATTGTGGTATTTATGTTGGTGTGTTATTAACCTTATAGTTTTCTATAGTTGGTCATTTTAGAGTTCTGGTAAATTTGGACTACAAGCACCACATGGTATAAATCAGATGATCCAAATGTATGCCATATGTTTGACTGTAGATAAATCCTACTGCTACCACAATCACATTTGAGAAGGTATAATCTGGTGAATCTCACACCACACATTGGGATCTGGCCCTTGTTGGGTTCAGGGTGCCCAAAGCATTCACGGTAACAGTTCATTGCAATGTGGTGTAGCAGATCACGACAGATGGAGGTTTTTCAAAGCTATCTAGGGCCTCTGGATGCCCAATTCCCATTAGCTTTGAAGATCTCAGCCAAATGTCATCTTAGAGCTACTGAAGTTCAAAAGTGAGGAAAAAGTCTATACGTTGTAATTTGCCATGTGAAGTCTATTTTTGCTAGTTAGTGCATAGCCGAAAAGGCTCTATGATTTAGGAGTCATCAGCAAGCCAGTCAGCAACAAAACAATATGTCTGACCAAAAGCATCAGAAGAGGACCACTTTAATTCTCATCCTCTTTCTGCAATTCTGGCAGAAGAAAATACTCAGAGAAACAGATTTATAGACCACAGCTCAGGTGCTAATGTACACAGGAGTGAGATTACTATCAATTGTAAAGGTATAGATGTCAGGAAAGGCATCTTCATTTGTCCTCTTTAAAAACACTTTTTTCCCCCTAGATGCTCACAAAACATCAGATTTTCATTTTTTAAAAATCCTTAATTCAGCTTCACCTTTGGGATTTTCCAGTGAGTCCCATTTTCTATTTGTCTGTCTAGAGGCAGCGTGAAAGGATATGTAAACCTCACATGGCGACAGACACTGATGGGTTAGTGAAGACAGCAATCACTCCCCTCAGCTGCGGCTGAAGAGCTGGTTAGCAAAGTTGCCCTGGAGATGGAGCAGGGTAGCTGCTGAAGAGGTTGGGAGCATGGGGAAAGCTGCCCAGCGAGATCAGCTTCTAGGCAGAAGGATACAGTAGAGGATGCTGTACCCAAGATGACTGCAAAGGCTGTAGGTGGGAAGTAGCCCAGGGGGAGGCAGTAGGGGACATAACAAACAGCCCTTGATTGCTGACACGGGGTCCCTGGGCTGGGACCCAGAGGAGTGGGTGGACCTAGATACCCCTACTGCCCCCCCAGAGGGAAGGGGGCAGGGCTGCCAAAGTTCCAGCCCTACCAAGACTATTAGATCTTAATTCTGTTCCTGTTAGCTTCCTTTGCTCCTCTCTGATTAAGAAGGGAGAGATGGACATTGGGCATCAAGACTAGCAGTTAGAGCCCATCATTGGGCCCTTAGGACCTTGGGGCGAGACATTTACTACCCTAAACAGGCAAGAGATGCAAAGGATCCAGCTGGAGGAGCTGCAAAAGGCCATGTCCCACAGGCCACACTTCTGCAGTGGTACAGACAGGAGGCAAGGCTGCCGCTATCGAGTACTCTGCCACAAGGGGGCACACTGAAGAGCAAGAGGCCTAATGACAGTCCAGGAATATCTATTTTTACCTACCACACAGCACTGGGCATATTGTCAGCACTAAACAAATAAATACAAATCACACACAATCCCTACATTCCAAGAATGTTATGAAAGTAGCCAAGTCATCCCCCTCATGCGCATGCATTTCAATACAGTCTTTATATGGTCACATACTATTTTTTCCCCTCCACAGGACACCTTCCGTTTTCAGTGCACAGAATGGACAGCACTCACGTAATGATGAGCAACTATTTAATGTGTTTTTTCTGCTCATTGTTGAATGTGTGTCCCCATTGTTGGAAGCAGGAAGACAACACATGCATCAGTCATCATACCCATGCACTATTTACTGCACACCATTCAAACCCCGCTCTGAAGATGGGATTATTTATTTCCTTAAGGCTCTTCTATGGCACTTACCAGTACAGAATCTGAGTGCTTCTTAAACACTAGTGAATTATGTATATCACTTTATGTTCAAAGCACAGCTCTCATCAATTTCAGCTGCAGCTGAAAGTGCTCACCACTTCTGCACATCAGACCCCACAGTCTCAAATTAGGCTCCCAGAAAATGAGACATACACAATTAGTGACCATCTGTGAAAATTTCGGTTTCAGTGACCAGCATCACATAGGAACTCTGTGACAGAAGCAGGAGTAGAACCCAGTTCTCCAGGACAACATTCATCTGTGAGACCCTCCTTTCACTTCATGCAGCCCCCTACCACATTCACTACACACCTTCCAGCTTCCACAACAAATGAGGCAGGGGCCCCACAGACAACAGCCTCCTTTACTAAATACCCCCGACTCATCCCCAGAGCAGGTCCATTCTGTGCGCTTACTGAGGCAGGCATCCTGTGAAAAAAAGAGTATGTATGTGATCATGTAATGAAAGTCTGTATCACAATGCATAGGGACAAGGGGGCTAAATTAAGGTCGCATAGGCAACCTTAATTCTGGTATTTCCCAATTTATAAATGCTTGATTTACGAACCTTAAATTCCTTTTAATCCCACTGGTTCCTTGTCAGTCTCCCCACACAGCTGCTCATTAGACCTCTGGTTCCCAGTCCCCTCCCCAGCTCCCAATCCCAGGTTCTTCTCCCCCATCCCGCCTCCACCCCACCCCGCCAGGGTCTTTGCCCAACCAGTCCCTGTCTTCTCCAACTCCCCCCACCCCCAGCTTCCAATCCAAGTCTCCTTGCCCAACCAGTTCCAGTTTCCCTCTCCATCTTCTTACCAACCTTCAGTCCCACCCCCCCAGATCCAGTTCTTGTCCCCTCTGGGCAGGGTACCTTGTCCTTGGTCTAACCTGCAGCAGCAATTACAAGGAGAGTCCTGCTCAGACCCCTGCAGCCCAGGCTACAGCATACCCAATGTGGACAGAATCTTCATACGATTTAGCTCTAAAGAACTAGCAAGTCTCTACTGAGCATGCATTTGGCAAAAATCGGGCAGATTTTCATTAGGGTAGCAAAAGGCACATCCCTGACAAAAGCCACCCCTCCTTTCAAATCTACAGCTCCTTTAAGGGTAGGTGACTTTGCTTTTGAAGTCATGAGTTTTTGAAGGTCATTAGTTCTATTTTTGATGTTGCATGTGTGTGGTTTAATGGAGGACAACAATGACCTGTGCTTAAAGTAGCCTGAAACAGGAGGGAGTTCTCACCTTAGGAAATAGGAGGTGGAGTACTGCTTACCCAAGTCAGGGAGAGGTGTGGGGAGCGTCCCTTTATTTTTAGCACAAGAGAAGGAGCTGTGTTTCTCCTTACTTTAACCCCTGTGTGTGAAAGATTCATGAAAATGCTCCTGATAGGAGGAGGAATGAGCAGTCATTCCTCTCTTGCTTCCTAGAAAATTCCACCACGTGAAAATAGAACATTCTTGAATGGTCTCATCATATCAGCAGATCAGCATTGCCACAAGCTGTGATTTAATCTCCACAAGTACTGTGCTGGGGGATAGCTCAGTTATCCCCAACCATCATGGCATTATCCACGGGTTCAGCGACAGACAAAATAAGCCAAAGTCCCAGCCTATTCACAGGCCTCTGCAAATGGACATTTGAAATGGGCTTGTCTACATGGGGAATTAACAGGGGAAATTAGTGCAAGATAGCTAAGGTATTAATTTAAACAGCAATAGCTATTCCTCACTAACTCACTGTGCGGACTCTCCTATTCCACACTAAGAGTGCCTTTGTGCAGTTTAGCATAATATCCACTTCCAAAGGCAGCGTCCGCACAGGGAGCTAGTGTGCTATAGCTGTTCTGCACAAGCTATTCTGGGCTCTTCCCCTGTGTAGACAAGCTCTTGAATCAATAGGCAACAGCCAACTATTTGGACCACACTAGGCAAAACTGGGATTTTGCTTCCAAATGAGATTCGATCAGTGTGAAGAAGATGCCAACACGCTACTAAATCAGGGGTCTCAAACTCGCAGCCCGCGGGCCATCTGCAGCCCGCAAACCTCCCCAATGTGCCCACGGGGCTCCAGCAGTTTTGGGGCTGGGTCTCTCCCTTGGCCCCACCTGCTACCCCCGGGCGCTCCCCCCAAGACAATTTACAATGACCCGGGGCCCTGGCAGCAGAGCGGAACTGAGCTGCGTCTGCCTGCTCGCTTCACATGTCTGCCGGCCCCTCCCTGTGGCCCCGGGGTGGGGCTGTGCCTCTGTGCACTGCCCCTGCCCCGAGCGCCCCTGCAGCCAATGAGAAGCAGCATGCACAAGCCCCCCGGCCTGCCCTGCCTTGGAGCCCCAGGTAAGCACCACACCCTCTGACCCCTATCCAGAGCCTGCACCCCCACCCCCTCCCCACATACCCCCACCCACCCCCAAACTCCCTCCCCGAGCCTGCACCCCCTCCCCACACACCCCAACCCCCAAACTCCCTCCCCGAGCCTGCACCCGCTCCCCACACACCCCAACCCCCAAACTCCGTCCCAGAGCCTGCACCCCCTACCTCCTCCTCCCTCCCAGAGCCTGCAACCCCACCCCCTCATCCTGCAACTCCACCCCCTGCCCCACTGCATCCAAACTCCATCCCAGAGCCTGCACCCCAGACCTCCTCCCCCACTCAAACTCCCTCCCAGAGCCCAACCTCTCACCCCTTCTGCACCCAAACTCCCTCCCAGAGCCTGCATCCCAATCCCCTACCCCAGACTTCCTCCCCCACCCAAACTCCCTCCTAGAGCCTTAGGCAGGTGGGGGCAGAGTTTTTTTGCGGGCGGGATTTTGGGGGGTGGGTTCTGGGTGTCATGAGTGACATTATTGGCCCGCTGGAAGGATTTGAGGACTGGCACTGGCCCTAAGGTAAATTGAGTGAGACCCCTGATCTAAGGTCAGTTCAGTTGTACCATCCCTGAAGTTCATATCAGATCTCACAAGCGCCCTCCCTTTTCACGTTTTTATAGAAATGAATCTTACAAATGCAGGTCACATTCACCTTGAGGAAAGATAGGACCAAATGCCTCCTCTGTGTTGCAGATAAGAGGAGATAGAAAGAAAATTGTATTTCCTGCCAACATACTCTTCACCAGGCCCTTTGATCTCACCTTGTGTTAAATACTGATAACACCCATCATTCCATTATGTAATTATACCTGTGTTATCCCAAGTGACTAGCCATTACAATTACAGACTACTGTGCAAGACAAGCCTAAATAAGCAGATTATTAGAAAGATTATGGAAGACAAATATATAAACATTTTGTAATAAAGAATCCCATGTCACCTATGAGAAGTTGATGTGGGAAAACCTGAAAACATTCTGGTTCTTGTTTCTAGGACACAGGCAAGTGTCTCAGAAGAGTCAAAACTTTGGGAAAACATCATTGTGTATTGAAATACTTTCCTTTCTGTCCTTCTGCATTCTCTTTTTCTACTCTTCCTCCTTTTAGAATATTTTAAAAGATAACTACTCCCACTATTTCTACTATTTTTTCACCATCCATCTCCCTCACTGCCTCTCTCTCGCACACTTCTTTCTTTCTTATGTTTCCACCATATCAAAATTATCACACAAATAAAGAAATGATCATGGTCAAGAAGGTTTTTCCACTTCAAGATCTAGTTTTCAGGCTATTGAAACTTTCAATTCAAAAGTTCCTCTGTGGAATAAAATTTGCAATGACTCTTCACATCTCAGCAGTGAAAACGTATTGCAAAAAAAAAATTGACTCAATTCCATTTGGTCAGTTTTGATACATTCAAGCCATGAACACAGTTTTCCATCATCAGATTAAGAATTTATGTAGGTGTTATTATTTTTACCTGGATTTCTCAGAAACAACTTTCTTCAGCTGGAGACTTGGGATGGGTTTAGTTCTCAGAGAGGACTCAGTTGAGATATTTGCTATGAAACTGGATCACAGTTTTATAGTTATAACGGCTACACTGAATAAGCTATATTGTGATATCCCTTCTCACATTACCTTGCATTATGCATTGAGTAGTAGCTTAAATAAGTGGTAATGTAAGTTTCACAATTTGTCTGGTTAACATGTATTTTCATTTGACTGTTTGAACTGTACTGAGCATGTAAGTGAACTCTCAAGAATGTCCCGACATGGATGCCATCACTGACTAATTTGCATGCACATTTACCATCATCGCGCACACTAAAAAATAATTTTGTCACTTACACCAGCTTGACGGTGATTTGGACTGGCCACCGTGTGCACAAATAACCAATTTGTGCATGCAGCTGTGTTCACAGTGCCACTCAACATTGTAGTGGAAAGCTAAGGCTGTGCAACTTCTTGAAAATCTGGCCCTTGATGTCTGCATAAATCACTCAAATGACACTTAGCCAGCCAAACAGAGCAGAAAGAGACAAAAATTAAAATGCATATGAGAAAGAGAGGGAACCAAAGTTTATGGGAAAGCGAACACAACAGAGAGGAGCAGTGACACCAGAAAATGCTGTACAGAGAAGGATAGAAATGTGAAGGGCTATGCAGCTCAAGCAAGCTATTCCTTGCTGAGCTCTGCACTGGAACTAGGGTGACCAGATGTCCCAATTTTATAGGGACAGTCCCGATATTTGGGGCTTTTTCTTATATAGGCTCCTATTACCCCCCACCTTCTGTCCCGATTTTTCACACTTGCTATCTGGTCACCCTAACTGGAACCCTCAGTCAAGCAGAGGTAGTGGGGTCACGTAGCTCTGAAAATCATTGGTCCTTAAGTAGGTGACAGGTGCCTTAGTAATATCATAGATTAAAACAAGAGATTTGGACAAGGAGACTCATAAAAGAGCAGAAATGTGGCAATGTCCACAAGACAACATCAAGAGACAAGATTGAGGGGACAAAGATTCACTGTCCTCCATATCTCCTAATGTCCTGGTGGGTGTAGTGGCTCTCTCCCCACCAACAGTTATTCATGTCAGAGAGGCTCTAGGAACTCTTTCAAGCAGCATTAATCTTTTTACTTTTACTGGAGAATAGGAAAAGAAATATTTTATTTAAAAATAAATTCTTTTTTAAAAAAATCAAAATGCACTAAAAAGAAGGCCTGACGCAACATAAAAAAGGCACAAGACCTTGTTTCATTAATTAATATGAGGTATGTGACAAAGCTTTTCCAATGCAGAAACATAACTTTTCAAGGCCAAAAACACCACTAACTGCATTTTAGATTAATAAAGTGCCTTGATAATAATAAACATCTTAGCATATAAAATGTAAATTGATCCAAAGCTTCTTGAGATCTTGAAGTGCAGTGCCATAAATTCCAGAAAGCAACTGCATTCTTCAACAAGTTATTTCCCTAAGAACAGCAAACTTAAATTTTTACTTTTACCCTCAGTAAGTAAATAACCCCTCTGTGGAGATGAATAATATATTCTACAGAAAGCAAGTCTTCTAAACCAAATGTGTTAGGAAAATTTACAAATATTTGTGAACACACAAGAGGTGCAAATGGCCTTCTGTTTGCATATCACTTATCTTTCAGTGCTATCTCAAGCTGCTAGCAGCAGAAGCAAATTCTTCCTGCTAATTCACAACTCATTCAGATGAGTCAGCTTTGGAACCAATAACAATTTTCCTTATAGCTACACCTATCACAAAGAGGGGGGAAAAAAGATATTCAGTAAAGTTATCATGCTCAGGAAACTGGAATTCAAATGTGCTCCCTGTGTGCTTTGCATAGGGGATGGCCTAGAGCTGTACTGCCTCCATAGAGCACCAGAGGCACTTTGCTTCACAGAGATAGATGTCTTCCAGAATTCCCTCATGCTCAGAGAAATGTACAAACTGCCACAGCCTTTCCATGGTTCCTCCTTGTGTAACCAGCCCACTCCAGTGGCCAGTGCACATCTTTGCAGAGCCATGGTTCTGCCCATTCTTTGTCCTTCCCTTTGGGCTGTTGCATACCCCAAGGGCAGGGGGTAATTAGAGAGCAATTCCTGTGAGAGGTCAGAGGAGCTGGGCTTGGGGAAAGAGGAGTTGATTGGGACATGGAGCTTTGAGGGTGGGGAAGACAAACTGGAAACTGATCGGGGGGTGGAATATTGGAACTGCTGGGCAAAGAGACTGGGAGCCAGGGTAGGAAACTGGGATGCGGGAGGCAGAGGAAAGAATGAAACAGGGAGCCAGGGGTGTGGAAGGGGAAGACAGATCAGATGAAGAGCTGCAGGGGAAGGCAAGGGAAATTGGGACTGGCTGGGCAAAGAGACTGGGAGGGGACAAGGAACTCAGGAAAACTGGGATGAAGCAGGAGAGACTCAAATCAGATGAGGACCTGGGGGCAGTTGGGACTGGGAGGAGAAGATTGGAAAGGAAGAGTGGGAGGCATGGTGGGGAGGGAGATTGGGACTCAGATAAGGAGCCCAGTAATGGAGGCTGGGACTGGCTGGGGAAAATGACTGGGACAGGGATGAGTAGCCCAGGGTAAGTGGGGAGAGAGACATAACTGGCACAGGGACGGACTGGAGGGAACATAGGAAGAAGCAGATGAGGCTGGGGGAAGGGGTCAGAGGCTAAAGAACTCTCCTCTCTGGAACCTAGAATTGCACTCAAGATGGCGGAGTCTTAACAGTCCTCTGTTTTCAGCAAATAACTGTGAAAATACTGGCAAAGAGTACATCACATACCCCTCTAGTGGCTAGTCCACTGAGCCTGACATCCTACCACTATCAGTTACTCCATTAGCTCAAGCGGCAGAGGTCTGTGCTGTCTACCAAAAGGTCCCAGCCTTGCTGATGACCCATGTGGGTGTCAACATGATTCCACATAATGAAATTTCTGGTTTTTTTAATTTGCTTTTTTTAAACCTAGTTATTTTCTGTGCAATTTCCTATGTTAAAGGATAATCTTGCAATTAAGGTAGCTGAATGCTGCCCTTGTGAATTAGATTCTATTCCTGCCTCTGCCATAGAGTTCCTACGTGATACTGATCTCTTAAACCAGGCCTGCACAACATGCGGCCTAGGGGCCGCATGCGGCCTGCGTGGGCTCACTGTGCGGCCCGCGGGGGGGGTGAGTAGGTGGGCTCACTGTGTGGCCCGTGGGGGGGTGAGTAGGCAAGCGGCGGGGTGGGCGGGCTGGTGAAGAGGCCAGTGGAAGGCTGGGGAGTGAAGCTGAGCCAGTGGCAGGGGGCAGGGGCAGTGGCAGAAGGTAAGAGGCCAGCAGCGGGCAGGCAGGCGAGCTGGCAGTGCAGGGAGGGCCCGGCGGCGAGGGGGGGGGCTGAGGAGGCGAGCAGGCGGCGGGGGGTGAGTAGGCGAGCCGGGCGGGGTGGGGGCTGACGAGCCGAGTGGGTGGGCAGTGGCAGGGCAGCAGGTGAGCCAGTGGCGGGGTGGGGGGGCTGAGGAGGCAAGCCAGGGGGGTGGAGGGGATGATGAGCCAAGCGGGCAGGCAGTGGCAGTGAGGCTTTATACTGGGGGCGGGGTTGAGGAGGCGAGCGGCGAGTCAGTGGATGGAGGAGGGCAAATCTCCCAGATTCAAAATCTGAGACTGTGTCCGTTGGTCCTTTTTGCTGCTTGTCTCTGGGCTGGAGGTTGTCCCAATGCTGCAAAGAGGGTGTTCCCAAAGGAAGGTGCTTGCTTCTAACCCCCGAGGCCGTCAGTATGTCTGCTCTTCTCTAGTCAGCCCACTTGACAAGTTTGATTGTCCTTGGTCTGGTTCCCATCCCCTCTCCAAGGGTTGCAACTGTCTGGAGGTGCCTGCCTTCCACACCTTCCTCATTCACACCTCATTCATTCAACAGGGCAATTGAATACAAAGTGGGGGGAAGATCTTATTCTACTTCTAGCAAAAAGACATTTTTCTTTTACCTTAATTATACTACCTTATGGGCCAAATGCATTATGCAGAGATTTAGCTACAACTCCATTGACTGACTGGTGTGTGCAGTAATATAGTGACCCCTGGGAGGGTGAAGAGGGGGGTGATGGTGGGGCCGAGTGGGGAGGTGGCGGGTCCTATTTTACTGCTGTGATCTGGTCACCCTATGTGCGCTGTTTCTTTCCCCCTCTACAGGCGTCCACACCCCAGCGCTGGGGAAGGAGGGGTTGTTTCCGCAGGGCAGGCGGCGCTGGGGTGGGGTGGTGTTTCCATGGGGCCGGGGGATTTCGGCCCTCAGCTGTTTTCTTTGGAGTAATATGGCCCTCGCCGCTTTACGAGTTGTGCAGGCCTGTCTTAAACCAAACTATCACAGATGGCGCTAGGTTTGTATGCCTCATTCCTGACAGGCAGACTTAGCTCTGGCATTTCCTAACTTTTGATTCTTTTAATGTAGTTTGTTGTATGTATGCCTACATATGTATTATGTATGTGTATTATATATAAATAATGTCTGTATAAATAATGAATGTATATCTATTGTCCAAAAGCATATACAAGGGCCATTACTGAGTAATCAGTGATCTGTGTCAAATAATTAACATTTAAACACAGGGCCAAATCTATTTTAAGCCCCATATTGAGGTCAAATGGTTGTGTTAGGTGTAAGTCAGGAAATTATATAGCCAAGACAGTTAGCAAGATGATTCCTGGCACTCTCAAGTTACTACGCTTACAATGACATATAGAATACAGGCACTGCACATCCAACTAGCACAGGTACAAATAGTACAGTGTAGATGGCGAGGTACAGCTTAGGCAAGAAGAATAGAATAGAGTGCCATATATGCCCAACCCTGGGTTATATACCCTACATGTCTTTCTATTCACCCAAGCAGTGCAACCCCCATCTACACTGCTATTTTTAGCAGCGTAGTCTCCCGCTGCCTGAGCCTTGCCTTGCCAAGTGTAGCTACACAGCACAGGGACAAGTGTGGACGCAGCCTGCCTTTCAGAGCTGCATTTAGCTTAGCATGACCATATGTCCTGATTTTATAGGGACAGTCCTGATATTCTGGGCTTTTTCTTATATAGGCGTCTATACCCCCCCACTCCCATCCCAATTTTTCCCACTTCCTATCTGGTCACCCTAATGTAGCTACGTGTGTAGTTCCTGTATGCCTCATGCCACTGTAAGTCTAAACATGTTCACTATTTATGGAGGGGTTATGTTATATAAAGAAAGGGCGATCACTGGAGCTCATAGATAGATAGAGAAATTAGTTCCACAGTACATGCTTCCTTGACTACAGCAACATATCTGCTCCATAGCTCAACTAAAAGAGAACTCTTTGTGTCTTCCCCCGAAGCCTGTTGGTGAGAGGTCACATTTTAATATTAAAGTGCTATATGCAGTATACTGCACTCACAATGCCAACTTAGAACAAAATTAAACTGAACTTGGAGTTTTACAAGTCACTTGCTAAAACATTTTAAGAGGGTCTTTCAGATCTGTGCACTAAAACCAAATGCTCAAGCAGTTCTGCTTCAAACAACTCCAGATAGTTGAAAATATAATGTACAAAAGGAAGTAAGCCTTTAAATCTAGAGATGAAGCCAGATCAAAACCCCCAGATATAAACAAACACCACACTTTGGGGTGGTTTGAAATTTGGATCCAAATTTTGCTGTGTGGGCTCATCAGCTCTTCCAAAACAAAAGGAAAACGGAGGGCTGAGGTTAGGGACTATGCTCTCTTTTTTAATGCTGAAGGAGAAAGTATTAAAAAAAATGTTATTTTCTTTGTTACACACCAAAAAAAAAAAAAAAAAAAAAAGAGTGTTGAGAGCCTTACTCATTTTTTACCTTAGAAACATCAAGAATGTCAACTCGTTACTTCAGATTTTGCTGGTAGTCTTATTTGAAGGACCCACTGCCATGGACTGGAAGCTTTCTCAGCCATTACTTGAGGAACTGGAAATGCTGGATCTAAGAAAGATTTTTTCTTCTGTTTATTCTAAATTTAAGTTAAACATTCACAAAAAATAAAAATGAATACGTTTTTAAGGAATCTGAGTAAAATCATTCCCCATCCCAATTAATCAGATTTCACTTCCTTGGTACCTGCAATGTCATAAACTTCCCAGTTCTCTAGCTATCCAGGAAAGCTCCAAGAAAACAGAGGAGACAAGACCTGAATTTCCAATGTAAAAAACAAACTGAAAAACAAACTTCTGTTTTGAAAAAGTGTATCAGGTCACCTTCATACATAATAAAGAAGGGAAAAAGGGCAAATTCATCTTTTCCTCTGTAGATAACCTTTAAAATAGAGTGCTTGAGAGCATTTAGAGTATTAATGGATAGTTCCTAGGTAAACCAGTAGGGAGATTAGCTTTAATAGGCTAAACAATTAACCTTGGACAATCTTATGCCACCTAGACCAGATACATTAATGTTTTTGATTGCTTCTGATGAAAATGGATATACAACGTCATGCTTTTGACATACGTTCACCCTAAAGTCAAAAAACACTAACTTGCTACGTTATAATTTATTGCATCTAAAAGTACAAGTCAAAAATATATAAATCCAGGAAAGGGGATAAATATGGAATCTTTGACTGCTAAGCAGTCTAGTTCTAATCCAACTCAGGTCCACAGTTACAAAAAGTTGTTACACTCTGATAGCTCTTGGAGGTCTCTGATAGCAGATGGTGGTCCAGTCTCTAGTAGAGAGGTTGCACATCACTTGGCCACTATCACAACTAGCAACCCAATATTTTAATTTCAAGGAAATTTATATTCCAGTAGAAAAAAAGTATTATATAGTTCTCATCAATAGTTCAAAAACGTACAAAGGCAGCAAAGCATCAAAAATGAGCCAAATGTGCAAGCATTCTTACGTCAGAGTCTTGCTCTATAGCACGTAGACTAGGGTGAAAAAGTCCATGGGCCTGAACCCCAATTTACAAATGGAGTGAATTAGAAATAATTCCATTGATGTTAATAGAATTAAAATTGTGTAAGGAAGTGATAGTAGGGTCCCATGTCTTTTATGGCAGAGTCCTAAAAGTCGTGATTTTTGTCATTGACAATCATTTTCAAAGTGAAATGTTTCAATTTTTTTATTTGAAACGACTTTTCATTTCAAAATGTACCTCGATTTTAAAAAAAATTTAAATGGTAAAAATCACTCAAAATCCAAACAATTTTTTTTTTTTGAAGAAAGCATTTTGCTCTGCCCACAAGAAATTTTTTCTTCAATTATTTGGGATTGCCATCAAACAAAAAAAATCTATTATTCACACATCTCTAGTGATTGCGGCAGCTTCAATAGCTATGGTAAGTCCTCCTCTCATTTCACTAACTGTGCTAATAATGAAAAGCCTGAAGGGAGATAGCAAGATTTACTCATTCCTTATCATCTCTCTGAAGTAGTTTCTTCTCTTGAATAATGATAATACCCACGTGTAGGTCACCCTGTCAAAATGATAGTTAGAAATCTCACAGTTGCTATTGGAAGGGCAGCTTGAAAAAGAAAAAGCAGCAGTGGACTCATTTTGGGGGTGTCCCCACCTCCTGATAAAGAGCTGCTAATCACATAGAACTTCTGTAGACCTGGAAGATTATTTTATTTTAACTCTGCCATTTTTACTTCATATTTACTTTATATGAGCGGACATATGGTATGTAATATTTATGACTTACAACGCATGAAAGGTTTGTAACATCAACCCTGTGCTTTGACGAAAAAGTGCATTTCTGTCTGTTTCTCCCTTTCTGATTATAGCAACATTTTATTCAGTGTCTACGTACTTCATACTATATTCTTAGTAGGTCTGAAGTACTTTTCATATCATCTCCACCACCTGCCACTGTTGTAAATTCAGTCTTCAGGAACTACACCGATTAGACTGGTTGAGGCTCTAGCCCTTTGTTCTGAAGAGTTTCATAGCAGGCATCTGAGGTGCATACTCTGTGTAGAGATAGGCCAAACTAGGCCCCAAGAATTTCAGGAAGGGTGGGGAGGATAAGTTGGGTTTGAATTGCCCAATTATTAGATGTGGGCCTGTGTCATAATATTTCTAACAGGACCTGAATCCAAATCCAAACTTTCCTAAAGTTTTTCTGTCATGATATTATGATCATGTAAAGTATGGGGGTATAAACTGGGACTATTACTTAGAAGCAAGAACAGCCATCAGATTTTTCCCCAATCGTTTATTTGCCTGTGGTGGATGGAATGGAAGAGAGAAAACTTTAGATTTTTTTTACAATATCCACATACACACTAAAAATATTTTATTCTTAAACCTACCTCCCAGCGTCAATGGACTTTGAGAATTTCCAAAGGATTTGCTCTTTTCTGATCTAACTCAATTATTCCCATCATCCTGAGATAATGCCAACAGCTTTCAATAAATGTTACAAGGAATTTGACATTGTTAGAATAAGGTAAATTAGTGGTTAATTTCATTTAGGACCTTCTGCTATATATGGGAGCCAGTTTCCTGAGTGTTTCAGCTCCGTGCCATCAGTGTTATAAACTGGGAATGCAGCATCATTTAAAATAACTATTCCATGAGTGTTTTACTCACACCTTGACAAAATGAATTGGCAAACACGTTCTTAGCTGAAATGGCTTGCTCACTCTTTGCAAAATTCTTGCTACCACTTCATGGGCCTTGTGCTCCAGTGCACTACAGAAGCAAATACATGTCCTCCAGTGATGACCTAAAAAGTACTTTTGACATTTCCCTTTTTGGCAAGGAGTCCCATTATTTGGAGCCCAAATAAACATACATATTTTAAAATAAAACACATGGCACTTTCTTGGCTCTCCTCCTAGCTGCAGATTTCCTTCCCCTTCTCTCCTCCTGCTTTATGCTGAGCATAGTTTTAGCCTTAGGAGAAAAATTTCATAGCTAAACATATACAGCTTTTCTTGATGCTTCTTCCAAGTATGACAGACTCTCCAGATTAACTGTAACCAGAGATGGTCTTAGACCTGACAGACTTCCAAACAAGCATAAGAGTTCAGATCCTGGTTTAACCTTTGCAGCTGGTTCCTGTATATGTCCCAAAATTCCAGACATCCAAGCTTTTCCACCATTCAGGTGTGTGTAACTAGATCCAACTCCACACTTTGCATCCTGGACCCATTTCTATATGTTAAGGCTACTTCAGAGCAGAGCCTGACCCGCAAGCTTGGTGAAGTTGCAGACTTTCCATCACAGCCAAGCTGTGCCCATCAAACTCAGCACAAAGGAGATACCATTAGTAAAGACAGATGCATGCCTGAAGAGTAGTCAGAAAGAAAAACCTATCATACATATTTCATGGAAGCATGCAAGAGTTTACTCACAACAATATTACTCTGATGGACAGTTCACTGTTGCTCTTTGCTAGAAAGGAAAGACTGAAAGCTTCAAATAATAAAAGCTTCAGGAAATAATTTCATTTACACACAAGGTGAAATGTTTTTTTAAAAAAGTATATGTACATGATCAAATCATGTAAGAACTCATGGCCTCATTGTCAGACCAGGTAAGTGCCCACAACTCCCACTGAACTCAATGAGTGTGAGAAGTACTCAGCTGGTTAGAAAATCAGGCCATTGGTTACAAGAGATTTAGATTCTCCTGCACGCATGGAGATGTTGGAAAAAGCTCAAAAGTAAGCTGTCTTTTTATTCCCTGTATTGGTCTTGCTCAGCTTGTATTGTATTAAATACAGAAAATGGAACTAAACACATGGCTTCCCAGAAATCGTGGCGATGAGCACAGTATAAATTCCCAGGGAGGCAGACACATTGAATTCACTAGTTGGTTAATTGACACAGGCTTCCAAATGCTTCAAATGAAATTCTTTCAAAAGAATTTAAGTCCCATTTTCAAAAGTGACTTTGGCACTTTGGAACCTAAGTTGCATTGAATCTAAATGGGACTGTAAACAGGCAGTCTGGCTAAGCATGACTTGGCAGTGCCCTGTCTCAGGTTTCCTTTCCAGACTCCTTAAGAATTGAACACAGGCTCTCTTCTCCAGCAATGCCCTGGTTTATTATCATATAATGCTCCAATCAAAATAAAGTCTTCAGAGTCTAAATTTCATCCTCGTGAGCCCTAACTGACTAGAGTCTTCTTCTCCCCTGGGTGTGCTCTCTGCTCAACCCCCCAGCTCTCTTCCTTGGAGCTATTTGCAATTTAAGCAGCTGTAGAGCCTTGTGAAAATGTTATCCTTTGTCTCAATATTTGTATCAAATACAATAGAATCTCAGATCCATTCGTCATATCCAATTTGGAATAGTAATTTTCAACAAATTCCTGCAAAATTCGTTCTGATTTAAGGCCTTGATTTAACAAGACACTTAAATACAATCCTAACTTAAAGCATGTAAGTGCTCAGGACCTTTTTCTAAAACACTTTGTACGAAGTAGCTCTTTGTCTCTCTTTCTAGCTATTTATATTGCAGTTAATATCATGGTTAATGTCATCTTAGCAAAAATGAACAACAATGGGCAAAGATTACTAGAGCCCTGCTCCCTGAGGACTGTGCATTATCAGCTCCTACATCCAAGTTAGTCATCACCATAAGGTCTCGTAGAGGCACCCCAGATAGATTTAATCACCCGTAATAAACTCTGACAGTGTTTGAGAATAGTGATTAGTCTTGGTAATTTTGTTTTCTCAAGTACTTTGGTATATTCATCTTTCTGCTTTTGCTTTCTCACTCTTCAGTATATTCTTCTCTCTGCTGCTTTCTCATCTATCACCGAAGGTGTACATCTCCATATAAGATCAAATGGAAAACTCTTCACTATTGCATGTCTAAGAGCAAAAATCAAAGTCAAACACCTAAGACAATTTCTTTTCACCAACTATGCAGTGCTCATCACACACAGTGAAGGGGAGCTCCAGCAACTTCACAATAGCTTTGTGTTGGCTTGTGATGAATTATGACAAACAATCAGTCTAACAAAGATAAAGATTACAGCGCAAAGTGTGTTGACTGCACCAGAAGTTTTAATAGCTAGCATCATGACTGAAATTGTCTGCAAATTCTGATATCTAGGATCAACTGTATTGGATAACTTATTTCTAGACAATGAGCTTAATTCTTGCATCATAAAGACAGACACCACATTTGACCACCTGACCAAGCAGGTGTGCAATAACAGGAAATAGACATTGAATACCAAGGTATGAGTATACCAGATGTGTGTTTTGAGCATGGTGGAAAAATCTGGACCATTTACAGCAAGCATGAGAGAAGGCTATACACCTTCCACACCCACTGTCTTCACTGTATTCTAAATTTCAAGTGGGAAACCAAAGATTCCTGACACTGAAGTATTTGAGAAAGCAAAATTACCAAGTCCAATCACTATTCTCAAAACACAGACATCTCTGTTGGCTTAGTCATTTGCACCAGATGGACAATAAATGCATACCAAAGGACCTCCAGTATGGAGAATTTCGGATGTTCCAAGGCCACTTGGCCAACCAAGGCCAAAGCTCAAAGATGTTTACAAGAGGTTCTTGAAAACTTTCAGGATCAACAGTGCAAGCTGAGAAGATGCAGCTTGCAACCGGCCATACTGAAGGGCTATGCAGTACCAGGGAGTCAAAGAAACCGAAGAGAGGTGGTTAAGAGAGATGAGAGTAAAGAGGAAAATGCCACCAGCTTCCAGCGCTAGTAGCTTCATCTTCTGCCCCGAGACACCTGCACTATTTTGTCAAGGATTGTTACTCAAGAACTGGATTTTTTAGCCACTCATGATGCTGCAGCATGATACGCACTACTGACCTGCTTTGACAATTACACCATCTTCTTTCAAGAGGGACAATTGCCATTCATTTTAGCATATCCATACTGTTTGCGATTCCCAGAAAGCGCTGAGCAAATTAAGATATTTCAAAGACACTTTAAAAATGTAGAAGTTATTTTCACTTAACGCAAAAATGTTCTGTTCTTATATTGGATATATAACAGCAAAATAACAGAACATCCCTCTGCCTCCCCCTAATCTGGATATGATCTGTCAGAGGCCCAATACTCATTCCTTGCCTTCACGTGGGTAAAATGAAAGCAAAAAATAGTTTTCAGGAATTGGTTGTGTGACAAAAATTCATGCTCTTTTTCAGAAAATGTGTGTCATGTTTTGCTATATATAGATTCCTCCCTTAGTAAAATCCAGCTACTGCCCCAAATCATGAGGTAAAAACTACTAGGGGCCAAGATCCTAAAGGCCTTGTAGGCCCACATTCTCCAGCATATGAAATACAGAGAGAGATATAGGTAAAGTACACTCAGGGCCAGCTCCAGGCTCCAGCTTTTCAAGCAGGTGCTTGGGGCGGCATTGAGAATGGGGCAGCAGTCCGGGTCCTGTGGTGGCAATTCAGCGGCAGCTCCGTCGGTGTTCCGGCGGCAGCAATTCAGTGGCAACTGCTTGGGGCGGCAAAATTGGTAGAGCCGCCCCTGAGTACACTGAGGATCAGGAGGGGCTGTTTGACACTCAGAGGGAAACTGAAGCTAGTGAACACTCCCGCAGCAACAAGCTGATAGTGGCCAACCTGTGGCTCCGGAGCCACATGCGGCTCTTCAGAAGTTAATATGCGGCTCCTTGTATAGGCACCAACTCTGGCGCTGGAGCTACAGGCACCAACTTTCCAATGTGCCAGGGGGTGCTCACTGCTCAACCCCTGGCTCTGCCACAGGCCCTGCCCCCACTCGCCCCATTCCCACCCCTGAGCCTGCCATGCCCTCACTCCTCCTCCCCCCCTACCCCTGAACATCCTGCATGCCACAAAACAGCTGATCGGGAGGTGCGGGGAAGGAGGGGAAGGCGCTGATCGGCGGGGTTGCCGGTGGGCAGGTGGTGCTGGGGGGAGGGGTTGAGCTGCTGGGGGGCTGCTGACGTATTACTGTGGTTCTTTGGCAATGTATGTTGGTAAATTCTGGCTCCTTCTCAGGCTCAGGTTGGCCACCCCTGGTATAACCCATCGGTGAGTGTGTATTACAAATCCCCATTTGTGACCAATGCAGAATAGGAGTGTGTTACATTCCAGCTGGAGAATCTTGGTTCTTTAGCTCAATTCAATCCCTGACATCAGCTAAAGATGGTAGCCATCACATAAGTGGGAGCTTATCTGGGATTCAAACTGCTGTGGGCTTCAGATGTGCAGGACAAGCTTCCTTTGAGCAGAGGATGTATGTAGCTCTGGTGAGCATGCCTTTCAGGTCCCCATCTTTGCCCTATTCACAAGGGAGATGAATCTGCTACTGCACCATTTAGAGTGCTTCAGTTAAAGCCATAGCAGCTCATGCTTTTAGCTCTGGAGTTTCCCTGGTTCAGTCCCAGGTTTGGCAGCCATCACAATATCACCATCTCAGATGTCAAGCCACAGCAGTGACAATGTGAATCAAGTTGATTTGCCAAGGAAGGTCTTCTTGATACCTCACTCTTGGATTCTCTGAGCCCCCCAGAGATTTACATTCAGGAGGAATGCAGACTGCCATTGCCACTCCACTACATTTGGTTATAGTCTCCAGCCAGCTTCTAGTAGCTGCATTGCCACAGTGCCTTCTTGCCAGATTGCAGAGGGAAGGGTGCTATGATCTGGAATTGCTGTTCTTCATTCCCATGCCAAACTCACTGAGCTGCACAGCCCAAAGTGTCACCTTCCTTCCTCATTATTGCTCTCACAACACAAATTTTCACTTGCTTCTTCTGGCCTAAAATCCCAATGGGCCCCATCCACTTCAGCCTGAATCACACTCCTGACATGGCATATACCCACCAGTTCCCTCGAAGCAAGCCCAGGTAGCTGATCTGGAATCAGAAACAACAGGGCAAACATCCATCAGAGTAAGACTCACCAGCAGACATTTGGGACTTTCCCCACACTCCTGGCAACTGTGGTGGAAAAGGTTGGTATGTCACAGTGAAATATCACTTCCAGTAGGTAGAAAGCAGCAAGAGCAGATGGACTCTAAATTAAAGATCCACTTTCCTTGGTAGTGAGAGAGAAGGAGTAAAAATAAATACCACGGAACATCAGAGACAGAAGCACAATTGATTCTCCATAGGATGTTATTCAAGCTTTTCCATGTGGCACTGGCAGCCCTTTCGAAAATATCCAGACTGATTTCACTCTTTTGTAGAGTTTATCAGCTATAGGTAATGGCCTAAAGTCTCCTGAATGGATAGACTTTCAGCTCTGAAAATGTACTAATTTTGTGACTTGTAGGCAGAGTTCCTCCCAGAAAACCTGAAATATCTCAGGTTATATAAAATGCTAACATCATCTTTCAGACACCACTCTGCCCACAAAATCTGTGACTAAGTGTCCTCCAGCTATGGACACCCATCAAGTAGGTTTCCTTTCCCCATATTCCTACCTTCTTTTCCGGTAGCCTCTCTGTATTTGGGGAAGTGGGTTTATGAGGAGGCTAATACCCTTTCAGAAATTGGGGATCCACGCACCAACAGGGATCTTCACTTCCCTCTTGGCGCGCTGGAATAGAGCTGGGGTGAGGGGATATTGTAGTTTTCAAGGAAATACAGGAAAACTTATTTTTAAGGGACACAGCCCTTCCTTTTTAATTCACAATACAAAAATCAGACCTGTATATCACAGGATTGTTGCTCAAAAACATACTTGCTGTCCAGTCAACCAGGAACAGACACAGATGGGTGTGAGTGACTTATCAAGGTGTCACTGGATTTGTCACTGACAATGCATCAGTGACAAATCCAGGATTAGAATTTAGGGGTCCCTAGTTCCCAGCCCCAAGCCACTATACCATGTATACCAGTTTAAAATATACTGAAATATTCATGCAATTCACCTGTTAGCCTGTTTTTCTGAGACAAATTGCCAGGTCACAGTATATTTCATAATCAGATTATATATTCTATATAACCTTTACCAAAAAAAAAAAAAGACACTCATCATATGGTTCCAGGAAGACTGCAGCGTTAACTGGCTTCTCTCGCATCTGATATTTTAGAACAAAAAGACTTCACAGCACAAAAAGCCTAAGCAGTGAGAATAGTATCTTATGTGTGAGCGAAAAAGCAGCTCAGAGCTGCAACTTTATTTTTTTGAAAGCACTCTCTATATTATAGAGAATGCTGCATGAGCAAGGAGTGATTGTAAGGCTACATTTTCATGTCAGGGTTTTGCCGCCGCAAAGCACTTGTAGTTTATTGTGTCACCAGAAACAATAGAATTATAGCAAAATAATCACAACTCACCCCCGTCTTTTGCAGATAACAGTATGCGACAAGGTCTGCTGTTATACCGGTGGGAGATAAATTACTGTATATACTCGTTCATTAGCCCGTTCATTTATAAGCCGACCCACCAAGATGGATAGGTAAAAATGGCAAAAACCGTACGACCCTTTCATAAGCCGACCCTATATTTCAGGGGTTGGCAAACTTTAGCTCCCGGCCTGTCAGGGTAAGCTGCTGTCGAGCCAGGATGTTTTGTTTACCTGGAGCATTCGCAAGCACAGAGCCCCTCAGCTCCCAGTGGCCACGGTTTGCCGTTCCCAGCCAAATTTAGTGCTGGCCGCCACTTCCCACAGCTTCCATTGGCTGGGAATGACAAACTGCGGCCACTGGGAGCTGAGGGGCTCCGTGCCTGCGAACGCTCCAGGTAAACAAAACGTCCCGCCCCTCTAGTGGCTTACCCTGACAGGCCGGGAGCCAAAGTTTGCCGACCCCTGATCTACAATGACAATGTATTAGATATTCAATTCAATAGAGCTTAAAATCATCAACTTTCGGTGTAGACCTGTTGATAAACTGACTCCTGCTCTTTGATGCTTCACTTTTTTACCAAAAAAAATCAGTTTATGGACAAGTATTACGGTAATAAAATAAGGGAAGTGTATCTAATCCTAATACACACAGCACTGGGACCATTGAATTATGTGGGTCCTGCAGAGTGAATACCACTGAATAACAAGTTTCAGATTAAAAACAAACAAACAGTCCCATCCTGAGGGATCGGTAGAAGTTTGAGTGTCCAAAATTATGTATGGCACCAGAGATTTGCCTGGCACTTTACAGACAAGTAAGAAAACAAGGTCCTTACCCTGAGGATTTTATGATCTAATGTCTTGTCTAGAACAGGAAAAATTGCACTGGAATAACTACATCAATGTAATTAAGCCAGTGCAATTGTCTAATGCAGATACATTGCACCAGTGCAGACTAGGGCTTGCACTGGTGCATATCCTGCTCATTTACTAATGCAAACTCCATTTTATGCCTATGCACTTGGGGAGTACACTGGCATAGCTACACTGGTGCAAACAGGGCCAGCGCTTCCACTAGGCAACCCTAGGTGGTTGCCGAGGGCGGCAGGATTTGGGGGGCGGCATTTCGGCGGCGACTCCTTCTTCCCTCTTTGGTCCACGGCGGCATTTTGGCGGCGACTCCTCCTCTTCTCGGTAACATTTCAGCGGTGACTCCTCCTCGTCTCGGCAGCATTTCGGCGGCGACTCCTCCACTGCGGCGTCAGGTTTTTTTTTCTTTTTTCCTCTTCACCGCCTAAGGCGGCAAAAAAGCTTGCGCCGGGCCTGGGTGCAAATAAAGTAGTATAGACAGGAACTAATTTAGAGAGCTATATTGAAAAGACAACAGGCCATGTGAGGAAGAAGAATGTCTATAGAAAGGGGAAACATACTGTTCTAGAGAAAGCATTTTATTTTTATAATTAATATCAGGCATGAAAGGTAGAATCAGGTAGCCTGAAGAAGAGGGATCTCGGAGGAGGGGAAGGAGACTGAGGACCAGAAAGAGAGGCTGTTCCAGGCAACAAAAGTGACACGGAGCCTTGAGTGGGAGAAGACAACAATGGACCAGCTCCTAAAATTAAGGGAGCTATGTTGATTTACACCAGCTGAGGATCAGGCCCCTAAAATCCAGAGTTAAACATGGTCCTGGACCTGTACTGGTCCTCCTGGAATCCCTTCCTTCAGTTAGCCCATTTTGTACCAGCCTCTACATTTTATTCATATTAAATTAAAAGCAAGAAATCCTGGAATTATATTACTATCTGTCTGGCTTCAGGGAAGATCAGCATTGCCCATAGTGCCTTTTAAATGCATTGATGAGACCTCTGTCAACATATTTCTCTTTCTTTTCCTCCTCACCTGAGTGTTTTACACTGAGGACAGAGACTACCAGAAACAATCATTTTAAAATACCAGTTGAACTTTCATCCTTCCAAATCAATTCCATTTATAGCTGGTGCCTCCTTACCTTGTTTTTAGAAATATCCCTTTTGTTTTTGATCCTTACCCTGTTTCTTTATCCTTAATGTTTCCCTTTATCAAAGAGCTCTGGTGCTTCTGAGCAAAGACGTCTGAATTGCAGAGGTATGGAATGGCTACAGAAACCGCACTTGCGGAATTGTTTCCTCCACCTTCATAAACACATCTGACCTTCTGTAGGGGACTTTGTTTATATACAACACTGATCTGAAACAATAAGTGTGGAGTAAAAAGGTATGGCATGCAACAAACAACTAAATCATTAAATGAGCCTTCAACTGTAACTTAAAGAAGATAGTGAAATCTAGGAGTTGGACAGGATTGCTTTTGCTTTTGTTGTTGTTGCTCTAGTGTTTCATACACTGTCTCTGTAAACAAGGGCATTTTATTCTTCATGGCTGGCATCTTTCATAAGCAGCAAACTGTAAACATGAATAATAAAAAAGAAAGCTGAAAGGCTGCATCCACTGACTGTCATGAACAGCACCTGCAATGCACTGACATTTCTTTGCGTGCAGTGAAGGGCACTTTCTAAGACAAAAGGTATTTCCCTTCTGCGAAGCAGAAAACCCATCTGTTATTTCCTCACAGTGCAGAGCCAGGGAAATCCTTCATAAACAAGAATTCTCCTACAAGAGATCCCTGCACACATTCCCCAGACAGTCCCGCCCACGCATATCAGCTACACATTTCTTGCTTCTTTTTTTTTTCTAATTGCTCCTGCTGTGCTAGGCAGAGAACAGTGCCTATGATTAAAAACCGGCAGGAGGCTGCCTTCAAAGCTGTCAGAGAGATTTTTTTTAAACCTATAACAACATTTACTGCAGCAATCCAAGTACACTCAATGTATGATCATTGTAATCGTTATTAAATGGTGGAGGATGATTATTCTCAATCAAACTTGTAGTGTGGCGGGTCCTATTTTTCCAAGACAGAGGATTTTAAAAGATAAATAGATTAAAAACATGATCAAAATAATGCACCTTGACTGAACAGCATTTCCATGCACAAGCGGTTCTACAGCTCCTACAGAGGTTCAGCTGAAGTACACATGAGGCAGATAAAGCTATCAGTATAATTGCTCAGTAGGTAGGCTGCCGAGATTCTCTTTTACTACAATTGTGACGGGAGAGAGACATTCTTTTTAAGGAAATAAAACCTGTGTATGGATTTAGAAGAGTCACATGTCATCTCCAACTTGCTTTGTGGCTTCTGAAGAATTTAGAAAGGTAAAAAAAAAAGGCAGTTCAACACAGGCTTTGGACTATCTAGCTCAGACCCACTGATCCATTTAGTTCAGCATCATATCTCTGGTATTGCCAATACTTCATGCTTTAGGGGAAGCAAAAAGCCAGCACTTCCCAAATGTGCTATCCCTTACAATAGTCATCTGAACACAATAGCGTACAATAATGTCACCACAGTGGTTTCGGCTATTTTTGTAGAATACAGCATTACTTTTTCTTTTTTTAAGAGGCAATATATGTGAAAGAAGAAACTGTGTCCTGACCACTGCAGTTTATGCTTGGAATCGTTCAATCTGATTGCTCTTACCTTATGAAATTGCAAAGGTTAATAATAGTCAGAAAATAATCCAGAGCACTGAGAACTAAGTGCATCTCTGAAACATGAGGTGGGTAGGGAAAAATGGTGTAAGAGCACCACCATTGAGAATGCAGAAAAACTGCAGGGAAATGCAGTAGAAAGGAGAAGCCAGCCAGAAGGACATGAATACCTGGTGGTGCAGCAAAACAAAGCACTGCAGCATTAAGATAAGCAGAATATAGAAGCAGGAAAAAAAGTCTAGTCATGTTTTGTATGTTAAAGAGCAAAACAGATCTAATGATAAAGGGGAGAGTTCCCCTGATGAAATAAGAGGTAGAATCTCCACTTATGAAACTTTATTATCTCACAGATTTTACTTTTAAGTTAAAAATGTGTCCTCTGGCAACAGAAACAGTCTTTAAACACTATTGTTCCCACGCAGTACACCCCATGCTGCTATCCAATAGAAAAATAAGGTATTGTAAAAGGCAGGTGGGTGGTTGGAAGGTTGTTTCCTTGGCAGGGCACAGATCTAAATAAAAGTGTTACTGCTAAAATGTCCAAGGGACACAAAAATCATCACAAAAAGTTCCCTCCCATTCAGTGGAGAAGCTGGAGTCATGGCAGGAGTGGGAGACAGTTGAACAAAACAATTAACTGCCTAAAAATATGGTGCCAGCAAACATATTTCAAAAGAAAGATAATAAGAAATACATAGTACCACATACAGGTTTTGCAAGAACCAGAAACCTTATGATGAAAAGAAAAGAAAAAACAATACCCCTAACAGTTTCATGAAAGGGTAAAAACAAAGGGGATTTGAGCAAGGCAGTCATATTTCTGTGGCTTTCAACATAATGGAAGGGTACTTTCTCTTTTTATTTTTCTTTCACACTGGGCGTAACAGTAGTTGACCTTATCCGAGCTTTGCAGGGAGAGAGGGAGGGAGCTCAAAGAGCCTAACACTTACACACTGCCTCAATAAGCACCTACCACACCTGAAGTCTCTATGCTTGATGGAGCACAAGGACTGCTTCCTCCCTGTGCCTCCATGGGCATACAGTGCTTGAAGGTGGGGGAGGGGGAAGAAGGAGGTAGATTCATGGTTCTACCCTTCACCAATACCGGCTCACAGAGCAGGTCAGGCATGCCTGGAGACAAGCTGAGGCACACACAAACCTCTGTGCACTGGCTCATAAGAAGGGATTATTCCTCAAAGAGGCACAATCCTTTCCCAGTTTCCTTGCGCCTCTACATGACCACTCACCTGGGTCAATGGCTAAATGCCACAATTTAATTCTCTGCTTATGTCCAACTCATCTATCCACCTTCCCATCTTACATACTGTGACGGGTTGAACCCCACATCCAGGATGCCACCTGATATGCTGGGGTCCCACTGTGTCCGTCCATTCCACCAGGCTGGGCTTCCTCACTCTGTCCTTGCTGTGCCAGGCCTCAAACCTTCTCTAGCACACACACAGGTAAGGCCACACCCAGCTGCAGACACAGACTGAAATCAGCTGTGTGGGAAGATTCAGCTCAGAGATTTATCCAGCACTCACGTGCATACCTCCTTGGGGGTGTGAACCCAAAATAATATTGTCTTGCGCGGTATAGAGAGATCTGCACAACGCATGCTCATAAAAATTACCCTCTCCCTCAAGGTGGACAGAGATATGCACAGCTTTCCCCTCCCACCTCCACCCCCCAATATGAATTGCACAAACTAGGTTTTGAAATGAACAAGAAATAAGTTAAATAAGGTAAATTTTAAGTGATTATAAGCAAACAGAACAAAGCAGATTACTGAGTAAATAAAACAAAACACGCAAACTAAGCTGAATGCACTCAAGAAATAGGTTACAAAATGTAATTTCTCACCTTCAGTGTTGTTTTAGGCAAGTTGCAGAGTTTCTGTAGATTAGAGTTCCAGTTATTTCTCTTTGCAGACTGGACCTGTCTCAGCCTGGACTCAACCCTGCCTTTCCCTCCAGGTGTTTTTAGCAGTCGTCCTTCCTGGGCAGGCATGGAGGAGAGAGTCCTGATTACCTTACTTCCCAGCCTTACGCAGGATTTACATAAGGCAGGAACCCTTTTTTTCCATTGGAAAAATACCAGTAGTGTCCAAGGTGGTACTCCATACCAGGTGACCCTGCAGTGTCAAAGCAACATCCCAGGAAGCTTCACAGGAAGATGGGAGATTAGTATCTTCAAAGTTCTATTTCCAGATTGCCTACTGTCTGGTGGGCATTCCCCCAAATACACACACAGTTGTAATTGTTACATAGTCAATATTCCTAACTTCAGATACAGAAATGATGCATGCATTCAAATTGGATAATCAAATTCAGTAGATCATAACTTTTCAAATGATATCTCACATGACCCATCTTGCATAAAACATATCTTAGTTATGCCATATTCACATCATATCAATATTTCTATGGAGACTCTGGGTTGTAATGTCACACATACCGCAACCAAACACATTGTTATCACAGCCTTTTACCGTTAATTCTGGTGGGAACCTGTGCAAACAAGGCAGGAGACTTAACTGTCCTGAGGGGGTGCACTTTCAGAAAATCACTTAGGTAAAAATCCTGCCCCCTTTCACAGATGTAGACAGCCAGGACCAGAATGGAACCAGTGTGGTTCAATCAGAGCAGATCAGGGTGGAGCCAGGTAAGGCAGATTTTGGCGGCCTGTGCAGGAAGGGCTGGCCACTAGATACCACAAAGACCAGTTCCATGAAGACAACCTGAATCCCAGCACAGAAGAGTACTATGGATCCAGGGCAGAGGCAGGCCAGAGAAGAAGCAGCAGTGGGGCCACCGCATCTGTGACTGCATATCCACTGGCCACTCCCACTGGTGGGGGAGTAGGAGTAGCAGCTATGGAGTCTGCTGACATCCTGAGGCCCACATGAAACTGCCAGAGCATGTAAACTGTGTACTTAGACCATGTGTTCTGGGGTTACTCTGAGTCCTTTTGCTTGGAGTTTGTAATTGTTCTGCCGCATTTGTTGATTATTGAATCTATTTGTGCCATAAAGCTTCACATTCATTTCTATAGAAACACACTGATGTTACGAACATAAGATTACAACTTGAATTCAGGGTCGAGTAGAAGCTGAACTAGAAGCTGAACTGGGACAGGCAGCTATTATTCAACCACAAATAACGGCAATAATAGCAAGGAGAACAGAGAAAATGACTGGCCAAGCAAAATACAGCTTGTATAGATGTTTTATTCTCTTAGAGTTAGCTCCACTGCAAAAAGAAGAACTACAAGACCTCAGCTCACTAAAAGGAAGAGACAGGGATGTGATCTGCACAGTTTAAAAAGCAGGTAATTGAAATAACTGCCGTTAGTGGCCGTGACACTGGCTGACTAGGTTCCAGCTCTTGCCAGCTACTTTAGGCCTCTGCTGAGCACTGACAAATTCATTGCTTGAAACCAGTTTGTTTCACCTGTGTATTAGTATGGTTAAGATGGGTATTGAATTTATAACAATGGGTTTAGTGTTTAGCCTTGACGAAATGGTTATAAGTTGCTTCATGCACTCATCTCATTTATAATATCTTTAGCACATGCTACAAGGGAACATTTCAGTTTTTGCTTTGTAACTGTAAAAAAGTTTGCTCTGAAACTTTGAACCCAGCCAGGAAGGATTGTCTCCTGCTCATCAAGAAGGCTATCAAAAGTAGCTGGGTCATTGTGGGACATCTCAATACAAAGACTTTGTTAATTGCTCCTTATACCTGTGAAGACGCTGTACAAAAGGGCTCATCCTATCAGCTTGGAAGAAGAAAATAAAAATTGCTGACAAGAAAATTTTTCATCTTTTGCTGTTTGGACTATCACAGGGCCGGAGCTATGAAACAGAAGCAGGGATTCCCCAGGGTCAACTTTTGTTAGTCCTAGAAGACATTCAGAGCTGACCGATTACTACAACTCTGTCACCTTTTGGAACCATAGACTAACTCAGGCCTGCACAACATGTGGCCTGGGGGCCGCATGCAGCCCGCGTGGGCTCACTGTGCGGCCCGTGGGGAAGTGAGTAGGTGGGCTCACTGTGTGGCCCAAAATCTGGGACTGTGTCCGTTGGTCCTTTTTGCTGCTTGTCTCTGGGTTGGGGGTTGACCCAATGCTGCAAAGAGGGTGTTCCCAAAGGAAGGTGCTTGCTTCTAACCCCCGAGGCCGTTAATATGTCTGCTCTTCTCTAGTCAGCCCACTTGACAAGTTTGATTGTCCTTGGTCTGGTTCCCATCCCCTCTCCAAGGGTTGCAGCTGTCTGGAGGTGCCTGCCTTCCACGCCTTCCTCATTCACACCTCATTCATTCAACAGGGCAATTGAATACAAAGTGGGGGGAAGATCTTATTCTACTTCTAGCAAAAAGACATTTTTCTTTTACCTTAATTATACTACCTTAGGGGCCCGCTATAACATATTACCAAGGTTCAATACAAAGTCATATAAAAGTTATACAAAAATGCATAATGCAGAGATTTATCTGCAACGGCATTGATTGACTGTTGTGTGCAGTAATATAGTGACCCCTGGGGGGATGAAGAGGGGTGTGATGGTGGGTCCGATCGGGGAGGGGGCATGTCCTATTTTACTGCTGTGATCTGGTCACCCTATGCCCGTTGTTTCGTTCCCCCTGTACAGGCTTCCACACCCCAGCACTGGGGAAGGAGGGGTTGTTTCCACAGGGTGGGAGGCGCTGGGGAGAGGGGGGTATTTCCGTGGGGGAGGAGGGTTTCGGCCCTCAGCTGTTTTCTTTGGAGTAATATGTCCCTCACCGCTTTTCGAGTTGTGCAGGCCTGGACTAACTCATCTGGAGTAAAAGTGTTGTCTTTGGTATGAGAGCTAAGGTACAAATTGATCTGGAGTAAGTGACTGGCCCTCTGGGACTGGGAGTAACCTGACTATTTTGTGATCTTCGGTTTATCGCAACCATCTATCACCTAGATATCCCTACCTCCATATGCCCTATAAACTGTGTGCCATACGGGTCCGTTACATAGTATCATAGGCAATTGCAAGAGTTTTATTAATAGGATGTGAGACTTTGTAGGTAGGTCCTTACACCCAGCCCCCTTTCTACTCCCCAGTTCCCTGGCCTCAGTCTCAGGCTCCTTTAAACTTGCCAACTCCCAATTGGGCTCTCTAAAATGAAAGCTAAGTAGTTACCCTGACTGCATCCACGGGCAGGCAGATATGGTAGAATATTATATGATGCTAATGATTGTATAAGGTTACTTCATTCTGAGGAGTAAGTAATGAGTCACTGTTGAAAGGTCACTTAGCCTGAGGTAAGACTTCTAAATGGTAACATACCCACTCCCCATTTCTCTCTGCAGGGACCATAAGATTATGTAGTGTCCTAGTTAACTGGAAAATAGGTATTAAATCCATTGAATAAAGTAGTACTGTTGAAATGAATGGGAAAGAGGCTGGCTCTCCTTTAAAAAAAAAGAGAATTTGAGCCAAATTGTGGCTTTGAGCCACTGCCCACACTGGCTGTGTGGAAGACAGGCTGTTCACCACTGTCCACTGCCAGAACGATTGGCAGTGCCTTCAGGAGCGCTGGGGAAGCACACGCTGCTACACATGAATTCTCCCGCCACGCGCCGAGCTCTGCTTCCATCTTACCCCACCGCCACTGATCCAATGGGCTTCGCCTCTCCAGCTGGGAGGGCGCAAGGGTGGTCTTTAACTCCCTTACTCCTGCAACAAAATGGGGGTTTATTTAGGCTAATTCCCCCCAGCTTGAGTTTGCAGTTTTCTAACTTTTACTTATATGGTTTCTCAATGACACCATTAAACGTGGAAATCCACTGTGCCATTCTCCAGACTAATTCTACTTCAGGTGCGGATTCTCCTTTCCCTCCCATCTGTTTCTTATCTGCATAGATGCTCCAGTCTAACTTGTAAAGCTGGTGAACAGGGATTACCACTCAATAACAGGAAAGTGCTACACTCCACCTCTACTTCTCTGCTGAGACAGGGGTCCTCCTGCTAATACCTCTCTTGTATGAGATTATTGCCAGGCATATAGACCACGGAAATTGCCATCTGTTTGCCTTTGTGTAATATGAAGTATCGGCCTCACACAAACACATTTACATGGGCTGCATGTGAAAGCCACTGAGGAGCTGGGAAAAGTGGCAAAGCTGCCAAGAAGATTATTGGCTGGCATGGGGCCCCTCAGCATTCAACCAGTGCTAGTCAGGAGTGATGAAGGGTCACTTTGCAGGCTAACACTGCAGCATTGTATCACATCAGAGATTTATGGGGGAAGGGGCTTCACCATGGCTGTGGCATAACAAGGACAGCTCTCTCAGAGAGGCTTTTTCTCTGTGCAGATTCATTCTGCATTGGTTTTAAGAACTGACTTATCTTCACAGACACCCAACTGAGATCCTTTTTACCCTTATGCTGTTCTACAAATTGCCTTGAAGCAGTGACAGGGATTATGGTAGCCCTGTGAGCAACTGCTGCACAGACAAGGGATCATTGGACAGAGGGGAATGGCAGTGTGGATGCATATTCCCATTACTCCAACACGCCTTAAATCACTGGGCTGTACTTCTGGCATAAAATCAGTATGGCTTCACTAAGTTACACCTAAATTACACATGGCGCTGCGGTGTTCACTCTGCACCTGCAACTCAGAATCAAGCCCATACATTCCAGTGAGCTGCAGGGTAAAGTCAGCATAGCCCAGAGCACTCTACTAAAACTCCCCTGCATTTCATAGCAGAAAATATAGAATTAGGCAGAGCAGTATGGGAGCTTGCACAAAGCTTGCCCCACTCGTGCCCATGCTCAAAATTAATTAGGTTAGTGTGTATCAAATAGTCCTTGAGTTTAAAATTAAAATGTACTTCTAATATGTATTTTTTCCTCCTCTTTACCAGGTTAGGATATTAAAAACCAACAACACCCTGTCCTAGGATAATAGGGTCAGCCTAGCTACATAAAGTCACTGGCATATCTGTACAAAAGATACTGCAAATGAACCTGATAGGCCTGATTTGCCACAGTGCTGCACTTGCTACAGTTAATTACACCAGTGCACAGTAAGTATAAAATGCTACCAAGTCACAGTGGTAACAGTTTACACCCACTTGGCATTCAGCTTGCACTAGTACAAGTCACTGCACAACAAGCAAACAAGAATCAGTTGGCCAAGTTTTCTATTTAAATACAATATGTATGTTTATCTACAGCTGGCCAGTTTGACCCTATAATTATCATAAATTCAATCTTGTAATAGAAGAGCTTGAAGTTATGTTAGCAAAATGTCAGCTGTAAAATAGAAAGACAATGTGAGGGAGGTAATATCTTTTATTGGACCAGCTCAAAACCTTGTCTCTCTCATCAACAGAATTTGGTCCAAAATGTTGGTCCTTGTCTCTTTAATACCCTGGGACCAACAAGGCTACAACAACAACATTGCATACAGCTGTGATATATACATTTGTAAATTGAAGCAGGAGAGTTTTGTTCTGGAATGGAGGTCAAAATATCTCACAACTCAAATAATTCTTTAATACCATAATATAAGCAGTACATGGACTATTTGCTTACCAGGCTGTTTGGTTGGTTTTTGAAACATAAATCCTTTTCTGCTTCTAGTACTTTGACATGAAATCTCTATGCCTCTGTAAACCAAGGCTACACATTACAGCTGAAAACTGCAGCTTTTACAAACTAAATAGAAACAAGACAAAGCTGAAAATGCAGAAAAGGTAATTTTCTAGATCAGTATTATTGTTGATTTACAGCAATGCCAACTGAGCTAGATGCTGTAGTGTATAAACACAAAAGGAGTCATAATCCCTACCTCAAAGAGCTAATATTTTTCAGAGAGAGTGATTTCTTGTCAAAATTGCTGGGTCCAAGAGTTAAGATTGCATCTCTGTAGATTTTTGGATCAGATTATGAAGTCTTGCAGTCAGCTTTCAGTGCCATCTTTCTACCATCCCAGAGTCTAAAATTCAGCAACCTTTGTCCCCGTATAGCATAGGAACTTCCTGCCTCTCAGACAAAATTCGTCATTCATCCTTTCCACACTCCATGGGCCACATTTGAACTGTGCATCTAGACTTGAAAGATTCCAAATCCAAGGCCAGATCCTCCGCAGCTATAAACTGTGTAGTTCCATTAATTTAAGCTGTGTAAAGTGCCTTAAAGCATCTGGAAATGGCCAGTGGAGATTCCCCCTATGCAGGGGAGCTCTCTGATGGCATAAATCTGGACACTTTATATGCCCACTCCCCTCCTTCCCCTTATGCTGTGATTCTGGGGCTGTGCAAACCAGGGGAGAAGGCATGGCTACATTTTCCAGGGACCTTATACCAGTGGCATAAATTAGGGTTACTGTTGTGCAACCCTAATTTGCACCATGGCTAGGCAGCTCTGAATCAGGGAGCTGCAAGTGTCTCCATGTGGCTTCCCATCTCCATTACAAGTCAGGGCTTCAGCATTCTTCTCATCTCCTGCTTTTGCGCAGTAGATTTTCTGGACAATCAATTCTAATTACACTTTTCCCCCCCTGCATCTTATTTTGCATTCCCCCAAAGTCTGTCCTTTTTAAAATCCAATATCTTTGTGCAACTTACCTTTGAGTATGCCTTTGACAGCTTATTAAATCTGATTGCATTATGGTCATTCACCCTTGAATGTCCACAAACTTAAACTTCTATTGTGTTTGTTCTACGTAGTTTGTTCTCAAGCACTTAAACCAAAATAGAGTGCATTCTGCTTACCTGCTGAACAAACTAATAAGAAACAGCCTTGTACTATTCTTCCAGAGACGTGCTTTTCCTTGACATTGTTCATGTCTTACTCTTTCCATTGTCAGGCAAACTGAAAAATTCTATGACTAACGTTTAGTCTTACACAAGCTTTCTCATCTCCAAAAATATTTTCTGCTCTTTTATTTTCTTGTAATCAGGTCTTTTTAAAATAGTAACGTTTAACTTCTCCCTCCATCCAAACTCTACTATTGTAATCTGTCTGTAACTGTCATTTTTTTTCAGATGTGTTTTCTTTCTTCTACAGCCCTGTCTGTCTGCAATTAACCAATCACCCTTGAAAGTGGGTCAAAGGGGAAACTACAGGACTCTTCAATAAAAATTCCTACTGTAACCTTCTTGGTGCAACCCTTACACTGAGGGCTTGTCTTCACTACGGGGTAAGTCGACCTAAGTTACGCCACTCCAGCTACATGAATAACGTAGCTGGCGTCAACGTAGCTTAGGTCTACTTATCCGGGTGTCTTTACTGTGCTGTATCGACGGGAGACGCTCCCCAGTCGAATTCCCTTACTCTTCTCAGAGAGGTGGAGTACTAGGGGCGACTGGAGAGCACTCTGCCATCGATTTAGTGGGTCTTCATTAGACCCGCTAAATCGACACCTGCTGCATCGATTGGAGCAGCATCGATCTCCCCCATAGTGAAGAGAAGCCCATAGTAGCACTTACCCACATAGTCCTACACGATTCTATGGGCCTTGTGTAAGAACTACTCAGTCTGAATAAAGCTTGCAGGACTGGGACTTAAAATCAGTATAAAATGTCTGAATAGGGCATTTATATCCTTGCTGCCTTGTTCCAAAGTCTTTTTTAAAAAAATTAAATACACTTCATACTGTAGTTTATTTTTGTGCTACTTTAGAAGGTAAGGCAAATCATAACTAGTCCTACTTTTCTGATTCTTGAACTGACTTTTTGTTTCTGATTAATAAAACAATAGGACTCAAACACAGAATGTGTGAGGATAGGGCTTTCTCTTGACACTGTATCCACCAATGAGGACAGACCAAAGAAGAGCTAATCCAGTGCAAATACTCTGGCCTTACATCCAAATGAGCTATATATGAGTTCTATGCTGTAAAGTTCTGAACATCTCCCACAGTTTGTTTAACATCCCCGACTCCCACAGAAGTCAATGGGAACTCAAGGATCTACATCAGGTCACAGGTCTTTAGCATCCAATATTTCACATATGTAAATTCACCTAAGGGTACGTCTATACTTACTTCCTGGTTCGGCGGGAAGCAATCGATCTTCTGGGATCGATTTATCGAGTCTTGTCTAGACGCGATAAATCGATCCCGGTACTCCTGCTCTGCGAGAGGAGTACGCGGAGTCGACGGGGGAGCCTGCCTGCCACGTCTGGACCCGCGGAAAGTACCTTTTAGTTCGAACTAAGATACTTCGACTTCAGCTACGTTATTCACTTATATATAACTTCAGTTATTCACGTAGCTGAAGTTGCGTATCTTAGTTCGAACCGGGGGGTTAGTGTGGACCAGCCCTTAGCAATTAGGCTCAGTCAAGACAGAGCTCTCCCTCTGTCTCTAGCTTACACATACCTTTAAATGTCATCATTTTTATTTTCCTGTTGCTACTACATGCATTTCAGCTTTCTTGCTGTAAATAGTTTCTTTAAGAAAAAAGAGACCAACAACATGGACTTCAAACTATTTTATTTAAAAGGCAATGAAGCTCTTGAAAACAAACCAAGATGTTCCCGCATACCCTTCATTTTATCTAAGGACCACACAGCCTTTGTAACAGAAACATCTATTGAAAAGGCCTTCGACTATCTATTTTTATTTACAGATACAGTGTTTTATTATATTTGATCTCACATGTTGGTCCCCTCACCATTCTCTAATTTAATTCTTTTAGATTTCTAACAAATAGACATTTTCCTAAGCAGGGTTCAATATAATGCAATAAGTGGGTATCCTTCACTTTGGCAGTTTTGTTTGCAATACTGTGAGGGTCTTGAGAACTTTACACAGCATTTACCAAGGTCACCCTTGTGCTAATTTTTCTTGGGTTAAGCAGAGACATTGCATTACATAACCTACAGCAGTAATCATAATCATAGAATCATAGAATATCAGAGTTGGAAGGGACCTTAGGAGGTCATCTAGTCCAACCCCCTGCTCAAAGCAGGACCAATCCCCAATTTTTGCCCCAGATCCCTAAATGGTCCCCTCAAGGATTGAACTCACAACCCTGGGTTTAGCAGGCCAATGCTCAAACCACTGAGCTATCCCTCTCCTCTTCCCCCCCCCCCCCCCATTTAATAAGCTTTCCAGGCACAGGTTGGCACACAGGGCCCAGAGCTTCCAGTTTATATCCTTTGAAGTCCAATTTACACAGCCATGATGCCACTGGCTTGGGGCATCTGTAACACAGCCCTCACCATCTTCAGAGTTTCTCCATTAGATAATGATTAAGGACAACAGAAACATGTACAACAGATCACAACTCTTTTACACTCATGATGTGGCACAGTCTCAATTAGTTCTATGCCAAGGGCCTTCCTTAAATCTATATAGCCATCATCCTCTTCATGTTTGATGTTGTGAAAGTAGAATGAATTATATTGTAATTATAGAATGGATTAAAGAAATACTGTTGTTCCTTTAAGCAGAAGAAAGGATTGTTGGAATATAGCTGTCAGGAAGAGAAACATTAAGGGTCCACTTAAGCTAATGATGGAACATTAGCTAGGAGATCGGTAAAAGTTAGTATGCAAATAAGATATGTATGTCTAAGCCCAGTTAAATTTTAGCAGTTTCTGCTCCCTTTGTTTTCTTGTTAAGTTTGCTTCCCCTTATCTGTATAAATAAGATAGTTTAAGCCTTTACATGGCACTCACATTTATCTGCGTGTGATTGGCAAAGCGCTTTGCTAATAAACAGAGTGGTCTGACAAAATTTGTGAGTCCTGAATCTGACTTTGACAGCGTCCTCTTGAACACTGAGTGTTGGTGTTGAACAAAAACAAGTTGGGCCTGATTCATCTTCACTCTCCTCTGCAACACTGTCAGAGGCCCCGAAAAAGGCATCCTCAAGATGTTGAGAGATTTTTCAGAAAAGATACAGCTGTAAATCCCCTGGGATTAGACTTATGCAACCCCAGGACAGGTCCTACCCCATTACACCCCATTCTTGGCCGCCACTACTTAGTCTATTTACCTGAGCACAGTCTTCTCTGTTCACCTTGTCTGACAGCACCTCAAATGAACTGTGGTTGCTTTCCTCCATGGGGGCGGATGATGGGCAGCCATCACGCTCATCAGTTCGTCTCACGAGCACGTAGGGTCAGGTTCTGGTGTATCCATTAGAGACTAAGCCAAAGGGATCCCCTCAGCAGCTCCCTACTCATCATCAGAAATGTTGCGGATATAGCACTTTCTTTGCAGGTGACTGAGCACCCTCAGAGTAAACACAAATTCCATCATTTTCATGTGGGTGGTGAAGAAAGTCATGTTTCCTCTTAGCATTCCATGGGCAGTGCTGCTGACTGGCCCACCATTAAGCTCCAGAGATCACAGGTTCCTGCCTAGACCCTCATGCTATACCCGTTCTGATTCCTACATTTCCCTTCTGGGAAGGTCAGTAAGGGCAAAACCCACTTCAATCGGTAGAGGGCAGGAGGAGTTTAGAGGGGTCACACAACCCTCTTCTGGACTGGTCGCCCCACCCTGGAACTTGCAATTACTGATCAAACCTGCTCCTGGAGCAGTCCTAGGGGGCTGAAACCATGATTGGTAAAGGGTAACGGGAGTTCTTAGAGGGATCACATGTCACCCCTTGCTTCTGGTCACTTGTCAATCTTGGTCCCAGAAGTAACACCCTAGCAGGAGAGACTGATGGTGACAGGTGGGCAGGGCAATGCAACGTTTGATTGACATACCCTTTGACTATTACCATTGTGTTTCAGAACAGTTCTTCCCTCTTCACTTGAGGAATCCATTTTTTGCAGTTAACTCATTACTTCCCTCCTTCCTCTGCACTTTTTAGCATGATGGTTGGGCTTATTACAGTTTCTACATATTTGCCTGAATGCTGAATATTTCCATACTGGTACTGGTTGCCTCCTCACTGGCATTGTTTCCTGCTTTCCATTTTTCTGTCCCTGGCCAATTTAATTTGTGACCTTTTCCCTTGCTAGTTTAGCTAGGATATTCAGTCATCTGCTCTGTGCCTTTCTCTAGGCTTTTTATTTATGTTTCTTTATTCTGCTGGCAGCAACAGCTACATATTGCCCTTTTCACTTAATTGTCATAACCCCTTTCAGAGGTAATTAATAATTCTTAACTCCAATTTACAGATGTAGAAGCTGAAGCAGAGAGAGGCTAAGGGCACAGTTTTCACATGTGTATATATGCAGTTAAGCACAATTCCAAATATGTGAACTTATGTACTTAACTTTAGACACCGGTGTTTGAAAATTTTTGGCTTATGAGACTTGACAAAAGGCATCAGTCACAGAGTTGAATTTAGCCCAGTGCTCTTTGGCTCTTGCTTAGTGCATGAGCTCATGATGCCTCTCATTCTGTTGTGCTGCCCCTCCTATAGGCTGTGGTCACACTCACTGCTCAACAGAGGAGCTGGCTCAGCCACACGTGAGAGAGAGCATCTTGAAGCAACCCTAGTGCCACCCTATGTGGACTGCCTCCTTCAACTTTGAACTTGAGTTGGCATCTCCCCAAAACTCCAACGACCCACATTATGATTTTTCTGGACATTAAAGCCCAATTCTTGATGGTTGTGAGAGAATTCAGAAAACCTGTGTGATATTTAGGAAAGAGATCAGTGACAAGCTTTCAGTCCCAGTAAACTGTTTGCATCTGATACATTTCCAGGGCTCTCTGGAAAAAAAAACAAAAAAACAAGACTCGGAATTCCCTTTTTCTTTAAATGAAGGCCCAGTTTTCTTTAACTTCTTTGTTTTCCAAGTCAGGGAGGGCCTGCAATTGCTGGGTTTGTGGCATCACAGAGGTCAGCTCTGAGTTGAGCTAGGAATATCTTCTCCACACCACAGAGCAAAAGAGAAGCAATGGTGGCTTTCCTTATCCCCCCCACTCCGCCGCCCATCTCCCCCCAGCTAGCAAATATGCCACAAGTGGCAGCGCCTCTCCTAAGAGCTGTCACCAAGATTATTAATTTGTGGGGGAGGAAGGAAATTTGGCATTTGTATCATCATCAGATAAAGTGAAGAGTCTCCTAGTTGACCTGAGTTAACATAGGCGCCGACTCCGTGGGTGCTCTGGGGCTGGAGCACCCACGGGGCTGCTCCACAGCCACCGGCAGCTCCCCACCAACCCCAGGGCCCGCACCTAGCTTACCGGAGCACCGGGCGATGTTGCGGGGCTCCGCCCATGGGCGACATTGCGTCGGCGTGGGGGGCGGGGCCCCGCGACGTCACCCGGTGTCGGGGGCGGGGCCCGGCATCGGGGGTGGGGCCCGGCGTCAGCTCGCTGCCTGAGTAGGAAATTATACAGACATTAGACTGTACCTTTCTAGTGCACTGGACTAAAGATAAGTGACAGGGTTAGCATCTCTTCAAGTATGCCTCTCCTCCTTCGTTCTTAAAGGAGAGACCCACGAAGCGAAGCGAAGCCATTTCTGTCAACCTAAGGGCATGCAATGAGATGTTCTGAAAAGTCAGATAAGGAAATGGCATAAGTTATACTTATGTAAATGGCATAAGTTGTATGCCATTTACAGATTTCAGATGAAAAGTGATTTTTTTTTAAATCAATCTTGTCATTTTTTTAGTTATATGCTGTTCAGTTGAAAATGCTAGTGGCTGTGCTACTTCAGTACATTTTCATTTTAAATATAATTTGAGATATAGAAGAAAATAAAGCCAGAGTTCATGCATTAATAGATGATCTCTTTCCCTAGTTGTTATTCACCAGGGCTCCCCAAACACAACCTGACTGAAAGGAGAAGCTGATACAATTGTTCATTCCCAGCCAGCAATGCTACTTTTTAAAGTTACTTGGGACCTGACTATTCCCCACCCCAGTAAGGATCACCTCATTGTAATCCCCCTACATTCTGCCTGCCCGCAAACCTTGTGGATTCCCAATCGTTTCAGACTAAGCTCTGTAGGGTTGGAGAGGAAATGATGTCAAATCCCCAGCACCACACACACTGGCCCTCACCTCACTCAGTTTCCATTCCTTTGCCCAGTGCCAACTCACCTTTCAAGCACAAAGGGGGAAAATCCATGTACACAGGATCCCCTCTGTTAGGGTGACCAGATGTCCCGATTTTATAGGGACAGTCCCAATTTTTGGGTCTTTTTCTTATATAGGCTCCTATTATTTACACACACACACACACACACACACACACACACACACACACACACGTCCCGATTTTTTGCATTTGCTATCTGGTCACCCTGCCCTCTGTGCAGATCCCAGGGTGGGAGAATCCATGCCTTGCCTACATACTATAGTGAATGGCATGAACAGGAGAAACTCAGTTTTCCCAGCAGTAGGATGATAGGATTCCCTCTCATATTATACCATCCTCTGCTGCAGCTCTTCACATCAGTGAAAAGTCCCCCATGGGCTTACACTTTCATGGCATACTTGGAGTGAAGTTAAAAGGGATTAAAAGCTTAAAGTACCACATTTTCCCTATGTGCGTGTTGCATAACATGTCTAACATTTACAAAAACAAATTGACCAGCACCTTCTTTTTAAAAAAATAAGCTTCAACGCTGCATTTTTAATATGCAACTTAAGTGGGGGGGAACACCACTCCTGTGTGCAAGAGATAGGGAGGGTGTTGGCCCCCTACTTATGCTTTGAGATCTTCCACAGTCTTAAATGCGATGCTTCTGTGCTCCCAACAGTTGTAATTGATCTGATTTATCTTCCCGAGAAAGATTTATAGCATTGTCAGTCCACCTACATACAGAAACCATAAGGATCTCTGGTGAGGTGGAGGGAGGAGATGAATGGAACCTGGCAGCAGGGTGGCCTGGCAGCCATTGATGAGATTACAGTGCAGAGTATCAGTAAGAGTTCTTGTCAGTCTGAAATCCAGCACCAAGCTTAACTTAACTGTAACCTCCTAGAATTCCTGCGGTCAGCAAGCCTAATGGGTAGCACACAGCTGAAGCCCCAGAAAGCAAGAAACTTAAGCCAGCAACAGGGAAGAAGAAATAGGAAGAGAATCAAAAGCCTTGAAAAAGCCCGGTGAGTTTGCTACCTATCTGTCTGAACACAAGACTTCTTCGCAGCTGGGGGTTCTTAATAGAACTTCACTTTTTGCCTTGAGACCATTCTGGGCTGAGAAAAGATACATCGTTATTGTAGACTGAAGGAAGCTGGACTTTACTATTTGGAAATCTGATAACCCATGTGATGTTCTGGCATATCTGAAAACCCTCTTATTACTAATTCAGTTCCAAGTAAACCTGCTTCCGCACCAAACAAGCTGCTGCAGAACTTCAGTCTACAACTTCCCATGTGCACAAATAGAAATATCATGGGGATTTCTTGACTACTCTATGCTCACAAGGAAATTCCCATTTGCATTATATTGCACGTCTCCCATTTGGAATATTTATGATTGAGATAACATCCCAATTTGTTTTTAGAAAAATACTGAGCATTCACCTATGGAAACTGGGTTTAATCCTAGCCAGAAGTATCTACTGCATGCTGAACAGTTCTGGGCCCATACAGTATATGTATTAAACTACAGAGATTTTAAAAATTTATCAAAAACATAGGCCATCTTGTTAAAATGAAAGATCCACACACCAAAAATAAATCCATTAACCAGTAAACATTTGAAAACATCTGACAGAGGCTAACAGAAGAGAGATGTGCATGCCAATTTTTGCACATCATCTGAACACTCAACACATAGCAGGCAACCTGATTCGGATAGATGCTGAAGCTGTGGCCTGTTAGTACATTAGATTGTAAGATATTTGAGACAGAGACTATCTTGTGTTCTGTGTTTGTAAAGCACCTTACACAATGGGGTCCTGATCTCTGACTAGAGCTCCTAGGCCAGTGGTGGGCAACCTGCGGTCCATGGGCCGCATGCAGCCAGTCGGGGTGATCCGCTGGTGGGCTTCCAGACAGTTTTTTTACATTTGCACAGCCGCCTGCAGCTCCCAGTGGCCACAGTTCACCGTTCCCGGCCAATGGGAGCTGTGGGAAGTGGCGTGGGCTGAAGGGACATGCTGGCCGCCACTTCCCATGGCTCCCATTGGCCGGGACCAGAAACTGCAGCCACTAGCAGCTGCAGACAGCCATGCAAATATAAACAAACTGTCTGGCAGCCCGCCAGCAGATTACCCTGATGGTCCTGTAGCCTGATCGAGGATGTGTTAATAATATTGATTTGGTTTATCAGTTCAATTTAATTGTATTTATAATTGTTAGTTAATTAATAATAATTTAATATTTATTTATTTATTTATATTAATAGTATGGGTTTAGGCTCGCCAATCTGTTTGATCAGAAGATAAAGTTCTTGTCCCGAATCAGGCTCCACAGAGTTTATAAAAGGACCCTCGGGGTATGACAGGAAACACACTGAGACAGATATAGTCATAAAGACCTTTTATTAAAATCAGTAAAATAGTAAGTAAATGGTAAGTAAAAGTTACAGAGTTACAATGGTATTACTGTTATTCAAATACAGATAATAATGTGTTCTGCAAGACTTTGGTTAATATACTCACACCCTGTTTTGGTGCTCGCCTCTGGCAGTTCCGGTTTCTCACCTCTTGCAGAGGAAACTTGCGAAAGCTAAAAAGCTAGTTTAACTTATACTAATATCTAACTATGAAATAAAACTGAAAATAAAGATTCAGGGAAACCAAGCTTGGCCTAGTTCCCTTTAGAACTTAAAGTTTGAAAGTAACATAAGTATGGACTATTAATAGTTTAACAGCCGTCGTAGATAGCATCGATAGTCAGGTGAAGATGAAGAGTGAGTGCGCTCCCTAACGAGGGGGGTTCGCTTCTTTTATACCTTATAGTTACCAGAAATCCTCCCTCTTATGCCCAAATTTCATTACTCCCCCACAGAAATATTGGGGTTCACTTAGCCCATTGGCTGATATGTCTGTGCGTAGGGATGACACCTGTATACGCATTTGTGGTGTACGTGTTACATTTGTGCGTCCGGCTTGGAAAAAGCCCCTATGCCAATCTTTATGCCTATTGGTCTAGGTAAAGGTCGTAGACAGATGCGTGGGTGTTTCTATCTATTTGGGTAACAAGATGAAGGTTAACTTACTGGTTGAAAGGTCTTAGATACAATCTTGCATATAGCATCATCATACAGATTTTTGATCAGTAGGCCCTCTTGCGTTACAGCCAAACTAAATCTAATATAAATCTATTACAAAACATCAAATATTAAACTTATCAGAAAAGATGCATCTTATGCAAGCAAGCAGATTAATCCTTAGGGCTACAGGGCCGTGTGCAGCCCATGAGCTACAGGTTGCTCATCACTGTCCTAGGCACAAATAATAATTTGGGCATATGTAGTAGGACTGTCCTTTTAGGAACAGGATTAAGCAACAAAGTAGTCTAATGTTAAATCATTCTGTTAAGTCTCGTTAAGTGCAACACATCTATTTCATGGCTGGCTATAAAGTTATGAAAAGTCTACAGAAAACATTAAAACTTGCCTTTGGTCTGTAATGACTCAAGTGAGATTCCTCTATAATGAATGCTAAGTAGAACTGAAGTGTAATTTCCAATTCTGATAGGACATTTGTTTTTGATTTAAATTGGGATAAAAACCCAAAATATTGAGACTTCACAAAATAGAAATTTCAGAGAAATTTCAGTTCAGGATCCCAGATGCACCGTGATTCAACAAAATAGAGGCAGCTGTGCATTGTGGAAGTTATAGTCCAGTCAGGGAGCTGCGCCCATAAGGAAGAATGGGCGCATGAAGGACCCAGAACTACAACTCCCATGAGACACTGCAGCAGCTCAAGCAGTCATGGAGATTAATATCAGCCTGAAACTACATGGTTTTGTTTCAGATAAACAAACAAAAACAAAGCATTTCAATTTGGGTTGACTCAAAATAAAATTTTGTTTTGATTTTCTTCAATGGAAGATTCTTTCAAACTTCTCCAACAGAAAATTTTGACTAAACTAGGGTTGCCAACCCTCACAGTTTTGCCAGGAGTCTCCCAGAATCAGGCTCTATCTCCCGGAGACTACTGAAGCCAAACCGGGAGTTTTTAGATGCTAAAAATCCAGTCAGCTGCACAGTGGGGCTAAGGCAGGCTTCCTGCCTGCCCAGACTCTGTTCCGCTCCTGGAAGCAGCCGGCACGTCCCTGCGGCCCCTGGCCGGGGGGAGGGAGGGAGGACAGGGTACTCTGCATGCTACCCCCACCCGAGTGCCAACTCCGCAGCTCCCATTGGCTGGGAACTGTGGCCAATGAGAGCTGCAGGGGTTGCGCTTGTGGGCGTGCGCAGAGCACAGAGCCCCCTGCCCGCGACCCAGGACATGCCGGCTGCCCCGGGAGCCTGCCTTAGCCCTGCTGCGCTGCCAACCAGGAGCCACCTGAGGTACATGCCTCCCAGCCAGAGCCTACACCCCTCACCCCCTCCTGTACCCCAACCCCTGCCCCAGCCCTGAGCCCCCTCCAGTATCCATACTCCCTCCCAGAGCCCGCACCCACACCTCAACCCCCTGACCCAGCCTAGTGAACGTGAGTGAGGCTAGGGGACAGCGAGCGACCGGGGGAGGGGGGGAGCAGCAATGGAATGAGCAGGTGGGTCAGGGATGTTTTGATTTGTGTGATTAGACAGTTGGCAACCCTAGATTATAACCCATTCTTGGTTTGAAAAATGCTTCACTTTTTCAGCCAGCCCATATGCCAAATCACGTTTTTAAAAAAATATGTTAACATGTACGCTAATATGTTTGCTAAAACACATTTCATATTCCTAGTCTAGACAGGGCCTCCAAAGAGATGGTTCTGTCAGTGTAACTTTTCCATAGAATTTCACTCAGATTGCAGAGGGGATTGTTTCTCAATCTGGCTTCTGGCTGTGTGTAATTTTAGTGGGCATTAAATCAATGGAAATTTTTCCACTGACATCAGTGGACACTGGATCAGGCACATTTACAGCCCTAATTTCCTAGCAGAAGGGGCAGACAATCTCTTCCAAATCTGCAATGAAACTCCAGGATTAGCTACCACCAATAGTGTTTCCCAATAACCTGCCTTTCCCCTCCCGGCCCCCGCTATGTTCTCAAACTGTTACTGGCTTAGGAGTAAATATCCTGAAGTCTGTCTCAATAGAGGTTTGATGCAATTCATAACACTACTTCTGTAATTAATTTGGGACAACCTAAATGACATGCTGCTGCTTTTCTCATGCAACCCTAAACATCACTTCAAGGAAATTTTGCATTGTTTGCATTCCAAAATTTTGCATAAAGCTCACCCTCCCCCCAACCTGTTTTCAACAAGTGTCACTGTAATTACAAAAATTTCAATGGTTTTTAAAAAGAGTTAATTTTTTTTACCATTTATTCTTCCAGCTCTAACTTCACACAGAATTCAATTTCCATTGAGGAACAAGATTTTAGTTGTAGAACAGAAAATACGATTTTCAAGTTGTTCCATTGTTGGGGGACGAATTCCACCCCTTTACAGCTATGAACTCTGATGCTTAATCAGGGCTGCATCACAAGAGTTGAGCACTAATTTGTGGCCAGTATTTAAACCAGAGATTACATCTACATGAAGGGGATGAGGGGGGAAGGCAGTGATTCTCAGAGTCCAAAACAACAGACTCTGGCTTGTGGGACTCATGCTACAGGGCTAAAAATAGCAGTGTCAACGTTCCCATCCAGGCTCTGAAGCCTGGAGAAAGGGTGACTCTCAGAGCCACGGCCGAAGCAGTAACATCTACACTGCCAACTTTAGCCCCATAGCTCAAGCACAAGTCAGTTGGCCTGGCTCTGAGGGTACGTCTATACTACAGAATTAGGTCGAATTTATAGAAGTCGATATTTTAAAACCCGAATTTATGGAATCGATTGTGTGTGTCCCCACACACAAGCGTTAAGACCATGAGGTCGATTGACTGTGTCCACAGTAGCGGGGCTAGCATCGACTTTCGGAGCATTGCATTGCGGGTAGCTATCCCACAGTTCCCGCAGTCTCCGCCGCCCATTGGGATTCTGGGTTGCGATCCCAAAGCCTGATGGGGCAGAAAACATTGTCGCTGGTGGTTCTGGGTACATGTCATCCCTCCCTCCCTCCCTCCGTGAAAGCAATATTTTTCGCGCCTTTTTTCCGGGGTTTCCGTGTTTGCTACGGAAGCCTGCTCAGCTCACAATTACCGTACATCTCCAGCGTACGCCTGGACATTAGGTCTAGTGGGGATTCAGTCACACTATAATACGGGCAGAGGGATAGCTCAGCGTTCTGAGCGTTGGCCCGCTAAACCCGGGGTTGCGAGTTCAATCCTTGAGGGGGCCATTCCGCCTGAGGCTGGTAGTCGCGGGACTACACAGCAGGAGCGCCTTGCCTTCTAGCTGCAGATGGTGCAATATGCCATAAATGGTTGTGGTCGCGGGACCACACAGCAGAAGCTCCTTTCCTTCTCGCAGCAGATTGTACAATATGATTGGTATTCGTGTGCTCCTGGCCGGCAGCCTATGGTGTGGCTGGCCGGGGGCGCTTGGACATAAATGGGAGTGACCAGAGTGACTCTGGTCATTCTCTTTTTTACGTTTTGTTTAAGGGAGATTCAGTACTGCCTGGAACACGGGCGGAGGGATAGCTCAGCGGTCTGAGCGTTGGCCCGCTAAACCCGGGGTTGCGAGTTCAATCCTTGAGGGGGCCAGGAGCTGATGATGGATATCAAGCATATTGTACCATCTGCTGCTAGAAGGGAAGGCGCCTCCTTGCTCACCGCATATTGTACCATCTGCAGCTAGAAGGAAATGAGCCTAACCCTTGCTCCCCCCTCCCTCCATGAAAGCAACTGAGGGGGGAGCAAAAAATCCTTTCGCGCCTTTTTTCATATGGGCGCCATATTGCTTTATCCATTGTTATCCACCCGCTGCTTCTGCTGCCACTCTGCTGTCCTGCCAACAGCATACCAGGGAAAGCATGGAGCACGATCAGATCACCGCGGCTGTTCTCGCCGTTATGAACACCACGCGCATTGTCCAGGAGTATATGGAGAACAAGAACCAGGAGCTGCTAGAGCTACAGCAGGCGAGGAGGCGACAGCAGCACCCTGAGGACAGTGATGAGGACATGGACACAGACCTCTCTCAAAAAAGGCCCCCCCGCAAGGTGGACATCATGGTGTTAATGGGGCTTGTTGATACAGTGGAACGCCGATTCTGGGCCCGGGAAACAAGCACAGACTGGTGGGACCACATAGTGCTGCAGGTCTGGGATGAATCCCAGTGGCTGCGAAACTTTCGCATGCGTAAGGGCACTTTCATGGAACTTTGTGAGTTGCTTTCCCCTGCCCTGAAGCGCCAGAACACCAAGATGAGAGCAGCCCTCACAGTACAGAAACGACTGGCGATAGCCCTGTGGAAGCTTGCAACGCCAGACAGCTACCGGTCAGTCGCGAATCAATTCGGAGTGGGAAAATCTACAGTGGGGGCTGTTGTGATGCAAGTAGCCAGGGCGATCACCAAGCTGCTGGTACCAAGGGTTGTGAGTCTGGGAAATGTGCAGCTCATACTGGATGGCTTTGCAGCAATGGGGTTCCCGAACTGTGGTGGGGCGATAGACGGAACCCATATCCCTATCTTGGCACCGGACCACCAAGCCAGCGAGTACATAAACCGAAAGGGTTACTTTTCAATAGCGCTGCAAGCACTGGTGGATCACAAGGGACGTTTCACCAACATCAACGTGGGATGGCCGGGAAAGGTACATGACGCTCGCATCTTCAGGAACTCTGGTCTGTTTCGGCTGCTGCAGCAAGGGACTTTCTTCCCAGACCAGAAAATAACCGTTGGGGATGTTGAGATGCCTATAGTTATCCTTGGGGACCCAGCCTACCCCTTAATGCCATGGCTCATGAAGCCATACACAGGTAGCCTGGACAGTAGTCAGGACCTTTTCAACTATAGGCTGAGCAAGTGCAGAATGGTGGTGGAATGTGCATTTGGTCGTTTAAAAGCTCGCTGGCGAAGTTTATTGACTAGGTTAGATCTCAGCGAAAACAATATTCCCATTATTATTACTGCTTGCTGTGCGCTCCACAATATCTGTGAGAGTAAGGGGGAGACGTTTATGGCGGGGTGGGAGGTTGAGGCAAATCGCCTGGCCACTGGTTATGCGCAGCCAGACACCAGGGCTATTACAAGAGTACAGCAGGGTGCGTTGCGCATCAGGGAAGCTTTGAAAACCAGTTTCATGAATGGCCAGGATGCTGTGTGAAAGTTCTGTTTTTCCCCTGTAATGAAAAGCCCCGCCCCTTCATTCACTCTACTTCCCTTTACCCAAACCGCCCTGCCCTCCCCCCCTCGATCACCGCTCGCAGAGGAAATAAAGTCATTGTTGCTTAAAAATCATGCATTCTTTATTAATTTGTAAAACAAAGAGGGGGAACTATGGGGCTAACTGCCACAGTCTCCCGGGATAGCTGGTGGAGGAAGGGAAGCACCAGGATGGGTGGTGGAGGAGGGGATGAGGGAAGGACAAGGACACACAGCACTTTAAAACTTATTGAATGCCAGCCCTTTCTTGCTTGGACTGTTCTCTTGACTTGAGTGGTTGGGTGCACGGAGGCCGCCCAAACGCGTTCTTGGGCGTCTCGGGGATGAGGTTATGGGACTCGGGAAGGAGGGCTGTTGGTTACACAGGGGCTGTAGCGGCGGTCTGGGCTCAGGCGGCCTTTCCTGAACCCTACGCCTTTCCTCAGCCATAAGCCGGAGGATTTCCGTTTGATCCTCCAGTAGCCTCAGAATTGCATCCTGCCTTCTCTCTGCACGCTGACGCCACCTACTCTCTTCATCACGCCACCTGTCCGCACGATCAAAATCTGCCTTCCTGGACTCCGACAGTGTCTGCCTCCACGCATTCTGCTGGGCAGCTTCAGTGTGGGAGGATTCCATGAGTTCTGAGAACATTTCATCTCGATTCCTTTTTTTTTTACTTCTAATCTTTGCTAGCCTCTGGGACGGTGATGAAGGGGGTGGCGTTGAAACATTTGCAGCTGCGGGAGGAAACAAACGGGAGAGGAGTAGTTTAAAAGACACATATTAGAGAACAATGCTCCAAACATTACATATCACATATGCATTTGGTCCAAGGTTGCACTTTGCCTGTTATATTGAGGGTCTGCCGGTTTGGTGTGAGAGATCACACAAGCAGGTCCGGCGGGCAACAGAATTCGGCTTGCAGGCAGCCATGGTAAGCCACAGTCTATAGGCTTCTTTAACCTTCATAACGTGGGAATGTTTTCAAACAGCAACCCCCTCATTTCCCATAACAAACAGCCTTTGGGCTGGCAATTTAAAACTGGTTGGCAATTGAAAAGGGAGGGGCGGCAGTTATTGGGTTAACGTGCAGCGCGAACCTAATCGAACCCCCACACACACACACACAGACACACATCCAAGATGTTCGCTGTTCCCCCTCCCCCCACCGCGTGGGTCACAGCGGGGAAGATTTCTGTTCAGCCACAGGCAAACAGCCCAGCAGGGACCGAGCCCCTCTGAATACCCCCTTAATAAAATTCCCCTATTTCAACCAGGTGACCATGAATGATATCACTCTTCTGAGGATAACACAGACAGATAAAGAACGGATGTTGCTTGAATGCCAGCAAACACCGGGACCATACGCCGCCATGCTTTGCAAAGCAATGATTCCAGACTACGTGCTACTGGCCTGGCGTGGTAGAGTGTGTTACCACGGAGCACAGGATAAGGCTGCCCTCCCCAGAAACCTTTTGCACAGGCTTTGGGAGTACATCCAGGAGATCTTTCTGGAGATGTCCCCGGAGGATTTCTGCTCCATCCCCGAACATGTTAACAGAGTTTTCCAGTAGCTGTAGCTGTACTGGCCGCGAATTGATCATTAAACACGCTTGCTTATAAAACATGTATTAATTAACAGAGGTACACTCACCAGAGGCACCAGAGGTCCCTTCTCCTGCATCGAGCACGCCTTGGGTGGGTTCGTAGGGTACTGGCTCCAGGGTGACAAAGAGTTCCTGGCTGTCGGGGAAAAGGGCTTCTCCGCTTCCTTGCTGTGTCTGGGCGCTATTTTCAGCATCATTATCATCATCATGCTCCTCTGTGGTTTCTGATGATCCACATACGGAGTCATACCACATGGGTGGGTCAGTGCTGGCTGCACCTCCTAGAATGGCATGCAGCTCATCATAGAAGCGGCATGTCTGGGGCTCTGACCCAGAGCGTTTGTTTGCATCTCTGGTTTTTTGGTAGGCTTGCCTGAGCTCCTTAATTTTCACGCGGCACTGTTGCGCGTCCCTGTTGTAGCCTCTGTCCTGCATGCCCTTGGAGACTTTGGCATATGTATTGGCGTTTCTTCTTTTGGACCGTAGCTCTGCTAGCACGGTTTCGTCTCCCCATACAGCGATCAGATCGCGTACTTCACCATCGGTCCATGCTGGAGCTCGTCTTCGGTTCTGGGACTCCATCATGGTCACCTCTGCTGATGAGATCTGCGCTCACCTGCAGCTCACCACGCTGGCCAAACAGGAAATGAAATTCAAAAGTTCGCGGGGCTTTTCCTGTCTACCTGGGCGGAGCATTGGAGCTCAGACTGCTGTCCAGAGCGGTCAAATGTTGCACTGTGGGATAGATCCAGGAGGCCAATACCGTCGAATTGCGTCCTCACTAAGCCTACATTGATTCGGCAATATCGATTTAAGCGCTAATCCCCTCGTTGGGGGTGGAGTGGCGAGATCGATTTTAAGAGCCCTAGAAGTCGATGTTAAGGGCTTCGTCGTGTGGACGGGTGCACGGATCAATCGAAATAACGCTAATAAATTCGACCTAAACTCGTAGTGTAGACCAGGGCTGAGACTCACTGCTGCAAGATCTCTAAAGTCACTCACTGACTATGACTGAAGACACATAGGAACAGATTTCTGGAGTAAAGAGATGCCATATTCACATGGCTACTATTCAAAGCAGAACACCACTTTAAAGACTACAAATGTCTTTACTTTTAAAAACCAAATATTTTAGAAGCCTATCAACCTCTGATCTGCCAAGTCCTGAATTCAAGTTTCAATACTTCTCCTGCAACAGGTGAGATTCAAATATTTTTATGAAAATTATATTTCTTTATCCCACTTCAGACACAATCTCCTATTGTTATGGAACTTTAAAAGTACACTCTCTTGTTCATAGCTTGCAGGTGACAAAGGGATAGTTGGAGGTTAAAAACCAAACTTGAACCTGTAATCGGGTTTAAATGTTACCTTATTTTTAAAGAAAATAAAGCTGACCCCTGCCATCAGGAATTAAATTAGGCTATTTCAAAGGTAATGACTATTTTCTGAAGCAGCCATCCATAAAATTGAGTCCTCTGTGAGCTTACAGAAGCATTTTTAATTGAGCCTTCCTTTAAAAGGAAATGGAAACCCACACAATGAGGAGTTAAACTCATCATATTATCCAATTTTAAGGGAAAAAAATATTGGCATGTGAGAAGCATGGAGTTCTCTTGTTTTCCATCCCAACAGTTTTGGAATCAGTGAATAAGAAATAAGGTTCTTCGCATATTGTTTCTACCAAAACTTGCTCTTCCCATGCTATAATAAATAGCAGGGCTGTTGCTACATAATTTATTTACCAATCCTGTTTGAAGAGTCAGAGGATGAAATTCAGGTCCCACTGAAGTCATTGGTAAAACTCCCATTGATGTCAGTGGACCCAGGATGTCATTCAGAATCTCTAGTGGGAGGACTGACTAATTTTAAGGATATAGGCAATCCAGAAAGCAATTAAGCATGTACTCTATTTCCATTGACATAAATGGGGCTTAAATACATGTTTAAAAGTTAAGTGCTGTCCTGAGTAGGGATAGTTTCCCAAATTGAGGCTTTGGGAACCCACATATGCAGACCTCTGCAACCCTGCAAGACTCCACACAGGCATAAGGATCATAGAAGTGTAGGACTGGAAGGGACCTCAGTAGGTCATCTAATCCAGTCCCCTGCACTCAAGGCAGGGCTATGTAATAACTAGATCATTCCTGACAGGTGTTTGTGTAATCTATTCTTAAAAACTTCCTAGGATAGAGATTCTACAACTTCCCTAGGCAATTTGTTCCAGTGCTTCACCACCCTGACACAGGGCTGGATGAAGACCTTTAGAGGCCCTAAGCACTGAAAAGATTATGGTGCCCCCCCTGCCCCCCCCCCGCATATGTAATTCAAAATAAAAACAATACTATACCGTAAAATAAAATTTTATTTTTCGAAATGACACAAAACTTACATGTATGCTGAAATTAAAAAGCTTCCTTCTAGATTTTTTTGATTGCAAAATTCTGGATAAGTTCATCGAAGCTGACTCGACGAAGCATGTCCACTTCCATACACAATAGGGAAAGTGAATCAAGTCTGTCCTGACACATTGTTGTTCTCTGAGGGGGTGTGTAGTGGAGTTCTGATTTTTCCCGTGATGACTACTTTGATGCTTTTTTTGAAATACCAAATTTTTTCCAAAAAATTTGTTTTGGTGCCTCCTGCTTTGCTGGTGCCCTAAGCACGTGCTTAGTCTGTCTATTGTAGCAAAGGAGGGTAATCCAGCCCTGCCCTGCCCATTAGGAAGTTTTTCTTAATGTCCAACCTAAGCCTCCTTTGCTGCAATTTAAGCCCATTGTTTCTTGTCCTATCCTGAGAGGTTAAGGAGAACAATTTATCACCCTCTTCCTTTTATGCACTTGAAACTTAATGTCCCCACTCAGTCTTCTGTTCTCTAGACTAAACAAACCCATTTTTTTCCCAATTTCCTCTCATAGATCATGTTTTCTAGACCTTTAATCATTGTTGCTCTCCTCTGGACTTTCTCCAATGTGTTCACATCTTCCCTGAAATGTGGCCCCCAGAACTCGACACAATACTCCATCTGAGGCCTTATCAGTGTGGATTAGAGCTCAAAAATTACCTCATATGTCTTGCTTACAGAATACATCCCAGAGTGATATTCACTTTTTTTGTAACAGTGTTACACTGTTGGTTCATATTTAGCTTGTGATCCAGTGTAACCCCCAGACCCCTTTCCACAGTACACCTTCCTAGGTAGTCATTTCCCATTCTGTATGTGTGCAATTGATTGTTGTTTCTTAAGTGGAGTACTTTGCATTTGTCCTTATTGAATTTCATCTTATTTACTTCAGACCATTTCCGTAGATCATTTTGAATTTTAATCCTATCCTCCAAAGCACTTGCCATCCCTCCCCAGCTTGGTATCATCTGCAAACTTTATAAGTTTACTCTCCATGCTATTATCCTCTGATTGTATAGGCAGACACTAGGTTAAGGTCTTTGATTACTAAAATACATTACAATTAGCATGGATTTGGTCATAATTATTTGAGAGAGTTGGGAAAAAATAAGTGCTAAGTGTAAATGAACCCAGGGAAAATTGGTTCAGAATAAGTTTTACAGAGCTAGAGGACACTTGTATTTGCCTTTTGGCTCAGTGAAATCACCAAGTCTGATGTTAAAGAGCAGGGAAAGTCAAAGCTAAAGTTCAGCCTACTGGATTTAGTTTTGCCTGTACATATTGGACCAAACCATGCAGCACTCATGTTACTAAATTATATTATACAGTTTGGTGCTATTTACACAGCCAAGAACAAACCAGGCTATAAACCTGTTGGGGAAACTATGTTACAAACTGTGTTATAAAATATCCCCTGACATAGTTTAGCTAACATACTGTTGAGGGATGAAAAGAAAAAAGCCCCAGAGAGTGGAGTGTGACAAAGGTTCCTGACAGCTGTTGACCTTTCTGCGTAAGTAGTTAGTGCCCCCATAACTGGTAAAGACATACTCAACAAATGTCTGCCTCTCCCCAGGCAGGCGATCTTCTCCATCACTAACATTGCTGAAATTTTATTAGACTACTCATGAATAATTAATCACAACCATTTATGGATGCTAATAAGATAATGAGTTCTGCAGAAAACCAATTAGAAGAGACTATTATCCTAGCTGCTGACAGGATAAACTTAACAAAATGAGATGGGAAACACTGTATTTGAGATACTTGCTATGTTGAAATCAGAAAACTACAAGAGGCAACTGTACAGCAGCATAGCAGTCAGTATTTGCCTTTCAACTAATACTAAGGGAGCCTTAAGGAAAACTTAAAATGCAGAAATTCTGTCCTATCTGATACTTGTCCATCTTGTCACAGTTCCAGCAACACACACACAAGATTGGGCAGGATGAACTTTCTGGCTTACTTTATGCAGCAGCATTCTCTCACATCAAAGGAATAGCTTCTGCCCTGTTGAACTGCAGAACAAGAAATGGGGAAAGTCAGTTCTGAACATTCTAACCATTGAGGAGTGTTTTCACTTTACGTCTTGGAGTGCTTATTCTGAGCATGCCTTGTTAAAGAGCCCTTGTTAAAGAAATTGCCTGCATGCCCCTGATGCTGTGGGACTAACATACAAATGAAATAGCACCTTTTATCTACTGCAGAAGTTACAGTGAATGGACTGAAGTAATTTCTTGTGTTGTTCTGTTGACTTCATTCATGTTGCACCAGGGCTAATTTTGACCCAAAATGTTGTTTACTCAACAACAGCCTACACGGCTATCATCAAAGTTCCAGAGACTAGATACATAACAATACAAATATAACATTGTTAAATGTCAGCGGTGTGACTCCCAGGAGTACAAAGTCTATAACTTCCCTTTTAAAAAAAACAGGCGTATAGCTTTAGAGGTCAGAGAGAAGGATTCTTTTTTTTTTTTTTTTAATGAGTTGGTGACATAGGGAGCTTAATCAAAAAAACCTGTTTGCACTGGGTGAAGGAGAATCTTTCCTAATCCTTTACAAGCTCTTATTGTATCACTGCTTGCCCCCAACTCATACTAATAGAGTATGTATTAAGTACTTTAGTCCACAAATCTACAGGGATAAAGGCTGCTTGAGGTCTTGCAAGGATGTACCTCTTGGCAGTTTGCAGTGTCTTAAAGTATTCAAGTTAGTGTGTATATCAGGAATGATGTGCTGGTTAGCAGCAGCAAGCTTAAAAATTTCTGTGGGTTGTTTAGTATTCATTGTGCATCTATGTTCCATATATCACTACTTCCCTTCTAGATACATGTATTTTAAGTCTTTTAGTGGCATAAGATCCTGTAAGGATGCAGGGTTGCCGTCTCCACTACATCACCTGATTAGATTGTTCTTGAATGTTTATGCCATTGGATCACTGATAGTAAAAGCTCCTTGTTGTTAAAAATGAATTACCCATTTATCCACCACCTTCCAGAAAATTAGGATATCAGATACCAAAACCCTCTGTTCCCTGAAAGGAATTCCCACAGCTCTGCAGAGCTTGTCTTCATTGCAAAGTTGCATTCGGGGCAACATTGAAGTTGAGTCCCATTTGCCCACAAAACTCCTTAATACAAGTATGGAGGCACTTTTAACTTTAGTTGACTGGCCCATTGGAGGCTACAGGCCAACGCTCAAGTTCGCAGAGAATGAGTTGCACTAACATGACCACTCTGCAGTGTGAATGCAGTGCAGCACCACTAGACCTCCAATACCTTCCCACAACTCTCTCCATATGGCCAGAAAGAGCAGACAAGTTCTCCTACAATTCATAGAGCAACTCATCTTAGTGCAGTGCAAACCACGTTGGTATATGTCCTCCCCAAAGCCTTAGTGCCATGCAAGTGAGTGCAGCACTCCTGTGGACACAACAGTTCCGATGTGATTTCAGTGTGGTCACATGATGAAACCTCAAGGAATATGTCCAACTAAAATTGGCCATCCTACGACCAGGGAATATGGGTTGAAGTTTGAGGACTGCTTTAGGTAGTAATGCACTAGGGAGGCTGTTACTTTGAGCTGCTAATTCAAACATGGTGGAGGCTGGGTGTTTTGCCATCTGAGCACTCCCACTTGAGCAGAATTAATTTGACTGTAGGTAGCTCAAGCTAACACTGCATTGAAGACAGCTTTGTATCTAGCAGTCACCTTGCTTTGTCATACAGCTATGAACCCTGCCTGGAATGTGCTACTGGTTTTGCTAACTCTAGCAGATAACTGCAAGGCCACACTACTGATGATCACAGCTAATAGTAGAGGACAGCAAGCTGATACACAATGTGGTAGAAACTCACTTGGGCTCAATTACCTCTTTTGTTAAAAAAAAAAAAAAAGCAGCAGCAAGATGAAACCAGGTTACTACTAACTCTGTATGGATATTTTCACCTTTAAGTCATAGAATATCAGGGTTGGAAGGGACCTTAGAAGGTCATCTAGTCCAACCCCCTGCTCAATGCAGGACCAATCCCCAATTTTTGCCCCAGATCCCTAAATGGCCCCCTCAAGGATTGAACTCACAACCCTGGGTTTAGCAAGCCAATGCTCAAACCACTGAGCTATCCCTCCCCCCAAGCCATCATTGTGAATCCAGATCAAGTTCGTAGTTACTGTACTAACCATTAAAAGATGGGTATTATGAAGCAATAGTGTGATACCAAACTAATTTTCTACCCTAAGAAAGATGACATCACAATATTTTGGCAATGTTGACTTTGTAACAGCCGCCTCACTACACAAAGTTGTTACCATCTTCCAAGTGCAACCGAGGAAGTTTTGGGTTCATCTTCCACCGGTCATTGTACTGGATGAGAGAAGAACTGCTTTTTTCTGGATGAGCAAACTGCCATTTTCCAGACGCTGTAGGACACGACCTCAGTGCAGAGACTAGAATTCTTTAGTCACATGCAGAGTGAAGTGATGCTTGTCTCCTTAATGCAGAAGAATGCCATGCTAATAACAGAAGCGACAAAGAGTCCTGTGGCACCTTATAGACTAACAGATGTATTGGAGCATAAGCTTCCGTGGGTGAATATAAAGCTTATGCTCCAATACGTCTGTTAGTCTATAAGGTGCCACAGGACTCTTTGTCGCTTCTACAGATCCAGACTAACACGGCTACCCTTCTGATACATGCTAATAACAGACTTGTCCCAAATCACCATTTGAATGCAACAGTAAAAGAGGGAAGAGGTCAGAGTACAAACACGGATTATGCACAATAAACTGCTGAAGTAACTGCCATTTCACTCATAATTTAACAGCTAACCCTGATGGTTTCTTTCAAGGCTTGTCACTGATTTTGTCTCACGTCCTTTCTAGCCCAACCCAATACAGCAGCACAAGTGATCCAAACTCCCAAACCCTCTACATAGCAGGCAGTTCACAGACAATGCCCATGAGAGTTTGTGAATGAGGTAGGAAGTTTTGCTTCCATTCACCAAAGCAGCTGGCTGCTACTACAGTTGTGTGGCTGCTGCAGCAGTAGCTCCCCCTACATAGAACCATGCTGTGTGTGCTCCCAATTCTACAGGGGTAACAGCTAGTGCATCCAGAAGCAACCTACCCACCAATTCTGTCCCTCCCTTGCAGCACTCTATGACTCTCCTGTGCAAGGTGAGGCAGAGCAACCCCTGCAGATGGGCTCCACAAAGTATAGGCGATGCATGTCCACAGCATAGCCCTCCAAATGCCACACTGCCATCCACACATGGTAGAACCATGGCATAGGAGGCTGAGCGCAGCCTGGGGAAAGATTTGCCTAGAAGTGCTGCTTAGAGGGAATTGAAGTTTAGATTCGTAACTTTGTCCATCATTCCCTAGCTCTCCAACTCTACGAGCTTTGAGGAAGGAGGAGTCTTTTGACCACTCATCAGTGACCTCCCCTCTAGCAAATTAAATAGCTGTGATGAGCTGGGTACAACCCTCTTCACTGGGGTGGGGGGTCTGGAATTGTGAGCTGTACAGTGGGAGAAGAGGGAGAGTAAATTGGACACTTGTGTGTTATTTTGTGCATGTAACCCAAAGGAAATTCTGATATTAACATTTTGTCCCAAATAGGATAAAGTTGAAATATTAAGATTTCACAGAACTTCTGTGAAAGTCCTCAAAAAAATTCTGCAATGTAAAAAATTCCCCAGGTGGGTACTGTAGTTTTAAGAATGCTTGATAAAGATCTTGTAGGTGTTTGTCTCTGTCTGAGGGATTGGAGCAAATTCAGTTGTATCTTAGTGCTTGGCTGTAGACAATAGATCGTGTGATGTGTCCTGGATGGAAGCTGGAGGCATGTAAGTAAGTGTAGCAGCCAGTAGGTTTCCGGTATAGGGTGGTGTTTATGTGACCATCGCTTATTTGCACTGTAGTGTCCAGGAAATGGATCGCTTGTGTGGACTGGTCCAGGCTGAGGTTGATGGTAGGGTAGAAATTGTTGAAATCTGGGTGGAATTCTTCAAGGGCCTCCTTCCCGTGGGTCCATGTGATGAAGATGTCATCAATGTAGCGCAAGTAGAGGAGGGGTGCTAGGGGACGAGAGCTGAGGAAGCGTTGTTCTAAGTCAGCCATAAAAATGTTGGCATACTGTGGGACCATGCAGGGACCCATAGCAGTGCCGCTGACTTGAAGGTACAAGTTGTCCCCAAATCGGAAATGGTTGTGGGTGAGGACAAAGTCACAAAGCTCAACCACCAGGAGTGCCATGGTCTCATCAGGGATACTGTTCTAGACAGCTTGTAGTCCATCCTCGTGTGGAATATTGGTGTAAAGAGCTTCTACATCCATGGTGGCCAGGACGGTGTTTTCAGGAAGATCACCAATGCATTGTAGTTTCCTCAGGAAGTTGGTGGTGTCTCGAAGATAGCTAGGAATGCTGGTAGTGTAGGGTCTGAGGAGAGAGTCCAAATGGCCAGACAATCCTCCTGTAAGAGGGCCAATGCCTGAGATGATGGGGAAGGGGGGGTCTAGGGTTTCCAGGTTTATGGATCTTGGGTAGCAGATAGAATACCCCTGGTCGGGGCTCTGGGGATGTGCCAAGTAGATTTGTTCCTATGCTATAGCAGGGAGTTTCTTGAGCAGATGGTGTAGTTTCTTTTGGTAGTCCTCAGTGGGCTTGGAAGATAGTGGCCTGTAATATCTGGTGTTGGAGAGTTGCCTGGCAGCCTCCTGTACATAATCTGACTGGTTCATTTCTGTCACAGAAAGGAAAAGAAGCAGTCTCTAACTGTCCAGAGTGATCCTTCATCAGATCAGTATTGCACAGCAAGTGGAGACATAAACTCTACAGACAAGAATGATTGCATCATTCATCATGGATCACAAAGGCTTGACATTTGCAAGGTTTCCATACTAAAAATACAACTTAATTAGGATTATAAACTGTGCAATGTTTCACTGCCATCTTGCTATAAAAGTGTCCTGATTTTGGTTTGATAAATATCCATTCCACACCTAAATACCCTTGATGATCTGTCTTCATGAAATACTTTAATACTAATTATTATACTTCCCATATAGTGATGATTAGGTACAATGGGCTGAACTCTGCCCTGTAACAATGGTGTAAATTCAGAGTAATGCCACTAACATAGAGCTTTACTCCAGATTTATACTGGGACACACATACTGCTCTCAGTCCGAGCTTCCTTTTCCTCCTCCCACTCTAAAAAGAGCACAAGTTTTTAATGCTATTTTACATTTACTACCCACATGAGAACCGCAGTGTTAGAAAAAGAGTCATTGGCTGCTGCCATGACATTCCTGTAAGTGCTGCCTTCCACAGCTGGCACTTCCAGTGCATCTGTTCAAAGTACCCATAATAATGCAGGTATTTTTAATCAAACCTTTCTATAGAAACGTATAGAACTTCATAGGAAAGAACGCAATAGGATTCTATGGCAATTACTCTGAAAACCTGTGCAACTTAATAGCGAATGAGATCCTCTCTAGATTTAAAAATACATAAGAATTATATCCCTGCTATCGAATATTATGAAATTCTACTGGACTTGTCCATCAGGGTGAAATTTGCAGATGGACAAACCTCCTACTAATCATTTGAGTCCATCCCCTGCAGAATCAAGACAATCTCAGCTAAAGTTTTTGAAATTCTATGGTTAAATGATATAGACTTGATCTTAGGGGGATACACTACAGAAGGAATGTGGTGGGAAATCCCAGATCTGGGTATCCATAATTATAGACATTAATAAGTTCAAACATTCAGGCTGAGTAAAGTAAGCAGTTGAGTTTAGAATGCATCTCCTATCACATGGACAGATCTTTATACCAAATAACCAACATAGTAAGACATCTGTACTGTAATATCTGCAGGAATTTTACCAAATCTGAATGGGAAATGTTAGCAGCCAATAGTTTCAAAAAGCTTTGTTTAAAGAGGAAAAACATCTTTAAAAAAACAGATTTTTTTCCATTCGTAAACTCACATTAAGTGTTCTCTTTCAGCCACAAAATTAAGAATGCATGTTGTTCCTATGCTGGATCATTTATCTGCATAAGCCAGGCTTCAAATCCATGCTACTTAACATTTTTATCTCTTCACACACACCAGCCCCGTAGAAGAAATCTATTAAAGATTACAATGTAATTAATGGTGTGAGCTATTCCAGGACAAAGTATCACTATTTATACAAGCAAGTGGGGTGAAGAAATCTAACCTTCAGGCTTTTGAGGAAAGCACAGAATATAGCATGAATAACTGATATAAATTTGTCTCACTCTGCTATCAACAAAAGACAGTTAAACATACTACACAGACTATTACAAAATAAATGTGTTCAGAGCAAAAACATTTACTTATTTGTTTATCAATACAATTACAGAGAAGTGGTTAGAAAAACCTGGACGGTTGATGTTGTCTCTTTTGCAACAGACAAGAAACAGGACTAAGCACTAAATACAATAGAGATTATTTAGGCTGCAGAACACACAAAGACCCTGCAACTCCCTGGATCTGTAGGAACACTGCTTGTATGACAGCATTACCATAATACATCTGTCTAAATCATGGCTCAGATTAAGCAATTACTGGTATAGATTCTCAACTACACTACAGTATTCAACCAATCCAGTACACTTTAGAGAAACAGTCTCACTAACAGAATGAAGACTGCTTATTGTATAGATAGAATGCTGTACCTAACAATACTAAGAGAATGATAGCTAGAAACCAATAATGAGTGACTGCTTTTCTAATACTGATTGGATCAAAACCAAAACAGAAATTAGGATCTACATGGTGAGTTTCAAGTTTAGGAGGGGAAGGCTGCTTCTTACACTTACTGTTGCAACAGGGAAGGTTTCACAATATGATTTTGGCACCTAGTGATTACACAATACAATTTTGGCACCTAGCACTGGATCAGTGCCTGGAATGGGAGGACTCCACGGCAGCAGGTGTGCAGCAGTAAGGAATGGATTAGAGTCTGAAATGGTCAGTAACGCAAACCAATATCTTTGCAGTTTTTGGGGGGAGAGAGGGAGGAGAGAAGATGAGGAGTCTGAATAGCAAAAGATACCAGGCATAAACAAATCCTAGGATGTGAAATGATGTACAACACAGGAACAGGGATGTAGAGCAGGGTGTCCAGTACCTATCCAGAGTTTATTTGTAGTAGGTACAGCCAGGGCAATCCCTTCCATCACAATAGCCTGCTGTGGGTTCTAAACCTTCTCTAGATTCCTCACCCTTTACCCTTATTTCATCTGTAATCATGCTGCCTGTCCCAGTTCAGGGCAACTGCACTGGTATTTCCCCCCTGTGATCCAGCAAGGGCACCCACTCAGGCTTCTGACTCAAGCTCAACAACCATTGCCTTTCGGATGGAGACTTGCATCTCTCCTTTCTGAGCAGGGCTGAACAGTTCTCTGCCTATACTGTGACCTCCCCAGAAACAGACAACTGTCTCAGCAGGCTATTCTGATGGAGGGGAATTGCCCTGGCTATACCCACTACAAATCAAAATCATCCATGGATAGGGTCTAGATACCCTGTTCATGTGTTGCCTTCTCTTCGGAGTTGGTTTATCAGTGTGGTTATCACATTTAGTCTACTCCACAGCTCTAAGCAAGCACATTTTATCCTCAACATACAAGCAACACAGAACACATTAAAACAATAAAAACCTACAAATCCCCCCTACCCCACCCCTCACCATTTGTTTTATTCTTCCTTTCTTAATACCTGATGCTAAGGCCTTGCTGCAAGACTGGCAACTTTCGTGTCACTATTTTTTTTTTAAGCTGCAATGGGTACATATATCCTTGATTGTCTGATTTCAAATCAAATGCAGATCTTTGGGGTTGCGTCTTTTATGGTAATGAAGAATTAAAGAATTGCCTGAGCACCTTTTCATCATATACACACGTTTCAGTTCTGAATACTCAATGTGAAAAATGCACTCTAGTTAGTGGCATTTTTAATTACATAATTCTCCTAAGTTGATTTTACCCCCATATGCAGCAAGACATTTGAAGAGATCTTATTAACCTGGTTTTAAAGGGCACATGAAGCCTAGACCCAAGCAATAAAGGGTTAAATGGGGATCTTTTTACTTTGCTGAAAGTACAATAGATGTAATCATTTGTTGTTTTGTTGGTCTAAGGACACCACTGTTTTAGTTGATCTCTTGAATTCCTGTACAGTTAGAGCTTTGAAGATAATTTAATTGTTTAGTGCTAAACTGATATTTGAGAATTCTAGATGTTCTAAGACAAAATTTAGAATTCCTAAAGGATAAATTTAACACATGATTGAAAACCTTATTCTCCTGTAATAAGTGAAACTCATTTCTATCCACAAAAGCCAACATAACTGAATGGGGGGCGGGGGAAGAGTACTTAATGAAAGGGGGAGAAGCAGCATTGAAATTTAGAACCAGAGCACAACAATTTGAAAGTCAGTTGGGGGGTGGGGGGAAACCACACAAAAACCAAAAACCAAAAACCAAACCAACAAACAAAAAAATGTTACATGAAAGCTGTCCAAATATCCCTGCTAATTTTTATGGTTTTACTATCCCCTTCTTTTTAAAAAGGGAAGGGGGTCATCTTTGTTGACATGCTAGAAACCCACATAAACAAAACAATGGAAACTGATCAATTGATTATACTTGAGAATCAATGTTGTGTAAATAGTCAGATTCATAGTGTCAAATGCATAAAGGAAAACTAAAAAAAAAGTGGAGTATTTTTTCCTGCAATGTCCCTCAGAGCTAGTCATTTTAGCACTTACCTATTGATAAAAAAGGTTCAGACAGAATTGTGATTAAAGCTAGTTATTCCTAAATTAAAATTTACAGACGAGAAACAGCAATTGGATTTGCAAGTTCAGCAACATGAACAGCAGATGTGAAAGAACCAATAAGCCAAAGGATCATTCTGATAATCCATCTGCAGTTCACTTCTCTTGTACAAATTCTGAACACTAGTTTAAAAATAAGAAAGTGTCATTGATGTAAGATGTAGTAATGTTTACTAGTTTACCAGATACTACTATGCCAACACATCATCCCTCCAGGTTTTTGAAGACCTCCATTAACAATGTTGTTCTCTTTGATAAATCCTCACTCACATCAACAGTAGTTGCCAACTTTCACATGGTAAATAAGCACCCCGACTTTCACAATAAGCCAAAAATCAAACTAATCCCATTTCAAAACAAGGCCAAAATAAGCCAATCCCTAAGAACTCCAACACTCTAGGGGCTTGTCTTCACTACCCGCCGGATCGGCGGGTAGCATTCAATCGGGGATCGATTTATCGCGTCTCGTTTAGACTCAATTAATCGATCCCCGAACGTGCTCCCCGTCGACTCCGGAAATCCACCTCCGTGAAAGGCGGAAGCGGAGTCGACGGGGGAGCGGCAGCGATCGACTCGCCGCCGTCCTCACAGCCAGGTAAGTCGATCTACGATACACCGACTTCAGCTACTCTATTCACGTAGCTGAAGTTGCGTATCATAGATCGACCCCCCCACTCTAGTGTAGCCCAGAGCTAGGTGACTAGATCCCCCAGCCTGCAGTATGGGACTGTGGTGGGCCCGCTGTGCACCCCTGACTCTCTTCCTCCCTTACCCCCGCTTGCCGGGAGCCGATCAGAAAAAGAAGAAGCAGCAGCCAAAAAAACCTAGCCAACTAAGACAAAACCAAACCCAATTTCTGTGAGGGTTTTTGTTTGGTTGGTTTTTTTGCGGGTTTGGCATGTCTGATCAACAGTGCAACCAGGACAGCATTAGCGAGATTATGTATAAGAACAGAATTGAAAAATCTGATATCAGGAACTGGGTGGGAATTTAAAAAACATTGGTTTGACTAATGCCGTTCTGCCATCAGTGAGCCATACAGAAACCCCATACCATAGTTTGAGGAAGCTGAGAACAGATAGCTTTGCTTATTTATTTTCCAGCAGGTCATCTTGTCCAAAGGTGGACATTTTTCATGGACTGTTCTGTCCATCATGTAGTGATAACCTACGAGCCTGACCACCTCCTTTTTACTGTATGCAGCTTTTTTGGCTCAGTATCATTAAGGAAGTTAGTGTGTACAAGGATGCTCAAAGGAGACTCATTCAGCACGTATAATGCATTATATCCATATCAATACCTCTCCCAAGGGAATTTCTCTCTCTACTCAATTCCCTAAATAGCCTTGCAAAATTGGCATGAAAGTACTGTATACTAATCAAGGTAAGACATGTACTTGCTGTGTTCCTGGAACTCTCTCATTCATTAAGAGCCAGATGTAGCCAACACCACCCATCAATTGCCCAGATCCTCAGATATAGCCAAGTCACACAAAAATCAGGGAGGACTGTGCAAAGGAAGCTTAAAGCTCTCCTTTAAGCTACATTTCTCCCAGAACTGCTCTGTGCATGCTGTCCTCCCTACACTTTTTTAGAGCACCCAAAGGACTGCTGTATCGGACATTAGTCTATAATGACTACAGAAGGCTAACAAAGCGATCTAGTACTGGTACAGTATAGGGGTTTAAATATGACCTTCAGTAAAGTGACTCTGGTCTTGGTTCAACTTCTTCCATAAAACACACTTCTTCTAGCAAGCCTAGCAACATTACATCGTTTCCAATTTAGATGGATTAAACATACACCCATTAAAGAATCTACAGTGCCCTATGATAACTTCTCAAAGGTCCTCCATGGCCATTTGTATTGCTGTATGTTATACGTTCCATTCTGACTGATTATTTGTATTACAAGGCCACCAAGGACCCCTCCCTTGATCAAATTAGGGATTCCATTGTGACAGGCACTCTACAAACAGAAAAAGATAGGGCCCTTTCCAGAAGAGCTTGTGTTGGAATAAGGCAAAGACCATGGGTTAAATCCTGCCCCTTTTGGAGTCAATGGGACTTTTTCCATTAACTTCACTGTGGCCAGGATACCACCCCATGGTTTTATCTCTGTTCAGCCATGAGCATGTTACTTAAATGTTAAGCACCAACAATCATAATGGATACATTCTTCATGTCTTCTATATCACCTGGATCAATCGGACTTCAGCTGTCGTTAAGACTGCGCCGATCACAACACGTCTGCCATTCTTCTCGCGCTCTTGCCTTTCTTCTCCACGTTCATCCGAAACGTTTAACGATGTCATCTTCCCATCTTCTTGGAGACCGACCGGGGGGTCTTTTCTGTTCTCGCGGGTACCACTCAGCAATGATTGCGGTCCACCTGTTATCCGCGAGCCGTGCTGTGTGGCCCGCCCATCACATCTTGTTATGTCTGCTTTCCACAACAATATCTTTCACACCGCTGCGTTCTCTGATGATTTCATTTGGTATACGATCCAGAAGGGAGATTCCCAACATAGCTCGTTCCATTGTCCTTTCAGCTACCAACAGCCGTTGCTCTTCTCTCTTCGTCAGTGCCCACGTTTCACTGCCATACAGCATGGCTGGCAGCACTGCTGAATTGAAAATATTTTTACGTGTGGTCTTGTCAATTTTTCCTTTGAGGATGTCCTTGATGAAATTAAACGCACACTATCCTGCCCGAATCCTTCACGAGAGTTCTCCGTTCAGGTCTTGGCGCATATTAACTTCTTGGCCCAAATATATGTACTGTTCCACTTCTTCGATGTCTTCTCCTGTTACCGTTATTCGGGCTTTTCGTAAGACGTCTGATCGCATATATTTCGTTTTGCAGCGGTTCATTTTCAGGCCGACCTGACTACTTTTCTTGTCGAGTCTTCGTAGCATGCTCTGCAGTTGGTTGGTGCTTTCGGCAATTAGTACAATGTCGTCTGCAAATCTGAGATGAGATAATCTCTCTCCGTTTATGTTGACACCACTCCTCCAATTGATCTTGTTCATAACCATTTCGAGGCAGGCGGTAAATAGTTTAGGTGAAATTGTATCTCCTTGCTTTACGCCTTTCTCGATTGGGATGCGGAGGGGAGTTTCAAGGAGAGTAATGTCTGTTGTACATCCAGTATTCGCTGGATTCGTCTTCTATATAGCTCTCATTAAAGTCAATAGAAAGGGTTCCATTGACTACCATAAGCATTACATACCAAAATGGTAGGTACCTTAAAACAACATGGATTAGTTTAGATTAAGAAAGACAAATACAAATATCCACTCAGAGTATCAGTTATCCAGACTACGATCCTGAATTAAATAATTCTGTTAATGTTATGAGTGTTATAGGATATGTACCATTCCACAAAGAGACAACATTTGAGGTGACCTTTGACGTAAATTCAGCGAGGCAAAAAAAAAATTTTTTTAAATCAACCATCCTTATGTCTAGACATCATGCACTGTAGAAATATATTCAATACTAAAATATTAGAACTTATGATTTAAGTTTTTATTAACCCATAGATAAAAATAAGCATAGTGAAGGTATCATGTCCACATAGGCCGCACTGTAAATTAATACTTAAATCCTTTCTAAGAATTCATTTAGCAACATAATACTCATGAAACATGCTAGAGTCACACTACACTTGTCTGACTACATTTGCTATCTGTATTATATAATACTTGATAACAAAATGAGTAGACTCTACACTGGTGTTTACAGTAAATATAATCATAGAACATTAGAGTTGGAAGAGACCTCAGGAGGTCATCTAGTCCAATTCCCTTCTCAAAGCAGGACCAATACGAACTATATCATCCCAGCCAGGGCTTTGTCAAGCTGGGCCTTAGAAACCTCTAAGGATAGAGATTCCACCACGTCCTTAGGTAACCCATTCCAGTGCTTCACCACCCTCCTAGTGAAATAGTATTTCCTAATATCCAACCTAGACCTCCCCCACTACAATTTGAGACCATTGATTCTTGTTCTGTCATCTTCCACCACTGAGAACAGCCTAGCTCCATCCTCTTTGGAACCCCCCTTCAGGTAGTTGAATGCTGCTTTCAAATCCCCCCTCAATCTTCTCTTCTGCAGACTAAATAACCCCAGTTCCCTCACCTCTCCTCGTAAGTCATGTGCCCCAGCCCCCTCATGATTTTTGTTGCCCTCTGCTGGACTCTTTCCAATTTGTCCACATCCCTTCTGTAATGGGGGGACCCAAAACTGGACACAATACTCCAGGTGTGGCCTCACCAGTGCTGAATAATCACTTCCCTAGATCTGCTGGCAATGCTCCTACTTATACAGCCCAATATGCCATTGGCCTTCTTGGCAAGAAGGGAACACTGCTGACTCATATCCAGCTTCTCCTCCACTGTAATCCCCAGGTCCTTTTCTGCAGAACTGCTGTTTAGCCAGTCGTTCCCCAGCCTGTAGCAGTGCATGGGATTCTTCCTTCGTAAGTGCAGGACTCTGCAATTGTCCTTGTTGAACCTCATCAGATTTCTTTTGGCCCAATCCTACAATTTGTCTAGGTCACTCTGGACCCTATCCCTGCCCTCCAGTGTATCTACCTCTTCCCGCATTTTAGTGTCATCTACAAATTTGCTGAGGGTGCAATTAATCACATCATCCAGATAATTAATAAAGATGTTGAACAAAACCGGCCCCAGGACCGACCCCTGGGGCACTCCACTTGATACCGGCTGCCAACTAGACATCGAGACATTGATCACTACCCTGAGCCTGACAATCTAGCCAGCTTTCTACCCATCTTATAGTCCATTCATCCAATCCATATTTCTTTAACCTGCTGGCAAGAATACTGTGGGAGACTGTATCAAAAGCTTTCCTAAAGTCAAGATATATCACATCCACCACTTTCCCCATATCCACAGATCCAGTTATCTCATCATAGAAGGCAATCAGGTTGGTCAGGCATGACTTACCCTTGGTGAATCCATGTGGACTCTTCCTGATCACCTTCCTCTCCTCCAAGTGTTTCAAAATGGATTCCTTGAGGATCTGCTCCATGATTTTGCCAGGGACTGAAGTGAGGCTGACCAGTCTGTAGTTCCCTGGGTTCTCTTTCTTCTCTGTTTTTTAAAGTGGAATTATTGTTCAGAATACATTAATAACTATTTGAAATTTCTTGAAACCCACGTAGATGTAACACATTTTTATAGGAATTCCTGTATTTTGTATTTATTAATGTCTAGCCAAACTAAATTACAGATACATCATGGAGTTCCAGTGCTATAATCAAAGAGTTTTGATTATGACATGACCCAAACCTGTATTTAGTTTTGCTCACGGTCTCATGTTTTACTTTAATGTCACCACGGATACTATGGTTTAAATTTTGAACCTCAGTTGCCTGACCTATAAAGTTCACCCCAAAATACTTGGAGACATTTTGGATTTAAGCTCTGATCCAGCAAACATGTTCACACGTATGTTAAGTTTTATTCATGTTAGTAGTGCCATTGGCTTCAAGGGTTTCTATACATGCTTAATTTTACACATGTGCCTAAGTGTTTGCAGGTGCAAGGCCTTATTTTGCAGTACTGAAAGATAGTGGCAGAGTACCAGATGTGTGGCACAGAATTACATTTGGGTTCTTTAATTGGGGGGACGGGGTGAGAGGAGGAGCAGGAGGAAGGACAGCTGACAGGTATATTGGAAAGAAGATGCCAAATAATTTTTTTGTTAAAAATGCCACTTCTATTAATCTGTGAAGCTACTTTCTTCAGGGAGAGGGAACAGGAAGGCGAGCATCCCAAACCCAGTCTGGTGTTTATGTTTACATTATTATTTTGTAATTCTACTGGCCAGTGCACCAATTTTATTCCCAAATGGAGAAATGATTGTATTTATGCCTGTATTATCATACTGCAGTAAGCACCATCAGGCTCAGTTCCATTAGGATAAATAGAGTTAGATGAGCTGTATCGTTGTTTCTCAGATAGCCTATCTGCCAAGTAACATTAAGGACATAGCATATGCTGTATCTAGCTACTTTTTTCTTAAAATACAGCACATTAGATAAGGAATGCATGGTTAGATGGGTTTCTAGCAGCATGGCAATTGATGAAATCACATCCTTTTTCAGTATTGTTCTGGCAATAGCTGTGTGTCATTTTGATCAGTGTATTGCCCAAAGCCTGCAGCTGAAAGAGGCTACTAACCATTTCAATTTTTGGCAATACTTGAAGTGCATCATCATTTGGGATTCTTATCTCTTTCTAGCCTAATAGCATTGGTCATAAAAATGAGTTCATTTTGCTTCCATCTGGACTGCGCTCTTCGCATTTCCATAGAAAATTCTAGTGGGGCCGTCTCCAGCTCCTAGTGAGTGGAAGGTTTGCCATTAACTTGAACAGGAGCAAGAGCAAGCCTTTATAGTTCAAGGTGTTGAGAGCCCATATGGTCTGTGCACTTTAAAAGGGACACTGTCAAGAGTGAAGTTAGAATTACCTAAGAACATAAGAATGGCCCTACTGGGTCAGACCAAAGGTCCATCTAGCCCAGTAGCCTGTCTTCTGACAGTGGCCAATGCCAGGTGCCCCAGAGGGAATGACCAGGTAATCATCAAGTGATCCATCCCCTGTCGCTCATTCCCAACTTCTGGAAAACAGAGGCTAGGGACACCATTCCTAAATTACTGTTAGGGTAAAGGTTGGGAGAGGTCCAAAAATATGAGGTACTGGACCTTAACAAGAACACTTTAAGCCCTCCTCCAGAACCTAAAGAAATATCAGAGCTCCCTAAATGAGAGTAGTAGGATCATTGAAACCCCAGCTCCTCTACTGGGTAACACAATGTCACGACTACACAAGTGATCTGTGCCCTTTATGATACCACCTGCAGAGTTTATGAGTGCCAGCAGCTGAAATGCTCAGTTCAATGCATTTTCAAATCCTATCAGTACATCCTATGGTGTTCGTAAGCTATATGAGCAGAGCCAATTCAGTGAGGCTACAAACTCGAACGGGAGTCTTATACAGGTCTACGCTCTTTTATTGCATGTTTCATCAATCATATAATTATATAAGGTTAGACTACTAGAAGGATATATTAAAAGTTACAGTAAGTTCACATTTAAAAAAAAAAAAAAAAACCACCACACACACACACACACACCACAAAAACTTTCCAAATCACAAGATCTCATTAAGATACAGTTGTGATTATAGGTATACAGACTTATTCATCTGTAAAAGACTGATGGAAAATGCTTTGCCAATTTCCTTCAAGTGATTTACTACACTAAAATGTTGATTTTCACAAAGATTTCAAGGAACTGGAAATAACTCACCAGAAGGCCTTAGAAAGCTTGAAGAGCCACTTCCACACAAAAACTTGCACCAGGCAAAGGGATACCAAAATAATAATCCCAATAAAAACATTTAACACACTAAACATGTGTGTCATTCACAGACTACATGAGCATTTGACTTCCGATGGCAGCACTTTATGTGAGATCTTAATATGGTAGAATATAAAGATTTCATTGGCACTCAGCTGGGGTCACCTGCATATCTCATTCAGAGCTTCACCACTTGTGAGTAATGCAACAATCCCAAACTCATGCTTATAAAAACTTTTATCCTACACCATACCGCTCCCTATTATTTTGTTGTTGGCGTCCGTTAGTCTCGAGAGATGATGGATATGCACCCATGGGGAATGTTTAGTTGATGGTTGTGCAGCGTCTATTGTGGCTGTGGAGCCCCACACGAGAGTGGCAGTCTCGATTGCATTTGCTGCATTTGAAGGCAGTGTCAGCTGTGGGTTGGAGCCGCTGCTTCCTTTTTCGTTGAACCCGCTTTTCCTCTGCAAGCTGCCGCAGCTTGTCTTCACCAGTTTTCAATCCAGTGGTCAGAGCGTGTCTCCATCTGCATCTGTCCTGGGCGAGCTCTTCCCAGCTGTTGATGTCAATTTGAACAGTCTTCAGGTCCCTCTTACAAACATCCTTGAAGCGAAGGTGGGGCCGTCCTGTAGCTCTGTTTCCGGAGGCAAGTTCGGCATACAACAGGCCCCAATCCTGCAAAAAGGAGCTCATGGGCAGACCTCTGTGTGGTCAAATGGTGCGCTACACAGGCCCAGAAGTCCAACCCATGCACAACCAGAGCTTAATATACCTACACTGTAGGACCCAATTCTTCCACCCTTATTCCCCTCGACGAGACTACTTGTGAAGTAGAGTGCTACTTAACAGGAGTATGGGTGACAGTTGGGCCCTATCAGATGTAGATTTTATTGGGGGGCAAGGACGGGGGAGAAGACAAGAGAAATATTTTGACTGACACATAGTAAAACCTACAACTCCTAGTAATCCAAGAGGAGATCCCATCCATCCAGAGTACCCAAGATACTTTTACAATCCCCAAATGGTTTAACCTTAAGTATGAAAAAAATGTGATTTTAAGCAGTCAAATGTAATTCAGTAAGATTTCCAAAGCAGGGTACTTACACTACATGAACACACATCCTCACCTCTAGAGCATCCCCCTGTGCCTGGGCACTTCATTGCAAAGGACTTCACCTCTCACATCCCCTCTGGCAGACACTTTCTCAGCATCAGTAACCACTCCCAGTCAGTCTCTTCCCCAGACTCCATCACCAGGTCATCTGTGGCTCAACCTTCCTAGACAAGCTACACAATGGTTCAGTCCCCTTCCAGGGTTCAGCTCTAAACAGAAGGTCCTTTTCCCCTCCTGTGCTTGATTTCAATTCCCTGACCTTCATAGGGCCAAAGCTCTGGGCTCCCCCACAGGAGCTTTCCATAGTACCTGAGAACCTCAAAAACATTAAGGCCAAAAGGGACCATCATGATCATCTACTGAAATCTGACCTGCTGCACACAACAGAACCTCACTCATCTATTCCTGCAGTAGTCCCATAACATCTGAGGAAGCCACTGCAGCTCTCAAATCTTAATTTAAAGACTTCAAGATACAGAGAACCCACCATTTGTTCTACTTCAAACCAACAAGTATCCCATACCCTATGCTTTAGGGAAGAGGAATCACTTTACAATACTTCTTCTAGAAGAAAAACATTCCTCTATAATTCTTTCCTCACTTTGCTGACTTCCCAGTTCTATTTAAATAGTACTCTCCCTGCTTCCCCCACCACAGCTGGGGTCAGTCTTTCTAATTAAGACCCATTATTCTCAACTGGGGCTCACTAATTAGCCCTTACGCTGTCAGCTCATCAGTGAGGCTAAGGGATAGCTGCTAAGCCATGGTCAAGACTGAGTCCAGCTTGCCTCAAAGGGCCAGCCAGCCCATGACACTGTAGTACAACTTTGCTCTAAGTGAGGCCATTTATATGTCATGAACTTCATTTTAAACCTATTAGATGTGCAGGTTTCATTCAGCCCCTTTTCTAATTGCAAGGAAATTAAAAGTGGATTTGCTAACTTGCAATTAAAGCCCCTGGCAAGAATAAATTGAAATGGAAATAAATTAACATTTGATTTCTCTGCTAAATGTAATGTAAATTTTTAGGCTATATTAGTTCTACACTATTCATTTGTCCCACAAATTTAAAGTAAGATCACATTGGAGCAGTTATTATCAATTTGTTCTTCACTAGCCATTGTTTTCTCCTGATTCCATAAATCAGAAACCCAGTGAGCTTCATTCCAACTTTGGGCAGATGTTTCCAGCTTTATTTGTTGACTTAGGATCATATCAGCTACCCTATAATGCATGCTGTGCATTATGGCATTGCTTGAAGAAAAATCTTCCACTGCACTATAGAAAATAATTGCAGTAGCACACAAGTATGAGGGTAAACATATTTTAAAATCTCCTCACTCAATAGCAGGATTTCTCAGTGGGTTTCATATCACTATGAAGCAGACTGACAATTACTGTATATGCATTTCAGTCAGAACCGCAGCTTTAAGATTCAGTGGAACTGGGATGTGACTAATCTTTAAAATCTTCTCAATTAGAGACTGTATGTAAGTTTGAAAGCCTGGATTTTTTACAAAAGTCTACCCGGGAGAAAGACTGTTAAATTGATGTGTCTTAAAATTAAAACTTGGACACCATATAAAGCAGCTAGTGTTGTGAAGAAACAAAATGGGGCAGGGATCACAACAGAAAGATTGGTATACCTTTGTTATTGAGGGCCACATTCCAATAGGTACTACTCATTGCGAATAAGGTTTACTCCTCAAACAGTCCCACAGGGCCTGATTCTCAATTAATCCTCTTATAATACATACCACAAAAGAGTCAGGATTTTGAGATGTGTGTGGGCCTAGATATTTGATTATGGTTCCATTGCACAAAATCCTTCTGCTTTAGTAAGATGTCATAAAACAGTGCTGAGTAGTATAATTGTTCACAAACCTTTTTCAAGACACTCACTCAAAAATTCTCCACCTCATCAGCAGTGTGTGTAAACCCCCTGGATAAAATACTCTCCCCACCCCAAAAATGGCCATCAGTTCCATCGTCCTCCACTGCCCCTCAAAAAAAAATTCTTTCCATCCTCTTCATTGTCACTATCCTGAAAAAAAAAATCATTAATTCCATACTCTTCTACCAAAAAGTCTATCCAATTATTATGCAGTGTTGTTGTAGCCATGTTGGTCGCTGAAAGGTAGGTGAGGTAATAACTTCAGATATTCTGTATCCAATTCATACTCTTTTCCCCAAAATAGATCAGGCCTTTAGCTTCTCTCCCCCACATTTCCTCCCAGAGGCTCTTCTAGGTGACTCCCCTACCTGTAACTCAGAGCAGCTGCAGTCGTGGTACCAGGCACGTTGTCCTGCAGACTCTCCTGGCAGCAGTGGTGTTAGACAAGTCATTTGGCTCTATCTGCCTGTGGTAGTTGGGTGGGGGCATACCCCCTCTTGTGATGGGCTAGGTGGGCATTGGGGGAAATCAATTTTCAGGGTGAGCCAAAGGTCTCCCCTTGCTGGCTGGTATGTCGGGGAGCAGATCTCTTTAAGCTGGTGAAAGTGGGGGGAGGTAGGGACTCAGGAGGTAAGTTTGTGCTGGCTGGTGGAGTAAAATAGCGCTCAAGGCTTTCTCCCTGTACCAGCTCTTCAGGCTCCAAGTTAGGCCTGGCCAGGCAGACAAGCAACAAAGGGAAGAGAGGTGGGATATAATTGCCCCAAGACTCCCACTCAGTGCAGCAGAAGCTTGGTACCAACTCCCTTCCTCTTCCTCATATGCTGCTGAAGTAGCTGGTGGATGTAAAAGGAGGAGAAGGCATTCATAGGGATAACACGATGTACCCACACGTAAACCTAGACCATCTTTGTGGGGGACACAAGAAGGAGCTACCCTAGTTGTCTTGCAGGAGCTACCATAGTTGGAACAATTATGGACACTCAGAGAGCAGACAATACAAATAAGGAGAGATGGCCTTAAAGTTTTTGAGTGGGCTGCTAAGTGCTATTATGCCACATCCTCTCCCTAACTGTAACCAATTTCTGTCCACCGTGGTCACGCCACGATGCACAAGGCCAGTCTGAGTCTGAAGAGATGATTTTTTATGTGGTAGCTCAACCTTAACCAAGTCATTTTACATAAACAGTGTCTATTGTTGGGATCTTTTGGTCCTGCCTCCTCCTGCGGCAATGTGGAATCCAGCTGTATATTTTGTTTAGTCTTAGTAAGCGGTTTACATTCGTTTACATTTTCAAGTCTATCTATGCAAGGAAAAGGGCTAGAGACATACTTTGTGTTTGTGTAATTATAACCACACACAAATATATATATACACACAGCTGAGATTCTCCTTTATAAGGCTCAAAACTCTGGTAAACATGACAAATTTACTCTTTGAATTCTGTAATAGAAACTACATAGCAATATTGATTTGCTCAACACCAACTAGACGCTTTATTGTGAACTTTCTGTGTTGTTTTATCAGGCTATATTTCTTAATTTATGCAGATATATAACCCTGGCCTAATGGTTACTGAAATGTAGGCACAAGATTCTGGCAAGCTGAATACTATTCTCAATTCTGCCACACAACAGCAAACAGCAATTACGTCTCTGTAAATACAATCTCTCACTGTAAATACACTTTCCCCAGCTGTATACCAAGGATAACTCTTCACTACCTTACAGCAGTGCTGTAAGTTAAGTTATAATTGTGTATAAAATGCTTTGAGATCCTCAGATGGAAGATACTAAGTACTATAGGAGTGGGTAGTAGGAATCTATTGGCGTACATACCCTGATGTATCTGAATATTCAAAAGCGAGGAATTCCTTCTTTCAACTACACAACTGTCTGAAGACATCTGTTTATTAGCAATCACTCCTTTAATGTGAGTATTCAAGACTTTGAAGAAAAAATGCCTACAGCTAGACAGCATATTTTGAAAAGCAGTGGCAAGGGATCCAATGGTTTCTGAACACAAGTGAACACAGAGGGGAGAAATGAGCTCAGGAGGGATTTGTGCATCAAGCCTGATGATTCATCTTTCTAATTATGTTAATAGGACTAATGTGCTTCAGCCTGTCAACTGCATTGTTTCTCAAAATGCAAGACTTTAAGAAGATCTCTCTCACTCTCTTTTTGAATTCTAGCATGTTACTGTTCACAAAACAGCAATCACGCAAACAGCCCCAGACAGTACTGGGGAAACGAAGCATCTCATTAAGACACTACTATAAACATTAGCAATAGCCAGGCTATTTTGCCTATAAACTGAGCTAAGCTCAATAGCTTTCATATTATGAACAGAAGCCTGGCCTGTTTTCGGTTGATGGGTGAACAGAAAAATTGCAAGCACCCCGAGCAGCAAGTGGCTCTGCAGGAATGTGGTTCTCTCACATATAACCAATGTCACCATGATAACCACAACAAAGGAGGAGATGTGGAGAGAGAAGAAATATATAAATAAGGGTATGTCTACACTGCAATAAAACAGTTGGCTCAGGCAGCCAGGCTGTAAAATTGCAGTGTAGAAATTCAGGCTGGGGCTGGACTCCAGGCTCTGGGACACTCATGGAGGCGTGGAAGGTCCCAGAGGCTAGGCTCCAGCCTGAGCATCTATACACAATTTTACAGCCCCACAGCCTGAGTCAGATGACACAGGCCAGCCGCGGGTGTTTTATTCCAATGTAGACATACCCTAAGGGTCTGATACTGAACAGTGCTGGGCATCTTCAGGATCCATTGACTCTGCAGGATTAGAGAACAGGAATACAAGAGTGAAGATGATTAGAAGAAAATAAGTGAGGGGAAAAGTAACAAGTAGCAGATTCAGGAGAGAGAAATGATGGGAGAAGAGATAGGGGGCAGAAAAGGAGTAAGGTGGGTAATATATGGGCTCCAGTATCTTGCTCCTAATCCTAGCTCTACTCACAACAATTTCTGTAATGCTTGTGCCAATGCCAAAAAGTATTACCATTTCCCAGATGCAGGCCTGTTTGTCCCTTAATTCATTTCAGTAATTGCATGAAATTCTGTAATCAAGCTTACAGAAAGGTAAATTGTATTTAAGACTATATAGGCCTTAACTCCCTGTCTGATTCTGCTTTTTTAGGGTGGATGGCAAGGGGTAGGGGATAGTAGGAGAAAGAATTTCTCAGTTCTAAGGCACCAGCCCCCACATACATACGCCATTCATGGGCCAGATAATAGCCAGTGAGAAATATGCCAAAGAAAAGTTAGAGCACTCCATCTAAGGTGTGCCAGTGGGAATATAAAGATGGTCAGTGAGTGTTCCGGATTCAGCTATAGCATACAGTATATCTCAGTTCACTGGACCATGAAGATAAAGATTCTGCAGCATAGTTGTTTGCCTATTTGCCACCTGCAATTAGTGGTGTAACAAAGGTTGCGCTGATACTCCTTGATAACAAAATACTTCATTAATCAGACAACACTAATTAATTCCAACCCTGATATTTGGAAAGTAGTGGCAGTTGGTGAAGAGGGCTACACTTAAGAGAACAGCCCATTAGAAATTAAACGAGTCTACAATGTATATGTTAGACATAGATGACGTATATGTTAGTGTGACAGACCCAGACAAGTGGGGTACAGAAGTCTGATAGAAGGCAAATATACTGGCCATTGGAGGAATAGTTTTCTGTTCCCTGAGTGACCAGAGCAGGGGCTGCACTAGAACAAGCAGGAACTTTCTGGAACCAATTTAAGGCAGGCAGGCTAATTAGGACACCTGGAGCCAATTAAGAAGAACCTGCTAGAATCAATTAAGACAGGCAGGCACCTGGGTTTAAAAAGGAGCTCCCTTCAGTTTGTGGTGTTGCGTGCGAGGAGCTGGGAGCAAGAGGCACACAAGGAGTTGAGAGTGAGAAGAGTTGAAGGACTGAGGAGTACAAGCATCAGCAGACCATCAGGAGGAAGGTCCTGCAGTAAGCGTAAAGAAGGTGTTGGGCAAAGGCTGTGGGGAAGTAGCCCAGGGAGTTGTAGCTGTCACGCAGCTGTTACATGAAACCCTATAGACAACTGCAATCCACAGGGCCCTGGGCTGGAACCCAGAGTAGAGGGCGGGCCCGGGTTCCCCCCAAACCTCCCAACTCCTGATCAGACACAGGAGGAATTTGACTGTGGGTTCTACCAGAGGGGAAGATCTCTGAGGCAATCAAAATCTGCCAATAAGCTCAGGACTCACCAAGGTAGAGGAGGAACTTTGTCACAGTTAGACATATGTTGCCCTTCAAACAACTGCTAGGTTTTAAGGGGTCACACATCATTCATTGTGAAGGAATTGTCTGATATATGTGATTCCTTTTTGTGAATCATTTGTGAACTGCTCCCCGATTTCTAGAAATAAAATAACTATTTTGAAGAATCTGATTCACAATCTGTGCCAACCAATTTCATCCTATGAGCTGTTTGTGAACTGTACATCTTTACAATTATTAATGGCATAGGTTCTATGCTTTCTGCTTTTGATGGAGGTTATATAAATGGGACTAATGAACAACAAATAGTGAATACTCTTCAGTGAGTTTCAACTAGGAGAATAAATACCCCAAGGGTATGCAGAGATCTTCCAGGGGTACATCAACTCATCTAGATATGTGCCTAGTTTTACAACAGGCTACATAAAAAGTGCTAGCAAAGTCAGTACAAACTACATTTTCATACAGACAATGACTTGTTTATACTTCTCTATATACTAATACACTGAAATGTACTTACTATATTCCAATTGGTTTATTTTACGATTATATGGTACAAATGAGAACGTAAGCAATTTTTCAGTGACACTTCCATATTTTTATGTCTGACTTTGTAAGCAAGTAATTTTTAAGTGAGGTGAAATGTGAGGTATGCAAGACAAATCAGACTCCTGAAAGGGGTACAGTTGTCTGGAAAGGTTGAGAGTCACTGCTCTAAATCACACAATGATACACTTGCATAGGCACGGGAACTAAGGGTGAGGGGGTGCTGCAGCACCCTCAGGCTTTACAAGGGGCTCTGCTCTTAGCCCCACACCTGGGGTCAATAATTTTTACCCCTTGAAAGCTCAATGGCTGTCTGATCATATGGCCATTTTTATTGTTCTCAGATAGTGCCTTCTGCAGTGACCTTTTCAGACCTAAGGTGGATCCACTACCTGCAGCCTGTGTTTGGCTGGCTCCTGGTGCTTTTCATTGTGTTACTTCTGTTAGCACAAGAACATTCCAGTTTCCTTGAGGAAAGAGAGAGCTGTCTGTGTTTAGCTGTCTTTTATTCCTCTTGCACAAATAAACCTTGTCCTTGATGTAGATGACTGGCTAACTTTTACAATCAGCATGAACAAAAAGCCACTCAGGTAAATGTCCATCAACAGCAAAGAGAAAGAGGTGAAAACATTGTCAAACTGAGCAGCCACTCTGAATTCCACTGTTTTACAGTCTTCAGCCAGCTTCAGCATTCAGCAAGATGCTGCTATATTTGCACAGCAAGATATGGCTGGTTAATGCTATACACAATCCTGACTGTACATCAGAAACAGATGAAGTTTTTTTCTTATAGACTAAAGAATGTGTTAAAAAGAGCACCACGTGAGAAACAGTGTGATGGGGAAAGAGTTGTTTTTCTTTTATTTGTCACTATAATGGGACAGGAGACACTTGGACCGATGAAAGAAATCTCATGTCAGTTGACCTACTTAAGGAGAGGAACACATGAAACAGAATTTCAACCAGCCAACCCTTCCCAATTCCACCGGTTTGTCACGTCAAATGAAAAACTCCTGGCAGCAGGAAAGTACACATTTAAACTGAAGCTTTTTATAAAGCCATAGCTGGAGTGATTTGCTCTTTCACACTCTGAAACAAAGTATTGTGCAATAGCAGACTACTCTTAAACACTTTAATGTCATACATTTGCAAGAAGCTGGCAGAAAATGGTTTCTTTCAGAGTGGATGTACAAAATAATGCAACATAAAAAAGCACACACTTCACAAATAAGGTAGAGCACCCATGACTCTTATTTATTGAATGCCCAAAAACTTCATTAACACAGAGTTCAGGTTGCCCAAGGATGCCTCATGCTCTTCCAGAATGTGAAGAGTAACTAAATTAAACTTCTGAAAACGAAGAATTGAAGGTGAAAGTACACCCACTCACTATGCATCAACTCTGCTCTCCTTGAGCAATGTCCCAGCATGCCAAACACACACAGATGAGTTGTCAATCACTGACTATAACAGATACATTACTATAGCAATAATCGGGTTTTCTGGCATGGATCATGACAGTACAAAGCAAAGTACAATAAATTAAAAGCAGTATACATGAAAACACAAAATGCTATACCCCAGTTATGCTTAGTTTGTGCAGCAATATACTAGACAAAAAATGTGTTTTGCAACCTCCCCCCCCCACCCCCCTTCTCTCTCTCTCCAATACTATTTTAAAGAGGAACCTGATTCTAAGTTATAGTGTTTTCTAAGAAGCATTTATCTGGCATCCAGAGGCAAAGTGATTGAGAAATTGTTCTTGGGAGTTAGACAATATGCCTGTCACAGTTCCACTCCAAGGATTTCAGAAGGGTTTTGACAAAGTTCCATTTTTCCTGACTCTTCAAGTGCGTCAGGAAGAAAATAATACTTGTTTTAATGCTGACTTTCTGTTATTCCCGTAAATTGTGTTATACTGTTGGTGACTCTAAATGTGACTCTACAGCTTGCATAGTCTCTCAAGGGAATGTGAGGAGATTGAGTGAATTAAATTTAATTTAATTTTAAAAGCAGAATATGTATTTTGGAGATATCCGTTTTTAATTCTTTGACACACAAGTAAACAGTAGCCATTGGTATTCTGGAGGATTCTGCATGACTGTGCACCGGCAGAACCCCCCAGAATTCCTGTACTTCCCTGCAGAAAACGGCAGGGAAGCAAAGAGAAGCTGCGGGGGGGGGGGGGGGGGGGGGGGGGGGGCACTGTTCCCTCTAAGCTGTGCGTGTGTGCGCGAGCACACAGATCCTAAACCCCGCGCACACAGCAAAACACCACGCGCACAAAAATTTGCACAGAAGCAAAACAATTCGCATAGAAGACATTTTTTGCACACACCACTTGTCAAAAATTTGCACTGAAGAATTTTTTTTGCACACACAGCCTGTCAAAAATTAGAGGGAACATTGGGGATGGGTGCAGTTTGGGGGGAGAGATTTCCCCCCCAAACAGAGGTGATGCATGATGGGGGACACAGGGTTATATGCCACTGCCCTGTGCCCTCCCCCATTTCTGCAAACACAGAATTGCCCAGCTGAAGGAGGCTGTGTCTCTGCTCTGCTGATTCTTCAGCTGACGCCGCCTTCTGGGTCCTAGTGCTAGTTATGCTCCCCTTCTGTGTGTTGGGAGCCTTCCTGTTTTCTGTGCAACAGTGAGTGCCCATGATGGGGTGGGGAAAAGAGGCAGTGGGGAAGGTAGGGGATGGAATAGGGCAGGGGGAGGGGAATGGGGGAGTGAGGGGGGGATGGAGAAGAAAAGGAAATAGGGAAATCACGGGGGGAAGCGGGAGCCCGGCATGAAGCGTTCCCTCAGCAGCAGCTGGGGCTCCCCCATTAACCAGGCCCATCGAATCCTCACCCTGACAAGCCCTACCCAGCTACACCCGGATCCCTCTGACGAGCCCCCCCACCCCACACACACACCCAGAGCCCCAACCAGCCGCACTTGGACCCCCACCCCATCAAGCCCTACTCCCCCAGCATTCAGACCCCCCCTCCTGAGCCCCAAAAACCTTCACCTGGATTCCCTGTAGAGTCCCATTGCCCCTGCACCCAGAACCCCCCAATGAGTCCCTGTGCATCGAGATCACCCATTGAGCGGCCCGCACCCAGATGGTCCCACACAGAAACCTCTCACCCGGATCCCCCCACACTAAGCCCCTCCACACTTGGATCCTGTTGGGCTGAGCCTGCCCACCCAAACCGGGTGCACCTGGCGCAGAGGGGCAGGCCCAGCCCTTGCACTGTGTCAGGGTCAGGTGCAGCCTCACTGCCAAGTCCCTGTACTGGGGAAGGTGGGGGCTTCAGTGTGATCTCCCTCAATGTAGTCACTGGTGTGTGCTCCCCACTGCCATGGTAGAGCCATATTTATCTGACAAATAAAATTGGCAGAATTTTAAAATATTGTGCTCATAATTTGGCGCAGAATTCCCTCAGGAGAAGTATTCATTGAATACACCTTTAGCTAAAAGTGACCACACAAGACTTCCCAATAGAAGTGAGATTTGTTAGACCATTGTCATGGTGCTTGCATCTATAAATCAGGACACCAGAAAATGGAATGCTAGCTTCAAAGACATGTATGGAGAGCGTGTTAGCTAATGGGATTTTATAAAACAATGTCTCGACCACTTCCAGAGACCTGCGGCAATGATCCTTTCTGATTATTTTTAATTGCCAATAGCCAATTTTATCCTACTTTTTGTTTGTGGTTATTTCTTCCCTTGTGTTTCCAGGTGGCTGTTCAGCATGGAGAAAGAGACAGAAAGAGAGCAGCAGAAGAGCTGCCAACAGACAATTTTTTAAGGCAAAGGCCAGAAGCAAAGCCCTCTAAGGTAATTGAACAAGGAATGTCTCGGTATGTCCACCTTTGAATTTCTTGAACATCTGTTTCTAGTTGTGCTTAACACTAGGGAAGAGTAGTGGTAGGTAGTTTATAACCTTAGTGTTAAATGTGACTAGGAACAGATGTGTGTCCTGGAACAAATGTTTGTTTCCTATGTTAGCATTTACAGTTGTGAGTATTAAACAACATACATTAAAAAATTACTAGAACTTCAAATGAAATGTATCCTCAAACTCTTACAAAAGAGCAGTACAGTTCATCGGCATATTATTTTGAGTGTAATATATTTAAATAATGTTTTAATAATGCATGAACACAAAATATAAAAATGAAAGAGATAAATGATATTTGTGTACATTGAAAACAAGAAAAAATGTACAGCAATTTAAAGTTCAAGAGTTAAACTTTCCAAGGCTGATCATTTATCACAGTCTACTAAAGCTCTTATGTGATCATTTCCTTTACTTGTAATATGGTTACCAAGGTTCTTTCTGGCCCCAGTCTGCCATTACAATAGTAATCACAGTGCAAAGGAAGTTGATTATGCACTATGAATTGCTACAGGTTGCCCTTAAAAACTTTCCATCTGCTTATCATACATCAGGATTGCACTCAAACAGCAGCAGTCTCCAACGTGCCTATTAAGAAGAAGGCAATTTGGGGGTGTCATATTTCCCTCTCCAAGTGGCTGATAATTCTCCAATCCAGCCCCAAGAACCATTCCACCCAGATGGTGCATGGGGGACTGTGCATCCCAACTGTGTTGTTGCCCCTTTTGTTGGTCTTGTTTTGAATACGTGCTAAATTGATTGAGGAGAGCTCAGGCAGAGAATGATGCCTGCAAGCTCTGCAAGGAGCTGGCCAGCCACAAGACAGAGAGCAGTAGGAGGAAGAGGATGTCGTTGCTAGTGTATGTTGTCTACATACATCTCAAGTTTCAGGGGTTCGTGTGCCCCCACAGAATCTTTCATTTGTGCCTCCCCTTCCCCACATCCACAGTTACATGTTGCCTCTGCACTTCCCCATGCCAGGGGATATGGGTATGGTGATGTAATAGCTCCTGCTAAAACTTTTCCAGAGCTTCAGTCTCTTTCATGGACAGTACTATAAAAAGACAGTCAGGCTTGGTCTACACTACGAGGTTAGGTCGAATTTAGCCATGTTAGGTTGATTTTATAATGAATGCATCTACACAACCAACCCCGTTCCGCCGACCTAAAGGGCTCTTAAAATCGACTGCTGTACTCTTCCCCAATGAGGGGAATCGGGCTAAAAATCGACCTTCCTGGGTCAAATTTGGGGTATTGTAGACACAGCACTGTGCAATTCAGTGGTATTGGCCTCCGGGACCTATCCCACAGTGCTCCAATGTGACCTCTCTGGACAACACTTTCAACTCCGATGCACTAGCCAGGTACACAGGAAAAACACTGGGGACTTTTGAATGTCATTTCCTGTTTGGTCAGCATGCCGAGCTCAGCAGAACAGGTGACCATGCAGTCCCAGAATCACAAACGAGCTCCAGCATGAAGTGAACGGGAGACACTGGATCTGATTGCTGTATGGAGAGAAGAATCTGTGCAGGCAGAACTCCGATCCAGCAGAAGAAATGATGATATGTATGCCAAAATCACACAGGGCATGGTGAACAGAGGCTACACCAGGGACACACAGCAGTGCCGCGTGAAAATAAAGGAGTTCAGGCAAGCCTACCAAAGACAAAGCAGGCAAACAGCCACTCCGGGTCAGAGCCCCAGACATGCCACTTCTATGATCAGCTGCATGCCATTCTAGGGGAGACCCTACCAATACCCCACCACTCTCCGTGGACACCTGCAAGGTGACAGCCTCACACAACATGGATGAGGATTTTGTGGATGAGGAAGAGGAGGAGAATGCGCAGCAGGCAACTGGAGAATCCATTCTCCCCGGCAGCCAGGACCTTTTCCTCACCCTGGAGACAATACCAGAAGGTGGAGAAGGCACCTCTGGTGAGTGCACATCTGTAACGACACTACAGGGGTTAAAAGCAATTGTTTTTAATCTTTGATTTGCCCTGAACAATTGGGAGGCATTAGCAGCCAGTACAGCTACTGGAAAAGTCTGTTAATGTGCCTGGGGATGGAGCGGGAATCCTCCAGGGACATCTCCCTGAAGCTCTCCTGGAGGTACTCTGAACAATTGGGAGGCATTAGCAGCCAGTACAGCTACTGGAAAAGTCTGTTAATGTGCCTGGGGATGGAGCGGGAATCCTCCAGGGACATCTCCCTGAAGCTCTCCTGGAGGTACTCTGAAAGCCTTTGTAGAAGATTTCTGGGGAGGGCTGCCTTATTTTGTCCTCCATGGTAGGACACTTTACCACGCCAAGGCAGTAGCAAGTGATCTGGAATCATTGCAGCACAAAGCATGGCAATGAATGGTCCTGGGTTTTGGTCGCATTCATGCAACATTCGGTCTTTATCTTTCTGCGTCAGCCTCAGGAAAGATATATCATTCATGGTCACCTGGTTGAAATAGGGGAATTTTTGTAAGGGACCAGTAATCCCCTCTGTTTGGTGATCCCCAACAGATTAGATCCCAGGCATGCTGGGCTGTTTGCACATCAACTCCGTCCCTGAAGTTATCACAGATTAGAAGGCGGAAAAAAATGCACTCGCGCTGACATGTTTTCAGAGCTCATGCAGGCCTCCCGCACTGATAGGGCACAGCTGAATGCATGGAGGCATTCGGTGGCAGAAGCCAGGAAAGCATACAGTGAGCATGATCGGAACATGCAGGAGGAAATGCTGAGGCTAATGGGGGAACAAACGGACATGATGAGGCATCTGGTGGAGCTGCAGGAAAGGCAACTAGACTACAGACCCACGCTGCATCCATGGTGTAACCACCTGCCCTCCTCGCCAAGTTCCATATCTTCCTCACCCAGACACTCAAGAACACGGGGGGGAGGAGGCTTTGGGCACCCTGCCACTCAACTCCAGGGTATGTCCCAAGCAACAGAAGGCTGTCATTCAAACAGCTTTGATTTGTAGTGTGGCTACAATAAGCAATGAGGCCTTGGTCCTTTCCTCCTCCTGCACCCCACCCCATTATCAAACCCTTTGTACACCCAGGCTACCTTTTACTAGTCAGCATTGTCAGTGATCTCAAGGGTTTTTTTAATAAATAAAGAATGAATGGATTCAGAACAACAGGGACTTTATTTCCTGTGCCAGCTGTGGTCGGGGGGAGGGGGGATTGGCTTACAGGGAAGTACATTCACCAAAGAGGGCGGCTTTGCATCAAGGACAAACACACACAACTGTCACACCGTAGCCTGGTCAGTCATGAAACTGTTTTTCAAAGCCTCTTGATGTATAGCATGCCTTGGTGTGCTCTTCTAATTGCCCTGGTGTCTGGCTGTTTAAAATTGGCCGCCAGGCTAGTTGCCTCAACCTCCCACCCCACCATAAACTTCTCCCCTTTACTCTCACAGATATTATGGAGCACACAGCAAGCAACAGTAACAATGGGAATATTGCTTTCGCTGAGGTCTAACCTACTCAGCAAACAGTGCCAGCACCCCTTTAAATGTCCAAAGGCACATTCTACCACCATTCTGCACTTGCTCAGCCTATAGTTGAACTGCTCCTTACTGCTGTGCAGGCTGCCTATGTACGGCTTCATGAGCCATGGGAGCAAGGGGTAGGCTGGGTCCCCAAGGATAACTATTGGCATTTCAACATCCCCAATGGTAATTTTATGGTCTGGGAAGAAAGTCCCTTCTTTCAGCTTTCTGAACAGCCTGGAGTTCCAAAAGATGCAGGCATCATGCACCTTTCCTGACCATCCCACATTGATATCGGTGAAATCCATCACTTGTGATCCACCAGTGCTTGCAACACCATTGAGAAGTACCCGTTGCTGTTTGGCAAGGTGGTCCAGTGCCAAGATAGGGATATGAATTCCGTCTATCGCTCCACCACAGTTAGGGAACCCCATTGCAGCAAAGCCATCCACTATGACCTGCACATTTCCCAGAGTCACTACCCTTCTTAGCAGAAGGGTATTGATTGCCCTGGTTACTTGGATCACAGCAGCCCCCACGGTAGATTTGCCCACTCCGAATTGATTCCCGACTGACCGGTAGCAGTTGGGCATTGCAAGCTTCCACAGGGCTATCGCCACTCACTTCTCCACTGTCAGGGCAGCTCTCATCTTGGTATTCCTGCGCTTCAGGGTGGGGGAAAGCAACTCTCAAAGTTCCAGAAAAGTGGCCTTATGCATGTGAAAGTTTCGCAGCCACTGGGAATCATCCCATACCTGCAACGCTGTACGGTCCCATCAGTCTGTGCTTGTTTGCCAGGCCCAGAATCAGCATTCCACTGTATCAACATCATCATGCCCCAATGCTGCCATGATATTCCTATTGCCACATCCCGTGCTTTCAGGAAAGTCTGTGTCCATGTCCTCCTCACAATCTTCCTCATGCTGGTGGCTCCTAGCCAGGCTCTGCACATACTGCAGGATAATGCATGAGGTTTTTACAATGCTCACAAAAGCAGTGTGCAGCCGAGCAAGCTCCATGCTTGCCATGCTATGGCATCTGCATGGATAACCCAGAAAAAAAAGGCATGAAATGATTGTTTACTGTTGCTTTCAAGGAGAGAGGGCGGAATGGAGGGGAGACTGATGACATGTACCCAAAACCACTCACGACAATGTTTTTGCTCCATCAGGCATTGGGAGCTTAACCCAGAATTCCGATGGGCAGCGGGGACTGTGGGATAGCTACCCACAGTGCACTGCTCCATGAGTCGATGCTAGCCCTGGTATTGAGGACTCACTCCGCTGACCTAATGCGCTTAGTGGGGATATGCACAATCGACTGTATAAAATCACTTACTAAAAATCATCTTCTATAAAATAAACCTAAATTTTGTAGTGTAGACATGCCCTAAGATAATAGACATAGCAAGAGAACTTGGCCATCTGGTATAGGACTGGGGATTATAGGGTATAGGACTGGGGATTGAGAAACAGGTCTCTTTCTTGTTCTGCTACAGATTTGCTTTCAGATCGTGGACATGACATTTAATCTGATTGTGCCCAGTTTACATATCTGTAAAATAGGGATAGTAATAAGCACTTCACAGGTGTGTAGTCAGGCTAAATCATTTACTATTTGTAAAAGACTTTGACCTGATTAGCTGGAAGGTGCTAGAGAAGTGCAAAGTATGTATTATGTGAACAAGTGCAATAGGGCTCCAGTAATTCTCGCTTGCTAAAAGCAGTTTTGGGGCTGGAGCACTACTGCTAGCAATTTATGATTCTCCGCACCATGATTCTTCTCTTTTCTGATACTGAGCCCTGCACTACATCATGGCCAAAGCCTGCTGCAAAAACAAATTAACTGAACATTATTATAACAAGTACATGTTAAAATCTTAGCAACCTGAACAATGGATATGTACAAACAATAAGTTTTTAATAATTGCAGTATAAATTTCCTTTTACTGGAGAAGCTAGGGTCACAAACTTGAATCTATATTAGTGCACAGCAATATAACTGGGTTTGACAATCAGATGTAGGCATTTGTGTTCTGTGTGATTATACATTTCAAAAAACAGTCACCTGTGCTTCAGTTTTATCTGGTAGAATGCTCACCTGGGAAAGACACAAATTTGGGTTCTGACCCCAATATCCTTGGACAACCAGAAGGGAGTGACTTGGAGGAGAAAGAGGGTCTTGAGGACAGAGATTACAGAGTTAGATCTCTCAGAAAGAGGGCAATATTTGCTCACACAAAATGTGAGAAAGTTACATTTTTCACAGTATATTTTGCACAGGTCCAGTCCTTTTCCCATGTAGAAATGTCATTATTCACCCAGTGTGGCCATTTTCCCCAATCAAAAGAAAACTCAAAATTTCCCACATGGTCAACAAGATTTAATTTTCATCTTAAATAGAGAAATTCAAATATTTTGTGAGTATTGCATCAAATTAACACAGGTTTTGAGTCAAATGAATAATGTTAAAAATAATCTTATTTTTGAGCAAATACACAAGTAATTTGTTTCCATAAAATCATTTTCCAGAACTCAGAATGTTATATGGCCACTTTGGATTTTCAAGTTGTTCTGATTTTGTTGCAAATTTTCACATGTCAAATTCAGTTCTGATGGTGTTTCTTCTTCTCCTGTGCTGCCTCAATTCTCTCTCTCTCCTCCAAGCCCAACCTGTCTCCCACCTAACCTTCATTTACAAATGAGATTTCCCATGATAGCCACTAAACCCCCTTTTTCTAATAAAAAATTAAGCAAACCCATCAGCTCCAATTCTCTGCTGTGCCTGAGGTGCATAAGGCAAGGTGAGGAGACATATAAAGATGGTGTTAGGCCACCTTTGCAGCCTCCAGTTCTGGGTCTACTGGGCACTGGACTACTCTGCCAGTCAACACCTCTGCAAACCAAACCTGGCAAACTGTGCACAGCTCCAATAAAAAAAAGGGATATCTAGCACATAGGCTCCTTTAACACTGAAATGTATATGTTCCCTATTGGTATCAAGAAGCCAAGGAGACTAAATCAGATGGAACAAAGTAGTCAAGGCACTCAGACCCTGTTTCTTATTCTGAGCGGGGAAGGGGACAGGACAGCCAAATCTGCTCCCTTTGCATAACCTGAGGGAAAGACCTTACACAAACCCTTTTTATCCCAGCTGGATTCCATGTTAAAAAGAACAAGATAAAAATACTGATTTCTTTTTTCTAAGGAGATAGTGTCAAGAATTAACCTTTTGTTAAAAATATGAGCAGGAGACACAGGGATCTCCCCAGTCAGCAGCACGTGTCTTCCAGGCAAGGGGAAAACTCCCTGCAAGGCAGACAGGGAGTCTGAATTATTAAAGCTGAAGGAATAATCTACTCAGACTGATCAGAATGGAACTCTCCTGAGGATTGGTGGGGTTTTTCCACTGGCAGGCAGACTAAGTAATACGTGAGCTGCATTTAAAGCAGCGCGAGTCATATTTCCATACTGCTTTTTCAAGCAGAATTTTTAACACCTCAAGTATTTTTTTAAACCTGCTCTTTGAAATTAGTAAAAATTAAATGAGAAAATACTATTAGCTCTTCCTGGAAATAAAGTATGATTTCCCCACCACCACCACCTGACTGTTTCTAGGGGACACATTTTTAATTAAAAATAATTGCACCTAGAAATACACGATGCAGCAAAATGAAAATCTGTGGGCATGGGTGTTTCCCAGGCAACCCCATTTCAATTGCCTGTTTCTAGGTGATGGAAGCTTTCTACTCTTTAATGTCTTGAGTGTACTTATCTGACAGGAACAAAAAAGAAAAAGAAAAAATAAAAGAGGAAGGAGAGAGGGAATTCCCCTGTTATGAGCTTCATTCATTTAAATATATTCATTATCTATAATTATTTTGATTCCTACATTTGATTTCTGAAAGAGCTGGTTAGAAACACCTATTATGAAGCAAGGAATTTACTTATAAAAAGGAATTCATTAGCATCATCTTAAATAAATCTATATTTTGCATCCCCTCAGAAGATTTACCTTCAATGAAAAATAAAAGCAGCAGCAGTTTCCTGGCATCCCCCGAGACCATTTCTGACTGATTTTGTAATTCTATAGTGTCATTCATATTTAGTCTGACTTTCACCTCCTGAGACTTTGCCAGAGGAAATGCCAATCATGCTGTGGACTCATATATAAATAACCACTTGAATTGAAAATCGCCATGAAGAGCCATGCATCACAAAAACTAATGCTGACACATTGCAAACCTTCTCTCCTGTATCAGTTGCTTTGTTTTTAACTTCTGCAGGAAGAATAGGACAGAAAAATGACCATGGCAGTGCCCTCACGCACCAGCATTTTGTACTGCTGTTAGATTGGACTGGAAACCCTCCAGGAATAGGAATTGCATATTTTAGAAAAGTATTTATAGCTCATTGAATGTGTCAATGCAACTTATTATATGAAAAGCTCTAAAATTACTGAAAAACAAGGATTTTCAATATCAAAAAAATTGCATGTGACTTGCGCTCTCTCTCTCTTCATGATCAAATTATCTACATTTTATAAGAGGAATTCTCCTGTCAATCTCTATATTTTCTCACCCCTTTCCTGTTCTCCACATTCTGCTGATTTCTGTGCTGACTCCCCCATTGACTTCAGTGACAGTTGGATCAGGCTCTAACAATCATTTGCAGAGTCCTTTTTGGGGGTGGGGAGATGGGCTATAATCAGATAGCAAGCAAAAATAAATTCAGCAGTACATTTACAGAAAGAACATAGAGGATATTTCAGGAGCCATTTTGGAACATCCTTCTCATTGTACTACCCACTATGTAGTGCAGAAAATGGGTCCAATCAGAAGTGGCATTACTGAAAACTGTAAATAAATCATGGGATACCCCACAGGGCAACTCCACTTAACGAGTTCAGCACATCACCTCACTAATAGGGGACTATTGGCATTCCTGCAGCTACAACAGTGAGGGGGTTTAGAGATGGTGAAAGGTTCATTTTTAACGAGAAACAAAATCAATGTTCTCCTACTAAAAGAAAGAATCATGTTGCTTTCTGTCTCCTCCTTTGAGTTCTGGTCGCTAGCTACTTATGGCAAGAAATCACACAAAGGCTCTGGGCACACGCTTCCAAAGAAACAGTTCTTTTTATCTGAGTTTTTATCTAGCACAGCAATCCCACATATATTCTTCCATTTCAGACACTCTAGCTCATAGGCTCCTGTATAATGTAATTTAGATGGTTGTTATATGAAAATGCCCAGGCAAGAGCCTAGAGATTACCCATAAATGGCAAAAAGGTGGAGAATGAAATGGATCCAGAAAAGAAAGAAACCCAACACTAGTCTCCCAGTGCATGTGTTACATGGCTAAAAACATGACAGAAGCCCTTGTCTGGACACATTCAAATCATTATTTTCCACATTTTCACCACAGCTGAAATGAATGTAATGCAGCAAGTTCAGAAAGCCAAAGTACTAAACAGAGGGAGCAAATCACCGTCAGAGTTTGCAGGTCACTGAGACGTGCAGTGACAGGTCAGCAGCATAGAGAAACTGTTTCCGATTGATTTATTGAGACTTCATTTTCTAAAAGCATATAAAAAAAAGTTACACAAAAGGATGGATTTTAATTTCACACCGATTAAAATTGGCTGTTTTATGTCAACGACACTATGTAACTCGGTCAAAATGTTTATTCTTTGCCAGATGTAATTCCAAATCAAAACACATCTGGGATAATGGGAAGTCTCAAATTTTCAGGCTGAATTGAAGCACAAAACAAAAAAATGCTAAGCCTTGTCTACATGGAGGGAAATTAATGGGTATACTATTTCAAAATAGGTATTCAGGAATAGCTGTTCTGGTATAAATTAGCTATGCTGGAGTGTCTCCCCCACCTGGACACTGTATTCCAAAATAAAATTGAATAAAATTTAGAATAATTACTCTAATTTGTGAGCAGAGAAGTTATTCCAGAATAAAGTCACTTATATTCCAAAACAGAGTGTTCACATGGGAAGCTATTCCAAAATAGCTACTGCAGAAGTTTATTCCAGATTAGCTATTCCAGTCAATTTCCCTGTATAGACAAGGCCCTAGATAATAATGTACAGTAAGCATTGTTTAATCACTGATTTATCACAGTTTAATGCTAATCTATATTGCATCAATCCTTTCTATCCAACATTATTTATCCTTACTAGAGGCACCACTGACCAGAACTATTTTCAACAGCAAAAAAAAGTCTGCTCTGGAGTAATTAACTGGCAAAAAAAACTTCACCAAAATCAATGTGGTTGTCAGAGGGTGTCACTGGCCCTTTAAGAAGCAAGACGCTAGTGTACCTGCCTCCTAACTGGGTTTGAAAAAAAAAAAAACACCTGGGCACTGAAGGGGAGCAAGAACTGGTGGTGAGTCAGAGCTGCTTAAAAGCAGTTACTGAGGACTACACTTAAAATGCTGCCTGGGTGCAGCTGCCCCACTGTAGTGCTTTAATAAAGATGCTCTAAGCCGACAGGAGAAAGCTCACCCGTCAGCATAGTTAATCCACCTCCCCAAGAGAGGGTCGCTTTGTTGACCCGAGAAGCTCTCCCGCAGACATAGCTCTGTCTACACAGTAGGTTAGGTTGGTATAACTACATCACTCAGAGGTGTGGATTTTTTATTACCCCTGAGCAATGTCGTTATACCCATATAGGTCTGTAGGGTAAACCAGACCTGAGCGAGATGGAAAAGGGCAAATAAGAGCTGCCTGATGTGGAAAGGAGAGGCGGGATTCCAGGAGACAGCAGCAGAAGAGCGCTGGTACAGAGTCATTGGGATGAATAAAAGGTTGATGGTGAAGATTGGCTAGAACTGGGGAACCTCTGCCAAATTAAAGAAGAGCTCAAGGAAAGGACCCTTATGAAGAAGGAGAGGAACCAGCCTCGCTAGCAGAAGCTAAGCCCAAAACAAAGGGTTGATGCTGGATCCCAGGAGTAGGGATAGGACTTGCGGAGAGAGAGAGAGAGAGAGAGAGAGACCTGAGTGGACTCCTCCTTGAAGCAGGCCTGAGTAGAGAACTGCAGGAAGCGGAGTCCTGAACAAGGAAGGGTTGGTGCTGGATGGACATTCCCTGAGCAGGGGTAAGACTGAGCAGGGAGACCTGGCCAAATGGAACACTGCAGGGGTTTCTATTGCTGGACACCTGCTTTGGGGCTATGGAAGAAGACTCGTGGGAGAAAAGCAGGTCTTGGAACTCTCAGGGAGAAGTCCTGAAGAGTGGGGCCCTGGAACAGAGGCTAAAGGAACTAGGTCAGAGTCGGTTATGACTCTTCGATGAGTAATATGGGGATGGTGACCTTTGAATTGGATTGAAGAGCTGCTGAGTGATAACCTTGTTTTACTCTGGGGTTTTGAGAAGAACTGTTTTTATTATGAAAGGAGCATGGCACTTTATGTGAATAAAAGTTTGAATTTGTCACCAAAGGACATTATTCCTTTGTATGGGTAAATTCCAAGAGGAAACTGAGACAGATGTGCATGTCATGCTGCAGCCTTCCACAGGAGGGTGCCAGGCAGGGCCACCCTGTCACATTGGTACTGTTATAACAAAGCAAAGATAATGAAATAGGCCCATCTAATTCACATACATGTACGCTACAATGCAATACAATTACTTTTCATGATCATACCACAAAATTCAAAATACTTGTTAGCATTCAATAGCCATCTGTCATGCTGTCTGGAGTGGCTCATGACCATAAGTGCCAGCCTCAGGGCAGAATGGCAAGAAGCAGGGCAGAGACCCCAAACTGGTGGTATGTTCATTAGATTTTACTATGCCAGTAACAAGTGTGAACTCCTGAAGCACTGTAACAGTCTTACCATGGAGTCACAGACAGTTCCCTTGGGCATTCCAGTCTATCTTGCCACCCAGACAAGCTAGACTCAGTGTTAGTTGGTTGCTATACACCAATGATCACAAAAGATTCAGGTTGCTTCCACTCCCAAGGGACCAGTTACTTACCCCAAGTCAATTTGTATCTTAGATCTCTTACTAGAGGCAATGCTTGTAGCCAATCCTGTAATAAGCTAACTAAAGATTTATTAACTAGGGAAAAAATGAAAATTATTACAAGGTTAAAGGAGGCAAATATATGTACACAAATGAATTAGTCTATGGTTTTAAATGGTGACAGAGTCTGTCAGCTCTGAATGTCTTTTAGGGCTAACCCAGGTTGACCTTGGAGAATCTCTGCTTCTGTTTCATAGCTCCGACCCTGTGATAGTCCAAATAGCAAAAGAGATGGAAAAATTTCCTTCGTCCAGAATTCAAGCTGATGGGGCGAGCCCTTCTGCACATAATTGCCCCTTCACACCAGTGAAGACGCTAACAAAGTCTTTGTACTGAGAGGTCCCACAATGTCCCATTTAGTTTGGAAAACCTTCTTGATGAGCAGGAGATGATCCCTCCTGATGGGTTATCAGTTTGAGCAAACATTTTTTACCATTACAAAGCAAAAACTTAAATGTTACCTTATAGCTTGTGATAAAGATATTATAAGTGAGATTAATGCATGTAGCAAATTAGGGTACGTCTACAATACAAAATTATTTTGAAATTATTCTATTCAAATTTTCGGAAGCAATTTTATACATTTGGTCTTGTGTGTCCCCACTAAAGCGTGTGAATTCAGCGGAGTGCGTCCACAGTACCAAGGCTAGCATCGAATGTCGGAGCGGTGCACTGTGGGTAGCTATCCCACAGTTCCCGCCACCCATTGTGATGGTGGACTGTGCTGATGGTCACCTGTACTGATGAGCTCGCCATAGTGGCCAAACAGGAAATGAAATTCAAAAGTTCCCGGGGCTTTACTGCCTACCTGGCTACTGCATCGGAGTTGACAGTGTTGTCCAAAGCGATCACAAGGGAGCATTCTGGGATAGCTCCCAGAGGCCAATAACGTTGAATTGCGTCCACAGTACCTGTAAGCCAGAACTGCAATCTCAATTTTAGCGCTACTCCACTTGCCAAGGTGGAGTACAGAAACCGGATTAAAGAGCACTTTAAATAGAAAAAAATGGTTTGGTCGTGTGAACAGAATCAGTTTTATTTCGAATTAACTTGGCTAATTCCGAAATAACCGCATACTGTAGACAAGGCCTAAAAATAAATTCATAAGTCTAAACACTAAGCCCATTGTAATAAGTTCAATACCCGCCTTAACCATACTAACACACAGGTGAAACAGACTGGTTTCCAGCAATGAATTTGTCAGTGCTGAGCTGAGGCCTAAAGACTTAGGTAAGGGCTGGCACCTTGTTTGCCAGTGTCACACCATCAATCCATTTTCCCCCCTTCTTTTGTGGTAGTGGAGAGCCAGCATCCCTGATCATAGGCCCTAGCTCTTTGTTCTCCTCACTTTACTCACATTTTCTTCCATTTCTCTTGAACACTTGTAACACTGGTCTACAATTTTTGAGACGTCGTCTGCTTCAGAGATAAAATGTGCTATTTAGTATGTATTTTGATGTGCTGAATTCAAATATGACAATTAAAACAACTGATTGGCTACTGTTTCTAAGATATTTAAGTTTTTACATTTTATGTCTATGTATATTGTGTAGATAGTAGAGTTTTAAATCATAAATTGTAAACCTAGGTCTTTTCATGTGTTTATGGTTGCTTTACATGATACTATTTCACCTGTCCTGTTTATGTAACACTTTAAAAATCAGCAAAGGGGTTATATAAATAAAATTTATTATGAAACAAAAGGAAAAAAACTATTATGTACATAGTTTAGTCCTATTCAGTGTCTACTCGGCGCTTCTTGGCTTGTCTCTTGTATTCATTAAATGGAGCATCTCTTGTCACTGTCCAGCAATAGTCTGCAAGCATTGATGGGCTCCATTTGCCCTGATAGCGTTTCTCCATTGTTGCAATGTCCTGGTGAAATCACTCGCCGTGCTCGTCACTCACTGCTCCGCAGTTCGGTGGAAAAAAATCTAGATGAGAGTGCAAAAAAATGCATCTTTAGTGACATGTTGCAACCAAGGCTTTTGTATGCCTTGAGGAGGTTTTCCACCAACAACCTGTAGTTGTCTGCCTTGTTGTTTCCGAGAAAATGTATTGCCACTAACTGGAAGGCTTTCCATGCCTTTTTTTCCTTGCCACGCAGTGCATGGTCAAATGCATCATCTCGAAGAAGTTCACGAATCTGAGGACCAACAAAGACACCTTCCTTTATCTTAGCTTCACTTAAGCTTGGAAATTTTCCAGGGAGGTACTTGAAAGCTGCTTGTGTTTTGTCAATGGCCTTGACAAAGTTCTTCATCAGACCCAGCTTGATGTGTAAGGGTGGTAACAAAATCTTCCTTGATTCAACAAGTGGTGGATGCTGAACACTTTTCCTCCCAGGCTCCAATGACTGTCGGAGTGGCCAGTCTTTCTTGATGTAGTGGGAATCTCTTGCACGACTATCCCATTTGCAGAGAACACAGCAGTACTTTGTGTATCCAGTCTGCAGACCATGCAAGAGAGCAACAACCTTCAAATCGCCACAAAGCTGCCACTGATGTTGGTCATAGTTTATGCACCTCAAAAGTTGTTTCATGTTGTCATAGGTTTCCTTCATATGGACTGCATGACCAACTGGAATTGATGGCAAAACATTGCCATTATGCAGGAAAACAGCTTTAAGACTCGTCTTCGATGAATCAATGAACAGTCTCCACTCATCTGGATCATGAACGATGTTGAGGGCTGCCATCACACCATCGATGTTGTTGCAGGCTACAAGATCACCTTCCATGAAGAAGAATGGGACAAGATCCTTTTGACGGTCACGGAACATGGAAACCCTAACATCACCTGCCAGGAGATTCCACTGCTGTAGTCTGGAGCCCAAAAGCTCTGCCTTACTCTTGGGTAGTTCCAAATACCTGACAAGGTCATTCAGTTCACCTTGTGTTATGAGGTGTGGTTGAGAGGAGGAGGATGGGAGAAAATGTGGGTCCTGTGACATTGATGGTTCAGGACCAGAAGTTTCATCCTCTTCCTCGTCTGACTCAAGTGAGAATGATTCTGGTGCATCAGGAACCGGCAGTCCTTCTCCGTGGGGTACTGGGCATATAGCCAATGGAATGTTTGGATAATGCACAGTCCACTTTTTCTTCTTTGACACACCTTTCCCAACCGGAGGCACCATGCAGAAGTAACAATTGCTGGTATGATCTGTTGACTCTCTCCAAATCATTGGCACTGCAAAAGGCATAGATTTCCTTTTCGTGTTCAACCACTGGCGAAGATTTGTTGCACAAGTGTTGCAGCATATGTGTGGGGCCCACCTCTTGTCCTGATCTCCAATTTTGCAGCCAAAAGAAAGGTGATAGGCTTTCTTAACCATAGTGGTTATACTGCGCTTTTGTGATGCAAAAGTCACTTCACCACAAACATAGCAGAAGTTATCTGCACTGTTCACACAAGTACGAGGCATCTCTGCTCACTTTGGCTAAACAGAAATGTGTCCCTTTGCAAAATCAAACACTGACAAAGAAGAGAGCACGACACTGTATGATTTCTAGAGCTGATATAGGGCAATTTGTTCAGCAGAGTGATGTAAGCTTCGTTATGATTGCATCATCCATGACTTCTAGGAATAACATGATGCAATTCATATCCTGTATGACGCAATACCAGCTTCAGATTGCATCGTTCATTGTTTTGCCTAAAAAGCAAGTACTGTCCAAACCCAGTCATAGATTTATTCATAGATCCAGTCAAAGATGTATTTTAGTCATTTCTGGTTTAAATTGAGATCCCTTCCCTTTATAACTCACTTATCCTCCGCCATTCCCAAGTCAAGGGTCGTATATACTGACCCAATAGCATGTCTTGAAAACTAGTGCCAATTAACAATTTTAAGCATCATTTTCGTTCTCAGTGACCCAGAATTAGTAAAGTTTGACTACATTTATTTCAGAAGCATTTTGGCTGTAGAGCAGTGTAATCAGACATGCTGGCTGAAAACTTCATGGGTTAGACTCTGCCTTCCATCTTCTTCAAGGTTGCTGGGCAATACAGAATTTGGAAGAATAAGTGAAGCCCACATTTTGAAGAAATTAAAGCTAAAAGCCTTTTTCTTTAAAAAAGTGGGGGCAGGGGTTATGATGCAGCTCATGGTTTCACCAATATTTGTCCCTTTATTGTTAACTTTCTTTTTATTACTTTATAACATGTACAAAATGTTTCCTCATTACGTCTGGATAAGCCTAATTTCTTTTTTCAAATGGCTATTCTGTATACACAGATGGCCCTAATGTTTAAAAGCCTTCTACTGAGGACCCCAATTAGATGAGCTTGGAGCACAGGGAATATAATAGATGAGGAAAAACTCTAGTGGGGCTTTAATAGCTCAGAGGAATCACTAACAGGCTTTGCTCTCCAAAGCTTTTTATCTCTGGGTCACCAGTCCAAATCTGAGAACCATATCAAGTATTGAGAAAAAGACATTGTCTGACAGGCATTGTGTGAACTATGTAAAATGAATTAATGGTCTCAGTCCCTTTCCAAATGGCCAGGAGTCTTCATCAAACTAAATAGATTTAAGATACTGTATGAAGACCAAGGACTGAATGAGCATGGAGACTCCCCTACCCTCTCACTACTTTTGTGGCTTCCCTCCAGGTCAAGTTTAAGGTGTACTAGTAAAGCACTGATACCGAAGCTACACCTGTTCTGCAAATTTAGGTCCCCATCCTGTAAAGGGGGCTCTTAAGCCCACACACAGTCCCATTGATTTCAAAAGAATCTGCACTGGCATCAGGATGTTAATGTGGTCCCATTTGCAGGATCAGAGCCATAGAGAGGACTTTAGTTTCCAGGAGATGCAGCTAACACTCATCATTTGATTAAACCCTTCATTTCAGATGAGGGTAGCAGAGAAGCTTATCATGACTCAAACACCAACTTCACCTAATGCAGCCTGCAGAGACTAAATCAACAGCAGATATTTGGTGTACAGCTATGACATTACAGTATTCTTTATCTATCCCACAAAGTCTATGATTAACTCAGTTACCAAAGCCTCTTTTTACTCTGAAATTGGATCATCTTGCAACTGAGGAAATGTATGTAAACAGTTTAATTTTGAGAACTTTGCCTCTTTACAGAAAGTAGAGCCAAGGCACTGTGACAGGGTTGGGACTCACCACTGCAGCGCCTTCTGATGGCTGGTCTGGGAATTAGCTGTATCAGCCACGGAGTGCCCTCTGCCAGTGTTGTCCCGTCCGTCATCTGCTGCACTGATCTCCAGACCCGCATTGCTCCCCGCTCGGCGACGTCCATTTCAGGATACTGCCCCCTAGCAGTGCCCCCTAGTTCACACTCGCCCCCTTCCGGGAGGGCGTTTACAGCAGTCTTCCTGAGAGAGACTGACTGCTTCTCTCCTGGGCAGCCTTTATATAGGGCCTACCCAGGCCCTGATTGGCTCCCCCACAGGTCCTTTCTGATTGGCTGCCCACCTGCACAGCCGCTCTGGCCTGCTGTAGCCCAATCTCACCTGGGGGGTGGGACAGCCGCTGCACCACAGACTCCCACAGGCTTTAAAATCCATATTACTTGGGGATAAAGCATAGATCAACATCCATTCTGTGTAGAGTAATTCTGACTAGATATTAGAAAAGGAGAGCTGTTCTCCAAAGGTTAAAGACCATAAGCCTCAAGTTTTCATTATACTTTTCTTAATTGTTTGTAAGTAATACAAGAAGTGAGACAAATATATCAAAATTAAGTTATCAAGGGCAAGATTATGACACATGCAATTTTAAAAATCAGGCCTTAAGTGATTTGCCTAAGGTTATTAGGAACTCTGTAGCAGAGATAGGAATAGAAGTCAGATTTCCTGATTCCTAATCTAGTTTCTTATCTATAAGCATTCTTTCTTGCCATAAATTTGCTATTTTTAATTAATTACAGAATAATTTGTAAGAAGACATGTAACTTGGTTGTAGTTATACTAAACATAATCTCCACTAGAATTTTTCTCACAAAATTCCTACAAATGCAGGCTCCACTGGCGGTAGTGCAACAGTGAGACATTCTAAGGAAAATGCTGGGGCAGACCACTGTATTACTTTAGATGGCATAAATGGGCCCTACGAGTCAGAATGTTAACCTGATTCTGGCATTGTCCAACATTAAACAGTTTTACACTCTTCACACACAGCCATAAGGAGTGTGCAGTGGTGTTAAAAGACTGCCTTTTGGCGAGAAAGAGAAGTTAGTTGAGATGGGCTGGAGCAGCTGCTGTTCCTGTTGTTAAAATCCAATCGCATTTCCTAAAAGACAAGACAACCCCACATAAAAGGGGACAGAAAGGAACAGTAAAGATTAAAAAATACAGCTTCTGTCTCTGGGGGTGACTGTCACTTCCAGTCTCATTGCTGGGAAAACACAGACCCAGCACAAGGTCTTATCAGGACTCCGAGACCTAGCCAACATGTACCAGTATCAGGCTGTTTAGGGCATGGCTTTTAATTCTCTCTTTGCTCACAGGCTTACAGCAGCATTGCAAAATACACAGTTTTGGCCAGCTAAGTCAGACTCTTATTAGATGGAAGGGAAAAGGAGAGGGATAGGAAAGTGAACAAATAAGGTGGGGAAGAAGCCAAGGTATCTAAAAGGGTGACTATAACTTAAAAATTCATCCCACAAAACTAAACAACACTAACCTCCCTCTTTGTTAATTGTGCTGTCAGTAAATGTACTAGAACAGTGGTTCTCAAATGTATTTAATCAGGACCCCCCACTTCTTTGTATATGTAGTCATTTCCACACCCTCCCCGCCCAGCTCTGAAGGCAGAGCAGAGAGAAGCGGCTGCTGGCTGGGCACCCAGCTCTGAAGGCAGCATCACACCACCAGCAGCACAAAAGTAAGGGTGGCAATGTGGAAAGTGATATTTGTCAATATCATTTTTCACAGCAGACTTAGTGCCCCATTGCCACTTTTACTTCTGTGCTGCTGCTGCTGCCGCCCCAGGATTTCTCACCCTCCTGGGTGGATCACACTGGAAGTACTGTGGATGGCACACACTCCATCCCCAAAATACATGAAGTGGGATCAATTTAGGTCAGCTGATGTTGCCTCAGCAAGCTATTACTCTTCCCTAGAGGCTCCCATCTTGTGTTCCAAAATCAAAGCTATATTAAACTGAAGTCTCTAGCCCTGCTAGTTGTGACACACCATATCAAAGATTCAGGTGCAGAGGTTCCTCACACAATTTTTCAAAGAGAGTTCCATCAGCATTTTAATGGTTTTTATTTAATCTCTCTATCACTCTTCTTGTTTACATTAAAGGGACTTCCAAGACAAACAATCCTAAAAGTACAGGAATGTTAGGAGTCTGAGAGAAATTAATCACACCAAAGCAGGACCAGGTTTCGATTAGACGAGACCAGAACAGCTTGCTTTAGTCTCTGTATTCTTGGGTTCCAGCAAAGGCTCTGCTGGGTAAGCTATTAAAAGGTGATATGTCAGGGAAAGAGAATGGATTTATTCCTTTTTTGTTTCTTTGTGATATATAGCCTACTTGTTTTATGCATTAGAAATTCAAATCTTGGCTACCACAGAGACTCTATATGGGGACAAATGGAGGACTAGTGAAATTATGGCATAAAACAAAAGGGATTCATTAACTGTTTAATTTCAACTTCCATGCCCAGTGAACACCTTGGAGAACTTAGGCTTTTGTTAAAGAGTCAAGTCCCATGCTCTGTTAGATGTGAGAGCACATATTAAATATCCTCAGACTTTAAGAAGTCCCCAGAAAACTTGACATTCTTGATATTTCCAAGGTTTTAAAACAGCAGAATTTTTTTAAAAACTTTGAAATCCTCTTTTAGTTAAAAGCAGCCAAATAGAGCACAAACACGCATTTAAAAATAATACTTTGCACAGTCACATTATGTCAGAGATTCAGTCTTTTCTTTACTCACTACTGTAAATTGGCTCTGAGCACATTAAACATTAACTTTTCCTACCAGGTTTTAGATGTCATTGCTTCTACTGGTTCTACACACAATGACATTAACCCTAAATCATGTTGGTGGGAATATTTATTCAAACACCCCAAAGTAAAACAATGGCATGAAAGATAAGAATTAGTCAGATACAAATGAAATCCAACAATAGCAAATTAACTTTTTCAAAATAATATAGTCAGGATTGTCCTTCTGAAAAATTTCACATTTTTCTCATCAAACATTAAGGGAAAAGTTGCAGTACTTTAAAAACCGTTTGTGCTTATATAATATAAGGCCCTACTTAAAATGTACTCGTGATTCTATATTTCAGACATTTTGCCTAATTTTTCCCTGGTAGAATACCACCACCTACTGATGAGTGTTCATGGGATTTTCCAGAAAAAGATTAGTAGACATGGAAAAGAAAGTGCTGACATGATTTTTGTTTTTGTTTTTGAATACCCCAAATGCTGTAATTCATTAAGTGCGTGTGGGGAGGAGTATACTAAGAACCTATATTTATTGCATTTTTAACAACTATGACTGAGAGGCAATATTTATTTTGTTGAGAAGATAAGAAGCTCTCTCTATCTAAGATCAATTTAGGATAGTAACAATTGGAAATAATTAGATTAATTTTTTTAAAAGGAAACCTTAAATATGAGGAAAACCTTCCTGACAGTGACATCTGTTTGGTAGTAGAATAGTCACCAAAGGAAAGGGTTGGAACTACTTTGCTTGGGAATATTTAAAAACTAGACCAGAAAATGCACCAGTCCTGTATCAACAAGAGGATAAACTTCTGTATATGATCCAATAGGTATTTTCCTTCTATAATATCTATGATTCATTAAGATAATTAAGAGTCAAGATAGAAATCAGTGGTTTGAGCATTGGCCTGCTAAACCCAGGGTTGTGAGTTCAATCCTTGAGGGGGCCATTTAGGGATCTGGGGCAAAAATTGGGGATTGGTCCTGCTTTGAGCAGGGGGTTGGACTAGATGACCTCCTAGGGTCCCTTCCAACCCTGATATTCTGTGATTCTGTGATTCTGTGATCTCCCAGAGAAAGTATTTATTATCATCAAAATGGTCCACATCTGCTGGATCATATTGCTTCTCTAATTTCACTCTGTTGGCATCTGGTGCATCTCTGCAGAGCAAGACATGCATATATCTTTCCAAAGGCTGCCTGTGGGAAATCCTTTCTGAAAAAAGAAATACATCACTGTGGTTGAACCTAATGGCAAAATCCCAGGTTATCTAGAGCAGTGGCTCTCAACATTTCCAAACTACTGTACCCCTTTCAGGAGTCTGACTGGTCTTGTGTACCTCCAAGTTTCACCTCACTTAAAAACTACTTGCTTACAAAATCAGACATAAAAATACAAAAGTGTCTCAGCACACCATTACTGAAAAATTGCTTATTTTCTCATTTTTACCATATAATTATAAAATAAATCAACTGGGATATACTTATTGTGCTTACATTTCAGTGTAGAGTATATAGAGCAGTCTTAACAAGTCATTGCCTGTTTGAAATTTTAGTTTGTACTGACTTCGCTAGTGCTTTTTAGGTAGCCTGTTGTAAAACTAGGCACATATCTAGATGAGTTGCTGGACCCCCTGTAAGACCTCTGTGTACCCCGCAAGGGTATACATATCCCTGGTTTAGAACCACTGATCTAGAGACATGGCAAGATCAGAGATAAAGGTGACATGAGGCTCTTCTTTGAGAGTCAAATTCTAAGGCCCGAATGCAATCCCACTGAAGTCATTAGAAGTTTTACCATTGACCTCAATGAGAGCAAGGTAGAGTTCAAGTTAGGATGCCTAGATTTTCTTAGTTTAACATAGAGCAAATTAATTCAGTCAGATGGTTTTTCTAACAGTCTTGTGACAAGGATACCAACGCACTGTGATCTTCACTGAGATCTCCAATCTATCTTGTAGTCAAAACAGTGATTAGATTATGATAACTTTAAGGCACTCAGTGCCTACACTGGCTAGTTATGAACCTAGGTACACAGGAGTGAAGGACTCTGTACCAAAAATTAAACTGTAAAAGCATCCAATCCCCCAAATTAGCACTTTTTCATGATGGCTATTAACAATATTCTCAAAACTAATGGGCACCAAATCTTTTAAAAAGTGTTTATTATCTACATTTTAAAAAGTGTTTATTATCTACATATCTGCCAAATTATAGTACTCAGGAAAGTAAATTGGAGTCAAATACAGTAATAGGCTCTGTGCTAGTTTCTCCATAAAACCTAATGAATGCATTTCAATCTTGACCTGTTAACATTCCTGTTATTCCAGTACTTGAGCTGACATGTGTGAGGACTGTCCATTTACACTGAATTGACTGGCAATGGTCAGCCTGTTATTACTAAATTAGACTAGCATAATATTTAATATGTACCCTAAAGCTAGTATTAAAGCCAGGTTCCCAGAAGCTAAATAACCAGCAAATTAATCTAAGAACAGTTTGAACTGCGTTTCTAAAAGCTATCCCTATTGGCCAACAACTCACTTAAAATTAGCCTGTATCATTTCTCTGCCATTTTTGTTTTGTTCACCATCAGAATTGTCCTCCTATTTATCTCTAGCCTACAATGGAAAGTGAATCAATATAACCTGACTCCACTTTAGGCTTTTAAAGTTAGCGGTGTTATTCTTTTGTTCTCTCTAGAAAAGTGATTCAAGTTTGACAAACGGAGCGTGTTTCCTTAGCAGCAACTTTATTTTTATGCTTTGTGTGTTATTTTTAGAAACTCATTCAAGTAATGGAAGTTGGTTGAAAGACAGACCTCTCTCCTGATAAACTGGGCCACTGTAACAAATATTGACATAACCCACTGTGGGAGCGCATGATACCATCACTCACACTGAATTGTGTCTTGCTCCAAGTCAGTAGAACTTGGTGCTGCTAAACTAGAATAAGTATCAGAATCTGGTCCTCTGGTGGTTTATAGCATTTTGTGCCTTGTGTTATCGATTTGGAGAATTTACATACCAGATATATAAATTCAATCATACGGGTGTTACCTTCTAATACTACAAATCATAAAAACTTCTTTACATTGTTAGAGGTCATCCTGTTCAACACGTCTATTAGCATGTGGGAACATCAAAGCACAAAGGCCTTCAGTCTATTCCATTCCATTATAGTCTAACAGATGGACCTCAAGGGATGTCAGGCAGGGGGCTTTACTAACATTTCTGCTTATACTTTACAAATGACAACAGAGTCCAAGAGTGAAATTAACATAACTAAGCTCAAAGAAGAAATGGAATTAACTATTAACTTTGGGATTGTCGGTCACATACAGACATAGAGAGACAGAAAAACAACTGTGCCACATTCTGTCCCTGCAAGGAGGCACAATGCATGGCTCCCACTGAGGGCCCTTAAAAATTAATATCAAATTTCCATTAATATCATCATGACGTAGGAAGGCCCCATTCCAAATACATCTTGAAACACCTCACAGAAAATAGAAAAATCAGGAAAAACCTGCCAACATTAGAGAAGAAGAATTATAGTAGAGATTGAAGTTTAAAGTGTGCACAGTTCCAAGTTCAATGATCAGGATGTTTGTCAACATAATTACAGAGCTTCCTCCTTATCTAAATGTATACGCAGATGACAGACAATTTCCAAGTTAGCTCACAAAGAGATGTGCAGAAAGATATACCATATTATGATGTTGTGTAGGCATCAATCAGGATCCGGGCCTCATTATGCTAGATACTGTACAAACAAAAGACAATTAGGAGTTTACAATATTAATTAAGACAAGATGCAGCAAATGAGTGAACAGATAGCTGGAGGAGATGGGAAAGGAAGGATGAGGGTAACAGTGACAGAAACAGTCATCTATACTAGCTATTTGACAATTAGCAGGTTCCAAGGCAAAATATATTTTTAATATAAATAAGTCATGGATAGTAATGATTCTTGATGGCCACCTGCCTATAATTTCATAAGCAGTATCAGGTATTATGAGACATATCTTCTCATATATCCTAAGACAACTGAAATGTTAGTTCCTACCACTTCAATAGTACAGAATGAATTCTGCTTCAATGTTAATGGCTAATATGGATTATAAAATGACTCCTCACATTTTGTTGCATCTGTACCTGTAAATGCCCTAAAATGCAGTTACCTAAACTACTAAATTAAGGATGTTGTTCTTGATAATGTAGGATAGCTACTGCGTGTACTTAGAAAGAGCAACAAATAGATCTTTAAGAATATATTCCTAAAGAGCAATAACTTAAGGCAGGAGAGTAATGTTAAGTGACAGAAGCAAGTGATGCATCATTTGCCATGGAGGACATCCTGCAATCTTAAACCACATCCACCTTTTCGTCCCCTTTTATCCACAAGGTCCCAAGTTGCAGCTTGTTTCAGAGCTGTCTGAACGATTATCTTATCAGTGGAGTACATCTTGCAGAAACATGCATGTGTCTTCCATGGCGTTCATGTTCATTAGATTCCATGTCACATTTTCTTTCTTCCATGTGGTGATTGCTGTTCTGCATTACCTCCTGTCCAGTGCTAGTGAAATCTGAAAATTCACTGTGACTTCCAGTATAGGAATGTCACAGAAAAAGAGCAGATTGCATTTGCTGTACATCAACTGTACCCTGGAGAGTGAAACCACTAGTACTAAGTGTGCCTAGCTTTCCTTAGGGTATTTGTGGTAAAATGATAAGTAGCCATGTGTCAGCCTGTTCTACACATTGTTTTTGTACTAATATAGCTATCAGTTAGCAGTTACTACTTGGAATCACTTAAATCCTACTTTCTGTACTTATTAAAATAACTTTTTACGTATTAAGTAACCTGGAGTACGTGTTAGTACCTGGAGGGGGGCAAACAGCTGTGCATACCTCTATCTGTGGAATAGAGGGCAAACTATTTATGAGTTTACCCTGTATAAGCTTTATACAGGGTAAAATGGATTTATTCAGGGTTTGAACCCCATTGGGAGTTGGGCACCTGGGTGTCAAAGGCAAGAGCACTTCCTGAGCTGCTTCCAGGAAAGCCTTCAGCTCTTAGGGGATGTGGTTCAGACCTGGGTCTGGGTTTGCAGCAGGCTAGCAGGTCTGGCTCTAAGCAGACAGGATTCTGGAGTCCCAAGCTGGAAAAGGCAGGAAAGCAGGGGCAGGAGTAGTCTTGACACACCAGGTGGCAGCTCCAAGAAGGTTTCTGTGATACCAACCCATCACAATAATTTTCTATTTCTGACATTTACTCATGGGACAACCCATAGTACATAAATTGTTTTCTGGCTGGTTTAATTAATAGAAACATCAGCTACAGTTAAGCCCTGTTGAACATTCTCTTCTATATATTTTATTATTATTACAGACACACTTATTTGCAAAATTGCTTCCCCTTTTATCCTTTCACATTTTCTTCTCTCTCTTTGACTTTAGTGGGTCTCATCACTCATGCACCTTACTCTGCAAGAGATATATATCTTGGTGAGCTGTAAGCAGAAAGGAAGCTCCTTGCAGCTGGGATCAAAAACACAAGAAATAATTGCTTCTAAAAGGCAATGAGGTTTTTTACCCTCTTAAAAACTTTTTTTTTTGTTTTGGTTTACCTGCTCTGTTCATTATCTGAATTAGTTAGATAGATAGATATTTGCTGAAAGGTATTTTTTTTCCTAGTGTCCTGAACTGTCAATTTTTGAAGTTATATTCTAGGCAGTTTCTTAGCCTCTGATAAGAAAGTTTCATATATGAGGCTCTTCAAAATACTGTACATGGCTGTCAAAGGCACTGGCTTGTCTGTCTCAAAACATTTACACAAATGGGACCATGCTTAACCAAAGGAAAGATAGAGACATCAGTTATGCTGAACACAGTAAAGCAGAAAGTGGACAGAGAAACCGTCTAGCTGTTTATGGCTTATATTTCATGCTGTGTGTGTTTTCTGCTGGCAGCAAGATACATTTAGGTGGATGGATGGGTGACTAGGAGCCATTTTCATGACAACTGTGACTTCGGGCCTGTAATATTCTTAGACTCTCCAGTATTTGGAAGAAACCTACACGTTGCCACTTAAAATGTACCAAAGCTTTACCAAGATTCTTAGATTTCTAGTAAAAACAGTACTACAATATTCTAATGGTCCAAAATATTGCACTACTGTAAGTTGAGTCATTACTGTAGGACAGGAATACATTTTATGATTATTGCAGGCAAATGAATACAGAAGTTCCATTTATTGTTTCATTACACAGATGCTCCAGCTCCCACCTCAACAACATAAAGGCAAAAAACAAACAAGAGCATCAGGGTTTCCACTAGTAAAATACACCTGTGGATTGGAAGCCAGAGAAAAGGACACAAACCCAGGGAATACAGAAATAGTTAAGGTCATGCACCATACATTTATGCAAGGCTGCACTCTGACAGTCTGCAAACGCTTCCAATGTCCTGGCCAAGTCCTGACCTACCCGGCCTCTCTCATCAGGGCCGGCGCTTTCACTAGGCAACCCTAGGCGGTCGCCATGGGCGCCAGGATTTGGGGGGCAGCATTTTGCCATCCTCAGCAGTGGGTGGCTGCCTCCTGCCTCCTGGCTCCACGCTCGGCTCAGTGGCTGAGTGTGGAGCCGGGAGCTGGGGAGGTGCTGCGGGCGGGGGGCTGAGCTGCCGTGAGCGGAGGGGTTAGCCGCCACGGGGGGGTGGGGAGACGGCTGCCGAGGGCGGGTGGGGAGCCGCCACAGCCCGCGGGCAGGGGGCTGAGCTGCTGCGGGCGGGGGGTGGGGAGCCGCCTGCCACGGGGGGGGGAGGGGCCGCGTTAGCTTGAGGGGGGACACAGGGCTGGTGCAAGGAATTTTCACCTAGGGCGCAAAACTTCCTTGCACCAGCCCTGTCTCTCATGTTTCACTAATGTTAAGATAGGAATAATTTGCGTACAGGGTTGTGTGTAGCGTCCATGTTTGCTCAGGTAGACTATATTTGTGAGTGTGCACAATAACTATTTTGGCCATGTCCCACAATGCTCCTCTGGAGTGTAAGTCATGTAGAACTGGTAGAGCTCCTTCACTTCCTGCAGCAGAATCATGTGGCCAGCTTCCATCCTGCAGTTTCTGGTGTACACAGGACCTTAGTTTAGATTGTATGTGGTGGGATCTAAGTAGGCCCCTGAGACTTCATCGGGAGACATATTGTGGTTCACCAATTTTCCAATATACCAGGAACACAAAAATTGACAAAAACTGTTGTTCTCCCTCTTCCCCCAATAAGGAGCTTCACCACTTCACTGCAGCCAGACCCAGACAAAAAATTATATAGGAAAAAATTATAGAAACCAATTCTTAAATACTAGCACCAAAAGGCCCTCGTTCTCAGAAATAAACGAAGCAAAGCTCAGTACAAAATGCTTCTCTCTCCCCTCCTATTCCAGCCTAGGGAACAGGAGGGCTTCTGGGATGCCAGCTTGAAACAGCACTGCTGCTTTCCTTCAGTTATAGTATCTCTCACGGTTTCTCTTAATTACTATTCTGCAAATGTCACTTTGTAGTATTCCCCAGTGGATAGCAATCACTGTTCACTTTCTTTTAAAAGGAAGCTGAACTTTTAGGAGAGTCAGGAGGCTTCTGCCCTCTGAGAAGACAGGGTGACAGATGGTGGCATTTTGAATATTCATCAAAAGCCAAAAATGAGTTCATTTCTAGTGAAGTGATACAGGAATAGGGTGACCATATGTCCCGATTTTATAGGGACAGTCCCGGTTTTTGGGTCTTTTTGGTATATAGGCTTCTATTACCCCCACCCCCTGTTCCAATTTTTCACATTTGCTGTCTGGTCACCCTATATGGGAACGAGGAAAGACTGATAAAGGTCAAGGCCTCTGAGCCTTCAGAAGTGGCTGGGGAAGAGGGCAGGTCAAAAGTCCCCAAATGAGACAATCGGTTATCATTTCCCTTCTCTCTTCTCATCATCATACAGTATCTTTTTCCTTCACCTGCAGCACACACAGAGCCTTGAATCCTGACAACTGTCCACTTTCTCTAAGCATCAAACAACCCAAAGCTGTTGTCGTTTCAGCAGTAAGACAACAGGCAGTGCCTTTCTGAATGACTCTAGTACAGGGGTCTCAAACATACGGCCCATGGGCCGCATGATCCCCGCGCCTGCCTGAGTTACTTCGTATGGCTGCCAAACTCCCCTCAACCCCACCTCTCCCCTGAGTTATTTTCTGTGGCCGCTAAGATCCCCGCCTCTTCTCCCCCCCCCCCCCCCCGGTGTGCTGCTCCCCGCTCCTCTACTTACCTCCAGGCAGTTCCCACCAGCAAACAGCTGTTTGGTGGCTTAGCGGTTTCTGGGAGGGAGGGGGAAGGAGCGGGAAGCCATGCGCACAGGGGAGGAGGGGGAAAAGAGGCAGGGATTTGGGGAAGGGGTTGGAATAGGGGTAGGGAGGGGGTGGAGTTGGGGTGGGGACTTTGGGGAAGGGGTTGGAATGGGGACAGGAAAGGGGTGAGAAGAGGCGGAGCAAGGGTGGAGTGGGGGGTGCAGCCCAGTGCGGGGGGGAGGGAGGGGACTTTAACAGAAGTAAATCTGAGTGAGTGTTTTGTCCTTTGAGTGAGGTGCATTATTGAGTGTATATATTTTGTTAAAACCGCTTGGAAATGACTTTGTCGAAAAAAAGAACACTCATGGAAGAAAAGAGAGTTTTCCAAGACAAATGGGAGAATTTATATTTTTTCACAGAGGTAAAAGATAAAATTCAATACCTTATTTGTCAGTGTGGTGGGGCGGCTGCCCTAACCCTATGAGAGAGAGGGTTAGAGTAGGCCAGAGTGGCTGCGCAGATAGGCAGCCAATCAGGAAAAGGCCTACTGGGAGCCAATTAGGGCCAGTATTACAGACAGCCAATCAGGGCTAGGCTAGGCCCTATATAAGGGCTTACCAGGAAGGGAGTAGTCAGTCTCTCCCAGGCCTTCAGTGGGGAAGGTCTGTCTCCTGAGCAGGAGATCAGCACCTGGGCTAGCACAGTGCTGGGTAGGCTCAGGGGAGCAGAAGGGAACTCCAGCCCGGGACCTGCCAGGCTGCAAGCCTTGAGAATAGGGCCTAGCGGGTGCAAAGGGGCTGAAGAGGAAGCAGCCCAGGGAAGAGAGACGGACAAGGGGAGAGAAGGAGGGCAAGAAGGCTGCTGTCTGAGGGTCCCTGGGTTGGGACCCAGAGTAGAGGGCGGGCCTGGGTCCCCCCCTTCCCCATGCACCCAGCCATTGGACGTGGCGATAGCGGACTGCACCAGATCCCTGACACAAGGGGTTAGACTTTGGGGTGTGGTTGGATTATTGAAGACCAAACTGAACAGCCTCAATATATCAGGAATTAGCTTCACCAGTATACATTGCATTTTGCATCAAGAAGCCCTGTGTAGTAAAAGTCTACAAATGAAGGAAGTTATGGATGTAGTTGTTAAAACTGTTAATTTTATACATGCACGAGGGCTGAATCACAGACAGTTCACTTCTTTACTAGCAAGTATGGACAGTGAATATGGAGAACTTCTGTATCAAACTCAAGTTAGATGGCTGAGTCGTGGACATGTTTTAACGTGGTTTTTTTTGCACTTAGAGAGGAGATTGATTCTTTCATGAAAATGAAAAACAAGGAGGTCCCACAGTTTGCTGATTCCACTTTTATCTGCAACCTTGCTTTCCTAACAGATGTAACTAATCACCTGAATGCACTGAGCTTGAAGCTTCAGGGTAGAAAACAGATGATAACACAGATGTATGACAGTAAGTCATTCAAAGACAAGCTTACTTTGTGGGGGAAACAGCTGACTGCTGGCAATCTGGTCCATTTCTCAACTCAGAGTTCCTTAGGAAAAGTTGAACACAAATCCTTGAAAGAATATGCAGATATCATTTCTAACTTACACAAACAGTTTGATGTGCGGTTTAAAGATTTCAAGGCACTTGAAACACATTTTCAACTTTTTTCCCACACCATTTGCTGTTGAAATTGACAACGTTGCAGAGGAAATGCAGATGGAGTTAGTGGAACTTCAGTGTGATACCATTTTGAAGTGGAAGTATACAGCTGTTGGAATTCCAGAATGCTACAGGTTTCTTTCACAAGAAAGATTTCCCATTTATTCTCTGCTTCCGCAAGAATAATGGCAATGTTTGGAAGTACATATATATGTGAACAGTTTTTCTCTTCCATGAAGATTAACAAATCTGTGTTAAGGTCAAAGCTCACTGATGAACATTTGAAAGCAACACGGAGATAGGTCTGATGTCCTGAAATGAAACCAAATATTGATGCTCTGGTTGATGCAAAACGCTGCCAGCTAAGTGGCCAAAAATGAAATGACTGTCAAAATTAGCACTGACTTTTCACATTACAGTTAAAGAAGTTAATAAAAAAAGTTAATAAATTGACTTTTAATAGCATACATTACACTGGTCTACAATTTTTGAGACGTCGTCTGCTTCAGAGATAAAATGTGCTATTTAGTATGTATTTTGATGTGCTGAATTCAAATATGACAATTAAAACAACTGATTGGCTACTGTTTCTAAGATATTTAAGTTTTTACATTTTATGTCTATGTATATTGTGTAGATAGTAGAGTTTTAAATCATAAATTGTAAACCTAGGTCTTTTCATGTGTTTATGGTTGCTTTACATGATACTATTTCACCTGTCCTGTTTATGTAACACTTTAAAAATCAGCAAAGGGGTTATATAAATAAAATTTATTATGAAACAAAAGGAAAAAAACTATTATGTACATAGTTTAGTCCTATTCAGTGTCTACTCGGCGCTTCTTGGCTTGTCTCTTGTATTCATTAAATGGAGCATCTCTTGTCACTGTCCAGCAATAGTCTGCAAGCATTGATGGGCTCCATTTGCCCTGATAGCGTTTCTCCATTGTTGCAATGTCCTGGTGAAATCACTCGCCGTGCTCGTCGCTCACTGCTCCGCAGTTCGGTGGAAAAAAATCTAGATGAGAGTGCAAAAAAATGCATCTTTAGTGACATGTTGCAACCAAGGCTTTTGTATGCCTTGAGGAGGTTTTCCACCAACAACCTGTAGTTGTCTGCCTTGTTGTTTCCGAGAAAATGTATTGCCACTAACTGGAAGGCTTTCCATGCCTTTTTTTCCTTGCCACGCAGTGCATGGTCAAATGCATCATCTCGAAGAAGTTCACGAATCTGAGGACCAACAAAGACACCTTCCTTTATCTTAGCTTCACTTAAGCTTGGAAATTTTCCAGGGAGGTACTTGAAAGCTGCTTGTGTTTTGTCAATGGCCTTGACAAAGTTCTTCATCAGACCCAGCTTGATGTGTAAGGGTGGTAACAAAATCTTCCTTGATTCAACAAGTGGTGGATGCTGAACACTTTTCCTCCCAGGCTCCAATGACTGTCGGAGTGGCCAGTCTTTCTTGATGTAGTGGGAATCTCTTGCACGACTATCCCATTTGCAGAGAACACAGCAGTACTTTGTGTATCCAGTCTGCAGACCAAGCAAGAGAGCAACAACCTTCAAATCGCCACAAAGCTGCCACTGATGTTGGTCATAGTTTATGCACCTCAAAGGTTGTTTCATGTTGTCATAGGTTTCCTTCATATGGACTGCATGACCAACTGGAATTGATGGCAAAACATTGCCATTATGCAGGAAAACAGCTTTAAGACTCGTCTTCAATGAATCAATGAACAGTCTCCACTCATCTGGATCGTGAACGATGTTGAGGGCTGCCATCACACCATCGATGTTGTTGCAGGCTACAAGATCACCTTCCATGAAGAAGAATGGGACAAGATCCTTTTGACGGTCACGGAACATGGAAACCCTAACATCACCTGCCAGGAGATTCCACTGCTGTAGTCTGGAGCCCAAAAGCTCTGCCTTACTCTTGGGTAGTTCCAAATACCTGACAAGGTCATTCAGTTCACCTTGTGTTATGAGGTGTGGTTGAGAGGAGGAGGATGGGAGAAAATGTGGGTCCTGTGACATTGATGGTTCAGGACCAGAAGTTTCATCCTCTTCCTCGTCTGACTCAAGTGAGAATGATTCTGGTGCATCAGGAACCGGCAGTCCTTCTCCGTGGGGTACTGGGCATATAGCCAATGGAATGTTTGGATAATGCACAATCCACTTTTTCTTCTTTGACACACCTTTCCCAACCAGAGGCACCATGCAGAAGTAACAATTGCTGGTATGATCTGTTGGCTCTCTCCAAATCATTGGCACTGCAAAAGGCATAGATTTCCTTTTCCTGTTCAACCACTGGCGAAGATTTGTTGCACAAGTGTTGCAGCATATGTGTGGGGCCCACCTCTTGTCCTGATCTCCAATTTTGCAGCCAAAAGAAAGGTGATAGGCTTTCTTAACCATAGTGGTTATACTGCGCTTTTGTGATGCAAAAGTCACTTCACCACAAACATAGCAGAAGTTATCTGCACTGTTCACACAAGTACGAGGCATCTCTCCTCACTTTGGCTAAACAGAAATGTGTCCCTTTGCAAAATCAAACACTGACAAAGAAGAGAGCACGACACTGTATGATTTCTAGAGCTGATATAGGGCAATTTGTTCAGCAGAGTGATGTAAGCTTCGTTATGATTGCATCATCCATGACTCCTAGGAATAACATGATGCAATTCATATCCTGTATGACGTAATACCAGCTTCAGATTGCATCGTTCATTGTTTTGCCTAAAAAGCAAGTACTGTCCAAACCCAGTCATAGATTTATTCATAGATCCAGTCAAAGATGTATTTTAGTCATTTCTGGTTTAAATTGAGATCCCTTCCCTTTATAACTCACTTATCCTCCGCCATTCCCAAGTCAAGGGTCGTATATACTGACCCAATAGCATGTCTTGAAAACTAGTGCCAATTAACAATTTTAAGCATCATTTTCGTTCTCAGTGACCCAGAATTAGTAAAGTTTGACTACATTTATTTCAGAAGCATTTTGGCTGTAGAGCAGTGTTATTACTCTTCTTTTTTTACTATACTTTTGTATCGTATGTGTAACACTGAGGCTGAGTATAAGGCTCAGATTTGTTAGGCTGTGGAGTAGTTCACCTAAGGCAGGAGTCTCAAAAAGCAGCCCATGGGGTTATTTCCTGTGGCTGCCAAGCTCCCCACGCCCCCCCCCCACTCTCCTTCTCTGCCTACCTCCAGGCGCTTCCCAAGCCGCCAAACAGCTGTTGGTGGCGCCAGTAGCGTAGCCGGGGGGGAGCAGGGGGAGCGGGGGGGAGCTGCGGGAGCAGCTTCTCCCCCTTGAGCAGAAGCGGCGGAAGTGGCGCCTTTTTTTAGCAGCACTAAAAAAAGGCGCCGCTTCTTTTTAAGTGCCACTTCTTACACTCACCCGGCGGCGCTCCGGGTCTTCGGCGGCATTTCGGCGGTGGGTACCACCGAAGACCCGGAGTGAGCCGCCGAAGTGCCACCGAAGACCCGGAGTGCCGCCGGGTGAGTACAGGGGGAGGCGCCTTTTTATAGCGCCGCTCCCCCTGCGCTCCGGACCTGGCTGCGCTACTGGGTGGCGCTTAGCACTTTCCAGGTGGGGGAAGGAGCGGGGAGCCACATACTCAGGGGAAGAGGTGGGGTAGGGGTGGGGACTCATGGAAGGGGTGGAGTGGGGGCAAGGCCAGGGGCAGCAAAGGGGAGGGGTCAGTGATGCGGCCCTCGGGCCAATGCACTAGTCCTCATGTGGCCCTCATGGTCATTTGAGTTTGAGACCTCTGCTCTAGTATATCTCAGGGGAGCATAAGCAAACTAGGGAACTGTGGTTACTATAAGATGGGCACACAACTGGCTGAAAGACCATACTCAAGGACTAGCTATTGACAGGTCACTGCCAACCTGGGAGGATGTAGCTAGAGGGGTCCCGCAGGGGTCAGTCCTGGTCCAGTACTGTTCAACTATTTTAATTAGTGACTTGGATGAAGGTGTGGAGGGGATGCTTTTATTAGGAAAAACTTTCTAACTATAAGGGTAGTTAAGCTGTGGAATAGGCTTCCAAGGAAGGCTGTGGAATCCTCATCACTGGATGTTTTTAGGAACAGGTTAGCCAAACACCTGTCAGCGATGGTTTAGGTGTAGAACTGATAAATGAAATTGTGTGTAATTGTTCACTTTATTAATATAACTTCATACGTAAAGTTTTATGAATGAAACTGCATTCATTCCTAAAACTGGGTACCCCAATAACTGGCTAATTAACAATTAAGCTGCTTGTTAAGAACCATAGCTGTTCAGCCAGCTGCCCTTGTAAGTTTCACTTTCAATCCAATTGCTGCTTAAAACACTGGAACTTGCACTGTTTCAACACTGTAACTTCTGCCCACTGTTTGCCATTCATTATACTTGTCCATATTGTAACTCAAACTCCATTTTAAAATGCTCACTCCAGTTTGTAAAAACCTGCTGCAACTTCATTTTGCAAAACCCTGATGTAATCTTACAAGTTTCATTTAGATGTGTGAATGAGGTATGTATGGATGATGGAATCAGCCTCCAGCCCCAGCCTGTCCTGATGAAATAAAGCATAAACACCAACGGCTGAAGATGCAGACAACAGCCCTGACAAAGTAAGAGGAGGCCACCCTAAAGAGAAAAGAACAAAGGTACAATTGAAGGAACGTCAAAGCCAGGTCCCAGGCTGAAAGTCACCTCTGCAATTGCCGGGTGCAGTGATTTCCCTACACCCCCCCTGAATTTTTCCAACACCCCCCCCGCCAGTTTTGTGAATTAGTTACATGCAGTGTTACCAATTTAGTGATTGTTTGGGAATTTGAATTTAAATTGAAACATTAATACATACTTTAAAAGCATATAATGTATATGATAAAATATGTGTATCTGAAAATGTATAATAGATTTGAAAAGTATGAACACAGACTAGCTTCCTTATACAGCTTTTGTTTTTTGTGACTGTCAGTGCATTCATTTCGGTGATGTTGGCTAACCTAATAATTTCAAATGATGATTTGTAAGCAAAGTCTAAAAGAGCTCTCCCTGACAGCTAGTGATGAGCTGGGAACTGAGGGGAAAGGCTTCAGGACCAGATTGTATTTACATTCACACCTAATCTAGCTAGGTATCCACCAAACAGGGCTGTGTTCCCCAAGTGATAGATTTTGGCTGGGTTTGGGTTACAAATCACTTGAATGCGGGGTGGGGTAATGAAATGTTGTTGTTTTTATTGTACGAGTAAAGGGCAGTAGAACTGTCCTTAGCCTGTGCTGATTGAGGGCATCAAGAGAGAGGATGGGGACAGGTGTTTTGCTTTCTGGTCTGCCCGAGTCACAAGTACTATTTGACCTGTGCCTCTCCACTGTTTAAAGACCAAGCTGATTAGGCTTCATAGAGAGTCTTTTGGTTTGTTAAGTGACCACTAGAGCGGAAATCTCTGATAATCAGGTCTAAGTGCTTAGACCTGCTGTGGGACAGTGTTTCTATGGAAAACATGCCCCAGTCTGCACTAGCACTGAGGTTCCCCCCACCCCGAAGAGCTGAAATCACTGAGAGTCAGGTGGAACCGCGAGAGACCGACTCACAGAGGTCACAGTGGCAGGTGGCAGCAGAAGGTGACAGTGTAGGGCTATTGGGGCACAGCAATAGAGTGAACAGTGGCATGACAAACAACAGCGGCCAGGAGCATTGGACTTAGGGTGACCAGATGTCCCGATTTTATAGGGACGGTCCCGATTTTGGGGTCTTTTTCTGATATAGGCTCCTTTTACTCCCCACCCCCATCCTGATTTTTCACACTTGCTTTCTGGTCACCCAAATTGGACTATGTTTTAGTGACCTTTCTCCAGAAGCTATATTTGTGACTGGGAAAGTTATATAAATATATGTTTCCTAGTAGGCCAAGATTTTAAAAATGCATTATTTACCAAGATCATTATCTCACATCATCGCTCTCTCAAGAGGTCGTTATCTTGGGGAGTTTCTGTACTAAACTTTTTTATTATTATAATTTTTTATGTAAGAATGGCTATATTGGGTCAGATCAATGGTCCATCTATCCCAGTATCCTGTCTTCCGAAAGTGACTGTTCCACGTGCTTCAGAGGGAATGAACAGAACAGGGAATCATTGATTGATCCATCCCCTGTCGTCCACTCCCAGCTTCTGGTCAACAGAGGCTAGGGACTTTCAGATCATGATGTTGCATCCCTGCCCATCCTGGCTAATAGCCATTGATGGACCAATCTTCCATGAACTTATCTAGTTCTTTTTTGAACCCTGTTATAATTTTGGCCTTCCCAACATCTCTGGCAAAAAGTTCCACGGGTGACTGTGCGTTGGGTGAAGAAATACTTCCTTTAAAACTTTGTTTTAAACTTACTGCCTATTAATTTCGTTGGGTGACCCCTGGTTCTTTTGTTAAGTGAAGGGATAAATAACACTTCCTTATTCATTTTCTCCTCACCAATCAAGATTTTATAAGACTCTATCATATCCACTCTTAGTCGTCTCTTTTCGAAGCTGAAAAGGCCCAGTCTTCTCTCCTCATATGGAATCTGCTCCATACCCCTAATCATTTTTGTTACCCTTCTCTGTACCTTTTTCAATTCCAATATATCTTTTTTGAGATGGTGTGACCAGAACTACACACAGTATTTAAGATGTGGGCATGTCATGGATTTATATAGTAAAAGTGGAGGAGCTTGGTTTGCCACACTGATCAGCTAAGCCAATACTGACAACCTATATGAAAAGGCTGCAAAATACCATGCTTCTGGACTGCATCAACATGCAGAAAGCTTTGTAAGCCAGTCACTGTCAAAGCCAATTTTAGAAGAACTTAATGAGGCTATTAAGAATCCTGGAGACACAACTCAGTTTATGTGAACCAACATGGCTATTGCATCATACTTGCTATTTAAGCAAGAGATACCACACACTACACACTAGAGGCCTATGTTAAGTGCACTGTCACTTGTTAATCCTGAAGTTGGACACTGGTTCCGAACAAGACTGGCAAATGCTCACTATCTTTCTGCAAAAAACTCAGCTGACTCTCTTGAAACATGTGGTGCAACAGTGAAAGACTCAGGAGTTGAAAAAGTGAAGAATTCTCTCACTATATTCAAAATATGTCCATACATGGCCGACAAATGCACCAATGCAAATCGGCATCAAGTATTAAGTCATTACGTATGTTATCTTGATGTCTGTGGTAGGCCAGTAGATGCATTCTAGATGTTCAGTTATAGAAGACACATCAGCTGCATCTGTGACATCTTAGAAGAGTTAAATGCTTGTAAATTGAACCCCAAACAGATGGCTGCTTGTGCATTTGATGGAACTACAAATTTCTCTGGAAGACATAGTGGAGTACAAGCTTTGCTCAGAGAAAAGTGTAACCCTAATCTCTCCTATACACACTGTAGAGGCCATCTACTCCTAGCACTAGTACAAGCTGCAGAATCTTCAAAAGACATTAAAAAGCCACAAGTTTAATGGCTTTTTATACTCTTTTTTTTTTCCCAGCAAGAGTCCAAAAGGACTGAACATTTGGAAACAAATAGAAGATACACTGGGATTGAAGTTCAAATGAGTCCAACCTGGGAAAACCTGCTGGCTTTCTCATGAGTGATTCTTGGCAGTTGTCTTAAAATTACTGCAACCGTTATTACTGGCTTTAGAAAGTATCCACCAAGATAGGACAGATCTAAGTAGTGAGGCTGGTGGACTACTTTTTTTACTAAGTTCAGAGAAGACTATGGCAATTCTCTCTCTTGTAAGTCTACTGTTGAAACCACTTGGGTCATTAAACAATGTAATCCAGGCATCTACTACAACAGTAGTAGATCTTTGTCCAGAAATAGAAGCTATCCTTGGATCAATCAGAGATATCCATTGAAAATGTACTGGAAGAAGCAAAGACTTCAGTCCAGAAGTTGACTAATGGAGATTCTATTCAACCTCCACATAGCTTTTACAGATGCCTGTCTTATAAAACACCTACAGTTGAGTGGAGTGAGGCACTACCAGCAATGGGGCTGCTATGTGATCAGGGCAGAATAGAGAATTTTGAACACAGAGTGGAATATCATATGATGAACGAATGAAGATTTAACTTCAACTTCTTTATCATCACTAGTGGTTCGACCCAATCTTTGTACTATGTTTCCTGCCATGAAAGTAGGAATTCATCTCTTGCTAATCCCAGTCACAACAGCTACAGCTGAACATAATTTTTCCTCATTGAATAGCATTTTGTGTTCTGAAAGAAGTCACCTTCTGCCTGATCATGGGCATATCATGAAGGACTGGAAGTAACGGACACACAAGAAGACACCAAGGAGTGCAAAATTACAACAAGAAACCAAGACTGATGTACATGTAGTGCTTCATAGTAGGCTTGAATAGTCAACTTTAATTTTTGTGATGGTTTTAAAACATGAGTTAAATCTAATAAAATGGTCGTGAAACATTTTTCAGTTTTTACTATAGTGCCATACAGCCCACTTTTGCCCTCACGGTCTCAGCCCTCATCGGCCCTGACACCCCCCCTGAATATTTCAACACCCCCCCTAATTTCAATTCCTGGGGAAGATACTGGCCAGGTGATCAGTCACACCGACCCCAGAAGCAGGGTGACACAGCAAGACCTATAAACTCTGGATTCAAACTAAAAGCCTTTAAGAAAAAGACGGGTGAGATGGAAGACTTGAAGGGTAACATTCTGCTGCCAACATGGAAGGGCATCAGTGTATGCCCAACAGAGGCCCAGCCCTTCCTTGTGCCCGGCTTTCCCGGCCAGTTAGCTGCCACAAGATACGAACTCAAGCTACATTCAGGACTGGTAACTATCTAGCAGCTGCAGAACCTGTGTGTGTGTATGAATGAATGTGAAACTGAATGAAATGTTATAGCTATCACTGACTGCTTACTACAATTCTTTTTTCACAATAAATGTGACATTTTGTCTTATCCCCTTTAATAAGATCCTGCTGATTTTTATTGTATTGGTATAACATAGGTATACTTAGTCCTGCCTCAGCAGGGGGCTGAACTAGATGACTTCTCCAGTCCCTTCCAACCCTACTTTTCCATGAGTATAAGGCAGGAGACCAAGATGTGAAATAATCCCCTAGAAATGCACACAGCTTGGAGTGCCTTAGTACTAACATTAAACCGAATTTACACACAAAGCAGTAAAATTGGTCAGACGCACACAGTTCCTGGGCATTTCTGCCACACGCATGACATCACTGAGAGTCAATAACAAAGGCTCACTTCTGTGTAAAGTTCCAAAGCCATTTTATACAACAAAGCTTGGGCACAGGGTTCAATTTATTTCCTTTCATAAAACCCACCCCAAATTCCCTTTTAACCCTCCCTCTCAGTAACAACAACATTTCTGTATAATGAGCATTTAATGCTAATTTTTTTGCAGACAGTGTGATAGATCAAATATCTGAGATGGTCTGTTCTTTTTTATGTTCTATGGACACTTCGTACATTTCTTCCTATTAAATGAACACACTATGTTGTTGCTGTGTTTTGCTAGTTTTATTGATTTTTGGCTCCTTCTCCCATTTCTACTTTCAATTTTTCAAAAACAAACAAACAAACCAACCCACCATAAATAACTCTTTCTCCAATAGACAGAAGATTGCCCCCACTGAAATAGTCGGTTTTCACACTGCTGATTTCAAGAGATAACGGTTGTTGTGAAGCCTTTGACTTTCTGCTGCCTCCACTGAACTGTAAATCAACGGTGAATTTGCAAGGCAGAGCTGCTTTGCTGATAAGAGCCTATTTTTGTAAGAATTAAATTTTGATTGGCAGAGAAGAGCAGTAACATGACAAGTGTTTGAATGCTTTCCGATATTACCTGGTTTATTGGAGGCATCTTTCTCATGTGTACCAAACAATTAAACAGGCTGCTAAACAGTCGCACACTCCCTTTCCACTCCTAAAATGCCTCTCTCTTTAAATGTGGTTTAGCCATTTTACTTTAAAAACCAATTTTTCCTCACTTATGGCCTGATCCAACAAGCCTTCAAGATTTTGGGAATCTTTCCACTGACTGCAACGTGTGCTGGATTGGACCCTCACTCTTTCACTGAATCATAAATTAACAAACTGCTTGGGATTTTATTTCATTTTTAAATTCTGCTGCACCAGATTAGACTGCCAATTAATAGCCCTTGTTTGTTTGTAAAGCCCCGAAATGAGACACACAGTGACATTTATCTGTACTCTTTAGTCTTGTCATTGTGGATAGTTCTCTGAAAACATCCGCTTAATGTCCAGTGGCTGTCAAAAAGCTAACAATGTTAGGACCATTAGGAAAGGGCTAGATAATAAGACATGATATTTTCTGTCTCTATAAATCCATGGCACACCACATCTTGAATACCGCATGCAGTTCTGGTTACCCCATCTCAAAAAAAGATATATTAGAATTGGAAAAGGTAGAGAGAAGGACAACAAAAATGATTAAGGGTTTGGGACAGTTTCCATAGCAGGAGAAATTTAAAAGACTGGAATTTTTCATCTTGAAAAAGAGATGACTAAGAGGGGATACGATAGAGGTCTATAAAATCGTGAGTGGTGTGAAGAAAGTAAGTGTTATTTACTCCTTCACTTAACACAAGAACCAGGGGTTACCTAATGAAATTAATAGGCAGCAGGTTCAAAACAAACAAAAGTACTAAACGCAATGCACAGTCAACCTGTAGAACTCTTTGCCAGGGGATGCTGTGAATGCCAAATCTAGAACGGGCTTCAACAGAGAATTAGGCAAGTTCATGGAGAATAGATTGATGGAAGAATTTGTCTATTGACCTAGCTATCACCTCTTGAGGAAGTGGATTAACAGCAACAAGAGAACCCCTCCCATAGCTGTAGCGAGTGTCTACAACAAAGTGCTATGGTGCTGCAGCTGTAGCATTTTAACTGTAGACATAGCCCAAGTTAACAGAGGTAGCAATATGCTTCAGCAGCAGAGGGAAGAGCTAGTAGCAGGAGCACCTGAAGCAGCAATAGGCTCCTGCTTCCAGGGTATCATGGAAATTGTTATTAAATATATATCATAGCAATATTAAAGAAAATAGAACAAAAATATTCCTCATGGATGTATGTTGTGCTGTCATAACAAGGAAGTAATGAAAGGAAGTAACGGGAGGAACAAGGAACTCAGCAACAGATGGATGGCTGCATAAATAGATATTAATACTAAATTGTTATGGGCTGTGCTAACAGAGCGCAATTAAATGTTTGAAAAAGTTAACTTTTATAGTTAAGAAAATCAATTTGATAAATATTGTCATGAACTTTTTATTTACCTCTTCAAAAATCAGTAATAGAGAAGTCTAGAATGTTTCTAATCAGATCACAAATTCTTCCTGTTTGGCACAAAAGTACGAGTTTTCTGGACCCTTACGTTAGTCTCCTGTTTTAAACATTATCAGTAAGAAAAAAGTAATTTACTAAAGACACTGGAGATCAGAATGGAGGAAATGTCATATTTCAATGAAAATATTCTTAATGTATATAACATTATGTACATTGAAGCGACAAAGGGTCCTGTGGCACCTTATAGACTAACAGAGAAGGTGCCACAGGACCCTTTGTCGCTTCTACAGATCCAGACTAACACGGCTACCCCTCTGATACTTATGTACATTGGTTTCTAGTGATGGCATATATTTTGATAGTCCCTAGCAGTCACTGTTTATTTTAAAGTGGTTTGTGATTGTAACTAATAGTGTTTGATCAATACATTGTTTTCAAATTTTTTAAAAAACCACACTATAGTGACCATCAATTGCATTGCTGGCTTAAGTAAAACCATGGGAAACAATCCAGCAGGAGGAGCTTGTGCTCCAATTACATGTTTTAGAGAGAAACAGCTACCACATACGTGGCTCAACCATTTACCTGTGTTGTCCTGTCATGGTAAGATCTCCTCTATGTTGCTACTGTAGACAGCTCCTTTCACCACAGGATCTCAAGCACTTTACAACAAGGGAGGGTATTAAATATCTCTATTTTAGATGTCATATTAAAACTTTTCTCTTTCACTTTCTGCCAGCATCCAGGACATCTGCCAATATGAGCTATTTTGACAACTGCCTGTCCAAACCTTCCTTTGCAGGTAGCAATCAGTGAATCCCAATTCCCGAGTTCCCTGGAGCCATCTCTCTGCATTGTCGAGTCCCTCTCACTGGACACTCTCAGAAGTTCACTTGCTCCAAAGAGTACATACCAGTCTGCTTGGGTAGCTGAGGAGTCACCCCAACACACTGTTGTCATAATATATAAAGGTGTCATTTAAGGTGAGTGTGTCAGGCTTGACGTGAGTTATACTATGGGGGGCCTTTTGCCATTTGGCATTGAGAGGCTCCTAGGGTTACAGTTTAGCTCTTACTTTATTCAGAATGGCTATTTATACGGGGAACCAAACACGATAAACATATAAATCAAATATTTTTCATTTTAAAATTTATGCAACTTTATACATCTAATAGACACTGTGAAAGTCATAAGGTACACTGAACCCCGCTTAACAACCAGAAGCTATAGCAACCAGAGGCCACTAGGGGGAAGTAGATGCCTCGCCTACACAGGACCCTGAACTTTTACATTGGCCTTCACTAAGGCAGGAATCACTGTCCCAGACCGGTTTACACTGACCAGATAGCAGACATCCGAGGTCTGGCTACCACCAATCAGATGTTAACACGACCAGGGCTTTGTCTAAGTGTGTATAAAAGACCTGTAATTTCTGTATAAATTAGAGTCTTGTACCAAGGTAAAAACTCTCCTTTTTTCTGCAGAATAAAGTAACCCTCTTTCCTTGTCTGGCTGTTATTGGCTCTCAGCCAGGTGGACCCGATATTTCGGTAACAACACTGGCACTATGAAAACACTAGACTAAGATTTTTTTGAAATACACTGCTAAGCATAATTTAATTAGAAGAAGAGCACAATGAATGGAACCCCCTAATAGCACCATTTTAATTAAATAAAGATGGTGATGCAAGTGGAAAGCAGTATTATGCATAGCCACCCTCCCATGCCCCACACATCTACTGCACATCATCATCCACTTATATGTATGTGGAAGTTTCCATGAGCAAGCTGGTTCATAATATACATCTACTCAGTTTAAAAATAAAGTTGACAAAATTGTCTTAGTTGACCACAGATAAATATCAATTAAAAAAAAATAAAACTAACTTCTTAAAGCAAGGATGTTTACAGCTAATGGGTGTAATTTTATATATGAGTTTTCAAAGTTTAACTATGTGTCTAAAACTCAGATGGATAGTGTGATGTTATTGACATGAACTGTGACCATATAGATCATTGTTGCAACCAAGGTCATATAGTGGCACCAAATTTTGTACAAAGGTCAGGTAAGGTGTCCATGAAAAGGTTATGATTTGCTGGTTACGATTATGCTATCTGTATGCATGTATCATTTTTGTATTTCAAGTTATAAATATTGGCTCTATACTGTCTGTATTTCAAACTTCTGTTATGCTTCTGGGTGACACCCCAGACAATGTGGCATCAGCACTGCCTAGCCTGCTTGATAGCCCATTAAGGACCATCAGTTATATAATTGACCCACTGAGAGACATACCTGGTGACTCAGCAAGGCATGCAGGGACATGCCTATGGACAGAGCTCTAAGGTTTTTCCATGCCATGTGCTGGGTGGCTTGTGGTTGGAACAAAGAAAGCACAAGCCACATGGCAAAAGGACTATAAAAGGGAGCAGCAGCATCTCCATTTGGTCTTCAGTCCTGCTTCTTGCCTCTGGAGGAAACTTTGCTACAAACTGAAGTTCTGAACAAAGGACTGAAGGACTCATCTAAGCTGGGATGTTTGTACTCCAGAGACTTAATTTGAACCTGCAGTTTATTCCACCACTGCTACAAGCCTGAACCAATAACTTTGCCATTACTGTATGTAATTGATTCCATTTAACCAATTTTAACTCATGTATAATTCTTTCTATGAATAAACCTTTTGATTTTAGATTCTAAAGGATTAGCAACAGTGTGATTTCTGGGTAAGATTTGACTTGTGTATTGACTTGGGACTGGTCCTTTGGGATCAGGAGAACTTTTTCTTTTACAGGGTAATGGTTTTATAACCAGTCATCTCCGTAACGAGTGGCTGCTGGTGGTAATACTGGGAAACTGGAGTGTCTGAGGAAATTGCTTGTATGACTTCTGGTTAGCCAGTGGGGTAAAACCGAAGTCTTCTCTGTTTGGCTGGTCTGGTGTGCCTTAGAGGTGGAGAACCACCAGCCTGGGGCTACGACTGCCCTACTCTAAGCAATTTGTCCTGAATTGATACTCTCAGTTGTGTCCCGCCAGAGGCAGCATCGTTACAGATAACCAATTTAGCTCTGAAAAGTCAAAATGAAAAGATACAGTCATCAATCCAAATAAACATTTACATGCCTCAGTCCAGGTCCTACTTTTTATAAGAACCATGTTTCATTGTTACTGCCTTGTGATGCAATTCTGCCAGCTCTCAAACTGAGTTGGGTCAGTCCCTGCATAGGAGGCTTGTAAGGACCCTTGATATGCTGCAGAAAGTGGTGTTAGGGATTCAGCAGGTGTCAGTCTGCTTGTTTGTGAGCACCTCTATTTACCACTCAGATCAAAACCTCCTTTAGATTTGTCAGTACCCATAGTTTGTAGGGGTATTCAATCCAGTGGTTTGGCTACACAAATTAAATTCTGCTTCTATGGATTTCTCCTTCAGTTTCAACAGGATACCATATTTTTCACAATCAGTTTAAGCTATTATGCAGTGCTACCAGGTACTGTTAAAACAGTCACCACATTTCATCCCAAAGGTGACCTTTATTTCAGGCTTTGAAAGAGCAACAAACTGTTTGCAGTGCAACATACTACAGATTTTGTCATTTTAGTGTTCTATATCAACCTCGAAAAAACAGCACAGAAGAGACATTTTCCTCTCACTGCAATTGGTTAAGGATTACCTGAAACAACTTACTCTAACAAAAAACTGAAAGGAAAACACAAGCAGAGATTTTCACTCCCTACTTGAGACCTAACAATTTCACTTTCAATTTCACAATTTCAAGAGCTAATCTCCAAAATATAGAAGAATTCAATAACATTCTTACAGCAAAATTGTATCTCATGGCTATTTTCCAGGTCAAATTGTCAAGGGCATTAATGAGCAAGTGCAATGGAAGGGAATTTTTACCTCCTTCTAGTGTCAGCCTTCAACTGCATACCTTTGAGGGATTAACATGAGCCCCAAAGAGTAGAAGAAATTGTGCCAGGTCAAATACTTCCCTTTCCTCAGTGAGCACTGCCTTTTAATAGAACTCTTCCCAAATAAATATATGAGCCTGCATTTTAATTTGCATGGATGTTCTATCAGTCACAGGTATTGTTTATGAAAATATTTCCTTTATTGTGTGTAAACTCTTCACAGTTCCCGTAGTCCAGTTTTCCCAAACTGTACCATGAATTAGGTCACTAAGATTATCTGGATTTGGCTAAATTCTCAATAGAGGTCTTTCAAACATATTACCCCCTATTAGATGGCTGCCCCTTCGTGCAACCATGGTACAAGCTCATAAGAAGACACTATGTCCTAAAGATTTCACAATTTAAGATAAACAAGTCAAAAGAGGGTAAAATAGGGGTGAAATTAAACACAGGATAATGTGCACATTTTGTTGATTGTCTTAAAACACGAATTTCAAATTGAGATGACATTGACCTCCTTCATGGCTACAAGATTTCAGTCTATTTCTTGTACACTAAATCTTACAGCCACTTCAAGCTGTTCTTTCCTGCTTAGCTGACACTCTACAGATTTTCAGGCCCATATATTCAGATAGAGTCCCTAAGGCTGCAAAGTATATGAAGTTTACATGACACTAATGGCCAGCACACATTATACCAGTGCTATATTATTATGACATCCAACTTGTATCATGCACTGGCCAGACAGACCAACCCTGTCCCACAGAACTGCTATTTGATAGTATTTGTGTTGTACTACTCCAGTGTCCAACACAATTCAACGAGACCATATGGTGCAAAGAGAGGAGGGAAGGGTTCAACTAAGCCACAACAGTAGGCAGCAGGTAGGGTGACCAGAAAATAAGTGTGAAAAATCAGGACAGGGGTTGGGGGCATCTATAGAAGACAAAACCCTGAATATCAGGACTGTCCCTTTAAAATCAGGACATCTGGTCATCCTAGCAGCTGGTGAATGGTCCACCTGCTGCTAGTGAGGAGGGGAAACAGTGGAGGTGGTAGAGCAGCAATGAAGAACCACCAGGGATGGACACTTCTGCCTTTATGTTTAACTGTATCTGCCTTTTTACAGTCTGCAATGGTGGTAGCCATGCAAATCCAGAAGAAAGTCCCCCACAGACCTCCTAGTTGGATCAAATACCCCAAACTGTCTCAAAAGGGCGACAATAAAAATAACTTGCTGACTAGATGAGAACCTCTAGTCTCCAAACTCCACGGTCTGTGGAAATATGCCCCTGGGTCTGTCTGCACCAGAACAGATCCTGATCGACGGCCTCCAAGCCAGGGTTCTGGTTACCGCATAGGAAGAGGTTGGAGATAACCTCATCCTCAAGAAGAATCTCTCCTTCTCCCACCTCCAGTGGACTAGATCCACAAAGGGGACTTAGACTCAATGTTCCAAACACTTAATTTTTAGGTACCCTTCCGCCAAGTGGAATCCTCAGCCCCAAGTTAAGCACGCAGGGTTCCTATATAATGCATGGGAAGAGTTAAGCACCCTACATGCAATTCAAAGAAGCCAGCAAGCTGAGCAGAGAGCTGCCGGAGTTAGCCAGTAAAGAATGCTAAGGAGAGGAGCAGGGCATAAACCCCACCCCCAAAGGGAGTTAGGTGCCTAACAGGAAACACCTACCTCTGCTTCAGATTCACTATGAACCTTCTCCTGGAGTTGGGCGCTAAGCCAGATCAGTACTTTCTTGCAAAACACTGAGGTGGTGGTGATGGTGGTGCCCATTTATATCCAATAGTTCAGTGGTTAGTGCACTCACCCAGCTCGTAGGGACCTTTTCATAGATCCAGGAAGACATGCAAAGTACAGTAATCAAAAACATCAGTACACAGGCTCCGAAAAGTAGAATGCTCACCCCAAAAAATGCCTCTAGTGCTCATGTTTGAGCCAGTAGGATTTGAGGAGGAGTTGATATACAGTTGACGTGACCCCAAAGCAATGGAATATACAAAGATGACCAGACCACTTCCTGCTACTGTCCCATGTTGCAGATTGTTTGCAGCAATTCAGTTACCTTAGATGTGGGGGGTGAGGAGGGAGGAGTGTCCAGGCTGGCACTACATCAATGAGCTTCCTAGGGTAACTTAAATGGACAAATGTGCAGAGAACCATCAATAAGAGAATTTGGGTATAGGGGGATGGCACTTCCCACCAGTGGAACCTTCTAATGTAGACATGCCTTTAGATCCCAAAATCAGTCTTATGGAGGAGTCTAAGCAAAGGCCGGGCTAAAATTCAGGACCCTGGTCTAAACATCAAGATATGTTTGTGTGAATGTACTGGAAACTAATTGCCATCATGCAATTTAACATCCTATATTTAAATATTTGTGTTACCAAACTAGATTACTTTGACTTGAAAAAGTAGTTACCTAATTTAGGTGAGAAAATGATTGACAGTCAGGATTAATAAACCTTCCTCTTGTATTTTTATTTAGAAATACACAAATGCCTGCAAGTGACTCTGAAAAGCAAAAGGAGACCACCACAAATCACAATGTTCAGTCTTCTTAGTTCCAAAATTCCATCTCTCAATAACTCAGCTTCTTCAGTGGTAAATACTGAAGACACTTAGATCTAGTAGAAGACTCTGCTGGAAGTTTTTGCCTGTATCAACTTGTATTGCTATTTATTGCAGAGGTATTTACCATCCCCTCCACAGACCATACCACAATTATTATTGCTGCATGTCAAAAATCCTCAGGATGAGCATTAACAAATCTCTGACTAGTCACTATTACTTGATTTTCTATATCTCATGTTGAAGTGGCCTTATAAACCATTGGGAAACATTTTATTATTAATATACTGTAACACTGACCTTACAGATGTACGAATTTGAGGTTTTAACTCCTTTGCATCTTCATGTCACAACGGCTATTGTAGTATCCATCAGGTTTCTCAAGACCCTCCCATACCTATACTCATAGCTTCTTTATGGCACAACCCCCATTTACCTGTGATCTTGGTACTCAAGCCATTACTCATTTTTTATTTTGTCCTGCCTGAGGCTGGAGTCCAGTTTTTCCTCTGAGAATGCCCGGAACTAATATCCATAAATAGACAACAAGGAAAAATGGAAAAAATCCATGGAAAAATGAAAAAAATTCATCCAGAAAACAATAAAAGTAAGACCACTGGACCAGTAAATTGTCTTTTCACTAGAGGCAGAATTTCTAGTAAATTACAAGATAAACAGAATTTAGCTTCCAGTGTCCTTTCTCTATCAGCACTGAATTACCCTGGTTTTGTAGGGATTAGCAGAGATGGCAGGCTAAAAAAAATAAATAAAAACATGGAAAATTCATCCTGATGTCCAAAGCTGGCTCTAAACTCCATTTGCAGCATTGTCCCATAAATTGAGATGAAAGATATAGACAACTGCAGGAAGTGTGATCATTGTGGAAATTACTACCCATTCCTGATTCAAAATATTTTACGCTGTGCTTTAAAATATCTTGGTTCATAATTAACTCAACTTCTTCCTCACCTAAGATGAATTCAATACATTTACTAAATTAGTTTTACATTCTGCATAAGATACTGCATTTTTAAAATGTGTTTTTCCACTCTCTGTAGTATTTACATTGAATTTGGTCAAATAATATTTTTACTAAGATCATCTACTCTATATACAAGGACTAATGATTTGAAGACATCACAAAGCTAAAACTGAAACAACTTTATTCCAGAAATTCCTTATTTCTAATTTCAAAACACTAAACAGTTAAATGCATAATATGAAACTATGGTCATTGGTAGTAAAATTTAACAAGGGAAAACGTAATTACAGTGATGTACAGTAGAATCTAATTGCAGGTGATCTCAAACTAAGTGTGTCAAATCTATACACGAAAAATTTAAGTTAAAGAATAAAAATCCATGCAGAAGTCAGTAGGCATCCAGAATATCTTAGTTGATGTAATGTATCAATGTTCCCACAGATGAAACAGAAAGATTTTCGTATTTCACTCTCTTTTCCCTGCTAAGGCCGCTCATGATTTTTTTTCTCTTGTGAGTGTTTTAAGGTATAGAACTCCAGTCCTTTCCAAAGTTTTAAGATTATATATCTTCCCTAAACAATAATGAGTGTTAAAAGGAAAAGTATGCTATCTATTCTACTTAAAGTTCAGTGAAAGATATCGCTGAACTGCTAGCCTTCGATCTTCCCCATCAAAGCAGTTCAGGAACTTCATGTATATCCTTAAAAAGTCAAGTAAAACAGTATGGGTCCCTATGTACATGTACAACAATACAAACACATATTTGCAGGACAGAGAAGAGAGCAATTAGAAAATTAGGTCTTCAACAAAAGATGCTACTTGCTAGAACCCAAGGTTTTTGCCTTTGGCTTCAGCCTTTGAAAAAAGCTTATTGACTTGCTGTACAGATGAGAAATAAGAAGCAATGAGGGAAGTATCCATTTTATGAAGAGGGAATTATGGGTACACAGATTAAAAAGATAGTGGGGACTGGAAACTTGCTCTCGAACAACCTTCAGGCAAGGGAGAACTTTCCTTCTCTTTCCATTCATGCTGCAAATTTAAATGCAATTTTTATTTAGCTAGGAGGTGCACCATTTGCCCCATCAGTTGTCAGCATATATCCTGCTCTACCCCAATAATAAAAGTAGCCTCAAGCATCTAAGTTGAGAAATCTTCAACAACTACATCTGGAAAATACGGTTCTCAAGAACTAAACGATAAAATGTGAAATTCTAAGACTAATTAACATTATACTAGTTGCTCCCAACCTTCTGCTGCACTGGGCTGCTCTAAAAAGAAAGGATCTATTTAATTGCCTACTGTACTATTTAAAACCCACCAGCAACTTCAGCCTGCTCCATTGTTGTAAACTTAATATTTAAAGTTTCAAAATTGTTTAGACATAAATTGCACACTGCACGTCACACAAATAAAACATACATCATTTTTCATTCAGTCAAAACCACACTAGCAAAATGCTGTTATCACACTTATTACTATGAGTTTACTGAAAACCTGCTCAGTTTTATTTTTATGATGCCAACTTTAGAGAAATGGTATCAATTCCAACAGCCCATTTCACTACATGGCTTTTCCCCCTTCTATTTGTGTAGGTGCTGAGCAGTGCTGGTTCTAGTGGTTATAAAACAGATGTGTCTCAGCAGCCAGAACTGTAAAATTCAAGGAGAAAAAGATTAAGAAAATTAAAACAATCTATACTTTCTCCAACAAAATTCAGCAGCATCTTTTATCTCTGATAGTTACCGTTAAAACTGATGAAAACACATAGTATAAAGACCAGGAAAGTTTACTGATGATCTACCACAGGAAAAAATATGACTTTACAAGTCAGTATAATACCTCATGTGTGTTACTGTATATTGTCAATCAATCAGTTGTGTTTTTCTCTCCTAAAGGAATACGATCCCAAAGCTGTAGCAACTGTTCTCCAACCTGTGGTTCCAATTCCTGCAGACCAGAAGAAAGAAAACTTAATGACGCATTTAATGCTAAGAGGCATGAAACAGGATGACCACAACACAAAGAAGCCAATTACAGCAATGGAGGTAAAGACAAAATGAGCAGCGTTTGGTTTTTGTTTTGTTTGAAAGAGTGAATCCCATTTGCTATTAATACATACTAAGCACAATCAGATACAGGTGTTCAACAGATATATTACAGAAATCATCACATTAGATACTCAAATACTATGGTGATAAGTGTGGTATAAGAACCTCTATAGTACAATAGAAAAGTTAAGCATATAACCTAGCCTGGCTCAGCCAAAAAAGCAAAGGTAAAATGGTAAAATGTCCATGTGGCTGTATTCCCAGAATTTTGAGATAAACCAATTCAGACTGTTTATATGTTTCCTCCATGACTTTTCCTAGAATCATGGTCAGGGCTCCTTCCTGGTAGACCTACTATAGAATTCTAACACTCTCACACAATGTTAGTGTATACAAAAGAACACCCTAAGCACAACTTAAAAAAAAAGAACACAGATGTAAAGAGTTAGAGTCCTTATGCTCCACTCCGTTCAAGAACAGTTCAGATGAGTAGAGAGTGGGGCATAAGGAGCTGGTTACAGTTCACTAATTTGTGTTACCAGGCTCCAGTGCAACTCAGGGTTGCACAGAAGCAACCCTAACTTAGGACATTGGCATAAGGATTTGTAGAGGATTGGGCACAGTAGAGCTCCATTCTGCCACATTCCTTTCCCTCCCCATCCCATCTCGCTGACATAATTCACCCTCAGAACTAGGGACAGCTGGCCACAGGAGGTAGCAAAGTTGCCTCCACAAGTTTTCTGTCTGGCGAGTTTCCCTGCACAGGGAGAATTCTCCATAAGCTATCTCAAGTCCCTGTCTCGCTTACAGACACAAAAACATCTTTGGGATGAGAAAGTTCAGGATCTCTCAAACCTGTGTACTGCCTGTATTGCTATGCGGACCCTAGAAGCATCCCATATGCGCTGTAAAAACCTGAACATAAAGTGATTTGACTTCGCATCAAATGTGACAGACTTGCAAAGATCTGGCTTTCCTTCAATTGCTCATTATATTCAAAAGCAGCATTGCATGCCCTTTGGACAAAAACACCCCAGCACACTATGCTCTCAAATCCTCCATCAATTCGTGAAGGGGAGCATGCTTTGATATTGCCCATGGGGCCATCCCAGAGATTCATGGATTCTTCACTACATGATGAACGCCATCAACTGCAGTCACTCTGGCTGGTGCAATGGTCCCCAGCAGACTGCGCGTGTTTGATACCTCTAGTCGCTTGTGGCCTCAGTCTGGAGAACTGGGCCCAGAGAGAATCAAACTCCACCCACCATCTCTCAAGATAGTGATACAGTCTTCTAAAACTATACAAAAAACTCAAGGTCTCCGCTTTGAATCTTCTTCGGGTGACAGGGACTTTAACTATCATTGCTGACAAATCTGAGTATGGCTGGAAATGCATCTCAAGTTGTGGTCCTCTTAAACACTGTGAAAAGCAAGTTAGTTTCCAATTAACTGAGGTTCTTTTGGACATTGGCAAACCTACTGTGTTGTTTTCAAATTGAACAAAAAGCTGGCTGGATTTTATGAAACTATTTACTCTGTACAAAAACAAAACAACCCCAATTCAGAACAAGCTTCAACCAAGCAGCACTGTAGCGGGGTGGCTACCCCGGCTTCTGTCCTGAGGGGCTTGAAACAGCCCTAGGAGAGGGCTGGAGCTCTGAAAGCTGAGCTGATTGGGGGAAGTAGCTGCAGCTGGGCCACGCCCCAAACAGAGCTGGCCACTATAAGAGGCTGTGAGCCAAAAGCCCAAAGAGTCTCTCTCTGCGTTCAGAGAGAGAAGGGCCTGGCTGCCAGGAGCGAAGCAGGGACCTGAAGTGGTGCAGGGCTGGGGGAAAGGCTAAGGGAGCCGGGGAGCTCCGGCCTAAGGAAACCCCAGGCTGCAGGCCTGGTAAGGCCAGCCCAGGTACTAGGGTTGCAGGGGCAGCCCAGGGGTAGGCAGAGGCAGCAGGTTCAAACCCCCTTTGCCTATGATGAGTGGCTTACACTGCAGTCTGCCCCAGTGCATGGGGCTAGATGGCGACTGGCAGTAGCTGTAAACTGAGGCGAAGTGGGGATAGTGGGTGGGGGTTCCCCTGGGAGGGGGAGACCCTATGAGTAAGGCTGTGGGGTACTGCTAGTGGGGGCAGCACCCCAGAGAAAGGGGCACCGGGTCCGGGGAGGGAAACGGGGGCCAGAGAGTGGTCAGGGGTTCACCGGCCAGAAGAGGGCGCTCCAGAGGCTGGTGAGCTAATTCCCAAGGACGACCAGCAGGAGGTGCCGCCGGGTGAGTCCAACCATGTTACAAGCACAAAGGCAAGGCAAAACAGTGCAGGAGAAGGAGTAATTCCAGAGGATTTCTGACTACCATCTTAGCAATAGAGTGTGGATGAGTAACACAAAACCATTATCTCTTTAGGACAGATGAGTTTCTAGAGCATAAGGACCTAATCTTTTTTTTTAAAGTATATTGCCATGTAGATACAACAACTGGCACAAATTTACAGGCTTTCGGAGGGCAGAATTATGAGACAATTTTAATGTACTATATATCTGGATAAAATCACAGCTAGTCAATTTCTAACAAAATCAGGTGCTAAAATCCTCTCCAAGTCCATTTTCACAGTTCATGAAGTAATCAAACTACTTGCCAATTCCTTTTTGACATTATCATTGTTTAAAATATTATAGTCAAGCATGTAGCAGAAAGTGTTCAAAAGACCTATATTCTATTATTTCCTTCCCTTTCATAAATATTCAGTAAAAAGTACATTTATATTCCATTTCATGCAAGAAGATACACTGACTTGATTGGTTTAGAGACATTTCTTTTAACAAAAAACTAGAGGCTTTGCAGCATGTGTCATTCATTGTGAGATGGTGTTCTCTATAGCTTTTAAATACATGGGTTAAACACATTGGGAATGATAAATTAGTATTGCTTCTGCAATACCCTGTCTTCTGCTCTATACTGAAGATTTCAAACTTCTTTTGAAGAGACACTCCTCCTCCTAGCAAACCCTACAGCAAAGCCTTTAGTAAGTTAGTGGTAACACAACCCAGTGTGCTAATAACCTGAATTGAAGTTTACCAGATAGGAAAGGTAAGAGTGGGCAGAAGCTTAAAAATCATAAAAGAAAAAAACCCACGCATTAAGATTATTATATAAAATGGAGAGTAATGAAACCACAAAAACCACCCCAGCAATATCCTTTTAAATACACCATATATTAAACACTGAGCAGTGTAAACATATTTCAAATGAGAATAAATGCTACCTGGCCATCTCTGCTTATTTGTACTTTCTTATTATCATTCCAAGGGTTGAGTAAGTGGTGTGCAAACTGAAAGGGAAGACTTTCTTTCCGGATCCACTCCACCTTAAACACTCCTCCCAAGCCTGTAGAGCCCCAGTCCTGACTTTTCTCACGTCCTATTTCTGAAGACATTCTAGCAAAACCCTGTGGGAAAATTTAAAGTAAAACATATATTTAATTGAAAGACAAAGCTAATCAGATTGTATATAATCAAATAATACCCTTCCATCGTGGAATAAAATATTCATTTGTATTTACATTGACATTCTTGGATTAAGAGAACTTCACTCAAACATCAATCCTTCACCTCACCTCCATGGAGGCACACACGTATATTTTACTCCTTTTCCAGATGAGAAAACAGAGGTATAGAAAAGTTAAGTAGAGGAATCAATCAAATGTTTCCATATGCAATTCATGTCCCTTGGTGCATAGGAGTGGGGTTTTTGGATTTTCGGAATCACCAATTTGTGTACTGGGGTATTAGAATTTTCATATTTTATGAAGCTGAACAACAACTCAATGTACTTAAACATCTCAGCCAGCACTATTTTTCTTTCCTTGGTCAAAGACAGAAATAATCAACAAGATATATAAATATATGAAAAGTATTTTAAAAAAAAACTAGTTACAAAAAGCTGTTCCATGTACTGGAATGCAATTAGGCCAAAACATGCAAAACAGAGCAATTTAAGATTAGAAGGAATATTTGTTCAGCAGAGACTAGTTTTTGTAATCCATCTTGAAAATTTCAATGGTGACAACTGAAACTAATTGCAACTTCCGTTTTTTCACCTAAATGCCTGATGTAATATATTAAACAGGGAGTCTAACACTGATGCAGATTCCCCCCCACACACCCCAGGTCTTGATAATTTAAACAAGAAAAATACTGACAAATTATTTTATTTTCTTGTATATTAAATGCAAACAAAGTCAAAAGTATAGTAAAGCAATAAAGTACATGGCAATAATATTTTAATTTTCCAGTCGATTCCTATTTACATCTAGAACATCTGATCACTGAACTAAAAATCAGTTGTCTAGATGCAAGTGATCACGAACTAATTACACTTGTAATTTACAAACAAAACACAGTCCCGACCAAGAAGCTCAATCTATATAGTTTATCCAAGAGAAGATTAAAACGTTACTTGATCAAGGTCTAACAAATACCTGCATGCAGAGATTTCTCACCACAAGAGGCTCTAATCTAGCAAAGACATAAGATCCAATAGCTAGAAGGTAAAGCTAGACAAATTCAGACTAGAAATAAGGTACAAGCTTTTAAGATCCATGTTAATTAATCACTGGAACAACTAGAAATGTGGTGGATTCTCCATCACTTGAAGTCTTTAAAACACAATTGGATGTGTTTTAGGAAGACAGATTCTAGCTCAACCAGAAGTTGTGGGCTTCATGCAGAAGTTACTGGGTGAAATTATATGGCCTGTGTTATGTGGGAGATCAGACTAGATGATCATAATGGTCCTACCTTCTGGCCTTAAGATCTATGTATCTAGGACAAATATTCGGAGCGAGCTGTCTGTGTATTGGCATCTCTCCCAGTCTAGGGAGCCCCATGAGTGTTAGAGGAAGTTTCCATAATAAGATCACAAATGTACATTATTATATATTTTTAGCAGTCAGAGAAAGAAAAGCATGAGGATACCCTTAATTATTTTCCCCCTTTGTTTTTAATTCCAGAGAACTCATGAAGGACACAAACATTATTCTGACTAAGACTGAACTGCATCCAGAGTGACTTGGCTTTTCAATGACTTTCCTGTGTTAGTTAGGGGAGACCCCAGAAGGATATGAAATGTTCTTTCTCCATCACTACTTATTAAAACAGTTGTAAAGATTTAAAATCATAAGCAAAACTCCCATTCTGTGCATGGTAATTTGTTGCACTGCTATGAGACCACCAGACTGAGCTAATTTTAAATGCTAATTTAAGACTCACCTGAAAATGTCCTGATCCTTGAACTGAAAATACCAAGTAAACCATGCTGCTTTCCCAAAAGGCTCTATTTAGTTTTCGCTCATTACTTGGAGTTGTAGACCAGATACCTTTTTGTTGAGAAATATCAAGGTTTCTCAAGTTGCTGCTCTTCATAATGAAGTACCGAACTGGCATATTTGGTCTGGGTGAAGGAGACTTGGATCCCTACAAAAACGAAGCAAATTTCATTTCTAGTATTTGAACAAAGCAAAAATCACTTGCTTAGCCATCTTTTCACTAAGTTCTACAGAAATATAGTCTTGCAGAAAGAGGAATTTCTTACTACCCAGTGAAAACGAATAGGTTTGTTTCCAGTCATGTAAAAATCAAGGAGGCCATCAAGCACAACAAGTAACACCTGTAACTCCTTCATCCAGACTCTGCTCCTAATGTATTATATGACTTTCAAATTGTGGCAAGCACTATATTTGTCTAGGGATGTTATAACCATCATCCCAATTTGAGTGATTAGACACCTCTTTTTAGATCCCTGCCCATCTATGTATGCTTGGTACCTAAAAGGTAATTTCAGATTCAGACAATTTACTACCAAGGCACATTATGGATGCATGCTAGTATACCTCCATAGTAAGGCTGCACCAAAATTTTCCCATTAAAGGGACCTTTTTACATTAGAGAAATGAAAAGGCCTATTAGGTCATGCTACTAATTAATTTGATAATCTGATTGTGAAATAATTAAGCACATGGCATTTAATGATTTTCGTACATTATTCTAAAACCATGAGGATAAAGCAAGGTGAATTTAATTGAGTAGTAATGTATACGTGTAAATAAGAAACATACATATTCTTGCACACACATGTAGCAAAATGCTCTGTATCTCCATGCCAAAAGCTTTTCAATTTGCTCTAATTCATCACTCTATGAAGAATTCCTCTGATGATAAATTTTGTTGTGTTCAAACTATAGTACTAAGGGTATTATTGTAGAGTGTAAGCTCTTAGGGGGATGAACTCCTTTTACATTTGTATAGCACTTTATACACTGGGACCGGGATCCTCGATTAGGATCCACAGGTGCCCTTGTAATACAAGTAATAGGCTGCTCTTTTTACCTCTGAAGAATGTTAGCAAGATTACTTCAGATATTCTGTAGTTTAACACTTATGAATAAGATGATATTTTACCTTTCCAGATGATGGAGGAGAAGGACTGGCACATGGACTGGGATAACTACTACTGTCTGTGGATTTTACAGATGACTGATCTGACCTGTCATCTGAACTTCGTTTAGAGTGCAAGATACCTCTTTCTTTGTATTTCTGTGGTGGGTGAAATGCTGGAGATGTAGATTTCATTAGGACTCTGAGGGAGGATAGGTGAAGATATAAAATTGTTCAATGTAACAAATGGTTGGTACAAACACCAATCATAGCAAAAATAAAATTTCAAGCATTACATTACTTACACAGGTTAAACAATTTTCAGTTAACTTTAAATACCAGTTATTATTTGTTTTTGGAGGATGGGGCTTCTGCTCCTCCTTTCCAGAGACAAATTTGGTGGAAAGGGTGCATTGGCAGCAACTGCCCCCTCAGAGGACAGACATATTTGGAAATATATAGTATTCTATCACACCCACCCACGCTTCTTAGGACAGCAAGATCTTTCAGTTTATCTTCCTTTCTAATGATGCAGGAGACAGATCGCCCCCTTCCCCACCCCTCAATCAATCTGGTTCTGAATTTAAGTGTAACGCTATTTGACAATTAAGAAATGATTTTGGTGGATTTTTTTTTTGTAAAGTTAGAACATTTTACAAGTCCCATTTTGAAGGGACTGGACATTATGAACACATACAAGCATGGTGGGAGATCACTGCAAGAAGCAATTTTTAATGCCATCACAATATATCATATGTACAGCTCTGCTAGGTGCCTAACGAAAACTGTTGTATCACACAGCAGAGTTAGGTGTTTTACTGTTTAATTTCTCTTAGTATTAGACTTGCATTTAATAGACACTAACCCTCAGACCAACTATTTTTAAAAAGACCTTTGAAAAGAAAAGTGCTTGTTTCTGCACAATAGACCTATGCCTAGCATCATGATCCATAGGCACCATGCAAGGTTTAAACAACTGTATGACAAATTTGAAATTTACTGATATAATTAAAAACATCTGTTTCTATCCATGTCTTTGTAGAACCTTTACAGGAATGGAACCTATAAAACACAGCCATAAACCTACCAACACAACAAGAAGAATTTACTTCACATCTAGTTCAGGCATGACTCTGATTTCAATCTGGTCACCTTTGTAGAATCTATTGTAAAAACAGTTATTGGTCTCTTTTCTCCACTATGCCCCCTAAAATATAACCTGAAAGAATTCAAGGTACCTTGGAAATACATAAATAAAAGTAAGTAACATTTTCTTCAAAGTATAAAAATTATTACGCCAGTAAATTAGATAACTTGCTCCTGTCTCAACAGGGCACGGCTTTTCATAGTGCTATTTATGAGTAGATGTGGAGGAAAGAGATAAATGAAAACAAAGTGGAGACTGAAGAATTAAAATGGAATAGCAAAAGTGTGAGGAGGAGAGAAAGGTGAGTATGCAAGATGGAATAAGAAAGTGTGACCGCACAGAATGACCAATTTTCACTTTGTGAGTAGTCGCTGTGAAAAGTGAAATTTTCTGTTGAATACACACATTTGAACCAGACTTACTTTTCACACTTTATCCCATTGAAAACTGTACTATTTCACTCTACTCCACAATCACTGTTATGATTTGCCACAAGCAGAAATACAGGTAACACTTTTCCACCTACCAAAAACTACCACTTATTGTCTCTGGAAGGTTTCTACCAACTTACTTTTCAGCATTAGAAGAGTCATCAGAGAATTCTGTTTCTGCTGAGCTTTTCCTACTGCTATTTGATCTCCAAGAAGATGCTAAGGGAAGTTCTTCAGAAGACATAGGTCTTGGTCTTTGCCCAATTCCTGAAGGTTGCTGTAAGCCTGCAGACTGCTCTTCAGTACTTAAAACAGCTATGATTGCTCTTATAGTTGCTTCATCAACTTGAGACCAAGGTTTAGAAGGAGCTCGCATGCGGCGCAGAAATAAACTATGCCATTTCTGCCTGAGTTGCAGCAGCAGACTGGCAGCCTGTAATGAATTTCACCTCTGTTAAAAAGGACTGATTGCAGATAGAGGGGCCTCCCCTCAATATACTAAGCAGACAATGTGTGACATTCTAGAGAGAAAAATGTTCAAAATGTGGCATACATAATTTCTGAGTAAAACTGAAAATCAGTTTTAAAACTACTATCCTATCACATTGTCTTGTTTTCTGAATATTCTTCTCCAACTTTTTTCTGAAATAAATTTTAAAACCACTTTTATGTTGCTTCTCCATCTAATCTTTCCCATGACTTTTTGCTTGTGACATTCCATCTCCTGACTTTTCTTTTTATTTAAAAAATGACGTTTATTGTTTTTATATAAAATATAAATACAACAAAACAGAATGTTTCCTGAGTTTTCCTTATTCAGATTTCTTGGCAGTCTCTAATTTTTTGTTTAGAACCTAGTTTTCATTTGTTCACCTGTTTTTCTTTTACCTTATGCCTTTTTTCTGTTAATTCTCTTTCCAACTACATACTCTGCTGTCACAGTTGGATTTAAAAAAAAAAAAAGTCTTAAACCATCAATTTTAACTGAAATCTATTAAGTAAGAGTTCAGTGTGGACATTACGTGAACTAGTCAAAGCCTTCCAAGCTCACTTTAAAAAAGCATTCTACAGATCTCTACATTTGTCTGTATTAGATCTGATAGACTTTTGCCTAGTAGCGCACGCTCCTCATCCTATTTTAGACTGAACACAATTTTAAGAGGGGGCATTAAGCTAAAATGCCTGTCTCATTAGTGTATTTTCACCTGCTACTTGAACAATCTCTTGACTTTTGCTTCCCCCTCAAACTCTGTATCTCACCATTTCCTATTTTTCCTTCCAATCATCTCTCCTCCTGCCAACTCCAGATTGCACCCCAACATCTCCTCCCTACAGAACTGATGCCCAGCTTTGCCTAACGGTGCCCCGTCAGATTCTTTCCCAACCCAGGTTCGCTTAAGATTGGCCACTTCCCAATTACTATCATTACCACTATCACTCATTCCCCACCTCCCTCAAGATTTGCACTCTCTAGATTCACCCATGACAGTTCTCATATTTGGCTCTCTCCACTTGCCCTCTTCAACTCCAGAAGTGATCACTTTGCCCCTGCTTGCTCTAGCCTCTGCTACTCCTTCCCTCAGGCTGCCTAACCGGGTTCTGCTCTGAAGCACCACCTAAGGAAGCGGAAGCAGCATAGTGTTGATTGGTGCTCAACAGGATTCACTTAATGGCTGCGTGCAGTTAAAACAGGAAAATACGAAAGGCAGCTTCCTTTATGGAAATGTAGAAGCTGCCAGAAGAAAACAGTTAAGACCTGTGCATCTTGATAATGTTTGATGGACCTCCACACACAGACACTGCATAAGAACAGACATTTATTTATTGAACAAGTTTTAAGGGAATTCCCCAAATGGAAGACTCACTGACTTGTTCCTTATTTGGTCCCCAGGCAAACTCTGATGTGTACATCTAACAGTGGTGTTATTTTTACAATGGTTTCTGGTGTAAAGGAGATGGTAAACAGATTTAGAAAAGTGATACTCAAACCGGAAGCAACTATAACCCCCCACCCCAAAATCCCAGATTTAAAAACAAAAACAAAACAAAACCCACTTTCCAGTGTTTCTGTATTCCGTTTATAATATATTCTCCTTTACCATCTTACTTTTCAGTGATCTGGATAGTTATAAGCCAGTTTACAACATCAGGTTCTGATCCTATATTTGATAATGCACCTCCTTGTACCTATTAGATTCCAAGAGACTTAGACTTCAATGGGATTCGTACATACAGGTATCCGCATTAATGGATCTCAGTGCAGCATAAGGACATTAATTTGTTGTAATAGGAGAAGTGGATTACATTACATTTATTACTTCAGTTCTTGATTAATTCAGGAGAAGACAGGTTGTGAAAAAATCCTTCTGTCTTGTATAAATATATCTGATAATTTGCAAAGACATTAAGAAAAGTTGTGGGCAAGTAAGCATATTTATGTCAATATATGATATACCCAGGTCTTGACCACAGTTACTCTGAATCCTAAAAAAACCTCAAACCTTGTTGCTTATTTCAACCAAGCGTTTCTATTTAGGTCTCCTAAGGGTGGGGTGCATGTTTGTGGGTGTTTTAAAGAAAGATGCACAATTATTTTCAACTTCTCAAAGAAATTCTGGAAGATCCAACTATTTTAAAAATCACAGTAAAGGGAAGAGATTCAGAATGCAAACAGTATTTGCTTCCTGAAAAGGGGTAGAATTATTCAGTTAATACATTACCTACCTCAGGATCCAGTTTGAAATGTAGCCATTCATCTAGCTTCAATGCAGCCAGATTAGCAGTCGTTCTGTCTTCCATCTCGCTATCACTACTATCATTAGGAACACCATCCACTAAATTAACATAATTTTAAAAAAAGGGTAAGTCAGCATTTTTATTAAACTGTGTACTTGTATTTTAAATATGAAAATTAAATTTCTTCCCCCACTAGTTTTGAACTTTTCTGTTTAACATTTTCTCTTTTTTCCCTATACTTATATTTTAACATTCACCTTAATTAGAACTTTTCTGTTTAATTTAGGACTATAAAACGTCTCACAAGAGAGTTTGCTAATTTGGAGTATCTACCTCTACTTCAGTATCAGAGCAGAAAATACTGCTTTTATTCCTCAGGTCCAATGAGGGTCCAATCCTTATGCACCACACAAAAGGCGTTCATTTTTTCTTCCATTTTGTGTTATTCCATTATTTACTCTTTAAATAGTATAGTTCATAAAAATTCCAGGATGTTTTCTATGAGACCATTAACACATTTTTGGATGGTTGCAAGAGCTATGGTTTTGGCTTTGACCCTCATAATTTACCCCAAATGCATTAAATATTCCTGTATAAGCAGCACTGAGGTTCCAATATGTCAGAGTACTGTATATTATTTGAAAATTTCTAATTCCAAGTACACTGTACCTCTAAAGGATGAGGGCTCCTGTAAAGCATTACTTGGCAACCGAGCTGGACCACAGAAGAGGGACACAGTGACCGGCGTCACAGCTGAACAGCATCTGATGTTGGCTATCCTGTGTGCTCTAGTCATTTCATCATATATAAGCCAGTCTGTGGGGAGTGCTTGAATTGCTGCAGCTTGACCATTTGCTGGAGGAATCTGTTAGCAAAAGCAAACAAGGCTCTTGTACCATTTCTTTGTTAGATAATCAAAACATTCAGGAACATTTAAAAATAAATTGGTTGCAGGGTTGTCACAGTCATAAAAGTGTCACTGATACTGTGATTTTTCGATTAGTACATGACAATCTGGCACAGGGGTCACAGTACCAGTCATGACGGAAGGGTGGCCAGGCCAAACCTGAGCAGCACTGTGACACCATACACCAGGTTGTAATGGCCACAGCAGGGAGCCAGGCCCAACACTATGGGATAGGAGTTGCTGCTGCAGGGCCCTCCAGCCCTCCCTGCAGGGCCTCCCATTCCCCAGGGGCAGAACCCATTCCCCACCCCCTGCCCCCCACAGCTCATCCACATGACTTTACACACCATTTCCTCCCAAACTTGTGACTTACTAAATTTACTATGACTGCTCAAATTTTTTTTTTATAAAAATGCCATAACAAATCTGCCGCCCAATAAACTGTTTTACAGTTTAGGATTTTAAAATAAAGTACAGTAAAAATAACTCCAACCCATCCAGCCAATTTACAAAAACATTTTCTTTATCTTCCCCATAGTGGTTAATTTCATGCATGCATGCACACACTCTTTTAAAGGAATGAGAACTAAGAGGAGACATTTTTATAACTTTCTACAAACAATGAAATCTGTTCTTGCTTGTGGGATATTCGTTTAGAAGTGTTACCTTTTTATACTGGGGCTGGCTAAGAACAGAGGTAGGATGAAATCGCACTTTCTTCTCCTTCGGGCCAGTCAATACAAGGTTTTCTCTATCCACATGCACTAGATTTGGATACATCCCAGCCACTAAAGCACCTTTCACTACAGCCCAATTTTCAGAGTTGGTGTTAACATCTCGAATATCGCCTCCACCTCTGGCTCTAACAAAACCTAAACGGAGGAAAAAAGATTACTGGATCTTTTACAAAACATACGTTTTTAAATTTCCATTTGAGTGAAAACAATGTTTTAATGCTTTATTTTATGAAATCCCACACTGCTTCTTATAACTTTCATACAGCTAATAATATGCATTATTTCCACATTTAATGCAACAATTTGGTTGAGACCCTTCAAGTTAGTGGGCTTTGATATACTAAAATAAAGTGGCTCTTTATTGCATACAAAATACTGAGAATGAAGACCTTGTACATGTAAGTAATTTAATGGAATAGAAATCCCAATGAAACATCAGACCAGATCCTGGACCATTTTAGCCAAAACAATTTAGAACAGCCCTTAGGTCGCTCCAAGTTACACCACAGAAGCCAGTTCAGTCCACCAGTTGGGCTCAGGAGAGGAAAACCAGCTTAGAGCCATCTTCTCCTTCTTAGGACCTGCACCATTTCAAAGCTCAACCGGACTTAAGAATCCAACTAACTCATTGTATGTTAAACTTGTTTAACTTGAAACGGGCTATGTTGCATAATGCGATTATCAAACTTGGCTTTCTGAGTGCCTGTATTAATACGTACTACACAGTAAGAAATTAGGATGGCCTTGAATTTCATTCTTGTTAAAATATGAATAATTCACTTCATAATAAATCTAGTTTAAAAAAACAAAACCAGATGTTTTTGAACAATTAGTTACCTGATGCTCTGAGCTGACCAAGCAACTGTGTTCTCATTCCTATGATGATTTCCATAGTAGCTTGAGAGAGAAAATTCTTCTCACAGAAGGCTCTCTCCCAGCCATCACTTCGTGCCTTCTGCCATGCCTGCAGGAAAAATGTTTTTCAAATGCCTAGAAATGTGTTTAAACTCAAATCTTCCATGTGATTTTTTATTGTATTTTATTTGAGTAAAGTACAATGCACTTCAATTGAAGAGAGAAACAAAAGTCTAAAGGCATTAAGCCCTCTGGACTTTTTTTCCTGTTATCATCAAGCAAAATTCTCTCTTTATATTTTCTCAAGTCAATATAATGCATCTCGAATTATTACTTTTTGGCAATATATTAAGTGTAATTTAAAATTAGAAATACATCATCAATGAAAACATTTAGAGTTGAATTAGGTCAGCAGAATCAAGCTTAATAGATTAAAAAATGTCCTCATATATAAAATTACTAGTGAGTTCAATAGGAGAGTCTACTAGGAAAGAGTCTACAAAGGGAGAATCTACTAGGAAATACTGAAATCCTTTACAAAGGACTTACAGTCCAGCTATAACTTTAAAGCAGGGGTGGCCAACCTGTGGCTCCGGAGCCACATGCGGCTCTTCAGAAGTTAGTATGCAGCTCCTTGCATAGGCACTGACTCCAGGGCTGGAGCTATAGGCACCAACTTTCCAATGTGCCGGAGGGTGCTCACTGCTCAACCCCTGGCTCTGCCACAGGCCCAGCCCCCACTCCGCCCATTCCCGCCCCCTCCCCTGAGCCTGCCGTGCCCTCGCTCCTCCTCTTCCCCCGCAGAGCCTCCTGTATACCACAAAACAGCTGATCGGGAGGCGTGGGGAGGGAGCGGAAGGCATTGATTGGTAAGGCTGCTGGTGGGCGGGAGGTGCTGGGAGCCAGGGCGGGGGAGCTGATGGGGGACTGCTGACGTATTACTGTGGTTCTTTGGCAATGTACATTGGTAAATTCTGGCTCCTTCTCAGGCTCAGATTGGCCACCCCTGCTTTAAAGTGTACCATTACTTTTATACGTAATCTAACTATTGCCATCAACACTCCTTCTGTAGATGAAATAATAATACCTGGAATGCCCTGAGAAGCGCCATATGGTCACTAAATGTTCCTGCAGTAAAACGTTTTCTACACAGCATGGCTGCACGTTTTTGTGAGGCCTGTGTAGGTAGGACAAAAGGGTCTCGATATGCAAGAGTGCAAGCAATGGTAAGAATAGGATCCAGGCACTTCAATACAACAGCACACAACACCATTTTACCAAGGTGTGGCTCTACAGGTAAGTCAGCCAGATGATAACCAAGTTCCGTGAGATCTTCCCAGGTATCCATGGCATCTATTGTCTGATTTAAAAAAAAAAAAAAAAAAAGAGAGAGAAGCAAGCAAGTTTAGCATAAAAGCAGGAAGAGCACACCAGCCAAGTGGCAGGATTAGTAAAATACCATATACTAGCAACATAAGCAGACCCAAGTTTGGAATGACTTCTTTATTCCTCCTCCCCCTTCCTTCAGCCAGGACAGTCAAGAAGGTTACCATCTCTAGGAGTAAGTAGTGGCAACACAGACCCCCAAAAAAGTGCCTCAGAACAATAAAAAAAGATGTTACAGCTGACTATTTGTTTATGTCCTTGCTTGCCTGTATAGTATGGATAAAGGCTTTGGATAAATGATGGTTAAGTTTGCTGAAGAGTAAATTAATCTCTTATAGTGTTAGCCCAGCCAGCACAAAGTGAAAGCCTGAAAACACTTAACAAGAAGACTTCCATTAAGCCACTACCCAAATGGAGGCTTTCTCTGGGAACAGTGTGCCTCTTGAATGTAGGTCTCCCACCTACATTAACCTCTACTCCACCAAGAACAGAAGCAACAAACAAAATATTAATGTATAAATCTATTTCATTTACTCACCTTAAGCATCTGAACAGCATTTCTCACAATTAAGGCTGGCGGAGGATCTGGGGCTTTCATCAAAAAGTCAGCAATTGGACAGTTAATTGGTGCTAGCAGTTTTGTGTGCAAACAAAGTTCCTATAAATTAAAAATGGAAAACCATTTAAGAAAACCTCCAAAAAAATCAGTTTTTTTATACTGAATATGGACTTTACGTGTAACCTTAAATATATGTAATAGGATACATCATTCAAATCTTAACAAGAGAAAATTTGTAATCAACAAAGCAAATGGTAAAATACTATATCTTTTCCTCCCACAACACAAATCATTTGGCATGGAGTGAATGCAAACTGTGCAAGAAAGCAACTCTGCATCAAAATATTAATGTAGCATTCTATACAATACATAAGCACCTACATTGTGGAAGCAAAACAGGTAAAATTACACACTCAGTTTTGGCCTCTTTACAAGTTTGTTGACAATGGGGCTAGACCAAAAAATAAGAAATTTCAAGATTTTCACGGTCACTAAAGAAATCTTTAGACTAAAAGATCGTAATACTGCATATGTCTGCATCAAAGATAGAACACTATGTAAACACTAATATAGAGAGGCAATGGACAAAGTGAACAATAAAAAATAAGTTCTATTTTTCCTTTTTAAATTAAAGAAAAAAAATAGCTTAAGTATCACACTCTTACAGCTCATTTATCCATTACACTATCCATGACTAACCATCCATCACTATCCATGACAAGTACTAAAATACTTATAAAAAGTGATTGGATATATAACTACTTTTAAATCCCATTTTCAGTTTGTCTTTTCTTTTAAGTAAAACTAGCACACTATGAATACACTGTCAATCTGAAATCTAGCTGATTTCAAAGAAGTGAGTTGAGTATCACATACTACATATGCCCTGAGTTCCCCCCCACCAAATTTGTGAGTAACGGTAATATTTTCCTTTATAGCACTATCAAATACACAAAATAAATTGGAAAAACCTGAGAAATACACTGTTCTCATCTCTTATTTATAGGAAACTTCAGTGTTATTTATGATTACTGGAGGTAAAAATTTCAGAAAGTGTAATTTTTAAATGACAATATCCTTTAACAAAATACTAAATCAGTTCTTTTAAATTAAAATTAGCCCAGCTTCAGGAGTAGAGCTGCTGTGTTACTGTACGCTATATCAATTTAGTAAGCTGATAAAATGAAACCTCAACTTCAAATTTTAACTATAGGCTGAGATCTTGCAATCTATTTTCTGTATTATCTCACTGATATTTTTATAGCCAAATTAAATTAAAGGTCCCTGGAAAAAATTAATAATGTAAACACTGACTGACTGAACTCTAGAACTATCCACATAGATCTCATCTTATTTTATTGTACACTTGTGCTTCTCCAGAGGCACTCCAAGTGCCCGTCTTGTTTTCTCCTCCCATCCTCCACTTCTTACTTGAAGTATGAATCACTTGCCTTAAGCAGTTTCCCAATTCAGATACCAAGCACCCATCCATGGTTTTATGTTACTCCCCAGCCCCTAACTCTGCTCCCATAATGCCTCTACACTTTCTTGGAACCTGACCAATTATCCCATATCATATTTTTACATCCTTATAATATACCCGAGTTTATAAGTATTCAAGGCAGGGACCTTTTTTTTCAGCATATGTTTTGTAAAGCAATGTGTAGACTTATGGTAAAACAACAGAAAAAATAATAGTTTTCAAGTGAAGATCCACCTGTAGTGGCATTCTTAGAAGTTCTGGAGTCTGAAATTCCAACATATTCTGAAATCGGAGCCTGCTGAAGAGTCGGAAACAGATTCCAGGCCGACAGCGTCCAGCCCTTAGAAACAAAATATTACTTAAAAGATGGCTGAGAATCAAATACAAAGTGTGTAAATTAAAAAAAAAAAATGCTCATAATGAAAACACAAAAGGAGATCTACAGTCAAGCACATTTAACGTAAAGATAAATATACTATTTTTTTTAAACACGCAGACTTAGATTTTCCAGGAAAATGATCTAATCTTCCTAAAACAAAAAAAATTAAATCACCAAACTGGACAATTATGACTCCATTGCAGGATCAAGAGAGCAGGTGGAAACTCTTCAGGAAAAAACACCTGATTTAAACACAAACGGATTTGTCAATTATACTAAGATCCACTCTCATGACTCTGGCAGCAACGTGTGGTTGCTAGATAGTGGTGAGGGTCTGTGATGTACAGAAGGTCAGATTAAGGCTCAAATGTTTTCAAAAACCAGCAAACAGCAAGGCCTGGTCTACAACAAAAATTTAGATCTACCTAGCTACATCACTTAGAGATGTGAAAAATTCACACCCTCGAGAAAAAATAGTTAAGCCGACTTAAGACCTGGTGCCAGGTCAACAGAAGAATTCTTCCATCTGTAGTGTGGACAAACCCTAAGAATTGTGAATAAAAAAAGCAAATAAGTGAACGTCTATTTTCAGACTTGTATATTATAACAATTTTCCCCAATACAAAAGTCTAGTTAGGTGAAATCTTTTAACATTATTCAAGCCTGATTTGAGTCTCAATGTTTTCCCTGTAGTAGTAACTCCAATATTATAATAGAGACACAAAGCTTTTAAACAATTTTAATTGCATTTGGATGAAAGAAATACATTGATAGTTCACATCACAATACTTCCTATTATAAAGGCAATGGTCTGCCTCCTTGCTACATTTAACGTATGCAAAGTTTGATGTCTGTGAAATAAAATTCAATGTGAAATGTACATTACCTGCCTTTTCTCTGGATGGCACTGGCTTTTGAAATCCACACCATTTTTAGCATGGTAACACAGTTCAGTGCATCAAAGGACTTCTACAATATTAAGGTAGAATTCGTATCACAAGAGCAAGAGTTGGATTTAACAGGGTACATTAAACAAAGCAACATAAATGATAGAAATTATCAAGCTAAATTCAACTACAATAATTACAGTAATTGGACCTGGGCGTGTTTAAAGCTAGTTAACTATAACCAAGTGTTTATTTAGAACCTACTTCTCTTCCTTTACAAATATATAGACACCTCTTTAAAATTAAAGTCAAAGCCAAATCTGTTCAATGTAATTTTTCTAGCCATCAGGTTCTTTTCATTTATAATGCCTAGTATAGCACAGAAAGTGAGTTGCATTTCCTCTTGCTTTATCATAGGGCTAAGCATAAACATCTCGTTATTGTACTTGATTAAATTTTATTTCTTCTTTGCCTCACTTGTAAATTACCACCATATTTTCCTAAATTTGGTATTTGAGTGCAAAATACAATCATACTAAACATTTAGAACATTATTTCAGTTGTCAAAAGTTTGCATTCAAGAATCAATAAGTTCAGTTATATGAAATATATTTGATAACGTACCAGTAATAATCCTGCTAATAACATTTTCCTACCGCTCCTGTTAATATCTTTCCTTAAAATATGTACCACTTCACAATTCTCTGAACTCTCTCTTTCGCAATATTAACCCAAAGTTTATACAACCATACCTCTTTCATCTTGCCCGAGTCAATAACAAAGACAACATCATTGACTGTGATGCTGGTTTCTGCAATATTAGTAGAAAGAATCTGCAACAATAAAGTTATTTTATAGTAACTGTAGAAGTAAACACAGCATGAATCAAAGAGAACAGCTGAAAAAAGTAATTTGATACTTGCTATTTTGCGAATGCCTGGAGGTGGAGTTTTTAGCACCTTCTTCTGATCTGATGTTTGCATATTTGAATGCAGCATAAAAACTTGATATCTAATGGCAAAACAGAAGTGAAATTTAAATAAATAAATAAATAAATAAATATAAATAATTATAATTTTTTTTTTAGGCTAAGAAGCATTAAAATCAGCAACAGAAACTAAAGAATTTACCTGTGAGCATTATCAGCAAACCTCTTGTCATCAAACAGAATGCGATCCCTCAAGCCAACTATCTCATCATATCCAGGAAGAAAAATTAAAACGGCTCCTTTTAAAAAAATGTAGGATACAGAAGTTACATAGGAAACTCATTTTAAATAACAGAAAAACATGCTCCAGTAATATGTATTTGTAAACACACAAAGGATTTACATGCAGTACTTCAGTGTATTTAGTTATTACTATTCACAAAGACAAGTGCCATCACTGATACATCTGAAATAAGCTGTATACACAGTAACTTATTAAAATAAAAAAATTTAATATGTGCTTACCAGCATCACAACTATGACAGATGTTGTAAAGTAGGTGCATAATCAGATCCAGATCCACTTTTTCATCATCAAAACTGTGATGATAAGCTTTCAATAGTTCCCTGTCTTCTGCACTAAGATCACCACCATTTGCCTGCACTAGAGAACTTTCATCCAGGTTTCCAAACTCTAATGAAGCACTGAAACATACACACACAGAGTCACATAAAATAAGCTTATCCCTCATGAAACAAGAGTGGAAGTGTGCACCAGACTACTAGGCTTCCCTGTAGCCATGAATTTAAAATCAGATCGGAACTACCAAGATATCCAGGTTTTATTTCATACTGAAATATTTGAGATGGTGTAGGTAATAAACAGAATATTCACAACAGTGAATTACTATTCACTGACTTTAGTAATTTATGTGCCAATACCACTCAGCACTTAACATACTTAATGAGCTGAAATGCTTTGTTTAATCAGGGCTTTAAATGGCATTAAAAACCAGTGAAAGTATAACCAGTCACCCAATTTATCTTTTAAAAGGAAAACAGTAGCTGGAAAATGTTGTTTGGTAATTGCTCTGCTCATAGTGATATTTTGCATGAGATAAACATTAATACCAATAGATATTAGTCAGTTGTGTGATGATTTTCTGTTTAAGACCTGAAGCTTTTGTGCAGGTGAAGTTTTTCCACTTATAGGTCATTAATGCATTTGGCAGACAGAAAGACACTTGTGTCGAAATATTAACATAAAATAAAGATACAGCTAAGTATTAGTTCTGTTTGCTATTTAACTGATCATTTACTATTTAAATGCTTGATGTTTTGGTGTGGGTTTGGTTTATTTCTGGTATTTTAACACCAAAATCCTCTTTAATATTGTAATAGGTTTATGGTTTATAGCTTAGCATTTCCCCACAAATGGGGCCTAAACTCATTTTGTTTTCTATTTCATTGCAATCCCTTTCCTGACTCTCTCCCCATATTTTAACATATTAAAAAGCAATTTAGAATGGCATTCAAACATATTAGAAATTACTCTGATTCTTGAGCCTAAACGTTTTGCTCCTCCTTCAGGAAGGCAAGAAGTAAGGGTCTTGTATATAAGAACTCACTTAATTTAAATTTACCCTGCCAGGCAGGAAAATCCCAGCAGCTGGAATTTTAGGACTCCAAGACCATATATTGTAGTTAAAAAAAACCCCACACTTTAAAAAAAAAAAAAAAAAAAAGCACTTAGACGAGACAAAAGAGTGTTACCACCTTAAAATCAACTTAAAATGTATTTGGCAGCCTATTATGTAACTTACCTTTTGCTTTATTTGTGAATTTTATTGCTCACAAAAATAAGCACACTGGCTGGAGCCAAACACAGTACAAGCAGTTTCATTACAAACTTTCCCACATAGCACTACCAATATATTTCAGTATTGACCTGGAACATCCCCATTACTCCTGTCTAAGGCAAGCAGACTGGCAATTTTGAAAAAAGAGAGTGGACAGTGAAATTACTCAGATCAAAAAACATGATTTGAGGGCTTATATAAAGAATCCCATTCCAGAAGCAATTCTCTTATGAGAGTACCTTATATGCCATCAAGTTATTTTTAAGAAATGCTTCACTCCCAATAATCATTTTTCCCTTTTTCTTTTATAAAATTGTTACTAGTCGTAAAGGATGCATCAAAAAAATACTTGCTGGACATATCTTGAATCAGATTATTATGGAATAGACAGTAGGTATGGTATATAAAATCCAGCTGCATCTGAGGAGGTGCTGTGTGAAGACTTATGAGTGCCCAATGGAAAAAAATTTACCTGCTTATTTCCTCTGTATAATTAACATCACACTCAGTCCTCAGTGATGGGTGGATCACCTCTGTACAGAGACCAAAGGCACTCCCAAGAGCTTTGATAAGGGACTGTAAGTCACATAATTATTCACTCACCAGAAGTTTTTCAAAGATATGTCAATAACAACACGTTGACGGTATACATGAATTTAAACAAAGTAACAATCCTTAAGGATTTTTCTGTCCAAAATCCTAGGAGACTGTCCAACTATGTGGTGAAGATTTTTAGAACTGACAGATCAAAATGAAAGGGTATAAATATAGGATGATTTTCACAGACAAATTGGAGAGAGGGATGTTGGCGCTGCTAAAACAGAATGGGAAGGTATGCCTCCGAGATCTACAGACATTAGTAAGTCTCCTGGGGACATCATAACAAAGGCTGATCCCAGTGGGATTTTACTTTTTTCGGGGATTCAAGGTCTACAATTGCTTACACCTGTCTGTTCTGAACTATAAAGGTATAGAGTGCAGCCCACATATCCTTTCAAGTGCAGCAATTGATTTTATAGCCCCTAAAGTGAGAACACTTTTCTTGGATGATCTGGGGCTTTTATTGACTAACTGATTATAGCGGCTGGACGAAGAATTATAGGGTGAAATACTTTAGCATTTCAATTCCAATATTTTCCTCTGAAGTATTTGGAATTTTTCCATTAATACCTGTATTGGGATGCAAAGGCTGATTACTCATCTGTTTTATAGGAAGAGTTAGTCTCTCTTTAAATGTTCACATAAAATAGGCACGGAATACCTAGATATTTCAGCATTTTCTGCCACTTTTCAATGAGTAGTTAGCTCTAATTAATTTGATGAAGCAAATGATTGGTTTTGATTTACTGGACCACAGACAGCCACTTACCTAGAACGGGCAACTAGTCACAGTGTGAGATGCACAAGTATAACAGTGATGGGCACAGTATAAAAACCTGTTAGAGAGATCAGTTTAGAAAGACTTTGAAGCAAAATGCAGACTTCTAGAGCTTCTGCAATAAAAGTACAGAGATTATTTTAAGAATGAAACTCTTCATGACTTATTGGGTCTGACAGGTTTCAGTGTAGTAGCCGTGTTAGTCTGTGTCAGCAAAACGAAAATAAGAAAGAAAAACTTGTAGCACCTTAGAGACTAACAAATTTATTTCAGCATAAGCTTTCGTGGGTTGGGTCTGAGGTCATCACTCTAGGCTATATCCCCTTTGGCAAAGCAAGATGTGGAGGAAAACTGAAAGATGATTTGATATCTTCTCAGAGGTCCTCCTAATGTTATCAGGACTTTTTAGGGAAAGTTATCCTCTTCTGAAGAGATAACCATGTCTTCAGCCAATGATGTCAATACTTCCACACGTTTTTTAATTTTATGGACGCTAAACTTTTTAAGCCTGAATCCTATGGAATTTCCTAATTTTGTGGTTGAACCATTTCCCTTCATCTGCTTTTTCCCCACCGAGCCCGTATTAACTTACTCAAACAAGTAATAGCATAAGATCTTATTAAAACACAAAAGGTGGGTATTCATGCACCTCTTAACATTTAACCTGTAAAAGAAAGGTAAGAGTGCAATTCATTCTCTTGCACAGCATCAAAATAATTCTGGGAGAAAGAGTATTTCCTGACTGTGGCCTTAATGATCTTATTGGGACGGTGAGCTGTCTCGTGAGCGAACTGGTAGAAGAGCAAGTAGGAAGTGTAAAGTTTTTACTTCACTTAAGAATTTTATGGAGCCTTAAAGGTTTCTCAGAATTGAAGGAACCCTAGCTCTTCAAAAGGGTGCTCTTGAAAGTCAGACCAATTCCCAAGATGCCTAAACATCGCCATAGGAGCTCAACTTTAGACACCCATTTTTGCAAATCTTGGTCTTTTGGGACATTGAAAATGGAGACTGGTGAAGAGATTTTTCTGTAAGGTGGCCCTCTGGTGCCATGTAGGATGTAAAGATACATATTCCTCAGCTGTTTCATCATTGAAGGACACAGGGAGTGTTTAATGAGTGGTCCCTAAGGTTTTCAAAGCACCAGTTTAACAAGACAAAAGTTATACCAAAAAAGCAAAAGTAAATTTAAAAAACTTCCCCACCTAGAAGAAGAAGGGAAGGGAAAGCAAAGGAGATTTGAACAGAAGTAGGAGAACTTTAAAATGCTGTCCAAGCAGAAAAGTGAAGAGTGAGTATGGCTTACAGTTCCAGGGCTCCCAATACAAGTGTTTGAACTGCTCTTGGTCTCTACACAGAGGACTGCTACAGTAGTCATGAAACATGTCTATAATGTATTTGATATATATTTTTAAACCACCTAGTCTTATTACAGGAGGTTTACTTTTTAAAAAGCAAACATATCTTCTGGATTTATTATACCTAGTTTTGCAAACTGGCTTTTTTGTGCCAGATTTTAGAAGCTAGAGAACTAAACATTGTTGTACCCATTAAAGTTATGCACAAATATAATAGGAATTTACATGTTAAGTAACTCTTTCAGCAAAGCAGGAATACCTTACCTGTAAGATTCCAGAAGATCTACAATCTCAGTCTGTCCAAAATGTTTAGCCCAATCCAAAGCCATCCTGCAATAGTTACAAAGTGTTCTTTACTGTCTCATTTAGAGCTACAAATACCTTATATCAGTCAACTACAGATTTTATATACCCCTTTTTTAAACACCTGTGCACTTGTCATGCTCTCATCACTGCAGTATCCACTGGATATATGTTTTCACACTTGAAAGCACATGATATACAAATAATACAGTATACAGAAATCCCCGCAAAGTAAGTTTGCCAGCTCTGCACAAGAGCTAGTTAGTACAAGCAAGCTATAGTGAAAAATAATTTTTCACTTCTTCTGTTGGAAAACATAAGCCTATGTGTAATACTGAGTCACACTCTGTATTTTTTCTTCACTATTGCCTGTACTGCACATGTAAGTGTTCTGAAATGGTACACCTAGTATTCTCTGTAGACTAAGATTCATTCGTACGCTCAAAGATTTGGTTTTTAAAATTAAAATTCCTCTGTTCATTATCTCCTTATAAAGCCAATTTTACTGTTCTCTCCCTAAATCAAATGTTTTTGTATGCTTCTGATAAACAATAAAAACTCTTGTTTACTTCAATGGGTTCTGGATTAGGCACACTGAAAGGGAAGCCATATGCCAGTACACTTAAAAACAATTCCAAAGCAAAGTTTTTACAAGTAAACATTTTGAAAAGCTTTTGAAATTGAAAAATGACACTAGGCAGAAAGGGTAAAGAAAACAGTAGAATAAAATGAAATAAAAAAAAAACTTTAGTTTGTCAAGACTATAAGGTAACATTATCAAAATATGCAATTATTCCTGGCTGTAAACTGAAAACTTGCCTATTTAGAAAATATAAACAAATCAGATTTTGAAAGAATTAAATTGATTTTTACCAGCCATTGGATGATTTGCTGTGGACATTCGCTCCCATTCCAATCAGCTGTTCTACCTGACTTAAGAAACCTCTCCCTGAAGCAATCATTAGTGCAGTTGCACTGGTTTCACTGTGTCTGTAATCAACTAATAAGGAAAAATTGAAACATTAGTGTTTTGGGCAAAAAGGAAATTCTTCAAACAATGTTACTGATTCCTCCAAACATTATATTTAGCAGCCTTGCTAAATTCCACCCACCTACAGAAAGGTTGGTTTCTGGATGAAGAACCAAAAGATTTATTTTTTCCATTGTCAATCCTCATGAACTTAACATTGTATTACACACAATGACTCTATAAAAAATATGTACACTTCAAGAATACTGTAGTAATAATCAAAAAGGACACAATCCATTAATCGTACAAATCTTAAGTAAATTCTCAGAGGCATTTTAATGTAAAATTAAACAAAAATTGAGAAACTAAAAGTGATGTAGAATTCACAGCACTTTACTAAATAAAAAAAAAATGAAATGAGTTAAGTCTATGTAGGAAGCTGCACAGCCCAGTAAGAAAAACAAGTTTACTAAAATACAAGAAACCTACCACTGACATTTTCAGTTAAGATAAGGTGAAACACCTGAGCAAACGCATCGACATCTTTATGCAACCATATATCGGAGAGACAAGAATCCATTTCTTTTATTAACCATGGTTCAAGGCAATTCACATCTTTTTCAGTCTGAAAAAAGATAAGACTTGAAAAACAAAAAGTATTTGAATCTTCTCTAAAGCAGGTGCTAATCTAATGTTTTACATTCTTCGCACATCCGCTCTCACACACCCTCCGACTCACCCACCCCTCACTATTTTAATAATGTGATACTACTCTAATCCAGTAAATTGTCACAGGAAAACAAGTTTCCAGCTTTCATAATGACTGGAATTGTGGCAGACAAAAGTCACATGTCCTCAAACTAAATTATTATTAAAAGGACAAGAATGGTAAATCTGGGCACTTTAAATAAAAACAAAATAAAGTTTTCAAAATAGGATAAGATCTAATGCTTTATAAGGATTTAATATACAGATAAGTCATTTTCACTAATCTGTAAAAGAGTGGAAGAAAATATTTTAAGCAGCAACTGAAATAAAAGCTTTTCATTTAAAAGCATGTATCCCTCTAAAAAACCTCCATATCAACAATTTCACTATAAACCCATTTTCTACATTTATTAAATACAAAACTGTAAACATCACTGTCTCTAAACATGCAGATCTATAAAATTTATAATCTTATATGTACACATGTACTTGTAGCCTGTATTTGATTCAGTCCTTTCCTATATCACATACAGGAAATTTTGTCACAAACACTTTCAGGGAGCTGAAAGTTTCTCAGATGAATACCCATAATATTGGAGGCCGGTATTCATTTTCACATCATCACTCAAGACTGAGACACACAACAGTTAAGAAGAGACTACAAACAATGCCATCTAAATTAAACTAATTTGGAACCGCAAAGAGAGTTGTAAAGAAAGAGGTGACTTCAGGCAATTACTGCAAGTGAACGTGTCATTTATTCCCTTCCTACTGCTGCTTACAAAGGAATAGTCCCTTATTTTTAAATATATACAAGCATAAGACTTCTATAATATGGTTTAACTAATAAAATGCTATGGTTAAAGGACATGCCATTATAAGCAGTCCCAACTTTCTACATAACAAACACTACATATTAGGCAAATATGATAATTGGGTGGCAGGTACAACGTTTTAATCAAAAATACCTTTAATCTGTACTTGAATAAATTTGTCAGGATGGCCTTCAATCTGAACTTTTTATTGCATTTTTCATCAAGTATATTCTGTCAGACACTTAGATAAATAGCTAATGTTCTTAAGTAATAACATTACTTAAGAGTGTTATACATTAAAGATTAACTCTAAATGGTCCCTACAGACCCATTTATTGTCTCTCTGACTTACATATCAACTTAGCTTAGTTTACAACAAAAAGATGATTTTTCCAGTACTGCCAGTTCAACTTGAACTCTGAAAGGGATGGGTCACTACACACAAGTATACGCAGTATAACTGTTTTGTCACTGAAGCAAGTAAATATGACTTAGAAGTCACAAAGAAAAGGCAGGTGTGTTGAGTAAAGAAGATTTTTAGTCACTTTTGTGACCATAATAATATTTTAACATTAATTCATTGTTCTTAGCAATGTGAGGTCTTCTGAGAGATATTCACTCACTCCTGCCACCAAGGGATTAAAAAAAGTCTTCCATTTAAAATATTACTGTTAACATTTCAAGTAGAGCACACTACTTTTTCACCGGTGTATAAGATCTATTCATAATTTGTTTGTTAAAATTAAATTGTCTTATGTAAGTGTTACAACCACATATTATGTGGGAGAGAAAGGACAGACTATTAATATAGATATAGCGTATTTGAAAATTCAATTCTGACAAAAAGAAAAGCATACCAGTTGACTGAACACTGTGTCACCACCATCATCCAACAAGTCATACTCTTCAGCCACACTTGGGACAGATCTCTGTCTTTGAGATTCTGGTTTGCTAGTGCTGTCTTGAGCAGAATACCATTCTGTAAGGGTAGTTTGCTGTTTCTCTTCTAAAATATTTATAATTTTAATAAAGCATTAATAAGCAAACATATTATCTAATACCCACTTTTATTTACTAAAGATAATTAAGTTTAAAATTGTATTGTGGACATTACCATGGATAAATACTTTCCAAAAAGTATACATAGTAAGAGTTTGTCTATGCAACCCTTTGGTTAGAATGCTGGCTCAAATCCAGGGGCAGTTTCTAGTAATTAGCAAAGATTTTTCCAAAGTTTCATTACTGTAAACCCTTTGCTTTAAGAACAAGGCATAAAGCCATAATATACAGAAGGCTCAATCCTGAAATGATCAGGACAAAGTACTATTGACTGTAATGGTAGAGGAGTTCCAAGTAAGGAATTACTGCAGGAATGGACACAAAATTTCTTACTTCTCTGCAAGTAGAAAACTTTTGAAATGATCAAGCAAGAGGAATTAAATAGCTCCTAGACAAACAACATAATGGAGGCTGTAACTGGTCATTATACATATTTCTCAGAAATATAAAAGCTCTACTAGGTCAACAGTGATTCATCATTTCTATATCAAAGAGAGCAACATGAATGATGTACACTATATAATGATGCCTCATATTAATGGTAAGTTTTAACAGGTATTTTGTTAGTAGGTCATACAATGTATAGGTTGGGGGGTTTTCTGTTTTTTTTAATAGGGACATGTATGTCTATTTAGCCTCACCGGTTAATATTTGTGAGTTTTTCTAGATTCTACTTCTCTTAAATATCCACCAACTGGAAAGACAAACAAACCCCCTATATATCAATAGTCACTGTTTCTGTGCACAGCAGACATTGTGCTGTGTGGATGCAATTACATTCTATTCCCAGAGGTGAGCCTATACAGTACCTGTTGATATCATGATGCTTGCACACAGCTAGAAGTAAACAAGTGAATTATGCGGGATTCTGCTTCATTAGAAACAGTTAAAAAAATGTTTACCAAGTGGAGAACAAAAAAAAATGTAAAAAAGAAAACAGCAGGAAATTAAATGTTATTTCAAGTTTTTTACAAAATATACCACAAGAAAGTAAAACATTTAGGGCCAAAAAATGCTTGCTTTGATCCACTGATTCAATATTTTGAATAAAAATCTATTTCTGAACAAAAAATGTGTGTCATTTTTTACTACTAGAAAACAGTGGCTACCACGGTCTCCTTTTCCCCACCTCAAAATAAGTATACCAACCTCGCTGTTTTTCTTTTTTGTATTTTACCATCTCTTTATTTGTATATCCTGTACTTCGTAAGGTATCTTCCAGAAACATCTCCTTAACTTCATATGGTCTTCCTTGAACTGAAAATAGAAATAATTAATATTTAGTATTTTTAGATTTTCCTTGCCTCCATTAGTTATCCTTACATGATGGAACCAATACATCTGCCTTGGTATGGAGAAGAAAAAGATTTCAACAAATTTCTAAGGGCTATTTTAAAGATTCAATAATAATTTTTTATTGAAAGAATTATAACAATTTTGGTAGGGGTTCATTTTATTCATCCTGGAGTCTAGGCAGATGAGCATTTTACAAGGATGAAAATATCTGCTGGGAATTACATGCTCAAAGTTATTAGCGCTTCTCTCTGCATCAAGCTGAACTCGTTCTCTTGTCTTTATACCCCACTTTATTCCTTTACCTCTAAAACACATAAAAAATATAAAAATACTCTAAAAATAATGCACTAATCTGGAAAGGTTACAGAAATGTTTCAAAATCCAGCAAGCTAAGGAGTGTGTCAGCATACAATTTCAATTTTGATTCGCTCAAGTGTCATAGGTTTAACAAACTCTTATTCAAATATGTTATGTTTTAATGAGATAGATAAATTCTAGTTAGGAAATAACTGATCTTAAAATTAGTCAGATTTAGTATTTGTGCACATGCTATCAATTGCCTTACTGTGTATCACTGGGCAGCTTCCAAAATATCTGATAAAGAGATTCACATCAAGGGCAGCACTAGAAAGAATCAGTTTCAAAGTTGTCTGTTTTTGCAATATGTCTCTTAACTTTGTTAGCAAGAAGTCACTGAATCGATCCCTCTCATGTACTTCATCCTGTAACAAGCAGAAAAAGGACAAACATCCCAGATTCAGGATCAAAATTATTGAGAAAACTGTACCCTTTGCTAACCTGTATAGTTGGCCAATAAGTTACACAAGTATTTGTCAAAGGAAATACATCTTTATATCATAAAGTAAAAAACTGTAGAGGAGGGATTTTGCACAAGTACCTCAGCAGAATTTGCCTGCTGCATCTTATTATTAAAGATGATGCATGATCCACAAAACACTGCTAGATTTTTAGATCCTCGGTTGGGTTTTCAGACTGGCAGTTGCAAAACAGTCTCCTTATTCGATAACTGAACAAATCTGATCTGGAAATCACGGAGACAAACCTGGATCCCCACAATTTAATTTTTATAAATAACTTCTCAGAGTTGATTAGCATTTACCATAAGAGCAAAAAAAAAAAAAAAAAAAAGAAGAAGAAAACAAAAACAAAAACACAATCCTCCATGAAGGATAATTTAATCACAGGTAGCTGACCAGAGATTAATTTACACCTTGTAACTTTTTAGTAAAAGTCAAATAACTCAGAACCATTAAATTGTGAAGGTATCTTTCTCTATGTAACCATAAGTTCCTCTGATTGTTATCTTTGTTATTCTCTCTGTTACAATCCAAGGCCACACACACTAAATTGGTGTAAACTCTTTGGAGCAGGGACCGCTTTGTATGTTTGGACAGTGCTTAGCACGATAGAGCTATGATGCTGATTGTGGCCAGAGTGCTCAGCATTTTGCAGTACAGAATGCTTATAGAAGTGTTGCTTCAATTTAGACTGCAAACAGAAATGTGAGACACATGGAATTCTGATACATGTTCACCGGACTCCACAGTATCTACATGAGCTGTCCTAAGACTCAATGTATTTAGTCCCAAAGGATGTTGCAAACAATTCCGGATTCTATCCTCCCCTCAATATATCTATGTACTCTTATTATTTCAAATATGCACTAAAAAAGGTTGGGCCTATTAAACAGGCAAGCAGTATTTTTAATGCAGAAAAACATGCAAGCACATGTACTACTATATAGACCAACCAAACGCAGCAAATACAGTAATAATGATTCATATTCTGCTCAGCTGACATGAATATTTGAGACCAAGTATAATATACAGCCAATTAATGAGAGAAAATAAGGCCTGATCTCCCAGTTGTCAAGGACTCTGGAATGTCACTCTGCATGAACACCTAAGGATTCTTACCACAATAACATGTGTCACGGTCGATAGCGTGCTGTCTCCTGCCATTAGTGTACGAAGTAATACACCGTTAGTGCAAAATGTTAGCAGCGTCTTTGGAGAAACCCTAATTAAATAAATAGTTATGAAATAAACACGTTCAGTTCTTTGCAGTGTTATAAATTACATACAATTTAAAATATGCACTCTATCTTTCATATTCTTATTAGAAATGAATGCTACTAAAAAAAAATAATTAACACCTGCTCACTAAGAAATGACTCCTTAACGTAAGGTCAAATTCAGAGTAAAAATGCCTAAGATCAGAACCTTGTGAATATACATATATGCCAACCTGACTGTTTAATTATATGTAAAATCCACAGGATGGTTTAGTTTGTAAAAACATGCTCTTGAACTTTCCATCTTATAACACTGAAAAATATTTTCAACTGTCAGTGCTTGAAATCAGCCGGGTCACACCAGCCTGGCTTGCAAGCCAGTCTTTTTTAAGCTACAGCTACACTAGAGAGTTTACAGTGGTGGAGCTGCAGCGATGCAGGTGTGCTGCTGTAAGCTCTCTAATGTGACCGCTCTAAGCTGACGGGAGAGAGCTTTCCGTCTGCTTAACTACTCCAGCCCCGCCGACATAGCACTGTCTAGACAGTGCTTACATCACTCTGAGGGGTGGCTTTTTCACACCCCTGAGTAACATAAGTTATACCACAGCAAATGCTAGTGTAGACATAGCCCTAGAGGCTTCCATCTTGTTCTCCAGAATTTCAGCTCTCGTGTCAGTAGCGCCCAAGCGGTTATATTTTGAATATCTGCAAAATTGTATTATGCTCACATCTCATTTGGGTGCCCCCCAATAGGCAAAGTAAGGTGTGTGGGCAGAGCTTGGGAGACTGCCACTACTCCCCCCCCCCCCCCCCCCCAATTCAAACCCCAACAAATGCCTGACTAACATCCACCTCTAGCAAGGGTTTTTTTCTTGTAGACATATAAAGTGTAGCAGAAAAGGGAGATATACAGGATAATCGCTGGGAATTCATTCAGCCTCTCAAAAAGAAGAAACCAGCCTAAAGGTATCTTACCTTTCCATCCCTAACCTCTGTTCAGATTGACATCTATGACTGCCTCTCCAGCTTCTCTTCCTGGGTAGCCCCCCATCATCTAATGCTTAACAGGACTAAAAAATTAACTACTTTCCCTACCAAATGCTCCCTTCTTCTTCTCCTCTTGTCAATTACTATTGGAAATTCCACTATCCTCCCTGTCTCTCTCCCATTCCCGTCACACATTCAAGCTCCTTCTAGAATTCTGTTAGTTCTTTTAGGAGATATTGCCTAGGAAAACACCTGCTCCTGTCCATCCCTGCCACCAAACCCTACATAAACTAATTATTCCTCTCCTCAGCTACTGCAACCTCCTCTTCTCTGGCCTGCCAGACAGACACTCATCTTGTCCCAGCCTGCTTGAGACTGTCAAAATGCTATTGCAAGTCAATCATCCATTTTTCTGGACACTTTCATAATCTTTAGCCCCTCTTAAAAACCCTTCACCAGCTTCCTGTGACTTTCTCCATCAAATGTACGCCTCTGTATTCACCTTCAAGGCCACCTAGCTCCTTCATTCCTCTGCTTTTGTCACCTTTTGCACTCACCTTAGCACCTCCACTCCACTGAAGCTGCATAACAAGCCAAGACCTTAGTGTCCTCCACCCCTTGTCCCCACACCACCTTCTGAATGGCACCATATGCCTGGAAACCCCCACCCCCTCAGTCCTCAGCTCACCATGCGTTCAACCACTCTCTCCCCCACCCCACTTTAAAAAACACAGGTCTCCCAACAGTCTGATAAACCTCCTGCTGAAAAGGGTTAGCTAATGAACAAATTAAAATAAAAACAGGCAAGGGCTCAACTAATTTTTGTTTCCTCCTATTTTCTATGCTTTTAAACACTATTTAGTGTGTATTACGTTAAATAATTTAGGACAAGGCCCTGTCTTACTAGCATATCTTCAGAGCTCCTAAGACTTTTACAACTATACAAATAATGAATAAAAATAAACTTTTTTATTTTCACTAAAATGGATTGGGGTTTTGTGCTTGAGGAAAAACTTAGATCCACATTTCCTCAAATTATTATTTCCAGATCAAATTAAGGCAAAAGTTTTGTGTCAGCAGAGCTTTTTATTCTACTACCCGGAAGTGCAATCTATGCAAGCAAAATTCTGTTTTTTGCACCTTCATAGACATCTGATCAGATGGAACTTCATATTTTATACTTCACACAATATAGCCAACTATCGGTGTTTCTTTGATCATTTATTATGCTGCATCACAGATAAGCATGTTGCTTAAAAGACATGAGATGAGAAGTACCTGCCCTGAGGAACTTAAAATCTAATTTTTCTTAAAGAGAGTTAGATACGTTCATACAACTTGGGGTTTTTTTTGTTTAACATAATTAAGTAATATTTATACCTGCTTTCTAATCGGATCTGATAGCCAATTGTCTGGCCAATCTTTTCTCTTCTTTCTGCAGCAACCCTTTCAGCCACAGCAATAGCTGCTAAACGTCTTGGCTGAGTGCAAAATATGCGACATGGAATTCCATTTTTGTAACAGTCATCAAGAAGGAATTGAGGAATCTAGAAGAAAGTGGGTTTGTTTTTTAGTTTGATAGCATTGCAACTATCCTACCTTAGCAAACAAAATATATAACTGAGCAGCACCACTGAATAAAGCAGTTTCCATGGACTCATTTTATAAAGAAGAGAGGGAGATTCAGTTTGTAATAGCTCATTATTCATTTTAGGGTATTTTGGGTGTTTAATACTGGTACTCAGCAGGAAGGAGGCAGATCACCATAAATCACTACAGAAATAGACAAGTGGTGAGAGGTTTAGGAGCTCATGGCTGTCTGCTCTCTCCCTGTTTATTATTGAGGGGAAAGGTCAAAGCTTCTTATCCTAGATGCCAATCCCCATTACTGCAAGGCTTTGGGTGCTGAAGTGTTTGATCTTTCTTTTCTCTCTTCCTACCTACTAGCCTTTCTTCAGCTCTGCTGAGACTACTCCTCCTGTTGTTGCCAAATGAGGAATCCCTCTTGGATTCATAGCAGAGGGAAGAGCTGGTTCCTGATGCAGGAAGAAGGCATCCAAAGCCAAAAAGAAATTTTTCTAGGAGTGTTTAATAGACCCACAATGGGCTATTACTCACAAAGTCAGGGAAATAGAACAGGCACCTTTCAATTTGATTTTAGGTAGATGATGTTATTTTGGGCTCTAGCCTGTTTAAGAGAGAATGTGAAACATTTCAGATGCTGTTTTCTCAAGTTCCTGACCCAAAACAGCGATTATGTAAACCATACTCATTTGAGATCAGGAGCACTGGTACACAGGATAATCTAACAAAATGTTAACGATGTTAAACTTCTAACCAAGTATATAAAAGAACACTACAATTCTCTTAAGAGAAATAGCAACACTGCGATTTTGTGATCCCTGCCCATATCCTTTTCAGCAGTACTAACACCTAGCCAGTTATTTCCCATTTTGTAGTTGTGCATTTGATTTTTTCCTTCCTAAGGGCTTGTCTTCACTACCCGCCGGATTGGCGGGTAGCAATCGATCTATCGGGGATCGATTTTTCGCGTCTCGTTTAGACGCAATTAATCGATCCCCGAAAGTGCTCCCCGTTGGCTCCGGAAATCCACCTCATCGAAAGGTGGAAATGGAGTCGACGTGGGAGCGGCAGCGATCGACTCGCCGCCATTCTCACGGCCAGGTAAGTCGATTACAATACGCTGACTTCAGCTACGTTATTCACGTAGCTGAAGCTGCATATCGTAGATCGACACCCCCCCCCCCCGCTCCCCCAGTGTAGCCCTGGGCTAAGTGAAGTACTTCACTCGCCTTCATTGAAATTCATCTTGTTCATTTCAGACCAATTTTTTAATCTGTAAAGGTTATTTTGAATTCTAATCCCATTTTCCAAAGTGCTAACAACCAGTCCCAGGTTGGTGTCACCTGCAAATTTTATAAGCGTACTCTCCACTCCATTGAATACTACTAGGGGTGTTGATTAATCGCAGTTAACTCATGCCGTTAACTCAAAAAAACTAATTGTGATTAATTGCACTGTTAAACAATAGAATACCAATTGAAATTTATTAAATATTTTGAATGTTTTTCTACATTTTCAAATACATTGATTTCTATTACAACACAGAATACAAAGTGTACAGTGCTCACTTTATATTATTTTTAATTACAAATATTTGCACTATAAAAATGACAGACAAAAGAAATTGTATTTTTCAATTCACCTCATACAAGTACTGTAGTGCAATCTCTTTATTGTGAAAGTATAACTTACAAATGTAGATTTTGTTACATAACTGCACTCAAAAACAAAACAATGGAAAACTTTAGAGCCTACAAGTCCACTCAGTCCTACTTTTTTTTCAGCCAATCGCAAAGACAAACAAGTTTGTTTACATTTATGGGAAATGCTGCTGCCTGCTTATTTACGACGTCACCTGAAAGTGAGAACAGGCATTCACAAGGCATGTTTGTAGCCGGCGTTGCAAGGTATTTACGTGCCAGATATGCAAAACATTCTTATGTCCCTTCATGCTTCGGCCACCATTCCAGAGGGCATACTTCTATGTTGATGATGCTCGTTAAAAAAATAATGCGTTAATTCAATTTGTGACTGAACTCCTTGGGGGAGAACTGTATGTCTCCTGTTCTGTTTTACCAGCATTCTGCCATATATTTCATGTTATTGCATTCTCGGATGATGACCAAGCACATGTTGTTCATTTTAAGAACACTTTCACATCAGATTTGACAAAACACAAAAAAGGTATCAATGTGAGATTTCTAAAAATAGCTACAGCACTCAACCCAAAGTTTAAGGATCTGAAGTGCTGTCCAAAATCTGAGAGGGATGAGTTGTGGAGCATGCTTTCAGAAGTCTTAAAAGAGCAAAGCTCAGATGCAGAAACTACAGAACCTGAATCGTCAAAAAAGAAAATCAACTTTCTGCTGGTGGCATCTGACTCAGATGATGAAAATGAACATGTGTTGGTCTGCTCTGGATCCTTATCAAGCAGAATCCGTCATCAGGGTGGTTGAAACATGAAGGGACATATGAATGTTTAGTGCATCTGACATGTAAACATCTTGAGACGCTGGCTACAACCGTGCCATGCAAATGCCTGTTCTCACTTTCAGGGGAAACTGTAAACAAGAAGCAGGCAGCATTATCTTCTGCAAATTGCAGCCAAACTTGTTTGCCTGAGCGATTGGCTGAAGTAGGACTGAATGGACTTGTAGGCTCTAAAGTTTTACATTGTTTTATTTTTGAATGCAGTTACAAATGTAGAATTATGTACAAAAAGTAAGTTCAACTTTCATGATAAAGAGATTGCACTACGGTACTTGAATTAGGTAACTGAAAAATACTATTTCTTTTGTTTTTTTACAGTGCAAATATTTGTAATCAAAAATAAATATAAAGTGAGCACTGCACACGTATTCTGTGTTGAATACATAATTTATTTCTGTAATTGAAATCAATATATTTGAAAATGTAGAAAACATCCAAAAATATTTAAATAAATGGCATTCTATTATTGTTTAATCACGATTTTTTAAATCGCTTGACAGCCCTAAATAGTACCAAACTCTTGCGGGACTCCACTAGATGTGTCCTCCCTGTGAGAACGTCATATAGGACTGTGTCAAAAGCCTCACTAAAATCAAGATACGTCATGTCTAGAGCTTCCCCCATTCACTAGTCCAGTAACCCGTAGGTGACCTTCAGTTTGTGTCTCCACCATGACAATTTGCGTCTTTGTTAATTTACATCTAAGGTCCCAAAGTATTTTGTAGTAGGTGTCCGTCCTTAGGCCTTGATTCTACAAGTTGATCCAGATGGACACACTGAAGTCAATGGGGCTCCATACAAAGAAAGGAGTTCACTCATGTGGATCAGCTTGCACGATCAAGGTCTTTGAATAACAGGACTGGTGATTTTGTCCTAAACACTCTTCAAAACTTCTGATCACTTTAAAATTTTCTATTTCTCAGACTAGGCTATTTGGTTAGTAATTTACCCTGTTTTCGTATGGTCTTCAGCTTTATTACAATGGGTTTCAGTCTGACCTGCTCAGGAAAGTTTATTAGGATGTAAGGAGAAAAAAATGAAATAAATAAAACACTGTAAAATGCATTTTACATTGTCTGAAAAAGTCAGTAACTATATTGTTGATTAGAAAGATGTGAGAAGCATAGAAGCTTAGCCATTTAATATAAGCACCTGATTTCTGTCAAATATTTCAGTTGCAGAAGGAGACAGAAAATGTGATTTATTTTAATGGAGAATCTTTCCACTAACAGGCCACAGAAAAGCCAACAGAGTAATACGAAGAGATCCCATTTAAATAAATAACGTTTTAGGTCTTCATTTTGACACACAGATAAAACACATATGTTTAGTCCAACAGTATAAAGAACTAATTCTGTCCTTTTAATTTCATTAAGCAAAAAGACATACCTGAGTAGTTTTTCCTGATCCAGTTTCTCCCACAATCAGAACAACTTTATTTTCTTTAATAATTCTGACAATTTCTTCCTGTTTTTCAAAAACTGGTAGAGATTGCCTGAAGGAATCAAATTCAGATTCCCCTCTTTTCACAGGAATCTGAGGGATGCCGTTGTTAAGTCGCCCACTTGTCTTACTCATTTCTCTGTTCTCTAAGAAAAGACAGAATTAATGACATGGCACCAAAGGTGTCTCCCAAAACGCTATAACTCAATGCAAAACTGAACACTGACTTCATTTTAGAAACCTCTGTATTAACAAAATACCACGTTTCCATGTTAGTGCAGTAAGATATTTTAAAGTGACAAATGAACACATTCCAGAACACTGGTGGAAGTCATTCTGTTGTTTAACAAAGATATTTCTGAAAGAATGAAAAGATTAACCTTCCCAATCTCTCACTACCAAAGTCGGGAAAGGCTACAAGTGCTGTGAAAACATCAGACTCAACCGCACAGGGAAAGAGAACAATCCATTATATTTAAAAGCAGCGCATCTAGGCATCTAAGGAGAGGTGGCAACTGACTTAAAGAAGCTGAGCTGCGAGGCTACCATGCTGGCCTTAAGTCTTTCCTGCAGACCCATTTCTTCCACAGTTCCTCGAGAAGTTATCATACATTAAAATAATAAATAACTAACGATTTTTTAAACCACTCCACCATGATGCATACATGCCTTCTAAGTTAATGTATAATCATATTGTAACCCATGTGCTTCTTCTCCCACTCCTTTCCTAATGATTTGTTGGCCACATTCATTGTATCTATGTTTAAATTAGCCCCGAATCCTGCAGACAGAGTATGTCTACAGTACAATTATAAACCCACAGCTGACCCTGGCCAGCTGACTCGGGCTCATGGGGTTAGGGCTGCAATGCTGTTTAATAGCAGTGTAGACTTCCAGGTTCGGGCTGCAGCCCAGACTCTAGGACCCTGAGAGGTGGGAAGGTCCCAGAGCTCAGGCTGCAGTCCCAGCTGGGAATCTACACTGCAGTTAAGGACCCCAGAAAGCCCAAGTCAGCAGGCATGTACCTGCTGTAGGGTCTAATTACAGTGTAAACATACCATTAGACATGTTTAATTTGGAATAAGGTAAACTGATTTTGGTGAGTCTATACTTCTAGATACACAGTGTACACTGCCACATATTTAACACTAGCACATACCATAAACATGCAAGGATCCCAAAAATCTTTAGCATAAGAGGCTATTCTGAAAGAGTCTAATATTAAACTACCTAAAAAAAAAAAATCAGTCTATTTATGTTCATCACTATTGAATAAACTAAAATAAATTCTAAATTAATTCCAGGTAGGTTTTCATGCTTCTTGCAAAACATGAATTCAAGCAGTTTTAGTATAAGTTTACTGAGAATGTCAAATCTAACTATCAAGAAACACATCAACACTACGAAAAAGTCAGAAGATGCAAATTCAGTACAAAGTTGAGTCTTTTATTTCTACTACTTCTTGACAAAGGCTAACATACTGAGCTGGACAGGAGCAAATAATTGGCTAAGCAGGCTGGACAGATAAATAGACTTACGATTTGTACACTACTATATCAAATCATACACACCCTTCTTCATAAAGCACTGCCACACGGTTATTAAACAATGGCTCCCAACCACACAAAATTCTAGTCTTGTTAACCTTATTATAATACAACCTTAAGAACAAGAGGTGTGCAGTATTTAGAACCATCATAAAATATGTAATGTTAAATGAAGCAGAGTTTTCTGTGCACCAGACCAAACCTCCTATACAGAAATACAATTAAGTCCTCATACCTGAATACCTGTTCAAGTAATAATCCTGTTAAAAGATCAGTGTTCTAGCAGAAGAATTTATCAAATGTATATTTGAACTAGTTCTCTCATTTAGTGGAGATTTAAGAAGTCTGAATTGTAAACTCTTTAGGTTATGGACCATGTCTAGAGCTGGAATACAATTCATAGAATATAAGTATAAGCTTCCTTCTTATTTTAATAGGAAAAAGTCACTAGTATAGCATGGAATGAGAAAAGGAAAAGCATGTTATTGTCTAACAGTATGAATTCACAAACTCTTATTAGATTATACTGCACATACCAGCTTCAACAGCAAACACATTTCCTCGTTCTGTTTTTGGTAGAAGTTCAGTGCGTTCTTTATTTGTCACAGGAAATCTCTGAATTAGGCCCCTAATAGCATGTTTTGTGTTGGGGGTCAAACTACAGGCCATTACTGTATGAGCCAATTCTGATCCATCTTTCTTCTTTATGGTTAAATATCTGTTTGCTCCTTTTCTGAAAAAAAGAAAGAAATTTTTCATTATAGGTAGTAACTATTTTACCTATACATACAAATCTTCTGACAATTATCTCCTAAATTATATTAAGGTGACCTACAAAAAAAGTTAAGTCTAATAATATACCAAATACCACACACACACACACAAACAGAATAAGAGAAGCATCCAGCACACTATTAACTTAAGAGATCCAACAGGATGCCTAAGCAAAAGGGCAAACTGGTTTTATGATTCTGACTCAAAGACCTGTTATTATGTCAGTGATTATGATCAGGCTTTTGAACCTTGACACTACCCCTTCAGAAGTTATTTCAAGAATCATGAAGAAAAAGACTGAGTTTGAGCAAAACATTTCTTAGGATGCTTCCCCAACTGATCTATCAGCAAGTCCAGATTTTTATGTCCCTTACATACACTGCTCTGTTTCCTCTTCTGCTGTGTGACCCTACAACTTTTGGGCCTTGATCATCTTCTGTTTAACTCAGCATGAAAAGGGTCTTCTGTATGCAGGGGTGGCAGGTTTGTAGAAATGGCAGGTGGCAGGTTTGTGGTGCCCAGAATCCCCCCCCCGCCAAACTCCACCCCCCCTCCCCCCACCTGCCTAAGGCTCTGGGAGAGAGTTTGGGTGGGGGAAGGTGGTCTGGGGTGCAGGCCCTGGGCTGGGGCTGGGGATTGGGGTGCAGAATGGGTGAGAGGTTGGGCTCTGGGAGGCAATTTGGGTGGGGGAGAGGGTCTGGGGGTGCAGGATCTGGGGGTGAAGGCTCTGGGGGTGAAGGCTCTGGGGTGGAGTTTGGGTGCTGGGTGCAGGCTCTGGGGTTGCAGGCTCTGGGAGGGAGTTTGGGGGCAGGAGAGGGTGTGTGTGAAGGGGGTGGGGGTGCAGGCTCCTAGGGAAGGGGGTGGGTGTGCAGTAGGAGGTGAGGGGTGCAGGCTCTGGGAGGGAGTTTGGGGACGGGAGGAGGTGCAAGCTCTGGAACGGAGTTTGGTGTAGGCTCTGGGCTTGGGCAAGGGGTGGGGGGTTTAGGAGGGGGTGAGGGCTGCAGGCTCTGGGACAGAGTCTGGGTGCTGGCTTTAGCCTGGGGGTGCAGGCTCTGGGAGGGAGCTTGGGTGCAGGCTCTGGGCTAGGACATGGGGTGGGTGTGCAGGAAGGGGTGAGGGGGTGCAGCCTTTGGGACAGAGTTTGGGTGCTGGCTCTGGGGTGAGGGTGCAGGCTCTGGGAGGGAGCTTGGGGATGGGAGGGGGTGCGGAGAGGGGGGGGTTCAGGCTCTGGGAGTTTGGGGGCCAAAGGGGAGAGTGCAGGCTCTGGGAGGGGGGATGGCGCAGCACTTACCTGGGCTCCTAGACAGAGCAGGCCGGGAGTCTCCATGTGCTGCTACCCCCAAGCACTGCCCCCGCAGCTTCCCATTGGCTGCAAAGGCGGGACACAGACCCACCCCCACCCAGGAGCTGCAGGGAGGGGCCGACAGCCATGAGAAGCGAGCAAGCAGGAAGATGCTCAGCTCCGCTGCGCTACCCATGGTGACTGGGGGCCCCGGGCTGTTTTAAATGGCCCAGGGGACACACGGGGCAGGGGCGCCCAGGGCGGAAGGCAGGGCCGAGGGAGAGACCCAGCCTCAAACATTGCTGGAGCCAGGCCCCAGGCCAGGAATATTCCTGGTGCCCAGGTACCACGGGCCCATAGGACTTGCTGCCCATGTCTGTATGAAGATCTCCCCTTTTCTACTTAGAAGGTTGAAATACCGAGTGACTTGGGGAGTAAACCCATCCCTGCAGTACCATCCAACCTCTTTCCTCCATTACTCTGTAAAAATGTCCTCAGAAATGTCTAGGAGTAAGGGAGATGCTGCTCTCAATGATACTGTCCCTTACCAAGCTCCCAGATTCCATGCAGAATCTTGGTCAGGAGGCAACAGTTCAGAGTAGAATGACTCCTGGCTCTGCATGGAAAGAGTCCTTTCTTTGTCAATTTCACGGATCCTTAAGGTAGAGAGGGGGCAAGGCTTCCCAAACTGTACAGGCCCCAAATTCCTTCAACGAGAGAAATAGTGCTCAAAGAACCCTACAAGGAACCTCAGTATCTCTTCCCTTCTAGACCCTCCTGAATGATATGACCCTCAGTCAAACTACAAGAAATACTGGAAATATATATATTGCCTTTTAAAGAGATATATGGACTTTCATTTTTAGTAATTAACACCACTAATCTCACATTAACTTACCCTTTACTTTTAGAAATCAGACCAAGAGACTGACTCAGTCGGTGAATAAATGCTCTTTCAGTACTAGTCAAAGAAGAAGGAAATTCCATTTCTAGAAAATTTAAAAAAAATAGAAGATATAACACAACATAATTAGCATGGTACTTCTTCCCTATTTCAAGTAAAATGAGAAATATTTGCTTATTTCCATGCCAAAACAAGCAATCTCACCAAGAACTAGTGAGCAGAGATCTCTAGCCTCCAAACAAATTAGTCTCATTTACCTTCCCAAGAAAGGAGACAAAGCTGTACTTCTCACTAACAATGTAGATCTTTCCCCTTACACATATAAAATCCTTGCCACTACCTACTGTAGTGGTTCCTAGCTTTTTCAGGCAACTGCAGTCATTTGCCAGGCCCAGTGTAAGATCTCAGTGGTACAAGTGTCAGAAAGTCACGTCCAGCATTCACCCTTGAATATTTTGGCCAATATGGCACATGGGCAATTAGAGGACTGGGGTGACATAGGAGCTCATTATTTTGGGCTACAGCTCACACAACTGATGGGGATACAAGATGCACTAAGCATCCATGGAACCTCAAAAGAGAATAGGGTGGCACACATGCATGAAGGGCAGCACACAGCACTCGAGACATGTACTAGCCATGAATATTATAGCTCAGACATAACATGCTGCCAGCCTCATCACCCTAAATTCACCTCAATAGCTATTCCTGTCAATGCTGGAATGAGTCTACCAAGAGCCCCACTGTGCCCTCAGAGAGCTTCTGCCACCATCCTTCCCCTCCTCCCCCATGTCCTGTCCTTCCCCTACAGACACATCCTGCCCAGATCACCCACCCCCAACCCAACCCCTCCCCCACTTCTTGCCTAGGTCACCCCCCGCCAACCCAAACCCTGCCCTCCTCCTCCACAACCCTGTCCAGACACCCCCGCCCCCCGGGCCCAGACAGACAGCTCTCCCTGCTCACCCAGAAGCCCCCTCGGCCCCCAGCCCCTCACCCACCGACTCCCTCCCAGGTGCCTCCACATCATCCCGGCCCGCGTTCACCTCTCTGGTCCCCGTAGCGGAACCGCTCCAGGGCGATGTTCACCGCGATCTTCACCTCCTCGTCGATGCGGATGTCCTTCAGCCCCCTGGCCCGCCCGCTGCCCGCGCCGGAGGCGGCGGCGGCGGCGGCCGGGCCCCCGCCGGGCAGGGCGCTGCTGGGCGCCCGGGGGGACACGCTGCTGGGCCGGGACATCTCCCTGCAGGGACGAGAGGGAGCCCGGGGCTGCAGGGCTCCCTCTGGCGGCCGGGGCAGGGCGCGCGCGCACCTGCCTGCGGCCGGGTCACCGGGCAGCCGCCGAGCCGGCTGCGCGGGGCTCAGAGGGAAAGTGAAAGGGGCGGGGCCAGCCGCGGCGCAATGACGTCCCTGCAGGCGGGGGCGGGGCGAAGGGGGCACGCAGGAGACGCATGCGCTAGGCCCTTTGCGCGCTGCGGGGCGCGGGACTCTAGGCTAAGGCCGCCCAATCCGTAGCTGTGTCCCCAGGCCCCCACTGAGCGCGCGGCGCCGTCACCCCGGGGGCCGGGCGCTCAGCTCACCTGGCTGCCTCTCTGCCCGAGGGGCTGCCTGTGGGCTGGCTCCTCCCCACGTGGGTCAGGCTGAAGCGCCTGCTGCTATTGCCTGCCCCTGTTTCTGAGGCAGGGGCGGCCCTAGCTGCTGTTCCGTGCGGGTTTGTCCTCCCACCAAATCAGCCCAGGGCTACAATGTCCGAAGGGCCCCTCCTCTGATTTAAGGTCCTACCTCCCCTACAGGTCAATGGGATTTACCTTGCGGACCTAGGTTACTCTTCTCCCCACTTCCCCCGCCTCTCCACTCTACTCTTTCTCTCTTTGTTTGAAAAGTTACAGTTTTTACGAAAACCACCAACAATAAAGCAATTAAAAACTCAACAAAACAACAAACAGAGAAAACAAGGTAAAAACGTTAGTTTAGATAAAACCAGTACATTCGTTATTGTAACCCTTCCGAAATGCAACAGCAGGAATTACGCCTAACTTGAATTACTCCTAACTTTCTTCAAGATATAGTTGCCAAGCAACAGAAATGCAGACTCTGCTTCTAATCCTGACCACTAATATTTAAAACGGGGGCTTTCCTTATTTCCCGATAGAAGAGTTTTAAAATAAAGTTTAATATAAGGTAATTAAAAATGCCTTAAATTACTAAAGTAACAACAAATTTGGCAAATAAAATTTATCAATGTTAATAAAGTTAAAAAAGGTAATAACTTGTTTATTTAAATGTTTAACCCTTTTTTATTTTTGTTTGCCTTATAAAAGACGTGGTCCCTATTACATTGTAAACACATTACATTAATCTATGGATTAAATTTGGGTTACTAAAAATTAAAAAAAATGTAAAACAAACAACAAATTTATTATGTTAACTAACTAGCTGTTTAAAATTACATCCCACAAACCAAATACACCCCCAAAAATTAGTATTCAGTAAAAAAAAAAAAAGCATACACAAACTGAAGTTTTATAAACAAAAAATTGGTCAAATACTACTCAATCTACTACATATAAACAATTAAGTTGGCAATCAGCTAAAAACCACTGTCAGTTAATTTAAACTTAGCTACTATGTAAAAGCAACTGTATTGTTGCTGTATTGTATTATTGCTCTATGTCATTTACATAACATTGCTAAACTGTTTAACCAACATACGAGTAAAAAAACAAATGGTAGCAAACAACATAAAGGCAAACAACAACAACACAGTGGTTTAAAAAAAAATTGTTACACAGTAACTACAAATTGGGTAAACAAATTCCCAGTTAGCACCAGTCATAATGTGGGTAAGTGACGCTGCATTCTAAGTAAAACACGTTATTCAAAACAATCTTGTCCAGTGTTCAAGAACCAACATTAAATCCTAACACAGCAATATTTAATAAATTAGTTACTGTCCATTCAGAAGGTTATCTGTAAAACAGCATCCATTAAAAAAACCAACTAAATCTACGTCAACTACTGGTGTATCACAAAGCAATGCAACCAATAAAACAAAAAAGCTAGCAGTTCCTGTTTCCTACCCAGCAAAGCTTACCAAAAGGTAACAACCCTTAAGGGTAACCTATAATATGAATGGATAGTATTGGGTAGTAACTAATTACAAAACATTTATATATAAAGGCCTCATTTGTAATGTCACTACTCCAAATTTCTGTTTTACTTCTCATATACATAGCACTGTGGGACACACTATAATCCCAGTATTTCAAAATCCCAGTATTTCAAACCACTCAGGCTTCTACCAATAATAATACAAATGGTAACTGTAATTGCCCTAATAAAAATATGTTGCTATCTACAGCACCAAAAGAAAAAAGCCAAACTATAACACCAAATTGGAAAAAAAAAGTTACACTTAAATATAAAGTGGCGGCATATGTACACATACATACTATACATATATACCCATATACACTACAAATATATACATTATATCCATATTATTCATATGTATTATTTATCTGGGAGTGTCCCCAAGGCTCAATCATAAAACTACATTCCTTAATCAAAGTCCCAGGCCTAACATTCCCAGGCCCACCATAAGAGATTAATAACAATTGGAAAATAAAATCTGTCCATCAGTCATATAAGGGAATGTGCAAACTAAGAAACAGATGCGTCATAAATGTGTGAATGGGAAGCAGTAAGGTGGCCACATAACAGTGTTTAGCTCACTGGGCCATCTTCAGTCCATGCATTATGCTTTTCCGGGAACATGGGTAAACACCTTCTCCATAAAAACACAAAAAGTGGGGAAATATAGTAGGAAAAGAGCCTGAGATGTAAGCCCTTGTATCAGAGGCCTGGTATGAGACAGGACCTGCTCACAGAATCTAGCAAGAACAGGGCTGATACTGCAAAAATACACATTCCTAAGAAGTGCTAGTCACAGAGTACTCACGCAAACACATCCAGCTATCAAGTGGTACCAGAACATCCTGATATCAAGGATGGTATAAAAACATTCCAAAAGGGTAACAGGAACACAATATCCCTCCTAAAAGATAAGGTCAGGATGACAGTACGTAATAGAGATGTTTTGATCAAACCAACATGTATAAGGTGATGGGTGATAACTAGCCACGTCAGAGGGGCAGTACTAACTTGTTTGTATCAGGGTATAAAGATATATCTCAGAGGGAGTATCTGTCTGGCCTAGGGAGGAATGGAAAGCTCCGCTGTTCACTGAGCTGGTCCATTGTTATGGGCATACATGTATTAGTGGTCTGGTAGAGTCTGCGGGATACTAGTACCATGCTTCATTGACAATAAACATGGCTAGGTGCCTTCATCCCTAACGGGTCTTGTGGTCATTGGGTGGTTCATTCGAGGTCTGCCATGCCAGCTGTCTGCGCAGGGCTGGGGTGGCACACAGAGAGAATACACACCAACCAAACATCGATCAACATCTGACGACAGTTGTTACTGTGTTAAACATAATTAGCCACAAGGTGGTGCTAGTACAACAAATGTGTGTTTATATGTAGCAAGATTCTGAATCCAAATCACAGTGAGCAAGGATCTGAAGTCCCCCTTCCAGCAAAACTAGTGAGATTTGCTGGATTAAAGACTTCAGTAAAATGGCCAAATTTAGTCCTGGTGCATAAATGCAATGTCTTTGAGGCAGACCTTTAGTTGTGACAGAAGATATACTTGATTTAGCTGGAGAGGGAAGCAAAGGTGGTTTTCCCAATTCTCCCAGCCTGGGGCTACTCTGCATTTTGTTATGAAAGATCAGGGTAATTAATTTCAGTCAACTTGCATCTGTTTACACCATGGCTGAATATTGCCTATCATGTTTCTTCCAGCAGGTAACCTATTAACTGTATCTATGAAGACTCATCAGTGACTAGAGAATATTGAATCACCAGTTGTATGGGCTTCTAACAGTTTTAATATCTGAATCTTAAGGCTTTTCTTAGTTTTTAGAGAAAAATATATTACAAGTAATATTTTGAAAATATAATTGTGAGTAGTAGATCATATCTGTAAACTTACAGGAAATTGTCATTTACCATTATTTTATTAGAACCAATCTAATGTGTATACATTTAAAGTATCACACAATTCATGGTAAATAACTAAAAGAGGCATTGACATTTGTCTGTCCATCAACTCTATCCCATAAATAGAGATGGGAATGTATCAAGAATACCTAGACTATTGGCCTGGTCACAGTGGCTCCTGTTGACCCTGGCTGTAGGATGAGTATACAAGGAGCATTTTGGCACAGCTCTACTCTGAACAGTGACGATAAATTGGCACTGCAGAGTTCCAGGTTTGCTGTGTCTCAGAGGTGCTATTTAGAAATTTCTCCATTTACATGTAATGCTTTTTCTGATCAGCTCCCTTGCAAACTCTCCCTGAGATCTGAAAAATCAAACTAGAGCCTTTCCTTCATATACATCTTCAGCGGTATTTATTTGTAGACATTTCTTTTGCACTCAATATATATCTGAGCACCTCATAGCTATTAATTAAGCTTCATAACATCCTTAGAATAAGGGAATATTTTTTCCATTTTACACACAAGGAAATTAAGGCTCAGAGAGGGTAAGTGACTTGCAAAAGGTTTATGATCAAGAACCTAGATCTTCCATCTCCTCTGTCTTAAAACATCCAGCTTTCCTTCCCACATAAAAATAAAGATTCTGCAGGCCAAATTCTGTCCTCAGTTATACCTTTGCAAGCCATTATATTTAGTTAGTTATCTTCAGTGAGTTATAACTGTATAATTAAGAGCATAATTTGCAACTGGATCCTATGTTACATCTGTTGATGATATACAGCCTTCTTTTTCCATTGTTGTGTTGACTTTCCAGTGATATTAGATGTGGAAGTTTAAAAAGTTACTTTCGATCACTAAAGTTAGCAAATATGACTCATAATATACAAAGGGGATATATCTGTTGAGTAAGAAAGTATCATTTGTACATAATCCTTTGCCAGAGTAGAAATGCATTTTAAGGTTTGTGGACCAAATCCATCCCTAGTTTATCCTCATTGATACATTTATACCAGGAATTAATCCTTCTGGGAGTTTAAGACAGGAACTTACAAAATATCAACGAAAGAAAGAGAAGTTTTATTTACTTGAACTACAGTATTCAAATATCACATTGTAAAGAGGAGACAGTGTTAGGGCACTGAACAGAAGTCACACCATAGATTTTTAGACTTTTGATATATATGCTTGAAAATAAACATCTTGCAGCTAATAAATCATTCCCAATTAAGACATTGATCTGAAGTAGAGGAATTAGCTTTAAGATAACACAAAAGAGGTCTGCTCAGGTCTAATTTGGACTCAAACCCACCCAACCTGGCCCTTCCCAGCTGAACCTGAGCCAGACCCTATGTTTGGCGCAGTGGTGGCCACCTGCTGCGCTGTATGAACTGCAAAGTGAGGTGCTTCGACTCATCAGCACACAGTGCAGCAAGGTGGCAGTGGCTGGCAGGAGGCAGTGGGGCATGCGTCTGCTACCGCACCAACCCCATGGGCAGAAGGAGAGCCGACCTGAGCAGATGGGATTGTTTTCCTACCCAACCTGGATCCAATGTTTGTAGTCGGTTCCTGTCAGGTTCAGGTGAGGTTGCAAGGCTCTAACACAAAAAGCCACTAAATGCAGTATAATTCTGTGCTGCAAACTGCAATAAAGCCTGGATTATGGTTTTCATACGAGACTGGTTGCTTTTCCAGGTGCAGTGCAGTTAACTAGTTGGTTCAAATGTACAATGAAACTCTGCAAGATGGCAAAGTAAGAATTCAACTCCAGTACTAAGAGCAAGGAACTTAGGGCTAGGGTTTGCAACCCTTCCTCATCTTAGTAAGAACTTACACAAGTAGTCCCACTGAAGTCAGTAAGTGCTCACTAACAGGAGGAATGGCATCTTATCCTCAGTCAGGCGAGAGGATATAGATTTTTATAGGGTTAGGCTAACAACTATGGCTGACATAGTTTGTTCAAAACTAGAGATGGACACATTTATTTTGACTAATCTTAAACCCACTGAAACACTATGAGTTTAAAAAAGTGTGTCTCAAACTCAAGGTTATTGATTGTGCTTTCCATTGGGAGGAGTAAATACATAAAAGGAACAGGGTGAAACAATCATTAAAAACACAAGGGAAAAACTAACCAGTGAGCACCATGACAAAGAGAGACCATTAAAAAAAAAGGGGGAAAGGTGGAGTTGAGAAAAATTCTAATCAAAATATATATATACTATATATAGGCCACCCACTTGTTTCTGAGGGGTTGTTGTTCTTTCTCAAATATGTAGATCAGGCCTCTCATTAGCTAGAAGCAGCTCACCTCTTCACAGGCATTTGCCAGAGGATGTCTAGGGGATATTTATATGAATGTAGGAAGTGCTATACAGCAATAGACCAATAGTCCATCCTGTTTGGCATTCTGTCTCCAACGGCGGCCAAAATCAGGTGCTTAACAGGAAGGTATAAGAAATAGAACATTCTGGACAACCCATAGGCAACATATTTTCCTAACCCCAGCAATTATTGTTTCTCTTATGCTCTGAAGCATGATGATTTATATCCCTCATAGAATTAAAAATGTATCTCATACATTTTCTCATTATTCCAGTAAATGAGTGCCTAAGTCTCTTTTGAAAAAGAGACTTTTGAAATTCCTGCTTCCTTGTTTTAATTGCCAATCTGTAAAATTAATTAATGTTTGTGAGGTGCTTAGACATGAGCTGTTAAAGTTCATAGATAGTCTGCAGTTAAAGTGGATCAATGAAAGCCACTCCTCTTCCCTCCCTGCTTGTTCCCTGTGAGTGGATAAATGGAAAGAAGACTTGATGGTATACCAGGAAAAAGGGGCCAAACTCAGAGTGAGGAGGGGGACAAGAAGGGCTTACAAAATGGATGCCTAATTGTCCTTTAGAGGATCCAAGATGGCCTTAGGATTTGTACCTACATGCTCAGTTCCCAAGTTACCTGCTTCCCTGGGTTATTGGGCAACTTAGGAAGTCAGCAGGCTGCCATGTAGCTGGGGAGCCCAGCAGACGGACAGCCAAGGAGCTGGGCAGCTTGGGGAGCCTGGCAAGCAGGCTGGCTGGCTAGCAGGAAACCACGCCGGGAAGTAGGCTGGCAACTTGCCTGGTTTCCATTGAAAATTTTGACAAAATTGACATGTTCTTATGGAACATTTCAGTTCCATTGATTCAGTGCTTTCCAAAATAACATTGTTTTCCAAGAACATTTTTGACCAGCTCTATCCTTGAGTTGTAGATAGTTGCTTGACTACAGAACCATGTTTAAATATTGCAGCTCTCAGTAAACTCAGAAAGGAGGCCATCTAGGAGGGTCACATGACATCCACAGTTGGCAAAAGCGCTCATTTGTCTACAAAGATTAATTTTTTTTTCAACCAAAATGGCATTTTGAATAAGAGATTTAGGTTCAGAGAATAGGCTTTGATCAACAACACAGAAAAATGCAAAATATTTTAATGTATATACACAGTAACGAAATGCAGGAAATAAACATTCCTTCTTGCATACAAGTCCAAGTTGCAGTAGCAAAATATACTTATTAGAAGAATTTCTTATGACATTGCTAGAAAACAATGGGACAGTTCTGTTCTCCTTTGCACCAGTGGACATGAGGAGTAACTCCACTGAAATCAATAGTGTTAAATAGGTGTAAAATTGATGTGGCTGAAAGAAAAATGAGGTTTTAAGACATACCCAACAGGAGATCTTTCATATAATGCTATGGAGGCACTTGTATTCTTTGTATTTCTTTCCACAGAAAATTTTGATAAAAATGTAAAAAAGGGCAGGATTCTGGACTACAAAAGCAGAACACACTGTGGCAGGCAGCTGATTACAGCAGGATCTTGTTTGCTGTGTTATGCAATGTTTACATTAAAAATAATGTAATTGTTAATACAAGCTGTATGTGCCTTAAGTATAAGAACATAAGCACCCTTGCACTCTGACCCTTGTTAACTTCTGCAGTGTCCCCTTGCAAACGTAAGCAGCTGGTGCAAGTTAAGGCAGCCCCTGTGGCTGCTTTCACCTCTGCTGGGAGTCAAAGAAACTACCAGCTGGTAACAGGATAAGTAGGCATACAGAAGGCAAAAAGCCACCTCCACCCTTATCATAGGTTCTGTGCCAAGTTCAGCTTGGATGCAGTGATGAATTGGGTCCTGAAAGAACCAAGAAGCTCAGCTGTGGGGGAATTGGCAGAGGAAGAAATAATCTGGGGGATAAGAGGAAGACAGGAGGAGGAGGGGCAGTTCTTCAAGCAGAGTGGAGCACTGCTAATTTTGAAGTCTGTAAGGTCTGTTGAGCACAGGGCATTCTCCTCCCTCCCTGAGCGGCAGATGTCCATGCAGTGATTTCCCTACACCACCCCTGTGGGGGGTGTACACCCCCCCCGAATTTCCCCAACACCCCCCAGTTTTGTGAACTAGTTACATGCCAATTTAGTGACACCCCCCCAGTAAATTTGAACCCCTCCCCAATTTCAATTCCTGGGGAGGCCACTGTGTCCAAAGTTAATGCTAATTCAAATAGCATTAACTTAGGCTCTGCATCCTCCTAAGAAAGTGAGTTATGTTAAGATGCAGAATGGCTTACCAATGGCAGCATGGACAGAACCACTGCTCCTAGAGAAAAGGCCAAAGGAGCAACACAGAGTGGCTGACACTCTGCAGGACTTGAAATCCTCTTCTTTGTCTATGCCCAGGATCTCACAGGGTTGGAATGCTGCACTCTGCCCTCAAAACCACTCCCACATGAGGTGACAATTAGTTAAAATCTCCATGAAGTCAACCTGCCCTTTCTCCCAGCGGTTTGGACCAAGGAAATTTGACACAAAAACTGCAACATATAGTTTGCCAGACTACAGACATCCAAGTATATTCCGTCTTCAGGTATGGTCTCATTTGTTGGAGGTGCTTGAGTAGGTATCTTTCAAAATGTACTGAATTCTGTTCACAGATAGGACCTCTAATGCTGGGAACCACAGGATGCATACAAAAGGGAGCCTCTAAGTGCTGCAGCACCCATTGCCCCTCCATCCCCTTTGACAGGTACTGAGAAGGCAGAACAGTAAGAAGTGGGGAACAGCTGCTATCATGTAGACTGGAGTTTGGTTAGCAAATGCAGCTAAAGAGGGATGGTGATGATGCTCCCTGCTACTTGCCAATAGCCCACCCATTTGCAACCTCTCCACATAGGGATCAAGCAGTTCATAGGGAACTATCACCAACATATCACCCAAAAGATCATGGAACTCCAAGGGAGTGTATGTAGTAAATGGGACTGATTAGACACAAGTGGGACATTTTAGAGAGCGAAAGTTCGTAACACCCCCCGGAAGTGCTCCATCTCACTAGTTTTCTCTCTTGTTTAAACAGACACTGTTAATTTAGAACTCACGCTTTCTTATTTTTGTATATGACACCTCAGATTACTATGACTGGAAAACACAGAGGAAAAATGTTTCTATTTTCCCTCCCTTTCCTTACTATGTGGATTGCTCTTTGTGTGTAGTCACTTTATCTATTTCCCCTGCAAAATCAGTTGAAGTCACATTTTCAGGAGTGTTCACTAGTTTTTTGTTCAAGTTTCTGGCAGCCTAACTTGAGACACCTGGGACCTGATTTTCAGAAGTTCTGAGTAAATGCAATTCCTAGAGCCCTGTGTTTTCTGCAAATGCAAATTAACACAAAACAAAATGAAAAAACACCAGAAAACAAAAAACCCAACAGCAGCGGCTCCTGTCCCATGAGGCTGGGCCTGGCTCCCCACTTCAGATATTGTGATTTGGCACATGAGTGCCACTCAGGTTGGCCCATGCATTCCTTACTCAAATTTTGCCTCCCTCTCTCTCCATCCCCTTGTCACAACGGAAGTGTGGCTAGGCCAAACGTGAGCAGCACTGTGACCCTGTGCCCCAGCTTGCAAATCCCAGAGTGTGGAGCCAGGCCTAGCCCCGTAAGGGTGGAGCCACCACTGCAGGATGAATGGTAAGCTGGCTCCCATCTTTGGGGCAGGACTCGACCATGATAAAATGAAACGCTTCCCCCAAACCTGCAAAAATTATTTAACAAAATAAAAATGTCATGGGGGGCCTTACCAATTCCTATTGGTTGCATTAAGGCTCAGCATGTCTGAACATCAGGCCTATTGAGTGATCCAGATAAGAATGGCCATGTGGGGAGTCGGACCAACAGTCCATCCAGCCCTGTGGTTTTCAGACTGTGGGTCATGACCAAATACTGGGTCACGGAATGTAAGGCGCTGGGTTGTGGCAGCTCTGGTCAGCACCGCTGACCGGGCCGTTAAAAGTCCCGTGGGCAGCAGGCTAAGGCAGGCTAGTTCCTACCTGTTCTGACACCGCGCGCGCTGTGCCCCAGAAGCAGACAGCAGCAGGTCTGACTCCTAGGCAGGGGGACCACAGGGCTCCATGTGTTGCCCCTGCCCCAAGCACTGGCTCCGCACTCCCATTGGCCAGGAACTGACCAATGGGAGATGGGGGGGGTGAATGCAGGCAAGAGCCACTTGCATGTCTGAGCCTAGGAGCCAGACCTGCTGCTGAACTCCCCCAAACCCAGAGCCCCCCTTGCACCTCAAACCCCTCATCCCTGACCCCACCCCAGAGCCTGCACCCCCAGCCCCCTCCCACACCCTGAACACCTCACCCCAACCCTGCCCCTCCTACACCCCAAACACCTCATCCCCAGCTCCCTTGGGTCGCTAGCATCAAACATTTTCTTTAACTGGGTCACCAGAAAAAAAGTTTGAACACCACTGATCTAACCCAGCCTCCTGTCTTCCAACAGCAGCCAGTGCCAGCTGCTTCACAGGGAGTGAACAGAACAGGGCAATTTATCCAGAGACCTCTTGTGCCTCGTTCAGAACTTCTGGCAACCCTCCAAAACACAGACACCCACAGTGCTGGAGCCACAGTGCAAGTGCTGGCCGGGCCGGTCTCGCCCGCAGCAACCAGGACTGTACCGCTCCAAGGCTTGGCAGGGGAAGCGGGCCGGGTTAGTCCCTCTGAGCTAGGGAGAGAGACGGACTCAGGGGCCCAAGCACCCCAGCAGGCTGGCGCACGCACAGCTGCCGGGGCACAGCGCCCGGCCGGCATCCAGGGCATGCGTGAGCAGGGCGCAGAGCGCCAGACTCAGGGGGTGCGGCAGTCGCTCCGCTTCCCCCCGAACCGGCCCGGCCCGGCCCTGGTTCACTGGGCCGCGTTCCACGGCGGGTGCTCCGGACAGGGGCCGGTAGAGCAGCAGCAGCGCCCCCCCGGGCAGGCATCTCTGCAAGGCGCCCCCCACAGCAGAGACCGCGGCTCCTGCGCATTCCTCCCCCTCGCGAACGCGCCTGAGCCCAGCTGCAGCGGCTGAAAAGCGCGAGCTGGTCCGACGCGCGCTCCCCCGGCGCATTCCAGGCTAGAACGTGAATCCGGGGCTCGGGAGGCGGCTCGTGCGCGAGGAGACTCAGCGCCCGCGCTCGCCACCCTCTTGCTGGCCTTGCGCCGCCGCTCGCTAGCCGCGCTGTGCATGCACGGCAGGGCGGGCTCGTGCGGACTGAGGGTCCCGAGCACCGCGGGTTGCGCTGCCTGCTCCTCCTCCTGAGGAGAGCCGCATGATGGCGGCAGCTGCGGCTGTGGTGGTGGAGGTGAGCGTGAGCAGTACCGGGAGCAGCAGCAGCGACACTTCCAGCACCGGCGAGGAGGAGAGGATGAGGCGCCTCTTCCAGACCTGCGATGGCGATGGGGACGGCTACATCAGCAGGTAACAGCCTCAAGGGCAGGAAAGCGCTTCTGCAGCCGGGCGCGGGGATTCCCCTGTTCGGCCCCCAAAAGTGGCATCGCAAGTTCTCAGCAAGTTTCTCGGGAGAGTTTGCAGTAGTTAGCAATCAGCAGGATTGTGTATGGGAGCTGTCTCTCCCTCTGCAATAGGGGCAGGCTGGACTGGACCATCCTTTCTCAGCTCAGTTTGCGGGACCTTTTTTCGTTTGGGTGGTTCTGGGCATCATGTTTAGTAATTACAAGACTCCTTGGCTTAAGTGATACTTCTCTCTTGCAATAACTGCCTGAGATGGTGGTAAGAAGAGATCGAGCCCTTTTTAGCATAGAAGTAGATCAGAGCCCCTTTAGTTTCTGCGGGAGAAAGAGTCTGCTCTAAGGGCAGGATGCTTGCACTGTCCCGCTACTAAGGGCAGCAGCCAGGGAGATGAATTCACATAAACTCCTAGAAGTTAGATATGTACAAGTCTAGCTTGTACATCTCTAGTCCCATCCACTCAATCATTCTGCCAGTGCAGGGTTGTTCCTAAGTAACAGGGTACAACATGATAATGCTTCACTAGTATTCAAACTTCACAGCACAACATTTGGATAAATAATTTGCGTCAGATCTACAGCATGGAAATATTAGCTATGAAGGTATAGCAGGCATTCTCTTCTGAAATGTGTCTGATTTGGAGTTCTGTTCCAATTTTCTGTGTTGGGATAGTGAAATTGGTTCACAGTGTCTTGCTTCCTATGTGGATGACCATCCTTTACATTAGAATAGCAGGGATTATCTGAAAGTTTAGTACATTAGTGCTGACAAATGGATACAGTATTTAGGAATTAAGGTGAGTTTTGTACACACGGCATATAGTTGCTAATTGCCTGGGCTGACATTTTAAAAATATTTTAATAGGTTTGATTTTTATTAATATTTCTATTATCACAGACAAGGTAACTTCCACGTGGCCCACGAAGATTAAACCACATCAGTCAGATGTCTTCTTTAGTCTAAGGAGTCCGGTGGCAACTTAAAGACTAACAGATTTATTTGTTAGTCTTTAAGGTACCACCGGACTCCTCGTTGTTTTTGTGGGTACAGACTAACACGGCTACCCCTCTGATTCTTTACTATAACATTTTAGACTAGGGTGTACAGTAAACTTTAAAAATTGTTGTAACTTAAAAATTCCTTTGCTCTTCCAATGCATATAGTTTTGGCTGTGTCTGTCTTGAGACCCTGTTCTTGCAACTGTGTGTGCATGGGTGGACTCTTGTACCCACACAAAATCAATTTAAGGATCAGATAAGATCTTTATGGCAGTGATGATGGGCTTTAACTATGCTGTGTAGAGCACTGAGCATGTTGTTGGAAATACATATCAGACTCCTAGATGTTCCTACATCTGTAGTTAGGAGCAGTCTGTTTTAAGCAGGAGAGGACTAGTGGCAGGGTGTTTTCTGTAAGGGGCCTTTAAATTTTTTTTAATAAGCTTTCAGAATCAGGATAGGATTTTCAAAGGTGGTGGGGACCTGCAGCTCCAAATGAATTCAGTAGGAGTTGCAGGTGCTCTGCACTTCTGAAGAGTTGGGATGTGAGAGGAAATTATTAGTCTAGGCTAGGAACTCCTCTGTAACCTAAGAATATGAGGCTGAACAGAGGCCAAGTGAGCTATAATTTTCAACACAGTTTGAGATTAGACAATTGTTGAGAATCTCAAATACTGTGCATCAGTAAATAATGGGACTTTATATCTGTAGGTTAGTTTAAAAAGAGTCATCTTACCGTAGTCATTTTGCCATTTTATTCCTTGCCAATAGACATCCTGAGTATTTTTTCAACCAAGGGGCTATTTTATCAGTGGTTATTCTGAAATGAAAATACTGAAAATGTACACTTTTATATATACCAGTGTGTCAAGTCCAGTAAAGATGATATTTTCCTTTTTGTTTGTATGCCATATTAATAGACATTATTTTGCCTGTCAGAAAATTTGAAACACTTGTTTACAATATATGTTGCCTGATTATAATATGCTGTATCATCTATATCCTTACTACTTTTTTCTGATTATGTAAACTGAATGGGATTTAATCAAATACTGTAGTTAGTGTACATAAAACTTGCTAATGGAATGTTAATATATTGCTTTATGTGGACAATTAGGGGACACTATTGAACCACCAAACCAGACTGCTGTATTTTAAATTAACTTTGATCCTATTAATCACAAAAGCTGGGAAACAGTTGTAATTAAAGAGAAACAAAAATTACATCATGAAGCAATTGAAAGTAACGTGAAAGAGAGAACTGTAAAAAAAGATAAAACTTTTAAAGCTGAAATCTTTCCAGAAAAATAGAATCACACTGAAGACAGCGACAGCTAAATGGAAGTTGGTGTTCTTCACAGAACTCTCTCCCCATCTGAAGAGCTAGAAAATAGTTCTCTAAGTTTAGGATCATCAGCCTTTCAAGATGATAGGTGAAAAGGATGATAGCTTGATTTATAACAGACCGACTTAAAAAATGTAAAATGAAAGTGCATTTCTAGGCCATTGGTGAGAGAATCAGTGAACTGTATGTTATAGTCATAGCTTGTTCTAAATCTCACCCAAGAGCTATGAGGGTTGAGCTTCTAAAATTCCAAGAACTGGAGTAGGAGGGACACTGGTATACATCAGGAAACAAATATAGCACAAAAGAGAGTGGTTGAAAGCCAGAGAGGAGGTATCAGGACCATTGTTGATGGTTGTTAACCTACTTTGGGATGGGGAATGTACTTTCAAGTGAGCAGTGGTATGGCCTGGATCCAAAAGCAATAATATAGATATCTATTTTCTTTTAAACTTCATATTTTTTTAGGAAGATGATCAAGGTATCTTTGGCATCCTCTGAAGTCATCTGATTTTCTTGACCCCTATCGATTAGGTTTTAGTCCTGGGCCCATGGCACAGATACTACAGTTATTTCCTTGGACACTGATCTTGGAAATGGAATGCATCTCTCTCTTGGCATTGCATACTGTCTAATCTTTTCCACTAATCTACTTTATGGCAAATTGTGTATGCAGGAGTGGGTTTGCCTAGTGGTTCTCAAGCATTTTCATAGTGTGGGCCATCTGCAGAAAGGTTGTCTCTCAAACATTTCCTTCACACTCACAATAACACAACATCCATGTGGCACTCTGTAGCAATTGTTTACATGGAAAAATAACATTAGGAAAGTGTTTGGTATTGTATCTCCTTTTAATGTAATAAGTGTTTTGTCCTTTTTGCAATGTTAATTGCACTGTCTACTTTTGCTCTTAATTTAATCTTATCCTCCTATCTATACTTTCCCTTTTGCTGCTGCTTCTTTCTGTCCGTATACTTCAGCCATGATCCTCTTTCCCTCTGCCCTCCTGGACATGCAGCCTGGCTTCCCATTCTCTCTTGCCCTACTTCCCTGGACTTTTCTTTGCTTCCTTTTCCCACTAGTGATTCTGGTTCCTGAGGGTAATTCCTGTTTCCTTGCCTTTTCTCCTGTGGAGGCAGGTTCCTCCTTGTTCATTGCTCCTTTTACAGGCCTGCAGTTCAGCTTTGTAATAAAGATTGTGGACATCTGTTAGAAGCAACTAGAAACAAAGAAGCAAAGCCAGGACTCTGTCACCCCCAGCCAGCTCTCTGTGGGCCACTGGTGGTCACAAAGTGCAGTTTCAGATCTGTTAGACTTTTCCTCTTTTGAGCATCCATTTTTGAGACGTTTTAATCTATTTTAAATGTAAAAAAGATCTCCACCCCCACCCCTATTTTGCAGCTGTTGTTCAGTATAATTTATAACAATTGAAAATACGCACACAATAGCCATTCCACTCGCAGCCCTGAAGTTTATTTAGTCTTTTGCTTGCTTACTAAATGCCTCCAGAAGAGCATTTGTAAGGTTGCTGCATGGATTTAGAACTCCTCTGAAACTTCAGAGATCTTGTGGGAGAGAAAATCTTTATTCTTGCAGTACAGGCAGGCAGTTTTCCAATGTACGCATCTTTATTTAGTGTATCACATGGGGAGATGAGCTATTTGCATTTCTAATGAAGTTATATGGAGTCTCAGCTGTGGAAACTCTATGTTGTCCATTACACCGAAAATCTCTCTAAATATTAGCAGGGAAGTAGAGAGGCACATATGGAGATGAAGGGTGCCTCCTGAGAGAACAGTTAATTGCCAGTCTCTGAATAGTTAAGATGACATTTTAAAATGATTGATAAAGGCATAATTGCTAACTGTGCCATTGATTATTGATGACTGAGACTAGGAAGAAATCAAAAAATGAGGTGAAGAATTTTAGGAGCTCACCTATATAAGTTGTGTTCTTTAGCAACATAGACCCATTTTACTTCACTACAGCAATGTTTACAAACTAAAAAAAGTATAAACAAAATGTTGCAATTTTAACTTGGCCAGCATGTTCTATTTACTTCTATTGTGTTCACTTTTTCAATGGAGGACAAGTACTTAGGACCCTTTTGGGAGTTCAGCAATAATAATGTTACTTTGTGAATATTGTTTATGAAGGACATTTTTAGGACCCAGTCCTGCCTTTGTTAAAGTCAATGGGAACTTTTGTGATTCGCCTCATTGGGAGCAGGATTCAGGCCTTAAGGGTTGTTCATATAAAGACTATTTTTACTTATTTCTACCCTTTAACTGAATTATATTCATTAATAAGAATCTGTTAGTTGAATAATACACAGCTGTAACAGTTTTAGTTTTGCTTTTATTTATTTTTGAGAGGCTTTAAAAACATTACAGATGTGAAACTGTAGTGAATTAAACATCTCTTCTGCATCACAGAGTCAGCGCATTGGTGAGGACACCTGTAGTCTATTGTTTCTTTTATAAGGTCAACATATGTGGCACTTGTGACTGTTGATGAGGAAAGTGAGAATGCTGTTCAGTTTTCACAGGTGGTGGAGTAGATTGATGTTTCCTTTTGAAACTTGATGGCCATGTAGTTTTATTAGTGTTCTGGGGGTGAGGAGGCAAGAGGCGAGCTGGGGGTGAGGAGGCAAGCAGAGGGTGGACGGGGGGAGGTGAGGAGGTGAGCAGCAGAGAGGTGGGGTGGGTGAGGAGGCAAGTGGCGGGGGGTGGGCCTGGCGGAGGAGTAAGGAGGTGAACGTCGAGCCAGCAGAAGGGTAATGAGGTGGGCAAGGGGGTCTGGCTGCAAGCGGGGAGTGACGAGGCGGGCAGGGGGGTCTGGCTGCGAGTGGAGGAGTGAGAAGTTGAGTGGTGAGCCACCAGCGAGCGGGAGTTCTCCTGGTGGGCAGGGGGGTGTCTTCTGGTGGGAGTGAAGAGGTGAGCGGCGGGTGGGGGAGTGAGGAGGGACACAGGAGGCCGGTGTGTGTGTGTGTGTGTGTGTGTGTGTGAGGAGGTGAGCGGCGGGTACATGGGCAGCGGATGGAGCCCCTCTTTGGGGAGGCTAGCCCCCGACTCCACCCCTTCTGCCTGCGTCCCCTCCCCCTGGCAGCTGGAACCCCGAGACCCCCTGCACCTGGAGCCACAAGCTGTGGCCGGAGGAGCCCTGGGCTGGCCGAAGCCCTGAGACCGGATACCCTCCCCCCCGCTCCTGTCCGGGGGAGCCCCAGGCTGGCTGAAGCCCGGAGCATCCCCACCTGCCCGGAGGAGCCCTGGCCAGTCGCAGCTATGCATCCTCTTCCCTCCCATTCCCTTCCAAGCCCAGATATGTTTTTCATTATTATTTGGACTTCTATTATGTCAAAGCATTTTTAAATTTACTTCAGAATTGTTATACAGACAACCACTTTTACCAAAAAAGCGAAAGAAACAATAATAAAAAAGACAAGAATGTGCAAAGCACCTTATTTGTGTTTCTATTCTGTTAGGTCCAGTAAAGAATAGAGATAACTGCATGAGTTTTATTATTGAGTCTGCAAAAAAAACCCAAAACCTTACATAAATAAATTACAATGATTTGGATGTATCTATGTGCATATTACTTAATTAGAGTTAGGAAAAATAAATAATTTTAGGGAAAAAGTGTCAGTGTGGCCACCAGCAAGAGTTGGTGGCCGCACTCTGAGGTCACCAAAAAATTTGTTGCGAGAACCCCTGGTTTAGATAATACTCAGTCCTGCTTTGAATGCAGAGGACTGGATTTGATGACCTCTCGAGGTCACTTTCAGTCCTACAATTCTATGATTCTATGAAAATTCATTTTGAGGAAGGGGTACAACACCTGGCTATCATTCCAAAAAGAATCTGCAGTACCAAACACTTGAGGGTTCAGATTACAAGCCACTGTCAGTCCCCCAGTTCTTGCTGAGCATTGTTTTTGAAGGCTTTTAATGCTTTTTTGTGGGTGGGAAGGACTTCCAGAAACAGCTGGCTTTTCTCGCCATAAGTTTCTCCTTCAGCTTTTGTGCTCAGTTGAGCTGAGCTTTTGGTTGTCAGGATCCGATAAACGCCTGTTACTGGCAGACGTGTTGGCAGGAGTCGGAGAAAGCTCCAGTGTTTTTGGTGTGTCACACAGTGATTCCAAGTTTTCGACAGTCAACATTACCTTGGTGGGCAGAATCCAGTGGTCATTTTGGTTATTCGCCAGTCTCTTCAGAGTTTCTGCTTTAGAACCAACAAACTCAGAATGATCTAGGAGATGCATTAGGCAGGGATTTGGAGCAATCAAATTTTTGAATTGCTCCGCTCCAGCTTCAGGCATAAACCTACTGATCCGCGCTCCAGCTCCAGGCTCCGCTCCAAAGCCCTGGCATTAGGACACTCCACATGTTATTTACATGACAGGTAGCGAAATACAAGCTCATCCACCAATGTGGCCCCAAAGGGGTAGTTTAATTGGCAGCTGGCACTGTGTAAAACAAAGCCTTCAACTTGTTTGCATGCTTGAAAATGGCCCCGAATCCAATGATGCAAGATTTCATGTCTTTCATTTTTTCTGTGGCAGTAGGTGCTGACAGTGCAATGTTAATCAGATGAGCAGGACAGGTAATACTACATAGCAGCTCTGGTTTCTGATTGCATTTAATCTCCCGTGCACATTTAGCCACGTAAGAAGCAGAATCTGTTAATTGTGGCCACATTTTCCCAAATTAGTTGATACATCTCAAGCATGTCAGTTATTGCTGCGTCGATAAAACATTTGTCAGCACAGGGAATGAATGTCACATCAGCACAAAACAATGTGGGTTTATTCGCTTTGAAATAAAAAAACGAAAACAAAAGGCCCAGAATCAGATGATCCCAGCTTCAGGAGATTTGTCAAAAATCAGGCTAGCCACCACATTTCCATCAATTCATTCCATCAGTTTAGATGCTAAAACATCTTATGAGTGAGGTTGTGTGCATTAGGAAGGGGTTTTGCTTCTGGACAGTGTTGTGTCACAAAGTCACCAATAGGCCCCTCCGCAATTAACAGTGGTTGTCTGGTAAAACAAAGAGCGCGCACAAATTCATTGACACAATTGTGCTGTGTCCTCTCTTTCATTATAGCCCTAGTGAAAGCTCCTGATATTGACTGTTTATCCTGAAGCTCACTTTCTTCTTTAAGCTTTTTGGGTCACTTGCTTTCAACATGCTCCTTTATTCTGTCAGCGCGAGCACTGACCCCAGAGCTGCAGTACTTGCAGCTCAATGCATCCTCTTCACTTCCATCTTTACTTTTCTTGAAAATGTCTAAGCACTGATTTCCTTGTTGGTATTCGGGCATAGATTTGCCTTTTCACCCCATGTTTACCTTTTTACCTGATCTATCTATAACCCACAAGGAGCTTACGTAGGTTCCTGGAGCTCTGTGTGCTGGTAGTTCAGGGAGAGGCACACTGTCCCTGGTAGGAAGGGGGAGCCAAGGGCAGGCGAGGAGTCTGCTAGGCAGTCTGCTAGGCAACCCAGAGGGGAGAGGAGAGAGACTATGTAGAATAACGGGCCCCTGTTGGTTGGGGAAGGATTGCAGGCGTGCCTGCTCAGAGGAAGGGGCAGAGTGAAGTGATTGATAAGAGAAAGCCTGGGAAGAAGAGCTAGCCTGACCAGTAGGGCGTGAGAAACCCTCCCTGGGAGCTCTGGATGGGGGAGAAGCCATTTTGGGGGTAGTCTGGAGCCAGCCACAAAAAGGGCAAGATTGGCTGTGTGGGGATCGAGAAGAAGCCAGGCCTGCCCATCCAAATCCTTAAGGAGGTGGGCACTAAAGGAAGTAAGCAGGTGAATAGAGGACAATACATATCTTTATCTGTGGAGGATTGATTGTTTAAATTCAGTGCCATACTAAATGGACACCAGAAATAGGCAGGCAGCATCTCCTTCTGAGCCAATCATAGCGCGATATTAACGTGGTTTGATTTTTTCGACCTCCACCATGTGTGTGTTCTGTGTTTTACATTGTGGAATGGCTTCAATCTTAGAGTTGCAGGACACAAAAATTGTGTAAAGCTTTAGGGTTTAACAAAAATAAGTACCCGAAAACATGCCGAGTGGATTGATAATTGGGTGTAAATCAGTAAAAACTGAACTCCTTTAATAAAAATACCTGGTAATTTATCAGTGAAAATCAATAAAACTTGAAAACGCAGAAAACTAGTCATCCTGTAAGGTAGATAAACGTAGAGATTAAGAAATCTGCCTATCTGATACCTAGTTGGTACAGGTCATTAAAACACATGTTGAAAGAGTGCTTCCTTTGACAGTGATTTTCAGAAGGAGCTCCTTAGGAAACTTGTCTGACTTGTCACATTACATGAATGGAATTAATAGTTATATAGACCTGTGTATACTCACTGTCTCTATAATCAGACTGACACAGACATATTTAATGGGCTATAGTAGTCCTGCCTCTCCAGTTCGTTCTGTGTCTGAGTGCCCGTAAGCACTTGGGAGCTCTGCAAAGTCTGTGGTTGTGGCCCACATGTACAGTTTAAAAAAAAAAATCTCATTTAGGGGGACGTTGTGAACTTTTAAAAAAAGTTTTATCTTAACACGCATTTCCTAATTTTTCAGTGTCTGGTTTTTTTTAAACTTGTATACAGTATTAATTTTAATACATATTTATAATTTAGTTATAGCTTAATAACATTTTTTATTGTGGAATAAAGATTTAGGGTGAAATCCTACCTGCCCTGTAGTCAGTGGGAGTTTGTCAATGACTTCAGTGGAGCCAGAACTGTAAACAATAGTCAGGCAAGTTAAGTAAACAGGAGTCAGGTTTGAAAAAGTGCACCAGACAGTTACCGGCTGGAAGGTAAACCTCCTTGCCTGAGAGAGAGATGAAATTTGAGGGTGAGTGGCTCCCACAAGTGATGTAATAAATCCAGTCTCTCTCTCACCCCGTGCAACTGGGAAGGTGAGGAGGGCTGGGATTTCTGCTAGGGTGGTGTCTCTAGTTTTTCGTAGAGGCTCCATCTCTCATAATAGCCTCTTTGATACATTTACAAATAATCTTTCTCTAGTTGCTGTAAGAAAGACAGAGCTCTCTTCTGTCCAGAGCCTCCTCTCTGTTGGCAAGGGGAGGGGTCTCCAGTACAGTACTCCTAGGCCTTTAGAGCCTCCAAAAGAATTACAATTTTAATCTGTCTTCGTTACCAGACAAATTTGTAGTGCTGGTTCAAGGAGATCTATTTCTGATAGTAATTTACAGCAAGGAGTACATTTCTTTATAGATTTTCCTAGCCAACCATTTTTCTTTTTGTAACTGGCACCTTTCCATAGAGGCTTGTCTCTTATGATGTCATCTTGCATTCAGTCCTTGGCCTCTCTTCTGTCCATCTGTATCAGTCTGGTTGGTCATCTTTTTAAATTTAGACGTTAGTATAATTTCTGTGCAGATAATAGAACCCCAAAACTCTTACCTGTTTTGGCTTTCTCCTCCCTTTCTGACTATTTCAGTTTCATTAAATCATGTCTCTGCCATAACTTTACTCACTGTATTGTGACAGGGTCAGGCCAGATGGCTACAGGAGAGTGGTGGAAGGTAGATACATTAGTCCCAGATTAAGCAGGTCCCTTTTCCCTGGGTAAAATAACAGGGACTATTCCAGAACAATCAGCAACCTGCTAGAACTAAGTAAGGCAGGCAGGCTAATTAGGACACCTGAAGCCAATTAGGAAGCTACTAGAAACAATTAAGACAGGCAGGCTAATCAGGACACCTGGTTTAAAAAGGACCTCACCTCTGTCAGTGAGAGGTGCGTAAGGAGTTGGGAGTGAGAGGAAGTGCTGCTGGAGGGCTGAGGAATACAAACGCCATCAGGAAGAAGGTCCTGCGGTGAGGACAAAGAAGGTGCTTGAGGGAGGTCATGGGGAAGTGGCCCAGGGAGTTGCACTGTAAAAAAGATGAGATATTTTTTGATTCACTTCATAGAAGTACTGTAGTTAAATCTCTTTATTGTGAAAGTGCAATTTACAAATGTAGATTTTTATTTTTTATTTTTTTTTACATAACTGCACTCGGAACCAAAACAATGTAAAACTTTAGAGCCTACAAGCTGAAACATGGAGGGGCATACGAATGCTTACATAGCTGGCATGTAAATACTTTGCAATGTGGGCTACAACAGTGCCATGCAAATGTTTGTTCTCACTTTCAGGTGATGTAAATAAGAAGCGGGCAGCATTATCTCCTGTAAATGTAAACAAAATTGATTGTCTTAATGATTGGCTGAACAAGAAGTAGGATTGAATGGACTTGTATGAGGTGAATTGAAAAATACATTTTTTTGTTTATTTTTATAGTGTAAATATTTGTAATAAAAATAATATAAAGTGAGCACTGAATGTTTTGTATTCTGTGTTGTAACTGTAATCAATATATTTGAAAATGTAGAAAAAATCCCAACCTATTTATAATCAATTCAAATTGGTATTCTGTTATTGTTTAATGGTGCTATTAAAACTGCGATTAATCACGACTTTTTAAAATTTAGTTAATGCAAGCAATTACACAAAACAAATTAACTTTAATTGACAGCCCTAATGCTTTTTGTAAGCTCCAGTTCCCTGTACTTCTTTTGTCTAAATTTGGTGGTCCTTTTCATCCCCACTGTTCTTATGTGCTTTATATGTAGTTGAACATACAGATTAATACTGAACGTGAATCGTTCTTTTGTCAACTTGAATGATACAATGCAATTTTTTTAACATGGCTACTCTTGATAATGTGCTTCAAATATTGTTGAAGTTTAAGAGAAGAACAGAAATATCTGTTAAAAGCATGAAACTACAACTTTAATAAAATGATCCAAATTCATCTGTGTAACTTCTTGTGGTTTGTGGACTTATTCCAGGGATAAATTTGGTCATTGGGTTGAAGCTATTTGAGGTATTTGAGATTCAAATTTGCATTTTGTCTAGCAATCCAATATAGCATGTCAAATTGACATCCAGTTACAGTTTTTGGAAGATAATTAAATGACTCATGTCTTTGTAGTCCACTGGAAAAAACCTGAAACAGTATTTATTACTTTAATTTGGGTTTCATGCTTTAATTCATGTAAATTCCTGTATTAATTAGGTTGAACTTGATCTATTTACAGGACTCTTGATTTTATTAAGAATTTCTGTAGGTGGAAGAAGTATTGTCTTGTAATTTAAACCCCAAAACTGACCTGCCTGAATGGTTTAAACAAACTGATGGGAATTGTACTCCTGATTCTAATAACTGGTGAATATTTAAATAAAATAATCTTCCAAGGTGTGTGTGTGTGTGTGTTTAGCCATTCTTGTTGTGTAGAAGCTACAATATTTTATTCTCTGTAGCCAGCAGAGGAGCAAAGGGCTCAGCAGACTTGAGTAAAAATGCATACCCAGTTTGCAATGAAGAGCGCTAGATCAGAAGGCTCCTTCCTTAAATTCTCATTTTATGTAATGTACTCCTGTATGCCGGAATTAATAGAATAAAATAACTCTCCAGTGCCAGTGAGAGCAGTCAAGTCGGCTGGGTCTATGTTGACAAAAATGGGGCCTGCAGTTCATCACCTGTGCTTGTCAGTGCAGCTCCATCAGTGGTAGGAAGAAGGGAAGCTGTAGAGTAGACAAGATTCATGTGGGCTCTATTGTTTCTGTAACTTTATTCCCTTCCTCAGTTTTTGGCCATTATCCAGCAACTTGGTATATTTAAGTGATAACTGTTCCTACTGCTGCTTGATGGATTGCTGCCAGGGGGATTCCCATGAGAGAGACAGTTAGATCTCTTCTTTAAAGACGTCATGGTTCACCAGTGTAGCGATTGCAGACTCTGTTGTTTGTGTATGAACACTGATTTCTTGTGTGTAAGCCTCTGTATAAAACTCTATTCTCAATTCTTTTTGTCTTTCTTTCTACCATCTTTTAGAATGTGGGAGTTCAGTTCAGGATCTTGAATAATACCTCTCGGACTGACACACATTTCTGTAGTATTAAATGTACAGTTGCATTTTTTAGAGCTACTTTAATCAAACTGCCATGCCATGCTCTCAGTGCAGCATAGGCCTAATATTATATGAGAGAGACAACATGGGTGAGGTAATATTTTTAATTGACCACCTTCTGTTGGAAGGTACAAGCTTTTGAGCTTTGCAGAGCTCTGGGGAAGGAAACCATTTTATGAGCTATATATAAGGTAACATGTGTTAACACTTTATGCTTAACAATATGTCCCAACTTGCATTTAGCTCAGACACTCTCATATCTTGAGACCAACATGGGTACACCACCACTGCAAACTACTATAATATGATTCAGTTATTGTTCTTTCATGGACTAGAAGGGGCAGAGGAAACATATGTTAAAGCAGCTCTACACTATAAGGTTAAAATAATGCTTCCCTTTGCAATAAGCCCAAGAACACAGGCTTTGCAAATGGATCTAAGAGCGCTTGAAGGAGGAATCCTTCTCCCGGAAATCATCAGCTGGTTGCACAGCTACTGTGCTTCTTCAGCTGTAGCTTTTATTGATTCCTTTGAGACAACTGTGACCTGTTTCCAAGGCATCCACCATCTGCACTAAGTTGCTATTTAGTCCAAAGCATGGGACACAATGATTAAAAGAATGATCATTTGGCTGCATTTTGCTGCAGCTGAGTTAGAGATTGATGAAGCCTGAGGTAGGGGACATCTTTAGGGGATCAACACAAACATGTATGTGAGCATGTTGTAGGTTGTGACCAGGGCCGGCTTTAGTGGCTGTGGGGCCCTCTCCGGCTGAGCAAAAAAACCCAAAAAACCTCCCGTGGCCGATTTGTTCAGCCGAGCAAAAAAAAACAAACCAAAAAAACTTCTCGCCGGAGCGGGGCCCCCTGGAGCGTGGGGCCCGATTCCGGAGAATCGGTGGAATCGGCTTAAAGCTGGCCCTGCTTGTGGCTGAATTCTATCTTGTTGTTTGTTTGGAGCTTTGCACAAGCTGGAGGGTGCTGGAACTTTCAGCAATAAAAGAAAATCCTGGCTCCGTCTGTAAACTTATTAATATAGATGGCAGATCTGAAGGCAATATTTCTGGGTCCTGGTGGTGGGGAGGGGGGAGTAAGGTGCAGAAGAAGATCAGATTTATATCTTCGAAGCTTCCATTGAATGGACAGGTGCTAAATATACCAGGGGATAGCAGCAATGAACATTCACATGGTTTTAGTGCTTTTCATTCAACACAGTGATCTAATGACTTCAAAAAAATAGTCCATTATGGCACTGCATGAATTGACAATCTGCTGGAGAGTGCCTTACCTCAGTGGCTGCCTCTAAAATTACATTAAAATATCAGCAGATCCACAGCATGCACATGCATATTTAACAAAGCTTTTAATTTTCAGGCTTGTCTGCCTTTCAGGATATACTGCAGTTGGTGGTAGAACATGGGTTTTCCACAATAAATTTAATTATAAAAACAGTTTATATTTAATCATATAAACAGTGAAACACTCTTGAGATTTGGTGCATATATGAGTTTATGTCCCAAGTGCAGATACTTTCTAACCCTTTCAGGCTATTCTCTATTGGCTGAAAGGGTGACCAGGAACAAAACCTGCGAATGAACACAGTCACACAGTACTCAACAGCAGACAGCACTAGTGAAAAACCAAGAGAATAATAATAAAAAAAAGACAGACTCTGTAATATTAATCTAAAATAGAACAAGCAGAATGCAGAAAACTGCCTTTAGACAATCGCAGTAGCAACAACATTTCATTTTAATTTACTTCAGAGAATGAGGCCTCAGCCTGAAAATTGGGACAACTACATTTTGTGAACAGTCAACCAAGTTTGAAGATTTAATTGTCTGTAGACCAGTGAACAGAATTTTTTTTTTTTTGCCTTGATTGCCGTGGTGCCTGACCGAACATTCAAATGCCTTTCTGAGCAGGGTATTGGTCTGATAGTCTTGTAGCCACTGCTACTTATCTCAGATTTCAAGAACAACATGGGCCCAGCATTCAATGATGACGATTCTGCCCCCAGAGTAGTACTGTACCCAATGAACTTCATCTTGAAGTAGTTTGCGGACCTTGAAATAGTTGGGGGGACATGATCCATGCACTAAGCTGATTTTGTTCGCTGGCCATCTTTTAAGTACTGTTAGACCACACTCACTCCTCTCTCCTTGGCCACCTGAGAGATTGGCAATTATCTTTCAAGAGCTCCAGCAGAAATGTATCTGTCCGAGCAAAAATCAAACTTGACCATTCATTCTTACTTCCATGTGTACCATATGCCACAGGAACATCTGCAGTTACCAAGGAGCTATGGTAGTTTGATCCTTTCTCCCTTAATGCTGTTGCCTCCTTATGAGGCTTTTTGAAGTCTCCCACAATCTGCCTATGGTTTTTCAGAAAGCCTTTCACAAGGTCCCACACCAAAGACACTTAAGCAAAGTAAGCAGTTATGGGATAAGAGGGAAGGTCATCTCATGGATCGGTAACTGATTAAAAGATAGGAAACAAAAGGTAGGAGTATATAGTCAATTTTCACAATGAAAAGTGGTAAATTGCAGGGTCCCCAAGGATCTGTATTGTGACCAGTGCAGTTCATCATATTCATAAATGATCTGGAAAAGGGGGTAAACTGAGGTGGCAAAGTTTACAAATAATACTAAATTACTCAAGATTGTTAAATCCAAAGCTGACTGCAAAGAGTTACAAAGTAATCTCACTAAACAGGGTGACTGGGCACACAATGGCAGATGAAATTCAGTGTTGATAAGTGCAAAGTAAACGCACTTTGGAAAATGTAATCCCAAATATGCATACAAAATGTTGGGGTCTAAATTAGCTGATACTAGTCAAGAAAGAGATCTTGGAGTTTTCGTGGATAGTTCTTTGAATACATCTGCTCAGTGTGCCGCAGCAGTCAAAAAAGCTAACAATGCTAGGAACCATTAGGAAAGGAATAGAAAATAAGGCAGAAAATAACATAAATCCATGGTATACCCACACCTTGAATAGTGTGTGCAGTTCTGGTTGCTCCATCTCAAAGAAGATATATTAAAATTGGAAAAAGTACAAAGAAAGGCAACAAAAATGACTAATGATGTGGAACAGCTTTCATGTGAAGAGACATTAAAAAGACTGGGACTGTTCATCTTAGAAAAGAGATGACTAAGGGCGGAATATAATAGAGGTCTATCAAATCATGAATGGTGTTGAGAAAGTGAATAGGGAAGTGTTATTTACCCCTTCACATAACACAAGAACCACGAGTCTGCCAATGAAATTAATAGGCAGCAGGTTTAAAACAAACAAAAGGAAGTACTTCTTCACACAACACAGTCAACCTGTGAAACATTTTACCTGGGGATATTGTAAAGGCCAAAAATCTGACTTGAGTTCAAAAAAGAATTAGATAAATTCTTGGAGGATAGGTCCATCAATGGCTGTCAGCCAAGATGGTCAGAGATGCAACCACATGCTCTGAGTATCCTCCAACTTCTGATTGCCAGAAGCTGGGACTGGACAACACGGGGTGGATCGCTCAGTAATTGCTATGTTCTGTTCATTCCCTGTGAAGCGGGAGTTAATGGCCATTATTGGAACATAGGATACTGGGCTAGATGGACCATTTGCCTAACCCAGTATGGCCATTCTTATGTGCTTATGCATTATGGAGCAATGATGAGAACTGTCGATATGTATCTAAAGGGCAGTGTGATTGCAATATTAGTGTTTTTATATATGGGTGCATGGTAGAACTGTATGAAAAACAGAAGTTTAGTGGATGCAGTGCACAGTTATTTACATGAGCACAGTCCTGCTTGCAGCACCTGTCTCTCTTGGGATTTGCTTGAATTAGCTGCTCCACATCCAGGAGCTTTATGAATAAAGGTGACATAATTCCACATTTGTTTTCTGCAGGTCCTCTCTGAGCATTTTAATCAGAAGAAGAAATATGTGGGAGAAAGCAGGCAGGCTAACGACAGCCATACACGTGGTTTGGGATGGAAAAAATAATCCCTTTGTCAAATACTGTGTCTAGCACTCGTACCAGGATTTAATATTTATTAGAGGTTTATACATTTCAAAATCTGTATTCGTCAGAATTAATACAGAAGCATAGAGAGGATTTTTGAATTGGCATTTTCAGAATCTTTAATAATTAAATCTAGCCATCTACCCGAGTTTTATGTAGACATCAGGATGATCTTTGAAAACGGCAAATTTCATTTTAGTTGAAGTCATTCATATTTGAAAGTGCTTTTGAGTGGCTTTTGAGCTGCCTTAATATCCATACAGATTTTAATATGAAAAATTGAGCAAGTAACCTGTCATTTGAGAACATAGTTGAAAATACATCTGTTGGACCTCTTTTCCCTGTGAAAAAAACATGCTGAAACAATCAACTTTCTACTGCTGAAGCTATTTCTGGTCCTTTTTAATTTTCGGCGCATTACTTGTTAATAAGGCTAGAAGACAGTACAATATCTTATGTTGTTGGTTATTACAGTGAGAGCGCCAAACCTGTGTGGCCCTTAGGGGACTGTAACTATTCAAGAGAAGACAGAAGTGTTCAATTGAAAATTTTCTCTAATGATGCTGGGATGGTCATCTACAAAACCTGAATAATTTTCAGAAGATGCTCAGTTTTGTTTTTTACTTGGGTTATAACGTACAAACTGCTAGTCATCATTTTAACTGCATAAAATGTAAGATTCTGATACTGAAATTAACTTGGCATGTGGGCTCTGTGTGGGTAGGTGTGGAGTTTTGTCTGCTCAGAACCAAGTGCAGGATCAGGACTAAAGTAAATTATATTGGTTAGCACGAATTACTGGAGAAATACCAGCCTTTCAGTGGGGTTCAGGTTTTTTTTTTAATACTGCAATTAAAAATGAATGTGTGTATTGCCTGAATTGGGAGATACTTGGGTGGGGGAAGAGTCCCACTACTTGGGTAATTAATTCCTTGTATTACTATCTTCCTCCCTTATCTTTCCAGATTATGGTAGGCCGCTAGATGGGCGAGAGGCAAATGGTTTTAAACAATTGAACTGGCTATTGTGGTTGGATCCAAGTCACATTAACTGTTTTAAAAATATGCCTACAGGATGAAGTAACTAGTGTTTAAACTTGCTTCAGGCAACAGTTCAGGGTCATTGTGGATAGGAGCTAAGTCTCCTGAGAGATAATGTTCTTACAAATGCCTTTTACTTATCCCACACATTGACTTTCAGAAGCAGCAACCTCACTGGAGTTTTTTTATCCCTGTCCAAATCATTGAACACATAACACAGTGCCCCAAATACAGATGTAAAGGTGAATTGGATGATATCTATAACATCACAGAGGAGGCCTTGAAATGGATAATGCACTTACAACTGCATCTATAGAGTGTTGCTCTGCAAATGCCATACGCGCGCAAGAAATTCCTGTCTTGTTGGCTAGACATACCTTGTTGGTTTTAGAGTTTTAGGACAGCCTACAGCAGGCGAAAACTCGATTACCTTCCTAACCCTGCGCTTTGGATTATGAATTACCATCTTCTGAATGTTGAATTTTTTAATGTAATTCCACGTCAAACACTTTGGACAGAGGAACACTTCTGAGAATCTGGATTGGGGTCAGCAACAAGAACAAAACTGCTTTACATTATAGAAAATTGGACTAAAACATCCTATGTTTCAGTAAGTATAGGGTAGGGAATAATAAAGTCAGTGGTGCACTTAATTGAGCATTTTCAACAGGATGGGTTTGTGTGAGAATTGTTTAGACAAGTCTGGAAATTGGTCTAATTTTCACATAAGTATATGTGGCTTTTGAAATCTTCCTTGTATCTTTACTGAGAGTGTTCACATGCATCTACTAGAATTAGCAGTGTAAGTGTGGAATATATCCACTGTTCAATGACTGTTCCCTAGCACTAGGGTGTTAATTAGCATTGGTATCTTTAATGAGCACATTTAACACATCATTCCTGCTGAGAATTTTACTGGGAACTAAATTCTTAAATGTAATAATGCAAAACGTATTTGTACAAAGCCCATGCTACATCTGGAGTGTGAGAATTGAGCTCTTTGTACTTCCTACCGTGCAATGAAATTGGTGGGCCATATCAAATATTCTATTTTGTTGTCTTTTTTTATTAATTCACTATATTTTAAATAGCAAAGTTCAAAAGTAGCAGATTAAAACAAAGGGAAAGTGCAGAACATCAAAAAGTTTTATCGATAAACAGAGCTTTGTTTCCCCACAATTAATAATTAGAGTAGCAATAGTCCTGTTACACTGTCTTCTCTAGTTGCATCTTGTTTAAGGTAAGTTGTTTTTTTTTCCTTCTGAGAACCAGTTTGTATCACTAATTTGAGGCAAAGGGTGAGACTAACATTTGAAAGGGACATTTAATTGCTTTATTTGTAATAAGTGAATTATGCAAATGTTGTATTGTGCTTATTGTCAAAGAAACAATTCACTTAACACACCCTAAAACACCCTATTAACAGATACAGATCCTGCTGGGAAACGGTTAAGCTGCTGACCTACTGGGGCAGATGGCTTTCCTCTTCTCCCCCAGAAGTGGGAGTGGCTTTCTAGAAACAGCTGGGCAATCTAGCAGTAGTGGGATCCTAGCAGTAGCCAAGCCTGAGAAGAAGGTGATGAGGTGAATTTTTATGTTATTTACAATATTCTTGTAGCAGTGTTGGTCCCAGGATATTAGAGAGAGAAGGCAGGTGAGATAATCTCTTTTATTGGACCAGCTTCTGTTGGTGGAAGAGACAAGCTTTCAATCTACACTGAGTTCTTCAGGTCTGGGAGGGCATTCAGCGTCACAGCTAAATAAGAAGGTGGAACAGATTGTTCAGCATAAGACGTTAACATGGTATAAAGAGATCATTCAAGGTGAAGTTGGCAGTTTACACCTCTGCAGATGCAGGACAAAGGAGAATTAGTAGTTATAGATTGTTGTAAAGAGGAAGAATTTCTGGACAAATGCACCATGAAACCAATGATATTGCTGAGCTACATTGATGATATTTTCATGCTGTGGACAGATGACCAAAACTCGCTCATAGATTTCCATCACAAAGTCAACAACCAGAACTCATCCATCAAAGTCTCTCCAGGACACTTCCACACCAGCATCAACTTCCTGGATATCATGATTGGGTTCAACAACAGAACCCTACAGACAACTACATACAAGAAACCCACAAATCACCACACCTACCTTCACAGATCCGATAGTCACTCCAAACACATCAAGAAATCTGTTATGTACAGCCAGTAGTGCAGATATCACAAAATATCCTCCATGGGAAAGTCCAGATACTCATCTTAACACACTTAAAGCTGCTTTCACCAAACAAGGACGCTCCACCAGAGAAGTAGATTGCATCATGGAATGGGCCACCCAAATACCCTGAGGGAACCTGCATCAATATGGGGGGCTGGGGGGAAGCCAGCTGCACACCCCGAGTTGTCACTTACCACCCCCACTGGAACCCACATGGAGCGTCATTAAATAATTACAGCCCATATTCCTGAAAAAAATCTGTCCTGAACTACTTCTTCTGGCCTTCAAACACCCACACACAACCTCTCAAAGTTCATCATCAGAAACAAGCTCCCCATAGACCAGGACACACCAACTCAAAACAGCGCCAGAGCCTGCCAGAACAACAGATTCAAAAATTGCAGACATATGTCCACTGCTACCATGATTAACACCCCCCGCCCCACAACATACCTTTCAAGACCCCTGGGTTCTACACATACCTATCATAACATGTGATGTACCTCATTCAGTGCACTAAATGCCCCCATAATAACTATGTTGGTGAAATAAAACAACCACTCTTCTCTTGAGTGAACGCATGTAGAAAAATTATAAAAGACAAAAACACCATATCACCCATGGGTGAACACTTTTCACAAAACAAGTATCAGAGGGGTAGACGTGTCAGTCTGGATCTGCAAGAGCGACAAAGAGTCCTGTAGCACCTTATAGACTAACAGATATATTGGAGCATAAGCTTTCATGGGCACAGGGGGCTGCGGCGGAGGGAGAACTGGAGCCCCGGATGGGCCAGAAGAGGGAAAAACAAAAAACGCCTCTCGGGACCCCCCAGAAAAACGAGGCAAACTCCGGGGGCGGCCGCAACAGGAGGAGGGAAGAGAAAGAGGCTAAGGACAGTAGCAGGGACGAGGTCAGGGACAGGGGAAGGACACGTGTCCCCTGGTGAGGGTGGGAAAAGGTTCCCGGCCACCAGGAATGGTATTCCGGGAGGTGGCTGGAGCACACGGCAAGGCGGCGAGCGGAGGGGTCACAGCCACCAGAAGTGCAGGACCCACCAATACAGGCTTGGGACTTTGTCACACCAGTTAAAGTGACAGAAATGAATGTATTGCTTTCAGCTCCGATTAGAATGAGGGCTTTTTCCTGAACAACAGCTGCCAGTTGGATTTGCTGCAGCAGACAGTTTGTCTTATTTTGCATTCTTTGTCCTCTCTTCTGAGGGCTTGTCTACACTTGCAAGTTTTGTTGCCAAAAACTGCCTTTTAGTGGCAAAACTGGTATAGCGTACACACTGCAATGTGACTTTTTTCGAAGGAAAAAACCCACCCAGTTTTGGCAGCAAAAAACTTCTACCCCGTGAGAGACTTTTGTCTTTTCCCCTCCCTTTATTGTCGACAAACAGCCAGTTTAGACATCGCAGCTTTTTTTTCGATTTTATTGGCCTCCAGAAAGTGTCCCACAATTCCCATGCTGCTGCTCTGGTCAGCAGTTTGAACTCTGCTGCCCTGCAGCCAACCCGACCCTCCCCCTTGCAAGCCCTGGGAATTTTAAATCTCATTTCCTGCTTGCTGGCTTCCCAGGTGGCTTCCAAGATGAGCATCACTGGCTATTAGCTTGGACCACCGCTGAGTTATTGGATCTGATCAGTATATGGGGAGAGGAGTCTGTTCAGCTGCAAGTGACCTGTAGGAATCGAGATGCATCTGGGCAAATTTCTCGAGGCTTGTGAGAAAAGGGCTATGATCGGGACACGCAGCATTGCAGAGCGAAGATAAAGGAGCTGAGGCAGGCGTACCATAAGTTGTGGGAGGCGAACCATTGCTCTGGTGCTGCACATAAGACCTACTGCTTCTATAAGGAGCTGAATGCTATCCTCAATGGTGACTCCACCTCCATCGCCGATAGCCCCGTGGATACTTTGGAGGCAGCAGAAAGAGGAGGTAACCCGGAGGCTGAAATTATGGATGGAGAAGTGGAGCTATAAGAGAATGTGGAGCTCCCAGCGGGTACGCTTGGTGGGGCATGCAGCCAGGAACTTTTCTCCACTCCAGAAGTGCTCAACAGGGAGCAGGAAGCAGATGAGACGCTGGGTAAGTTGCTTTGACTTGTGTAGGGAATTGAAAAGTGGGAGGCAGGTAGTGTTTTCTGTGCGGTGGACGTTGTCCTGTGTAGCTAATCTACATGGCCAACCAGGGTGTCGATGAATATTGAGACCTTCAGGGAATGCTCCAGAGAGAGGCTCTGGAAAGTTTCCAAGAGGTACTTGTTAATTCTCTGCCGCAGATTCCAAGGGATTGCAGACTTGTTAGTTCCCCCATTGTAGGAAACTGTACCATGCCATTTAGCAATCACTGGAGCTGGGACCAAAGCGGCACTAGCTGAGCTGCATACAGACCGGGGTGAAAGCTGCAAGCATGTAGCGGTTGTGCCCTGGAGATATCAGCCAGCAGGTTGGCCGCCTGTGAAAAAGTGTGTGCTAATTTTAGAATGAGTTCCCTGCAAAGCTGCCCTGCAAGCCATGACCGTTTTGTCCGTATGCACAACTGCCTTCCCCCCATCCCAACATGCACCATGATTGGGGTGCTCACGGAGCTGTGTGTCTGCCTAGAGTCTCAGAGAGAAAGTGATTTCTGCTAGCAAAAGGCCCTTGTTACTAAAATATTTCAATTGTTTGCTGTAATGTAACAATCCCTCTTCTGTTCAGCACAGACCTTGAGGAACATACCACGCACCCCGGCGGACCAACTTCGGCAGATAATGAAGAACCCTAGGTGCAGCAAAGAAGACATGTTCCAGGAGGTGCTGCAGCGCGATGAGAGACAGATCAGGGAATGCAGAGAGTGCTGGGAAGCCGAAAGGCAGGACAGAAAAGAGAATGCTGCATTTGCTAGGCAAGTGACAGAGCAGATTATAAAAGTTATGGAGGATCAGACAGAGATGCTCAAGTCTTTAATACAGCTTCAGACTGAGCAGATCCGTGGTCGACCTCCACTGCAGCACATGCAGATGCACAATTCTTTGCCAACCCCACCCCCCTCTATGCCCACACATTCCTTTTCACTTCACAGCGCTCCTGAGTTTCCCCATCACTCCACCCCCTCTCACAGGTTGCACAATGATAGCTGGAGCTACACACAGTTGTGAGGTTTTACCCTTCTTAAAAATAAATAAATACTAAGGTATTTAATGGTACAGCATTTTCATTCTGTGTTCTACAAAAGCGTATAGCAATCAATTCACTCCCGGGAACAGGCTTCTAAAGCATTTTGTTGCATGGATCTTGCGCCCCAAAATTGTACATGGATGCACCAGGGAAGCAACTCCAAAGCAGGCATGTGTTACTGCCCCTCATTGTCAAAGTGGTTCCTCAAAGCTTCTCTGATGTGAATAGCAGCCTTCTGGGCTCCTCTGATAGCCCTAGCATCTGGCTGTTCAAACTGTGCAGCCAAGTGCTCTGCCTCAGTGCTCCACACCTGAGCAAACGTTTCACCCTTAGATTCACACAGATTATGCAAAGTGCAGCACGCGGCTATGACTACGGGAATATTACCCTCGGTAAGGTCTAGCCTGCCATTGAGACACCTCCAGCGACCTTTCAAATGGCCAAAGGCACATTCAGCTACCATGCGGCACCATGATAAAATCGGGACCATCTCGATTTTTCTTCTTGTGTCCTGCGTCCCGACCGATGCATGGTTGGGATGCCTTTCGTCCCGATATCGGGCTTCCTCAGTTTTTTTTTTTTGCTCAACAAGGTTGGCGGCGGCGGGAGAGGGTTGTTTTTTTTTCCTCAACAAGTTTGGTCCCGATTTTTAGATTCCTGCATCTGGTCACCCTATGTGTAAGGTTTCATGAGCCTGGGCTGTAAGGGGTAAGCCAGGTCTCCCGGGATTACTGTGGGCATTTCCACATCCCTCACTGTGAACTTGTGGTCTGGAAAGAAAGTCCCCGCCTGCAGCTTTCTGTACAGGCCACTGTTCCTGAAGATGCGTGCGTCATGCACCTTTCCAGACCTGCTTGCATTGATGTCTGTGAAACGCCCCCGGTGATCAACAAGTGCCTGCAACACCATGGAGAAGTATCCCTTCCTATTGATATATTCAGAGGCAAGGTGGTCTGGCACTAAAATTGGAATGTGTGTGCCATCAATCGCCCCACCACAGGTAGGGAAACCCATCTCTGCAAAGCCATCCACTATTTCGTGCACATTTCCCAGAGTCACCGTCCTCCGCAGCAGGATGCAATTTATTGCCCTGCACACTTGAAGTAAAACAGCCCCAACAGTGAACTTCCCTACCCCAAATTGATTTGAAACTGACTGGTAGCAGTCTGGATTCACCAGCTTCCACACAGCGATTGCAACACGCTTCTCTACCAAAAGGGCAGCTCTCATTCTGGTGTCCTTGCGCCGAAGGTTGGGGGGCCAGCTCAGCACATAGCTCCAGGAAGGTTGCTTTACGCATCTAAAGTTCTGTACCCACTGGTCTTCATCACACACCTGCATGGCAATGCGATCCCACCAATCAGTGCTTGCTTCCCTAGCCCAAAAGTGACGATCTATCGTATGCAGGTGCTCTGTGAATGCACAAAGCACTGATAAGTAGCTGCTGTCCATATCACACCCAGGTGCCTGCAATTCATCCTCTGTCAGTAACTTTGCGAGTAACTCTACGAGTAACTGTGCTGTCAGGCACGATGTCCTCACGACTGTTAACAGCATATAGGAGAGAAGTGCGGGATCCATCCTCTCTCACTGCAGATGTTGGCGCACACTACGAAAGAATGATAGTTGGAACAACAGTGCAAAAGAGAGCCAGAAACCATTGGAGGGCTGGGACACAAAGTGGTGCACAACAGTACATTTTGCACATCCATTTCCGCATTCCCACAACACCTAGCGGCGGATGGTGTCTCCAGGCACTGTGGGATACATACCCACAGTTCATTGCTCTTGCTGTTGACAATGGTGTCCTGAACGTGGACACAATTTGTCAACAGAGGGAGCAAATGTAGACACGCTTTGGCGATTTTGCTTTTGTCGATTTTTCCTTGTCGACATTAGTTTCATCGACAAAACTTGCCAGCGTAGACAAGCCCTGAGTTCCTACTTACAAGAAGAAAATTACCAGTAAAGTCTCACTTGTCCTGGTGATTGTTTTATATAGTTTTATTAGCATAGCTTCAGTGTTGCTGTACTGCTTGTTTTAAAAGAGAGGATGAGGAAGCTATTTTCTCTTGAATGGCTGTTCTATGTAAGCATGTGGGGAGAATCTGAGGCGACGTGAGATTATAACAGATTCTGTGTCACTAAATCAGCAAGGTTAATGGGCAATGAAGGAAGCAGTTAGTTATGAAAACCATTAGTACATACTGCTAACCACACAAATACTGTTGTGGGAACTTGAAAAGTCAGTAATGGCTAGTCTACATTAGAAGTGCTAGTGCAGCTGCGCCACTGTAGCGCATCTGGTGAAGACACTATCCCACCAACATAGAGCTGTTCACACTGGAGCTTAGGTTGGGTGTAACTTACGTTGCTGTGGGGGGTGGGTTACTCACACCCCTGAACATCATTTTATACTGACATAAGTGGTAGTGTGTACAAGCCCCAGGTCTCCCTGACAATGTTTGTGGTTTTGCAATCACTTTTTTTTTTAGTGTTTCTATTTATTTTTGCTGTGAGAAAGATACAAAAAAAAAAAAAAAAGACAAGAGAAACTGACTAATTGAGTCCTTGATTCTGTAAAGGGGTTCAAAGAAGTAGACCCTGGTGCTTGCATGGATCCCTTGCAGGACTGACATGATTTCCCTTGCCTAGTTAAAATGCCATCATATGCACAAAGTAAACAAACTGAAATAACCAAAAAAAATTTTTTTCCCCCTCTAATCTCTTTCAGTTATAGTAATCTTAGGGTACATCCACACTACCTGCCCGATTCAGCGGGTAGTGATCGATGTTCTGGGATCGATTTATCGCGTCTCATGTAGACGCGAGAAATCGATCCCAGAAGTGCTCCCTGTCGACTCCAGAACTCCAGCTCGGCACGAGGAGTAAGCGGAGTCGACGGGGGAGCCTGCCTGTGCCGCGTGGACCCGAGGTAAGTACTTTGTAATTCGATCTAAGATACTTCGACTTCAGCTACGCTGTTCACGTAGCTGAAGTTGCGTATCTTAGATCGATCCCGCCCCCTAGTGTGGACCAGCCCTTAGGCATAATTTGTAATAATAGTAGGTAAAAATAATTCTGATTTTTTTTTTAAAGTTGAAATTGTCCCTGCTAAAAAACCAAAGCACACTTCTGTCTTGTTGTTGTTGTCTTTAAAGTTACTTGCATGTAAATATTTTTTGGACTGGGTCTAATTGATTATGCAGGGAAGCTGTGAAACTGATTATACATGAAGTGCTATCAAATGCATTAAGTAAACAAATTTCAAGAACTAGAGAAAAATATTTTATTTTTGCTAAATTTTTACACTTTCTTTTATCTTAGCTGTTACAGAATGTTCAGGCAGAATGGGATCTTCAGTATTATTCCACTAGCTGTCTACAGATTGATCGAGAAATACATCTTAATTATAGTTTAAATATCTGGGAATAGATGTTTATTCTAACTGCCTCTAGAAAACTCTTGGTACAGAAACTTTCTTATGAAGCAGAAAGTTTAAAATTAAAGATGCATTAGGATGGAGATTGTGTAGACAGTGACTAAATAATTTCCTAACAATAGCATTATTATTTGCAGCAGTTTAAAAATGTAAGTAGGTCAGAATTGCTGTTGATTTTATATAATCCAATAATTTACTGTTCATGATATAAATGACAGCATAGATGTGTTAGCGCACATGCAAAGTGCACACACACATTCTTGTACAGATAGTTCTTTTCATTCACCAAAGCAATGGGCAGAAGAAAGTACAATTGAACGTTACATTAAAAAAATTTAAATTGTGGGGAAGAAAGTTTTATGTCGTTGATAAATGCTGTTTGTGTCTCACTCTACCAAAATTTGTCAGAATGAAAAGTGAAGCTTTGGTAATCCCATTAATGAATACAAGCATTAATAAATGTATGCATTTTCCCGAGTCATCATTTCTAAAATGAGCCTATGATTTACCCACTCATTTGTACAATAGTGTTGTACCATGCAGTCGGTATACTTGCATACATTTTTATATTTACTTTTTCTCAGTGAAGAGAAAAGGAGTCTAAATGGTTCAAATTCCCTCTATATGCTAAGTATTAATTATTAACATTAAAATAATGTTATAATTGTTTGTGTTTACATAAATCTTACACTTGCTAAGATGAATGGCTAAGCTTTTGAAAATTGAAAAGCTTAATGCTTTTCTTAGTATTGCTGCTCTAAGTAGAGAGGCCAAATAGGAACAGCCAAATCATTAAAAAACCTTGACAGAATAACAACCTGCATACTGATATAATCCTGTTAAAAGAACTGTTCACGACTTCCTGTGTGTCAACAGGGGCTCAAGCTAGTTTCTTTAACTCTCTTATCAATTGTCCACAAGACTTGTGTTTAGGTATCTTGGCTCTGATTGCCACAGTATCATTAAAACATACTATTTGGTACATTTAGGCAGTTATGGGGCATGAATTTAAAAGGGTCTTTTTAGGCAGAGTTTTTTTTCTCTAAACTTTGAACTCCTTAATAAACAAAAATTCTAAAATGAATGTGTTATAGAATGAAGATATAATTGTTATGATACAGCAACATTTTTATGTAGAAAATATCTCTCTGGTCTTGGAGGGAAAAAATGGCCGAGTGGTTTGTTACTAGACATAATAAGAATGGGTTTTTTTAAACAAGATCAGGCAAATCTCTTTAATTCCCTCAGGATAGCAAGGATAATTTAGCAAGGCTGATATTCCCTTACAGCGAAATCCTGGTCATTGACATCAAAGCTGCTTGAAATGCTAAGAAGGATTCATGTGGCCTTTTATTTCTTTTGTATCTGTAAATAGTTATGATCCCCTGTTCGTTGTGCCTTGTGTCTTGGTGTCCATATTGCCCTAAAAAGCTAAAGATTTTGAAAGAATATTTAAAAAAAAATAAAGATGATGGGCCTGATTGTGATCTCACACTAGTGTGAATCAGGAGTATCTTTAGTGAAGCCAGAGGAGTTAACTGGGTGTAAAACCAGATTACAGGTAGTGAGAGGAGAACCAGACTCTTGAAGTGTAAAGTATTATTTTTTGTGATACATGGGAAGATGAAAATGAATCCAAATTTTTTCTGGCTCCTTTCTTTTAAGACTCACTCAATCCACATTCCTGAGCAATGCAGTTATACCAGCTGAACTTCTGCTGAGACAACACTGTGTCGATGGGACAGCTTCTCTGGTCAACATAGCTACTGCCTGTTGGGGAGGTGGAGTACCTAGGCCGAAGGAAGAAGCTGTCCCATCGGCATAGGTAGCGTCTTTACTAAGTGTTACAGCAGCACAGCTGCAGCACTGTAACTGTAGACAAGACCTCAGTTTGTTCTGACTAGATATTTGTCTTAGATTTTTCTCTAATGCCTGTCACCATAGTATCTAACCAGTGATTAAAATACTTACTGACTTGAGTATCATAGCAGAATTGGCATGATAACATACCAATACATGTACTCTAAATAGTTTGTATGTAACTTGTTGGCACATATATTTGTATGGTTGTGTTACAGCTGGGATTTTCAAAGAGCCCGCAGGGGTTTAGGCTCCCCACACTGTTGTGCCTCTTTTGAAATCCTAGCCCACGTATACATGAAATTAGATATGCATGGAGGGGATGATCATATGTAGGTCCCTACCAAATTCACAGCCGTGAAAAATGCATCACGGACTGTGAAGTCTGGTCTCCCTCATGAAATCTGGTCTTTGTGAAATCTGTATAGTATAGGTTAAAATTTCATGGGGGAGACCAGCGTTTCTCAAACTGGGTGTCCCAACCCAAAAGGGAGTTGCACAGGGGTCGCAAGGTTATTGTAGGGAGGTTGCAGTACTGTCGTCCTTACTTCTCTGCTGCCTTCAGAGCTGGGTGGCCAGAGAGCGGTGGCTGCTGGCCGGATGCCCAGCTCTCAAGGCAGCGCCCCAGCAGCAGCAGCACTGAAGTAAGGGTGGCAATACCATACCAAGCCACCCTTACTCATGCCCTGCTGCCTTCAGAGCTGGATAGCTGGAGAGTGGCGGCTGCTGGCCAAGGGCCCAGCTCTGAAGGCAGCAGCACAGAACTAAGGGTGGCAATATCATACTATGCCATCCCCACAGGCGCCAACAGTGGGGGCTGACGCCCGGGGGCGGGGCCCCGCCCCCGACGCCGGGTGACGTTGCGGGGCCCCGCCCCCGACGCCGGGTGACGTTGCGGGGCCCCGCCCCCAACGTCGACGCAGCGTCGCCCGGCGTCGGGGGCAGGGCCCCGTAACATCTCCTGGTGCTGAGGTAAGCTTGCCGTGGGTCCCGGGGCTGGCGGGGAACTGGGCGCGGGCCCCGGGGTTGGCGGGGAGCTGCCGGTGGGTGCTCTGCACCCACCAATTTTTCCCCATGGATGCTCCAGCCCCGGAGCACCCATGGAGTCAGCGCCTATGGCCATCCCTACTTCTCTGTTACTGCTGGCAGCAGAGCTGCCTTCAGAGCTGGGCGGCTGGAGAGTGACGGCTGCCGACTGGACGCCCAGCTCTGAAAGCTGCACCGCCGCCAGCAGCAGTTGCACAGAAGTAAGGATGGCAGTACTGCAACCTCCCTACAATAATCTTGCGACCTCCCCTACAACTCCATTTTGGGTCAGGACCACTACAATTACAACACGAAATTTATGATTTTTAGAATTCTGTGACCGTGAAATTAACCAAAATGGCCCATGAATTTGATAGGGTCCTAATCATATTCTCCAGCATGTGATATTGTTGTTGCCAGTTGATCCCAGTGTGTTTCATCACAGTATAGGCCAGATCCAAATCTTGTTGAAGTCAAAGACTTCAATTGACTTCAGTGACTTTTGGATTATGCTCAAGAGAGGAAAAATTATGATGATAATACCTATCTCTTAAAGAGAACTTTTGTTAAAGACCTAATGACATTTTCAGTCCAGTATTTGCATATTTTAGGCTCCAATCCAGCAAAGAACTTAAACACATTATTAACTTCAAGAATGTGAGTAGATCTCTTGAAGTCATGGGACAACTACTGTTCATAAAGTAAGCATTTACTTTATGTATTTATTTGCTGTATTCAAGCCTGAGAGAGCGTGGGAAAATCTGAGTCATTCTGACTATAAATCATAATAATTCAGCTAGTTCATATTTTTATGACTTCCTACTAATTGTATTACTAAGGATATTTTATTAATACAGGATTCTTTATTTCTTTAGTTAAGATGATCTTGCTGCTTATTCCAGACCTGAAGTCATAAGCCTCTGATGTCCAATTGGTAGCTGTGGAAATTGCAGTTTTTAAATGGTTAATTTTGTGCCTCGGGGTATTTTTGAGTGGAAATTAATCAGGAATTTAATGGAAGGGAAGTATGTATTCCCATTAGATGTTAATCTTTATGTGCAGGTATTTACATGAACAAATTCCCATACATCTTCTAGATCTGTAGCTTTTAAACAGATTCCTTGGAAAATATTTTGTTGTATTTTTCTAAAAAAGGAAAAAAAATGTATTATTCTGATGATAATATGAGAATAGAGGGAAACAGATAAAGCTAATGTCATTCCAGAATGGCTGACATGCTCAGGTGTGAATTGGATCAATAATTTCACTAGCATTCGATGTCTTCGGCTAATTAATTAGTGTCTGATTATCATAGCATAAAAACCAGTTTCTTATAATTCATATTAACCCTTCTCACTAACCTCCTGCATATTTCTGACTTCATTTGGGACAGAGTCTCTAGATTGCAGTGCATTAAAAATTATAGGTATTATCTAATCTCTGTATTTAGAGAGCAAGTAGGGAAATCACAAGGAGCATATATAACAATAAGATCATCTCACGATTGCTTACTCTTTTAATCCTTGTCTTCCTGTTGGGGCCCTCCCTCCCCCGGTTTATCATTTTGTTCTGTTATTTATGTCTTAAGCCCCAATCCAGAAAACACATATGCACATGCTTAACTTTATGCACATGAGTAAGAATTCTGTCTTATTTATTTTAGGCACTTATATGGCCCAATTCAGTAGTATCTAAGAACCCTACAATATTTAATGTATTTATCCACAACCTCCCATCCCAATGCGAGGTAGGGAAATAGTAGTATCCCCATTTCACAGATGGGGAACTGAGCCATATAGAGGGTAAATGACTTGCCCAAAGTCACAGAGGAAGCTTGTGGTGGTGTAAGGGCTTAAACCTGGGTCTGTCCAGTACTAAGCTACCACCCTAACCACTAGATTCTGTGTGTGACCGGATGGCAGTCTCCTTTTAAGAAAGACTGGGGTCCAGTGCGTCTGTGGCTTATCAGCTGCCTCCCATTTGGGTTTAAAAGAGGGCACCCGGGGCATAAAAATGGGGAGATACTGAGACAGTGGAGAGTCAGTCAGGAAAGGGGCAGGTGAGAGCTGCCTGAGGAGGGAACAAGGGACCCAAGGAGAAACAGGAGCAGCAGAGAAGAACTGGAACAGAGAGCCATTGGGAAGAACAAAAGATGAGGAAAGTTGATGGTGAGGACTGGCCGGAGCTGCGGAATCCTGTCCATTTACAGGAGAGCTCTTGCAGAGGCCACAGGAACCAGCCTGGTTGGGGAAGCTAAGCCCGAAACAAGAGGATTGATGCTGGATGGCGGGTCCTAGGAGCAGGGGTAGGACTCACAGGCAGAGAGGCCTGGGTGTGTGAAACACTGTGGGAAGCCACCTGAGTGGAGGTCTGCAGGAACCTGAGCCCAGAACAAGGGGCTGGTCCTGGGGGGGTTGTTGCCTGAGTGGAGGTACTCAGGCAGACTTGTCACTACTGGACAAGTGTGAATGGGAGACGAATGAATCTGGGAACGCTCAGGTGGGGAGTGGCCTGGAAAGTGGAGCCCAAGAACAAGGACTAAAGGACTGGAAATAGACTGGAGATGGACTTGCGTGGAAATGATGTTTTGGGAGTGTGCAGCATGGGAAACTGCCATGAACCTGTGGTACTTTGGGGTTTTGGGGAGAGCTGTTTTATCGTGAGGGGTCTGTGGATTGTCATGTGTACATGAATAAATTATGTCCAAAGATGGCACTTAGAAGTGGACACTGGGAAACTTTATTCCTTTCTACTGACAAAAGAAGGGGAAACTGAGGCAGGCATACATGTTGTGCCATGGTCTGCCACAGAAGGGTGCTCAAGGAAGGGCTACCATGTCATGCTATGTAATATTAAAGTGTTGTCTTTGTGTCAGATATTATTGATGTCAGTTTTTGTTCTCTTTAATAGAAAAAATAAAAATATGCCTAAAATTGTATCATGAATTATCAGTCATTTATAGTCAGGATACATCATGCGATTTACATCTTCCATAATAAACTCATTTTTAAGCTAAGTGGGGAATTTTTTAGCTAAAATACACTGTCATCAAGAATGTGTTTTATTATTATTTTTATATTCTAGTTCCACCATAAAAGCCTGTGCCAGGAGGCCTGGTGGGGCAGCTGTTCTGGAATTACAGATTTATAAAGCTCCAGGCAATCTATAACTTTTTTTCTATAGAACAGATGGACGTTTACTGTAATATCAAATGGCTGTAGTGTAACACATGCTGTACATTTATTATATAAGAATTTCAGGTACTTATTCCATGCACACAAACTTCCGCGCACAATATTCAGAATATTATTGGTTTCCTAAGTAGTATTAAATTAAATTCAGAGTCTTGTGTTTGCACTATATGAGCAAGAAACTTAATTTTTTTCACAAAAACTAGAAATTGATGGCATAGGTCCTTTGCTGGTTAGGGAGAGTTTCTCATTCACGAGTGGTAACTAAGCGAGTGAATTTTTTCAGCACTGCTCTAGGACGATGCTCTGGATCTGCTTCATAAGAAGCCAGTCAGGACTCTGGGGGAGCCTCCTCTCTGTGAGCAGACTGTCTCCAGGGCAAGAAGCTTCCACAGCTTTGACCTTTCTGGGGCTGACCTCGGAGCATTCAGCATCCCCGTCCACATGCGCTTCCCACAGTGAGTCCGCACAGGCGGGGTTCCTGGGGAAGCCAGAGGGCCCTGCACCCCAACTCCACAGTCAGATGTGACTCTCAGCCAGCCAGTAAAACAGAAGGTTTATTAGACGACAGGAACACGGTCTAAAACAGAGCTTGTAGGTACAGAGAACAGGACCCCTCAGTCAGCTCCATCTTGGGGGGCAGGGTGGCCAGAGGTCCATCTGACCCTCCCTCCATTTCCCAAACCAGCTCCAAACTGAAACTCTCCAGCCCCTCCTCTGCCTTTGTCTTTTTCCCGGGCCAGGAGGCCACCGTATCTCTTTGTTCTCCAACACCTTCAGCTGGCACCTTTGCAGGGGAGAAATGCATAGGGGAAACTGAGGCACTCATACAGTATTCAGAGAAAACATTAAGAACATTCCCAGAACATTCCCACTTCATCATACATGTATTTTAAGTATTTCACTGAACCGGAGCCTAGATCATTAATGAGAATATCAGATATTTGAACTGTGGGTTCCTGAAGGTACATCCCTTCCTACTGTTCCTCGGGAGTCTCATTGTTAATGGCTATGGCCTGTTCCTTTTTGAGGAACCAATTTTTAATCCATACAATGTTGTTTTTATCTGGTTAGTATTAAGCCATTTTTTTCCATTTTGCCTTATCCTCCCTGTCCTTTCAACTGCTATCATTTATTATTCTTTTACAAATTGTGTTCTGTCTCCTTTTGGAGAAAACACAAAAGGAGGATCTTCTGGATGGGAGACATGCAAGCATCTGTGGAAGGTTTCTCCCTCATCACCCAATCATAGTTCAAGGGACACTCCAATGGCTCTTCCCTCCCTCAGACAAAACAAAGGGTGGCATCAGTTCCAGTGTCCTTGAATGGTTATTTTTGGCAGTGTGTTTAGTTTGATTTACATGCATCGATCTTAATTACATTTCATACAAAAAGATATGTACAGTTATACCTACCCTTAGAATTGATTTAATTGCAACTTGTTGCTTTTTGAGATTTGGAGGAACGTGTGGATCTGAATTCAGAGTTTTCCTTCCCTTTTGTCACTTTCATTGAACAATTGGAACAACTACGATTTTAAAAGGTAATCAGAAAGTCTGGGAACAGGCTTGAAACCGACTATTCAAAATAATATTTCTCCTTTCTTTTTTTTTCTCTCCCTCCTTGGGTTTTTAACTTACTGCTTTACATCTCCTGAGTGAAATGGAAACTGGAGCACTCATCCATCTTCTGAGAGATTAGTTGTTTAAATATTATCTGTTCCTGATACTTACCCCTTAGAACTATCTAACAGGGTACTATAATGCAGGGATTCCCAAACTTTTTGCTTCCATGATGCCATTTTGAAACTTACTGTTTCCTGTGACCCCAGACAGCAACATAGCAACCAAGGAATCCACACATTATGTACTTTATTTAAAGCTCTCTAATGTGACATATGGGCTTGCATGTTGCAACACAGCTTCTTGCAGTCTGACAGCATGATAGAGATTGGACATCTAATCAGTAGATCAGTATCAAGACTTGATGGACACAAGTGTGCTGAATCCGGCTTCACACAAATATGTGCTTGCAAATCGCACTATCAGTTTCAAGTCGAGTGTTCAGAGTTCAGGGTATTCATTCTTGACAGTGAACCAGAACTCTGGGAGAGAACGTTTGGACTTATATTCCTTGCAAGAATTGATCGCAGGAAATTTTGCTGAGCTGTTCAATTTCAGCTGCTGGCAGAGCCATGGCATCAGGCTTGCACCCAAGGATCTTTGTCATGTCCACACTGCGGAAAAAGGATGCAAACTGTTCCGCCATCTGACTGAGATGTTCAGTCATCACCTGTGTCTGCGAGGAACTTGCAGCACAGAGACAGTGACTTAGAATGATTCTTTATCGAATGTCAACAGGGTACTCTGGTAGGCATAAAAGAAAACATGGGCCTTGCCTTAAGGTGCTTACAAGCCAATGCAGATTCCCATTTCAGAAAAGGTTAGCACAGGCTCCTACCAACTCAAGCAGAGAGGAGGCTCTGTTGATAAGGCTACTGCTCACAAAGAACTGGATTCAAGTCTTTCACTTGAATGCTTGCTCAGCCAGATGTGCAAATGGCAAAATGGTGTCTGCACAGCCACCTCCCCACAGCCAACATGCCTGCACCTGTTCCACCAATGCCATGTCAAGAAGCTGCTTTTTTACACGCGCTGTATGTGTGAGATCACGTTGTGTGGATGCCACCATTGTGTAGATTAAAATGGCAGCCTCCTGGCGCCGTGTTTGTGGAGCGGGCCTGGATATGTTTGGGGCAGATGGCAGTGTCTCGTGAGGCAAATCTGGCTTGTTGGACCCATGACCCTATTTGGGGTTTCAAACCACAGCTGGGGGAGTGTTGGTGTAACAGTGCAAGGTTCAGGTCTCATTGGCTCTGTATATCACTGATAGTAGAAATGTTAGTAACTGTAAAATTGGATTTATACATTTAATAATATTGTTTTTAGCATTTCCCCCCTTTTCTGCTCTTTCTGTGGTGCGTTTTGCTTCAGCATAACTGAATAGAAGTCTAAATCTATTAGACTTCTGGTAAATATGGTTAAAATCTGGATGTACAACCTCTTCAGGGATTGTCGTGTGCAGCTTTGCCAAGAAGCAACGGGAGTTCATAACGTTTCTTGGTTCAGGCCTTATTCCTGTGACTGAAATCTGCTGACCTCACAGTTCCTTTATTGGATTCACAAAATTCACAGCTGCTGTATTAGATTTAAATGTCTGTGAATAAATGGATTTCCAGATTAGACAGGGTTAGCATTTTATTTATGAACTAAATTGCTTTTTTCTCCCACCCTCCCTCCCCCAGGAATGACTTGCTGATGGTGTGCCGTCAGTTGAATATGGAGGAGTCTGTTGCTGAGATCATGCACCAACTGGGCGCAGATGAAAATGGGAAAATTTCCTTTCGGGATTTTACTCGGTGCCGCATGCAGCTTGTGCGAGAAATCAGGAAAGAGGAAGTGGAACTTTCCGTGAAATCAGATGACTCTTGTAAAAAGAAGTTGTTAAGGGACAGAATAGCCTCCTGGCCAACGAGCAGTGATAACAGTTTGGGTAGGTACAATTTCAAATACTCCTCCAGGGATAAATAATGAAGGCTGAAATCCTGGCTCTGTTAAGTCAATGGGAATATTTCCATTAATTTTACAGGGGCCAGGATTTCACTCAGAGGGTTTTGCAAATATGCTTTGGCACAAGATCATCAGATAATAGATTTTTATCATTAATAATGAATAAAGTGCCTATCACCATGGTATCTGGTCAACTCAAATTTATAAGAGAAGTAGTATGGAACAACCTTTTTGTAAAAATCATGGACACATAGATTGTGACCCTACTGCAGCAACAGGTTCACTTCCCTGAAAAGATGCAAGACAGATTGCTCAGCTGATGGTTAAAGTGCTAGGAAACTCTGGGACTACATTGACTGGAAAGCCTGAACAAATATATAGGTAGAAATGTTAAAGACAAGAAGAACATAGTGCCATCTAGTCCATCTTCCTTATCAAGCAAGTCTTAGTCCAATTCTGATTTCCTTAGAATTTAGTATATTTCTGTAGGAACATGAGAGTTGCCAGCCTGGGTCAGAAAATCACTTCATCTAGTCCAGTATGTTATGATTGAGGAGAATACAAAATCCTCTCTTTCCTTTCCCCCCCACCGCAAAATAAATCAAACCAAACAAAAAAACCCACCCCATAACACCTGACCAGATGAGCAATTCTGTACACCAGGGGTCTCAAACTCCTGGCCCATGGGCCATCTACGGCCTGCAAGCCTCCCCAATGTGTCCTGCAGGGCTCCAGCAGTTTTGGGGCCGGGTCTCTCCCTTGGCCCCACCTGCTGCCCCCGAGGGGCCCCGGCAGTGAAGCAGAGCTGAGCGGCGTCTGCCTGCTCACTTCAGTGGCTGCCGGCCCCTCCCTGGGGTGGGTGGGGCTGTGCCTCTGCACACTGCCTGCGCCCCTGCAGCCAATGGGACACTGTGGGGGGCGGTGTCTGGGGGCAGAAGCGCACGGCACCTTCCCCCCCCCCCCCCCCCCGGTCTGCCTCGCCTTGGAGCCCCAGGTAAGCTCCGCACCCCCAACTCCCTCCCAGAGTCTGCACCCCTCCCACTCCCAAACTCCCTCCCAGAGCTTGCACCCCCCTTCCCACACACCCACTCCTGCCCCCAAACTCCCTCCCAGAGCTTGCACCCCCCTTCCCACACCTCCCCCAGCCCCCAAACTCCATCCCAGAGCCTGCACCCCGACCCCCTCCCCCACCCAAACTCCCTCCCAGAGCCCAACCTCTCACCCCTTCTGTACCCAAACTCCCTCCCAGAGCCTGCACCCCAATCCCCTACCCCAGATCACCTCCCCCACCCAAACTCCCTCCCAGACCCTTAGGCAGGTGTGGGGTGGAGTTTTGGAGGGGGCAAAGTTTTGAGGGCGGGTTCTGGGTGGCATGAGTGACATTATTGGCCCACTGGGAGGATTTGAGGACTGGCACTGGCCCTAAGGTAAATTGAGTTTGAGACCCCTGCTGTACATGAAGTTTATTTAATGCATTTTTCTAAGTGGACAGTTGAATTAATATTTTTCTTATCATTGTTGATATATTTTCACAAATTTTTAAGTATGTCCATGAGATGATAGAAGCAGGCTGAACGTTTAAATTCCCTGCCTGTGGTATTATTTTCCATTCCATGCAGCTAAAGCCTAGCTTTATGTCTGTCACTTTGCTTTAATTTTGGTTATATTTTACACCTGTTGGAAACTTGATTTCTATACAGTTATCCTGCTTTGATTTTTCCCATGCTCTAGAGAAGTTCAGTGATCATGCTGCTATTAAAAACACTTCACAGGGCATAAACATAATGTGACCTGGAGCATGCTAGCAGTCCTGACTAATGAGCTACAAGTTTCATTGCCTTTCAGCTCTTCAGAGGCACATATCCTCTTTTTATTTAGTCAGGACTTGGAGAGCTAGTGATGTTATTTGAACCTGCTCCCTATTGCTTTGCAAACATTGCTTAAGACAGGAGACATCAAAATGTGCTAATTAATACAAATAAACTTGATGGATGCTGAATTTTTTGAGGAGGGTGCATTGTTTTTAATAACCGGTGTCTTCAAAGACTGTTTATAGGCCTTTCCTCAAGATTTATTCCCATGTGATGTGTCAGCCACTGTTATCCCTTGAAAGTTTCTATCCAAAGTCCATATGGCTTCATAAATTACAGAAACTCCAAATTAATTTAGCTGCCACTGAGCAGCAGGGGTCCTGGTGACCTGCAGCAAAGGAATCTGCCTTCTTTGAAGGGACTTTTACATTAAGGATTTTGTTTGGCGGTTGTACAGAGAACACATAGTTCAGGCCTTGTGAAAAAGAAGGCCTTGCAGCTATCTTCTTCACAAAGAGGTGCAAAAATATATATGTACCTATTTAAAGTAAAGCTACAAACTTATACTTTCAATACCCCAATCACTGCATCCCATTACACAGCAATGTAAAAGCAAGTGAAAAATAAAATTTCATAATAATTAATTATTATTCCTAACTGATTGTTGCAACTTGACTTCCGTAGATAATCTCACTTTTCACTCATTGCCGTCATTGACCAGAGAATCTTCATAACATCTCTGCCAGTAAGTATTTTTAACCCCATTTTACAGATGGAGATGCAGCTGAAGCTAGGGAGGTTAAGTGACTTTCTTCAGGAAGGGGCAGTGCTAATCATGATTAGAACTCAGAAATCAGACTCGCCCCTCCCCTTCATTCTGTGCTCAGTCCACTAGACCACAATATTGGTCAGAGTAATTAACCATTGGAACAATTTACCAAGGCTCATGGTGGATTCTCCATCACTGACCATTTTTAAATCAAGATTGGATGTTTTTCTAAAAGATCTGCTCTGGAAATTATTTTGGGGAAGTTCTCTGGCCTGTGTAATATAGGAGGTCAGACTAGATGATGACAATGGCCCCTTCTGGCCATAGAATCTAGGAAACCTGTTTCTACCATTTCATTTAAATGATACAGAGTAGGACAGTGGACTGAACCTTCCATTTGAATACACAACAAAGCAGAACACTTTTAAAGTCACTAGAATAACATTTTTCATTTCATTAATGCCGTACTTCCAGGGTTCTCAAAATGCGTTTTGGGTCCAATTCTACACCATTAAAATCAATGGGAGTTTTAACACTGACTTCAAAGTCAGTTGAGTCAAACTGTATACACAAGTGAATATTAAAGTAAGTTCTGTTGATTAAATGTTTTGGTTTTTTTAACACTGTAAAAGTAATAAAACATAGGTAAAATTAACTTTGAAAGTCTACTGTTGGGAGCTACAGTATCTGTGTCCAATCTAACTCAGAATGGATCTTTAGTAGGAAATACTGAGAGAATTTTGAGTGTCTCCAAGAGAGCTGTTGGCACCACTCAGTTACAGAGGCAATAAAGCCATGACAGGTACCTTAAAACCTGTCTTAACTGACCACTCAAGAGACTGACAGAAATGGATTGCTTAACAAAAGGGACGTTGTAATAATCAAGCAGAATAATAGTTCATCAAGCAGTATGTTTGAGGTTACTTTTTTGTGATTTCTTAAAACAGAAAAGTTACCCAATAAAGCTGGTGTCTCTCTTAGGTAGTACTGAATTTCTTAAAGTTTTGAAAGGTCATACATATTTTATGTAAAAAGTTACAATAAATGCAATTATGATATATTTATATCTGTGGGTATGCCTGGCATTTTACAGACAACTAGTACATTTACTGGATCTTCCATGGTAAAGGAATCCTACTCCAAAAATACAACTTCTAGGCACACTGTAACTTTTGAGAGAACAGATATTATATGAAACTGTGTTTTATCAGAAAATCTTAATTCAGTTGGACAGATGAGTGGTTTTGCTGTCCAACTGGAAGCGCTATGGTTACTGATATGATTCCATAGACCAGATGCTCATATAAGAAAAAAACACAGATCATAAGCAATTTTGAGCTGTTCTAGTTTAGCAGTTCATAATTAATTAATTTGTAACCAATTCCCCTCCTCTCCCTCTAAAAAAAGAAAACTCCTGAGCTTCTGATATAATGATGATATATTTACATTACATACCAATCATGAGAAAAAATTTAAGGAATACCAGCATTTCAGACATAAATTAAGCTTATGGGTAAATATGAGAGGCAGGTCATTTGGGGCTGAAAAATCATTGTTTTTGCTCTGCATTATTCCCGCATTTGATCTCCTTATAAATAAATTGCACTTAGAAGTTGACATGGTGATAATTAAATTTAATTATCACCATATTTAATTAAAAGCTACAGAGTGATAGCTGAGATGTACCCCCAAGTAGTGCAGATTCTTTCTCAGATTCACCCACAAATTTTTACCCACGATTTATTTGACTTCATTTATATCTACATTGGGGTAGATAAACATATATTAACTAGTAATGGATCCGTTTGTTGACTTTTAAATATTCTTTTGATAGTGTCACCTCTCTGTTGTACAGTCGCAGATGTCCAGTCATTGCAGGTCATCTTTCTTTCAGAGAAAAAATCAGTGATACAGAGTCTGGGTATATGCTTAGTGCAATTTATTTACACACACACCTGTCCTTTCACAAATGTCATGCAGGCTTTCCTCACTTTCAGGGGTTTTCAGCTTCAGCACTAATGGCCAGTTCCCAGAAAGCAAATCTGCCTCAAAAAATTGACTCTAGCTAAGAAATTGAGGCAAAAAGCAAACTCCCTTGCTGCTTGCCATAGCTCCTTCAAAGAATTTGCATAAAAAACCCAACAGTACAGCAATTCTCCCAAGACTATAATTTACTTGCACACAAAGAAAAAGAATTTGTAAGAAACTGTATGTGAAAAGGTGCCATATGGTGATCCCTGTCATAATTCAGTATATTTGCATATCCATATGCTTTCCAAATGAAATGTGAGAACTATAACTTTCACCAACACCATAAAGAAAAGCCATTCCGAATAAGAGGTGGGCTCCCCTGAGAGGGACCATAGTCCTAGTAAACTGCAGCCTGCTTGCCTGTCTTCACAGTGGTTACCTCCTCCTTTGTGCCCTATCTTTTGCTCAGTTCTGTCTAGCTTACGGAAAGCATCTTATGCACCCCTTGGGCCCTGTTTTCCAGCTTGTCAGGGGAAAATTACCCTAAAGCGCTGATCCTGCAGATTGACTGCTGCATAGAATGGATAGGGATAATTCCTCTGAAAGGGAAATTGTGTCTGAACCAGCTTCCTGTTCAGAACTTCAGGAAAGCACTTGAAATTGTGTCTCAGTAATGGGGTCTATTTATCAGACATTTTGTTGCTCCTAAGCCCTGTCCCTTAGTATTTTTCAAGGCAGGTATAGCGCATTGGACAGCTGACTGATTTATATGTGGTGCATCCTCTGCTAGCTCTGCGGGAGTCCATATGATAGTATTTTGCCATTTCATAGTGACTTGAAAGTTCTCAGAAGAACTGTAACATGAAAGAATTGGGCTTCACAACACAATTGTGAAGTAGGGAAGGCCTGTTCCCATCTAGCTACCTGGGAAGCTGTGGCATTTAAAGGTAGTATGTGTCACAGTTCAGGGCAACTGTGCCTGAATCCCCCCATAGTGGTTCAGCAAGGGTGCCCAGCTCTTGGCTTCTAGCTCCCCAGCTGTTGGCTCTCTTGGGTGGAGACATGCAGGGTTTGACTAAGGTTTTTCCAGACTGGAGAATTCCCTGCCTTTACCATTTCCAGCCTGGACAGCTTGCCCTAAGATACCTGCTTGCATTCTTTACAGAGACAGATAACAGTGTAATTACTGCAGATATAAATTACCACACAACTCTTTCTAAGCAGGCCTACTGAGCTACAATGCATTACAGAGAAAACATATTAAAAACAATAAAAGAACCTACACTCATGCTAATAAGCTTACCAGAGTTCATCCCAACTCTCACATGGGCTCTGGCAAGTGCAGTCTTTTAATACCTCACCCTAGGGGCATCCTTGTAGTTACAAGTTCGTCAGAGTTTCAGGTCAGAACAAGCACACCACCAACATATTCAGTTCAGGGATTTTGAACTGGAGTTTCCAGAAACTGACGTCCCTCTCCCCAGGGCATATCTTCAAAAGGTGGACTTTGGAGGGGGAGCATTTGCATTGCCCTCACCTCAAGGTATTTTCTAAGGAAATCCATTCACATGTATTGCTCCAAAAAGACCTTCGAACCCCTCATACCTTCCGGAGATGCATTAATCTTATCTTTCTGCTAAAGAAGTTCCATACAATCTCACAACAGTACACAAACATTTGCCTTTATAATACAATGAACTCCAAAGATGTAAATACTAATTCAGTAAATTTTACTGAATGAAGTTAAACCTTATCTCGAGTCTGTAATGTTTGTTCAGGATATTACGGGATATTGGCAATCCATCATAGTATGGTTTCGTGACCTGCTGTGCAAGGGAGCCTTTTGTCCCTCTAGAAGAACACATCCTAGGATTCTATTCCTGATACTTTTCCATATGCAAGAACTGAAATATTCCAGCCCTTCTGTATGGCTGTTAAACCAGACTATTTGCTGCCAAGGTTACGGATAGAAATTTGCAGGTTCCTCCTGTCCCTGTTCCTAGTTGACTGTCACTGCTCAGCAGATTGTAAGGTACACTCTTACATATTCATATGCTCCCAATTTTGTATGTGTTCTGCATTTCACCCAGTGGGACAGCCACTTCAGTTTAGCACCTTGCCCTTTCCTCAGTCCCAGGGTATTTATCAAATACTAGTGTTACAGGTTGCCAACTTTCACCAGAAAGGATCCCTCTATACTGCCATCTTGACAAGTTCAGTTGGGCACCCTCAGTTTCCTGACTGCTGGTATCCAGGTATAGAGTGCTTTCATATATGTCTCAGAATAGATTCCTTGTACATGGGGATAAGCACCATCCTTCCCAGCAACTAACCCTTTTGGATATAGCCCTGACTATCTGTCTGTAGAAGGCTTTCATTTCCTAGTACTTACTCCTTGCTGAATGCCTTGTTGCCCATATATTCCCCTCCCCTCGAGTAACCATTGTCATTCCTCTGACAGTTCATGCCTCTCAGAACCAATGCATTTTCTCTATACACCCTTTCCCCCAAGCCCCTGCCTCTATATCACCACCAACATGAGTCTCTTGAGTTGGCATGTCTGGTGTAATCTGTCAGCCCAGTTTCCTGGCCTGTGGAGGAATGCAGGTTGATGTCAGGCGCTTTAAGCTGTAAGCCTCCCACATCATTTGGTCCTTGGAAGCCCCTACACCTGAATTCTCCTGTCCTTGTCTGCTGTTACTGTCCAGTAATGGTGGTTTATGCAAACTGCTAAGAAGATACCTGTGTGCCCCTGCTTATGGAGGTGATTGCTTCTAGGAACTTGGATGGAAACGTACCTTTTCACCCCAAAGGCACTGTATGTAAAGGGCTGTGACAAACCCGTGTGGACTGGTGCACTTGCGCTGTCTGGGAGAAAGGAGCCTCTGTCCCTCTTGTCTTTGAGGGACATGCTGCTTCCCAAGGTGCTGAGGAAGGGCAGGCGGGTCAAAGTAGTTGTGTTGTGATTTTGCTGGTCTGTAGTGACTCTGCTTCTGTGGGCTTTCAGATCTGACAAGCCTAGCAGTGAGCACCCCTGTGGATACTTCCTTATGTCCTGCACCTACTTTCTCAAGGCCCTGTGCTCTGCAACCAGCTTCAACTGAGGCTGGTTACGTGCAAGTTGAAAGAAGATGTTTCCTAAAGGGGCATCTCTCTTCTGATCTGTCTGGAGAGAAGTGGAAAGTCTTCCCTCTCTTCCCCCCATCTGATCTGGAATTGTTCTGTGTCCTCATGTGGCACTAGAGGCATTATTGCCTATCTTGTTTGCTATGGGATGTTCTGAATTTCCTTCAGTCAGTGTTCAAGAGGTGTCTTGAATATCACTTATTCATCTGATGATCTGTTATTGAGACTTGATCTTTATCCTGTAAATTTCATGATTTCAGCTATGTAAATGAAATGTCATTGTAGGGGTCCTGACCCAAAAAGGTGTTGTGGAGGTGGTCGCAAGGTTATTGTAGGGAGGGTTGTGGTACTGCTACCCTTACTTGGGTGCTGCTGCTGGTGGTGGCGCTGCCTTCAGAGCTGGGCAGCTGGAGAGTGGTGGCTGCTGGCCAGGAGACTAGTTCTGAAGGCAGAGCTGCCACCAGGATGGCAGGTATGGTGCTGGCACATTTGAATTTCATCTAACCTTTGTGCTCTTTCAAGATAAATACACCCTCTTTCTTTCATACACTTTTAAATAATTAATTTCTGGAGGAAAAGATGATTGGCCTTTTAATACAGACTACAGACAAAATATTAAACTGAGATCCTAACCATTCATGGTCATTAGATAGAAGCACACTTTTTGCAAATATGTGGGTATTTTGGCCAAATTTGAATTGGTTAAAGAAATTTTATCTACCTAAAATTTTCCATGTAGTTTAATTGGCTATTGTGTTTTCAACGTTCCATCCTTAAGTGGTGCTTTATATAACAGTGCATAGCAAAAGAGCAACTGCCTTCTGCCGCAGAACATAAGAGCAGCTACACTGGGTCAGACCAAAAGTCCATCTAGCCCAGTATCCTGTCTTCCAACAGTGGCAAATGCCAGGTGCCCCAGAGGGAATGAACAGAACAGGTAATCATCAAGTGGTCCATCCCTGGTTGCCCATTCCCAGCTTGGGGCAAACAGAAGCTAGGGACACCATCCCTGCCCATCCTGGCTAATAGCCATTGATGGACCTATCTTCCATGAACTTATCTAGTTCTTTTTTTATCTCAGTTATAGTCTTGGCCTTCACAACATCCTCTGGCAAAGAATATACTGCAGCTTGTAAAATTTGGGATTTTGGGATGAAAGTTGCTATAGAAATATCAGTTCTTCTTTGAGTGCTTGTTCATGTTGATTCCAGTCAGGCGTGTGCGCGCCGCATGCATGGTCATCAGAAACTTTTCCCCTTAGCAGCTCCCACCGGGTCAGCTCGGGAGCCCCCTGGAGTGGCGCCTCCAGGGCGCTCAATATATGACCCTGCCAACCTGACCCCCCTTCAGTTCCTTCTTACCGTCCATGGTGGCGTTGGAACTGTGCTTCGCTTGCTTGCAAGTGTTCCCTTAACCTAGCACCTAGTTGTACCCAGTTTCTTGGTTTAGTAGTTAGTGTATTGTTGTTTATAGTTAGTATAGAAATTGGTCAGTGGGATTGTTCCTACCCCTCACCCTGCCTTGGGCTTCAGGGTATGCCTCAAGCCCAAGGGTTTAAGTCTTGTGGTGTATGCTGAAAGCCTATGCCTATTAGCGATCCCCACCACTAGTGCCTGAGGATTTCCTTTGTGTGAAAGAACATCTTTAAGGATTTTGGCGTCAAGGGGCACAGTAATTTACACTGTAGTATTCCAAAATCCCCTTCTTCCACAGCTTAACTATCCTTATCATTAGAAAGTTTTTTTTCCCCCTGATATCTAATCTAAATCTCCCTTGCTGCAGATTAAGCCCATTATTTCTAGTCCTACCTTCAGTGGACATGGAGAACAATTGATCACCATCCTCTTTATAACAGCCCTGTTACCAGGCCCCTTAGGCTTCTTTTCTCAGGACTGAATATAACAGGTTTTTTAACCTCTCTTCACAGGTCAGGTTTTCTTAATTTTTTATCATTTGTGTTGCTGTCCTCTGAACCCTCTCCAATTTGTCCACTTCTTCCTTAAAGTGTGACATCCAAAACTGGCCACATCCAGCTGAGGCCAGACCAGTGATGAGTAGAATGGAACAATTACGTTCCACGTTTTTTATACAACACTTCTGTTAATACATCCCAGAATATTAGGCTTTTTTGCAACTACATCACATTGTTGGCTCGACTGCAATTTGTGATCCATTATAACCCGCAGATCCTTTTCTGCAGCACTGCTGCCTCACCAATTGTATTCCCCGTTTTGTAATTGTGCATTTGATTTTTCCTTCATAAGTGTGGTACTTTGCACTTGTATTAATTGAATTTCGTCATGTTGATTTCAGACCAAATCTTCAATTTCTCAAGGTCATTTTGAATTCTAATCCTGTAATCCAAAATGCTTGCAACCCCTTCCAGTTTGGTTTCATCTGCAGATTTTATAAGCAAACTCTCCATTTCATTATCCAAGTCATTAATGAAAATATTGCATAGAACTGGGCACAGGACCTCACTAGACACATCCTCCTAGTTTGACAGTGAACCATTGATAACTGCTGTTTGATTATAATTTTTCAACCAGTTGTGCAAATATTTTATAGAATTTCCTCTAGACCACATCTCCCGAGTTTGCTTATGAGAATGTCATGTGGGACTGTGTCAAAAGCTCTGCTAAAATCAAGATATATCACTTCCCCTTATCCACTAGGCCAGGAATCCTGTCAAAGGAGGAAATTAGGTTGGTTTGGCATGATTTGTTCTTGACTAATCCATTTTGGCTGTTCCTTATCACCCTATTATCCTCTAGGTGATTACAAATGTATTGTTTAATTATTTGTTCCAGTATCTTTCCGGATAGTGGAATACTTCTAAGTTGAGAAGTCAAAGAAGTTACTTCATCCCTTGTGTTGGGAATCTTGACTTTTCTCTTCTTCTTTGTCCTATCATACTGCCAGATGCAGTATGATCTCAGTTCTGTAATTTGATACTGATTAGCATTTTTTGTGGTTTCTTTGGCGCGTTAGATACTCTTCAGAGGAATCATTGTTTGACTTGTTGTAATATTTGAGTATTTTATTTGTTTTCAGATAACAGTAAATCCCAGCAAACAACATTGAGGAGTCAAATGTATATTTATGAGAAGTCCAGTGGTACGGTACGGTATGCCGTACCAGTAAGATATTTATAGCTGGTATGGTGTACCAAAAAGACACAGGAGGAGCCCGCCCCCAGCCCTTCCACACAACTGTGTCTCCTGAGTCCTCTTGCCTGGGGTCTGTACAACAGCCTCACCAGAGGAAAGGGCTGGGGAGTTATAGCAGCTATCCCGGAGGGGCTGCCGGCATGGGGCTGCCCGGCTGCCCCACGGTCTGCTCCTTTCCCCACTGAGGTTTTGGAGAGCCCTGATCTCCTGGGAACCGCAGCAACGAAAGGAGCAGCTGTATCGCCCCCAGCCCGGCCCCCAGCCCTTCCATGCAGCTGCGTCTCCTGAGTCCTCCTGCCTGTACAGCAGAAGTCTCCGGCATAGGGGGAGGAGGACAGAGGCCTCCCCCCTCCTCTCCTCCCCCCTCAGGTAACGTGGGATGGATGTGGATCATGGGGAGGGGATGAAGAAGATCACTGGAGAAGTCCAAGGCCTTTCCTTTTCATGACAAATTTTTTTGGCCCAGTGCCTTTTCCCCCTCCCCCTTCCAAACTTATGTTCACAGAATAGATGTTCCGTGCACTCTTCCACCCCTTCCATAGGTTTAAGGAGCTTAGAGACCTCTGTGTCACTTTTCCCCCTTTGGATCCTGAAGAGTGGGCAGGGAATGGGGAGATGTGTATTGTCCCCCATCTCCAGTCCCAAAGGAGACAAGTCAAGAGAGAATATAGTCCCAGTCTTTTCTGGGGAGCCGATCCTGAGGGCCAATTGTGGTCAGAGGGAGTGAGATCCATGAGGCCCAACGCTGGCAGAGATGGCCCTAGACTTCCTGGGATGCAGTTTGAATCCCACAAGCTCTGTCAGGTTTTTGAGGTGGGCCTTGTGGGCTTTTCTGTAGTAAAGCAAATTCCTTTCTGCAATGGGACAACATGGCGGGACTTTTGCCAGGGGGTGCTTATGAAGAATTCTTCCCCAAAGCCCCATCCTGATGGGAGAGGGTGTTTTTAAAATAATTTATTTCTCTTTTTCCACTGTACAGGAACAATTTTTATGAAATTCTGTGGGAGCTGGATGTTGATATTTAAGAACCAACTTTCAAAGTAGCCATAAAAAATAATCCCATGAAAATGGAATGCAGCCTTTGCATGCCCAGGGACACAGTTGCCTGCCGAAATGTGCTTTATGCACACAGTTACATGATCTTCATGCATAAGTGCCTGTTTTCAGATATGCTGGTACAGGCACATTTTGGAGGTCCCTTTGAAAATGGGGCCATTAAAGTATGAAGAAGTCAGCTTCTAGTAAATTTTGAATTGCATTATGTTCAAGTTAAACTCCCTGCATGGAGATCTCTGCAAAAGGTCATGGTTCCCTTCCCTTCCCCTCTCCCCAGTGAGTTTGGTAATAAATCAGTGAAAATGTTGGCTCCTCTTACATTAAATTAGCACCCAGCCTAAATTAATATAACTATTGAATCAGGTGGGCCAATCCTGCATTAGGAATTCTAAAATTAATCAGGCGTGTGGCTATTATTTTTAGTGAACTTTATAATCTTGCTCTGAAAGAACGTTGCAGTTAAACATTTTCTTTTCAGCAGAAGAGTCTAAGTTTTGTCAAATCAGTCTTTTAACTATTAATGAGGTATAGGCAGTACTGACCCACTTTACAATGTAATAAAGTGATGGATACTGAAGTATTTGATACAGCTTTTCTAAATATATTCTTTTGGGTAACAACCAGGGATTATGGAATAAATGAGTGATTTGTAGCCTGGTAGTCTAGTGAGTTAGCACATTTTAGACACATTTTGGTAGTTTAGAAATAAACTTTGGTGGTGTCAGAATTTTTTCACTTGAGTGCACATGCTACCAGCATTAGTGGGAAATGTTTTTGGACCACAACATTTGTATCTCTCTCTAGTGTTTCTCATTCATCTGTTTTTTTTTAATGCTTTATAAATAAAGCTAAGTAAAACATAAACATGCAAAACAAGTGCCTAACTCAGATTCAGTTCTCAAGGCACTTATGGACCTTAGGAGCGGGGCCCAGAGAAGGTTACTGAATACCTTATCACAGAGCAGGAATCCACAAGCCCGTAAAGGGATAAATAAGAGTCTGTTTCACATGAGATGGGTTTGTATATAACCAGAATCTTTGTTTAGGAATCACAAGATATCTTACCAATTGGGGACCAAATCCTCTGGTTTTTATTGTTGATGCAGTATGCTGCTTACTCCATTGGTACTGAGTGCTGGATGAGATTTCTCCCTGTGTTCTCTTGACAGTGAGAAATGTGTTTTCTGCACCATTGGGATACATTTCCTAATCTTCAGATAGGTGGAACGAAGCATTACTACTTGATTTTTGTGGAAAGTCCTTTGGGCAAACAAGCTCTCTGTCATCCCGTGATCCATTGTAAAATTAGTTTTGAAAATCTTGATAGAGACAAGGATTACCAGAGGAATGTGTTAGGCTACGTTAAGTGCAATTTTATTAAATAAGTTTCAAGCAACATGTGCTCTGTGCAAAATAAACACATAGGACCTATTAGCCTAGGTGCTTACATGCTGAATAAGAGAGTACTGTACTTCAGAAATTTCACTGTCCATCCAAATGCCTGTCTGTCTCCCTGTAGCAGCCTCTCCCTGTGTTCTGACCTTAGTGCTGAAATCTTTACTTGTTGGGTTCATTTATTTTTGAACAGTATGATTATAATTTTGGATTAGGCTACTGAGAATTGGGCATTAATCTCTACCTGAACATTAAAGTGCAGGAGGGAAATCACCACCCACCTCAGAAACAGGTTGATATTTATGGAGTGTCAGATCGGGTTATATTGATGTTGATCTAATAATCTCTGCCTCTCCTCAAAGATTTAACAAGTTTTGTATGTGCATTTCTTGCTGTTGGGAAAACTCAAACTATATTAAAAAACAAACAAGCAGGATTTCCAATAACATGATGGTGGTGGTATACATTGTCACAGGATGACTGGCTCCTTTCAGGAGAAATGGGGCCAACCTCACCTGTGCCATAATTAACTGTCTGGGGGGGTGGGACTAATGGGATCGGGTGTTATCAGGATGATCACCTCGGCCTCAAAAACACTTGAATGAACACAGTTGGGGAGAAGAGGCTGTGGCAGAGGCCGCAGAGAGGAGGCAGCTGCTGCAGGCAGAAGGAACCACAGGGAGCAAATTAAGCCCCTGTCGGAGACCCTAAGGTAGGTCTGTAAGAAGCTGGGAGTTGTTCTTCGAGTGCTTGCTCATGTCGATTCCAATTAGGTGCGCGCACTGTGTGCACAGTAGCTGGAAGCTTTTTCCCCTACTGGTACCCGTCAGGTCGGGTCAGGTGCCCCCTGGAGTCGCGCCTCCATGGTGCCGTATATAGGGCTCTGCCGACCTGCCGCCACTTCAGTTCCTTCTTACCACCTGTGATGGTTAGCCGGAACGCTTATTTTCTCTTGCTTTGGCATGCCTAGTGGTCATCGGACTGTTCTCTGTAAATAGTTAAATTAGTTAGTAGTTGTAATTAGTTTAGTTATAGTATAGTTAGAATTCCAGTAAGGAGTGGTTTTGGGGTTTGTCCCTTTTCCCTACCTTCCACCCTCTGGCACCGGGGCATGCCTTGGTCCCCGGGGTTTAAACCCTGTGCATCTTGTAGCAAGGAAGCCAGGTATGGGGAGACTAAAAGGGAGTTTCTTTCTTTACCCCCATGCCTTTGCCGTGAAAGGGGCAGCAATGTCACCGGATGAAGAGGTGCTGTAGAGCCAGCTGGGGAACAGCAGAGTTGAGCATTCCCAGGTTAAGAAAGGGGTGGTGGTGGAAAGGAGCTCTGCCTGTCCTGTATGTTAAGGACAGGGGAAGAAGTCCTTCCATACATGGAATAGGTGTAATTTGCTGCCTTTTCCTAAGAGGCGGGGGAAGCAAGGAATGAGTGTCAATCAGAGAGTTGTTTCTGGTAGAATGGCGGATTGTAGGGGGTTTAGGCCCTCTCTGGGGCGGCTGGGGACCAGACCGCCTCGCTATGTCGTCACAGTTTGGGGGGGGAATAAGCACAGTTAACAGTGAGCCTGGGCCCTTGGTCAGGGCGGGCAAGAAGCAATTACAGCTCAGGGCCTTAAGCAGGGGCTGAGCAACCAGCAAGTCAGTATGCCCTGGCCCTTGGTCAGGGCGGGGCAAGAATTAATTACAGCTCAGGCCCTTAACCAGGGGCTGAGCAATCAGTAAGCCAATATGCTCTGGCCCTTGGTCAGGGCGGGGCAAGAAGCAGTTCACAGCTCAGGCCCTTAAGCAGGGGCTGAGCAATCAGTAAGTCAGTGGCAAGCCCAGGTCCTGGCTCTGGAGAACCTGGGAGAGGGGGAGACTGCCACCCACACGTTGGGTGGCAGGGGGGACGCAGGCCCACCCACTCCACTGCGTCCCAGCCCGGGGCTCTAGCAGCGGCAGAAAACCCGCTGCTGAGTCAGTGGGGATCCTGGCCGCAACACACTGACCTTGGCTCTGGCAGTGCTGCAGCCAGACTAGAGTTGGCTGCCCCCGGGCTACTTCCACCTTCCCCCTCTCCGGGTACCTGGACCAGGGGGGCGTCCTCCAGGAGGTCGCAGACCATCGGCACCTCAGCGTCGGCGGCGGGCTCATCGGCTCGTCGGGGTAGCGGGCTGGCGGCGGGCCTGGCAGCTCGTCGGGGTAGCGGGCTGGCGGCGGGCTTGGCTGGCCCGGCCAGGCCTCCAGTCGGCTGCTGGGCGCCGGGGTCTCCCAGCGGGGAGCTGGACCTCTGGCGTCCGGCCTCTCCGGTGGCTGCCGCCCAACTGCAGTCTGAGGGCCGGCTTTTCTACTTCCTGTGCCGCCCCCTGACCCTTGGGGGGCGGGGCCAGGATTCTCTGGCTCCGCCCACTTAGGCGTCCGGGAAGGTTTCTCTCTCTCTCTCTGGGGCGGCTGGGGACCAGACCGCCTCGCTACACGGATTTTCTCCTTTGACCTGTAGGGAGGTCTGAATATCTGTGGAGTTGGCAGTCCTAGGATTGGTAGATGAAGTTGTGCAATTTACTCCAGAGCTTGCAAGCCATTTTGGTTTGTGCTTTCAACAAATGGCAACTGACAGAGCAAGATGCCTCTGACTGTTCTAACCTTGATATTATTTGGAAGCACTTCTGCCCTGTCAGAGATGTAAAACCAGCTCCATTGCCATCTGCATTCACTGTTGTGACAGGAAGGGATGAAGTCGGGAGGAGGAAATGGAAGAGTTCTAATTTGCATATGCAAATTGACTTGTTTTTATTTATCTGGCTCGCCTGAGACCCTTATTGAAGGACGCAGTGTTACAACCCCAAGGAGAGAGGTGCCTGGAATAGTGCAAGAACACACTTGGTTAACTGGTGCATAAGTGTGCTTGAACACAACAAGCTATGGGAGGCTGGTGCCTTCTTGGTAATTGAAACTAATGAATAAAAGAAACATACCACACTCAATAAATGAAAAGCTTTTTCTATTGTCACTGCTGAGAATAGGTTTCTCTATAATAAAACATCTTATAGACACATGTTCCAGCTGCCGTATGTTTGCATATCCCAAAGAAACTATAGGTTCCTGATGCAAATCATTCACCATCCTTTATTGCTTCCATGTTATGTGGAGAACATTATGTAGTCTGTGGTCAATATGTCTTTGAATAAATTTGGATTCACCGAGGTAGCATTGCTGCTGTAGTTTTAGCAGTTTAGATTATGTGCAGCATAATAACCATTGACAATGAAGTTCCATGAAGGCTTTGGCCTTTGACTCCTGCACTAGAGCTGTTTCCTGATTTGCACAGAGAACATTTTGATTATATCTGCTCCTCATCGTAAGTAGGTTTTATTTCCATTACTAACACAATTTAGTCAGAAAACCTTTCAAGAGCAACAAGAACATTTGTTCTTTCTTTTCCCCTCTTCAATGGATTTTTATAGCTCTTCTGGGAACAATATCCCAGACAGCAGGATGTGAGAAAAGTTACATTCCATTTTGAAAAGACAATAGAAATTGAGTGCTCTAAAGCCCCAAACATGACCATCGAGTTTTTACTGCCCAAGCCAAATTGGCAGCTTGTAAACTTGATGCCACTTGTTCTTTGCCTGTCTTTGGAACACACCTTGCCTTCAGTGAGCTCTACTGTATGTGCTTTGTACCTCCTTTAAACAATCAGAAGTCTAGTCAGCTTTTAATTTTCTTTAAGTGCTTTTGATCATAGCAATCTTTGCATAAGCAGAAATAAGAATAGAGGATTATGTATGTTAGAATCATTCTTCTCCTTTCCTTTTTTCTTTGTTTTGAATTGTTTAGGCTTGTTCCTTGCTCATCCTGTGTAAATATATACTATGTGATGGGTGGGAGGTGGCCTCTCTCGTTTCATTTTGCAAGCCTTTTCCTTCCTGCTGATAGTGCCTCTAGCACTTTTTGTGTTAGTGGCAGAGCATGACAAATGAGTACTACTATTTTAATGCATGCCATTTGTTCTTGGAGTACTCAGGACTGAGAGTCACCTCCAAAAACACCACCAGCCTTTCAGCCAAGCACTTTCTTCTGGGTTATGCCCGCCGTGTCTTCATCTTGCAGGTTAACAATGGGTGTACCCCAGCCACTTTGAATCAATCCCTGACAGTGATATCGATCCCCTGACAGTAGTTACTCTCAAAACGTGCAGTGTACCCCAGTTTACCAGTTTTACCTTAAATCCACCACTCCTGTAAGCCACACAACACTTGTGAGCACTGACAAAACACAACTAGATTTATTTAAGAAAGGGTAAAGATTTAAGTAGAAATGAGAAAGTGATGAAAACAAATGGTTAAAATATAAACAAAATCATAAAACACAATCCTGGGTCCCACTTATTAATAGCTACCATTCCTAGCTTAATAAAATAGGTTTTCCCCCCAAATGCAGTCTTTTACAAAGCTGGCTAGTTTCACAAGAACCAAGATCCAAACATTCATGAAAACATCCCACTCCTCAAGAGGTTTGAATGAATCCAGAGGCCCTCTCCCTCATCTGTATTGTACTGGAAACAGCCTTTTGTTCCTATTCATAGACAGGGTAAACCCCTGCCTTGTAGTAGTGTTTTTGATTGTTTACAGTTGCCTCTGAGGGTTTTCCCTTGAAAGTCTTAGGGCACGTCTACACTGGCAGAGTTACAGTGCCGGCAGTTACAGCGCTGCTCAGAGAGCGCAGAAGGAAAACCGCTGTTGTGTGTTCACACTGACAGCTGCCTGTGCAATAGTGTGTTCACACTTGCTGCACTTGCAGCACTATTTGCAGTGGTGCACTCTGGACAGCTATCCCACAGAGCACCTCTTTCTCTTTTGCCACTAAGACTTGTGGAAAGGCGGAGCGGGTTGCAGGGCATCCTGGGTCCTGTCCCAATGCCCTGTGATGCATTGCTTCGCATCCCAGCAATCCTTGTGCTTCTGTCTGCATTTAGCGCCATCTTTCAACAATTTGTGTACTGCATGCACTGCCTCTTTCAGGCTGGAGGAATGGATCCCTATGCGGTTCGCCTGTGTGCAGCAATGGTTTCCCCACCCCTGTGATGGCACAGTGGCGCAGGAAAGTTACCATTAATGGGGCAAGAAACAAAGCAGCTTTGCCGAGGAACTTGCGGCAGTGGATTGCCTAGTATCTCCATGAAAGTTCCCTGGAGATCTCTGAGGGAGATTCCTGTGAAGTGAGGGAGTCTATCAACAACCTGTTCTGCCACTCAGGATAGGCATGCAGTGGGAGACAAGCCTGCTTTCTGCAACCCTCCTGCCCCCAACAAATCGCTTCAGCAATTCCCAAAATCAGATCCACGTACCAGAGGCCTCCTCTCCTGTTTGAGCTTCGCCAAGATCCGACTGCTGTGACTGGCTAGGCTCCTCTGGGGTAGAAAAGAGCTCCTGACTGCATGCATCTCTGGCCTCCGAGCCATCCTCTTCCTCTGGGTCCCCTTCACCCTCTTCGTCCAAGATTTTTTCCTTCTGGCTTGGTCCACTCTCGACTGGCACGTGAGCCAACAAAGTATCTACAGGGGCCTTCGCAGTGGAGGTAGAGTCACCACCGAGTATCGTGTCCAGCTTTTTGTAGAACCAGCAGCTCGTGGGCTCAGCACTGGAATGGTGGTTTGCCTCCAGTGCCTTGTGGTAGACGTTACACAGCTCCTTCACTTTGACCCTACATTGCAACATGTCCCGGTCATGGCCCCTTTTTGTCATGTATCGTGAAATCTGTCCGTAGGCATCATAATTCCTATGGCTGGAGCACAGCTGGGACTGCATAGCTTCCTATCCCCAAATGCTGATGAGATCCAGCAGCTCGTCATTGCTCCAAGTGGGAGATTGCCTGGTGTGTGCCACCTGGAAAGATGTGCTGAGAACACTGCACACATCACCAAGCAAACAGGAAGGGGACTTTCAAATTTGCAAAGGAATGTACAGGGTGGGGAATGACGGTTGGTCACCTGAGGACAGGTCAGTAGAGTTCAAACCGATGACCAGAGAGGTGAGAACCAGCATTATCGGACACCTCCCGGAAGCCAATCTGAGCGCTGTAATAGCCACGTTTTCTACACTGGCACCGCAGCACTGTAGCCCTGGTGCAGAAAGCTCTACGCCTCTTGTTGGGGTGGTTTTTTTAGAGCGCTACAACTGTGCAGTTTCTGCGCACTAAGTGGCTTTGCGGTGTGTACACCTCGGGAGTTACAATGCAGAAAAACACTTTACTGCGCAGAAACTTGCCAGTGTAGACGGAGCCTTAGTATTGTGCAAGGCTAAACAGTTGAGCCTTGCAGTGCATCACTGGCCTAAGAGGGTGGGCTGACAACTCCCTCCTGACTGAATGGGCCATCTCCAAGACACATTATCTCCTGGTGACTAATTTCTACTCCAAGTCTATAAATCATACTTACAATATAAATACATTGTTCCTTAAATGTTACTGTGACTTACACTCCATATTCTTTATGGAAATATGCTTATGATATGGCTATGACATAAGTGAGATATATTGTATGCAAGATGGCTCATGTAGGATATAATTGGGAAGGTTATGATTTACTGAATATGATTATCTAATTTGTATGCCTGTATCGTTTCTGTATCTAAAGTTAGGAATATGAACTATGTAACAATTACAACTGGGTGTGTATTGGGAAGACACCCACCAAAGGACAGGCCATCAAATTTGATGGGCCATTAGGAAGGAACAACAGGACTGTGAAGATACTAATCTCTCTCCCTCCTGGGAAGCTAACTGTGACAGTACTAGGTCAGGTGGTCTTGTCACCTGATACTAAACATTATCTTGAACTTCTTGTAACTTTCCACTAAAAGGGGAGCGGCTTCAAGTTTGGGAAACAAAGGATTCCTGCCTTATGTAAACCTTATTTAAGGGTGGGGAGGAAGGCAAAAGGGACTCCTCTCCATGGCCTGTCTGCCCAAGAAGAAAGACTGCTAAAGACACTTGAAGCGAAGGCAAGGGGGGAGTCCAGGCTGAGACAAGGTCCAATCTGAAAAGAAATATAACTGAAACTCTAAGCTACAGAAACTTTGCAACCTGCCTAAAAGAACATTTAGGGTAAGAAATTACATTTTGTAACCTGTTTTTTAAGTATATTGAGTTTAGCATGCATATTTTGTTTTATTTACTCAGTAATCTGCTTTGTTCTGTCTGTTATCTCTTATATTCACTTAAAATTCACCTTTTGTAATTAATAAACTTATTTCTTGTTTATAATATAACCCAGTTTGTGCAATTCATAATGGGGAGGGTGGGGAGCGGGGAGAGGCTGTACATACCTTCCTCCACATTGAGGGAGGAGTCAGATTTCATAATATACCTTTGGGTCTGCACGCCAAGGGAGGTGGACACCTGAGTGCTTGGGAAAGTCCCTTAAACTGAGTCTTCCCAGAGTTGATCTCAGTGTCTGTGTCGTTCTGCAGTTGGGTGTGGCCCTGCCTGTGTGTGTGCTGGAGGAGGCTTAATAGCCAGGGCCAGATTAACTTTTTGTGGGCCCGGTGCGAAACATATTTGTGGGCCCCCCTGGGGAATGATTGTAAAAGAGGCTGGGGGTAAAACACAGTCGAGCAGGAGCTAGGATTGGTCCCTGGAGCAAGGAAGGGGCCAGTGGTAAACTGCAAGCGCAGCAGGGCTGGGGAGGGGGTAAACAGGATCCACCCCCCCGCCCCTGCCCACATAGAGCGGGTACCTACCTGGTTCTAGCCCATTCTCTTCGTCTCTCTCTGCACTGAGCTGCCCCGCCTCCCGCAGCAGCAGGACAGGTTTTCTTCCAGCCCTCTAGGGTGTTGGGAGTGGGAGGAGCGGAGGCTAATGTGGTTACTTCTATAACTGGACTTTTAGTTTCCAGTCAGCACTGCTAACCGGACACTCAGGTCCTGTTTTCTACTGGAGTTTTCAGTCTAAAACTGGATACCTGGCAACAGGGCTTCCAGAAAAGACTAAGGGGGGGAGGGGCAAGCAATAATTTTTAAAAGTGAGAGGGCTAAGCCTTAAGCCGGGGGAGGGGAGGGCGGCGAGGAGCAAGTGGTCGGTGGGCTAGGGAGTGGAGAGGAACTAGTGGGCAGGGCCATGTCTGCTGTACTGCCCAGGTAGGTTGGAGACTGTGGGGGATCAGATGACACAGTATCCCCAGCCCAGGTGACCTGACAGCCAGTGGTGGATTTAGAGTTAGTGGGGCCCCCGACTCTGTGCTCAGCTTCATTTTTGAGGCCCCTCCTTGGGACCCAGCCAAGAAAAAGAACATTCTCTCTTATCTCCCCATCCCCGTTTTTCATTCTTTTTTTCATGCTCCTCCTATAAGTAATGGGAAGTAAATGAAAATAAAGTGAGGTACCTTGATTGTTGTAGTTTAACTTGTTTTTCCACAGACCACTTGAAAATCGTGGCGGGTCTCGACAAACCACTTAATAATCTTCCAAATATTGTTTGTACCGTTAGCTAACTATTGTAAAGTGCTTTGGATAAGAGCGCTTTTTTTAAAAAAACGTTGGGGTGCGGGGTCTGGCCAGGAGCTAGGGTGAGAGAGGGGGCTCAGGGTTGGGGCAGGAGGTTGGGGTGTGGAGTGCTTACCTGGGGTAGCCCCTGTTTGGTGTGAGGGGTGCAGGTGGGAATGGGTGTGTGTGTGCAGGAGCTCCTGTTTGGTGCTCGGGGTGGGGATGTGGGGGGGCTGGGTAGGCGTGGGGGGTGTAGGAGTCAGGGTCGGGGGGTGAGGAGGGTGCTGGGGTCAGGGCAGGGGGCAGTGGTCAGGGCAGAGGGATGGGGGTGTGGGCTGGGGTCATGGGGGTGCTCATGACGGGGCTGGAGGGGGTATGCCCCAATTCCACCCGCTTCCCCAAAGCCCTGCCCCCGCCTCTTCTCCTCTGCCCTTCCCTCTCCCTCCTGCTGGCAAACAGCTGATCGGCGGGAAGGGGAGGGGCAGGAACATAGCATCTTGGGGGAAGAGGCAGGGGAGGAGCTTGGCTGCTGTCGGAGCCTGCCCTGCTGCAGCAGGAGCCCCAGGAACCGGCAGCATCAAGCTTCCACCCCCACAGGAGAGAGCGGGGTGGGGTGGTAGAGAAGAGTGGGCCTGGCGCCATAGTAAATCCAGTACTGTTAATAGCCTGGCTCAGCAAGACAGGTAAAAAGGGTGCCTAGGCTGGCATAACAGGCAGGGTCAGTGGTATCTCATCAGGTGGTATCCTAAGGGGGGCAAACTGTAACAATTACCTGTAGATACATCCCGCAATGATTATGAATCTTGACAAGTTATGAGCTTTCTGTAGATATCTCATGTTACTTTTTATGCATAAGTATCTTGTAAGATGTGTTTGGTGTAGTGAGTTTGTCAGGTCTGAGGTGAGATTTTTTTTGCAAAGAATAGAGGACCCTTTGCTAAGGAGCCTCTGTGTCACAGTCACCATTGTCATTTTGCTGCACCCTGAAGATTATTAAAGAATGGTGTTAATTTTCAATAGTCAATCTTACCTATCGAATAAAGAATCTCCAAAGAGGAAATTGGCATGTTGAAAATAGCCATTTTTGCAGTCAGATTATCTGCTGGTGGGAGGAGTCTTCATGAGTCAGTCTAAAAGCTTGGATAGTAAGGGACATGGCAACAACAAAGAGGCAAATAAAGGGGCAGACTGGATGGCTCAGGAGTTTTGTGATAGGATATGGAGACTTTCACCTCTCAGCCGCCAGTCTGAACACTATTAAATCACTAATAACCCAAAGTTGAACCTGACAGACTATGGCACAAGGAATTCTTGCATTCCTATTATAGCCACAAGGGGGATGCAAAAAGATACTTATTTGTATACACTATTGACTGCAAAGCCATGACTGATTGAAATATTCCATATTTTGAACTCATTTTCCACATTCTCAGCCCCTTCACCTGATGCAGTGAGAAATTCTCTCCCTGCTGTACAGATTGCATAGGATCTGGGTTGCACTCTGGCTCTCAGAAATTGAGACCTGTGTACTGTGTCAATTTCTTACCCAGAAGTTAGACAGTTTGTTGTATCGAAAGTGCTTAAGGAAGTTCAAACCACTGCGTGTGACTGACACCTCATAAAAAGCAATGATGAGGTCCCAGGTCCCCTGCTGATTCAGTCAATGGCTCCTTCAGTGAGGGGAGTCTACTGGGCTCCCTGGCACATGATGTAGTGGCTGGCTGGCGCTTCGAAAGCTATCAGTACCAACAATCTTGTCATTTGCCATCATATCTACCATTCTTAAACAAGATCATTGAAAAGCTGGTGCAGAGCTACCATCAATAATATCAGACCTATACTAGTGTCTTACTTGTGTCTTACAATGAGGTTGCAGACCATGATATGGCTCTGAGACTGCTGCATTGGTTGCTCCAGTGGATGGTCTCTTTTCTGTAGTGAAGGATGGATAGAAGCGTGTGCTTAAAGTGTTTATCTCTCAACAGGGTCTGCCACAATTGACTATGAGTTGCCTGACAGACTTGACAGTGTTGATGGGCTTAGGGCTTGTCTACACATACAACGGTGCAGCTGCACCGATGTAGCTGTGCAGCTGCCGCGCAACTGGTAGATACTCTGAGCGAACGGGAGAGAGCTCTCCCGCCGACATAGCACTGTCACACCAACACTTATGTGGATGTAACTTATGTCGCTTAGGAGGGTGGTTTATTCACACCCCTAAGTGACATAAGTTATGCTGACATAAGCTGTAGTGTAGACATAGCCTTAGATGGTCATGATAGGCATCTGCTCCTCTGCAATGCTCAGTCCAGTCCCTCGTCCTAGACAAATCAGTCAAAATCCCTAGAAGAGAGTGAAATTCACTTGACTTCTGGGTCTCCTTCCCATCACAGCACCATTGCCCAGCACTTCAGTGACTGAGGGAGATTGGCAGATGGTTGAAATAAGACACTAGCCTCAGTGCAGGCTGGCCAGGGCTGACCCTAACCTTATTACCTGCCTTGCTGGTAATCAACACTGAGAGTGAACCACTCCTGGGTGATTATTCCTGATGGCATTGCTTGCAGGTACTCGTCATGTTCCTCAAGGGTGCCCAGGGTTGCGAGGCACCTCAGCCAACACCTGCCCTTAGCCTGAGGAAGTCTTATTTCTGGCTGCTGTGGATCAGCTCTCTGAAACCAACAGCCCCTGGCAGAGCCGTAACTAGGGCGCAGAAATTCCTAGGGGCTTACCCTCCGCCAAATTGCTGCCAAAGCCGCAGCACCGGTGGACCTCCCGCAGGTAAGCGGAAGCGGCTTCGGCGGCAGGGCAGAAATGCTGTTTCCGCTTACCTGCGGGAGGTCCGCCGGTGCCGCGGCTTCGGCAGCAATTCAGTGGAGGGGGCCTTCTCCACACACACCGGCGGACTTCCCGCAGGTAAGTGGGGGCGGCGGCGGGGGAGGATGGGCGTGCCCCTGGCAGCAGGCTTTTACGCCCCTGCCAGCAGTGCGCCCCGAGGCGAGTGCCTCACTCACCTTGCCCTCGTTACGGCCCTGGCCCCTGGCACAGAAACACTGCCTTCCAGGCTTCTGCAGGCCTTGCTCTTGCTGTACAGATAGTGATAGACTCGCATCAATCCCCAAGTCCTTAGAGTGTTCCCTGCATTGCCCATCCCTTTATCCACTGAACACACTCAGAATGACTAGGCCTGCTGTTCCCAAAGGAACAGTACACATCAGGTTGTAAGATTCAACTCAGGACCAGCACTTTGCTTAACACCACAGCACTTAAACTTATTCTTGTTTTCACTATAAATATATCTATCATCAAAGATTAGAGACTCAAGTAATAGTGAATAAGAATATTGGCAAGAAATGGTTACATGTAAAACAAAAGGAGAACGCGCCTTCTAGAGATTAAATTTAACTGACATGTTACTCTCTTGTCTAAAGAAATTTATCTCACCCAAAGTTCTCGTCAGTGTTTTCAGCCAAGCCTGGGTAAAGCATGAACACTGTCCTTTTACTCCATCAGTGAAGGGTGCCAAGGTATCTTCTTTGTTTCCAAAATATCGTGGAGCAAACCTTTGAAGTGTACTTCCAGATAGGGTTGGAGTACTCCATTCTGCTACTTGGTTGAAATAAATACTGTACAAATAACATTTTATATTGACTTCTGGCAATAACAGCATCAATTTACGTGTGTGCTCAATATCTAGGAATCTCTACGTATACAAAAGCCTTCAGATATACTCCTGTTACTGTCATCGGTTCCCTACTATTTGCTGATTGCTATTGTAGAGGCTTACTTACATCCATATAGAAAACAAAACTATGATGGGATTTATAAATTCTATTAAGAATGATTCTCAGAGATCCAGGAACTGCTGAACTCTAATATCAGTTCTGGCATTGATTCTCTGTGTAGCCTTGTGCAAATCACTTGAGTTGTGTGTCTGTGTTCTGATCTTTAAAATGGGGCTACTATTTACCAGGGGTGTAGTGAGGATTGATCGATCAGCTAGTTCGTACATATCTTTGAAGATGTAAAGCGCTAGAAAAGAGGAAATTACTCTTATTCACTCCTTGTAAAACCCCCACATAACCCCCACCCACCCACAAATTCACTCCCTTCCTCCCTCCAACTCATCATGTTTACCACTCTCTTTCCTCTGGCTATTACTATAAAGCACAGGAGTTGGGTGTGCTGATTATATGTATGTATGTGTACAATACTACTGGAGCAGTTAAATCTGAGTTTTTGCAACCTAATTATTTCCCTAGCAAGAAGCTAAGATATCAAAAATGCAGAATCTCCGAGGACGGTATTTGAAAGTCAACATGTTGGTTTTGTGGAGGTTGGGGAATTAGTCAAAGTTGAGAAATTGGGGTAAAACCCAAATTAAATACTGTTATGGAAAAAGGCATTTTCATTTATATCTATGCTTGCACTTCTTTATCCATTTTAAATAAGGAGCACGGTGTTGTGCTATTTAATTGTAAAGTATCTTAAAATTGAATGGTAATTGTTGCCTCCCCCTCCCCCCAAAAAAATCAAGACAGCATAGCATCATGAATGAGACCTGTATGATTGAAAATGTAATTGTGCCTGTCCTATAGAGGGGGGCTAGTCTGTATATAACCATGACAGATATGGGACTATTGAGCTAATAAAAAATTGGGGATGTATTCGTAATTTTTGTTTGTGTTAACTTTCATTTAATTAGTTCTTTTACAGAACAAAACAGTCTGAACAATAGTCTGAATTAATATACAGATACACTACAGAGGATAAGCTATTTTAGCTCCATACAAGGGAGAATGAATAATATACAGTCTGCTCTGTTAACATGTCCATGGTCATGCATATGCCCACATAATGGTCATCTCATATGTTTAGTACACGTGGGTCCTGGGAGGTGAATAGAACACAGCCTTTGGCTTACAAGCCAAGGCCTCTACTATTCAGCTATAGTAAAACCTTCTTTGGCAGTTAGGGGTTTTATTTTCAGTAGTCTAGCCACTAGAGGGCAGTGGTACCCACATCTACTACTGTGTGCACACTTCACATTACCTGGAGATATATTTTGGACTTACTCTGACAGAAACATTTAAGCGCTTGTCTACTTTGAACAACTTGCACTTATATTATTAAAGCAATTACATTTGTGCAAACTGCTAATATATATGCAGTTAAATCAGTTTAAAGCATTCTTAAACTGTATTAGTTTAAAGCATCCTTTTGATTACACCTGTTCCTAATCCTAATCCTTTTGATTTACACCAGTACCTGTTCTGCAGTATAGACCAGACCTCACACCTCTCTTGTGATTTCTTGTTTGGGAGAGTACCATTTGTTTTGATGAGTTAATTTCGTTTAGTTCTATTTCTTTTTAAAATGAGATTATTATATATTTGCTTTATGGTATATCTCCTACTGAGTTGAGGGGAAAATATATATGTCTATTTTTGAATCAAGTCACCATGCATTTCTGCTCCGTGCAAACACCAATATAAACCTTTTATTATACTTGATTATGTCGCTGTCGCGCTGATGTTTTACCCATTTTGTATTACCTCATTTATAAGCTCCTTGTTTTTTTCCTAGCTGATCATTATTTCATTTATTATGACTAACTGGCATTTTATTAAGTAATTAATGATCATTGATTGATAAATGTCCTCTTTGAATATTAATTGATATTTTAGAGGAATATAGTCCATTAGAAAGCCTTTGAGTTAACCTGATAGTATTACTTATAATTGCTTATGGGCTGCTGTGGCCTAGTGGATTGAAAATAGTATCTAAGGGTACGTCTATACTACAGAATTAGGTCGAATTTATAGAAGTCGATATTTTAAAACCCGAATTTATGGAATCGATTGTGTGTGTCCCCACTAAAGAGCGTTAAGACCATGAGGTCGATTGACTGTGACCACAGTAGCGGGGCTAGCATCGACTTTCGGAGCATTGCATTGCGGGTAGCTATCCCACAGTTCCCGCAGTCTCCGCCGCCCATTGGGATTCTGGGTTGCGATCCCAAAGCCTGATGGGGCAGAAAACATTGTCGCTGGTGGTTCTGGGTACATGTCATCCCTCCCTCCCTCCCTCCCTCCGTGAAAGCAATATTTTTCGCGCCTTTTTTCCGGGGTTTCCGTGTTTGCTACGGAAGCCTGCTCAGCTCACAATTACCGTACATCTCCAGCGTACGCCTGGACATTAGGTCTAGTGGGGATTCAGTCACACTATAATACGGGCAGAGGGATAGCTCAGCGTTCTGAGCGTTGGCCCGCTAAACCCGGGGTTGCGAGTTCAATCCTTGAGGGGGCCATTCCGCCTGAGGCTGGTAGTCGCGGGACTACACAGCAGAAGCTCCTTGCCTTCTAGCTGCAGATGGTGCAATATGCCATAAATGGTCGTGGTCGTGGGACCATACAGCAGAAGCTCCTTGCCTTCTCGCAGCAGATTGTACAATATGATTGGTATTCGTGTGCTCCTGGCCGGCGGCCTATGGTGTGGCTGGCCGGGGGCGCTTGGACATAAATGGGAGTGACCAGAGTGACTCTGGTCATTCTCTTTTTTACGTTTTGTTTAAGGGAGATTCAGTACTGCCTGGAACACGGGCGGAGGGATAGCTCAGCGGTCTGAGCGTTGGCCCGCTAAACCCGGGGTTGCGAGTTCAATCCTTGAGGGGGCCAGGAGCTGATGATGGATATCAAGCATATTGTACCATCTGCTGCTAGAAGGGAAGGCGCCTCCTTGCTCACCGCATATTGTACCATCTGCAGCTAGAAGGAAATGAGCCTAACCCTTGCTCCCCCCTCCCTCCGTGAAAGCAACTGAGGGGGGAGCAAAAAATCCTTTCGCGCCTTTTTTCATATGGGCGCCATATTGCTGACTCCATTGTTATCCACCCGCTGCTTCTGCTGCCACTCTGCTGTCCTGCAAACAGCATACCAGGGAAAGCATGGAGCACGATCAGATCACCGCGGCTGTTCTCGCCGTTATGAACACCACGCGCATTGTCCAGGAGTATATGCAGAACGAGAACCAGGAGCTGCTACAGCTACAGCAGGCGAGGAGGCGACAGCAGCGCCCTGAGGACAGTGATGAGGACATGGACACAGACCTCTCTCAAAAAAGGCCCCCCCGCAAGGTGGACATCATGGTGTTAATGGGGCTTGTTGATACAGTGGAACGCCGATTCTGGGCCCGGGAAACAAGCACAGACTGGTGGGACCACATAGTGCTGCAGGTCTGGGATGAATCCCAGTGGCTGCGAAACTTTCGCATGCGTAAGGGCACTTTCATGGAACTTTGTGAGTTGCTTTCCCCTGCCCTGAAGCGCCAGAACACCAAGATGAGAGCAGCCCTCACAGTACAGAAACGACTGGCGATAGCCCTGTGGAAGCTTGCAACGCCAGACAGCTACCGGTCAGTCGCGAATCAATTCGGAGTGGGAAAATCTACAGTGGGGGCTGTTGTGATGGAAGTAGCCAGGGCGATCACCAAGCTGCTGGTACCAAGGGTTGTGAGTCTGGGAAATGTGCAGCTCATACTGGATGGCTTTGCAGCAATGGGGTTCCCGAACTGTGGTGGGGCGATAGACGGAACCCATATCCCTATCTTGGCACCGGACCACCAAGCCAGCGAGTACATAAACCGAAAGGGTTACTTTTCAATAGTGCTGCAAGCACTGGTGGATCACAAGGGACGTTTCACCAACATCAACGTGGGATGGCCGGGAAAGGTACATGACGCTCGCATCTTCAGGAACTCTGGTCTGTTTCGGCTGCTGCAGCAAGGGACTTTCTTCCCAGACCAGAAAATAACCGTTGGGGATGTTGAGATGCCTATAGTTATCCTTGGGGACCCAGCCTACCCCTTAATGCCATGGCTCATGAAGCCATACACAGGTAGCCTGGACAGTAGTCAGGACCTTTTCAACTATAGGCTGAGCAAGTGCAGAATGGTGGTGGAATGTGCATTTGGTCGTTTAAAAGCTCGCTGGTGAAGTTTATTGACTAGGTTAGATCTCAGCGAAAACAATATTCCCATTATTATTACTGCTTGCTGTGCGCTCCACAATATCTGTGAGAGTAAGGGGGAGACGTTTATGGCGGGGTGGGAGGTTGAGGCAAATCGCCTGGCCACTGGTTATGCGCAGCCAGACACCAGGGCTATTACAAGAGTACAGCAGGGTGCGTTGCGCATCAGGGAAGCTTTGAAAACCAGTTTCATGAATGGCCAGGATGCTGTGTGAAAGTTCTGTTTTTCCCCTGTAATGAAAAGCCCCGCCCCTTCATTCACTCTACTTCCCTTTACCCAAACCGCCCTGCCCTCCCCCCCTCGATCACCGCTCGCAGAGGAAATAAAGTCATTGTTGCTTAAAAATCATGCATTCTTTATTAATTCGTAAAACAAAGAGGGGGAACTATGGGGCTAACTGCCACAGTCTCCCGGGATAGCTGGTGGAGGAAGGGAAGCACCAGGATGGGTGGTGGAGGAGGGGATGAGGGAAGGACAAGGACACACAGCACTTTAAAACTTATTGAATGCCAGCCCTTTCTTGCTTGGACTGTTCTCTTGACTTGAGTGGTTGGGTGCACGGAGGCCGCCCAAACGCGTTCTTGGGCGTCTCGGGGATGAGGTTATGGGACTCGGGAAGGAGGGCTGTTGGTTGCACAGGGGCTGTAGCGGCGGTCTGGGCTCAGGCGGCCTTTCCTGAACCCTACGCCTTTCCTCAGCTATAAGCCGGAGGATTTCCGTTTGATCCTCCAGTAGCCTCAGAATTGCATCCTGCCTTCTCTCTGCACGCTGACGCCACCTACTCTCTTCATCCCGCCAGTCATTCTCTTCAGCACGCCACCTGTCCGCACGATCAAATTCTGCCTTCCTGGACTCCGACAGTGTCTGCCTCCACGCATTCTGCTGGGCAGCTTCAGTGTGGGAGGATTCCATGAGTTCTGAGAACATATCGTCTCGATTCCTTTTTTTTTTACTTCTAATCTTCGCTAGCCTCTGGGACGGTGATGAAAGGGGTGGCGTTGAAACATTTGCAGCTGCGGGAGGAAACAAACGGGAGAGGAGTAGTTTAAAAGACACATATTAGAGAACAATGCTCCAAACATTACATATCACATATGCATTTGGTCCAAGGTTGCACTTTGCCTGTTATATTGAGGGTCTGCCGGTTTGGTGTGAGAGATCACACAAGCAGGTCCGGCGGGCAACAGAATTCGGCTTGCAGGCAGCCATGGTAAGCCACAGTCTATAGGCTTCTTTAACCTTCATAACATGTGGGAATGTTTTCAAACAGCAACCCCCTCATTTCCCATAACAAACAGCCTTTGGGCTGGCAATTTAAAACTGGTTGGCAATTGAAAAGGGAGGGGCGGCGGTTTTCGGGTTAACGTGCAGCGCGAACCTAATCAACACCCCCACACACACACAGACACACATCCAAGATGTTCGCTGTTCCCCCTCCCCCCACCGCGTGGGTCACAGCGGGGAAGATTTCCGTTCAGCCACAGGCAAACAGCCCAGCAGGGACGGAGCCCCTCTGAATACCCCCTTAATAAAATTCCCCTATTTCAACCAGGTGACCATGAATGATATCACTCTTCTGAGGATAACACAGACAGATAAAGAACGGATGTTGCTTGAATGCCAGCAAACACCGGGACCATACGCCGCCATGCTTTGCAAAGCAATGATTCCAGACTACGTGCTACTGGCCTGGCGTGGTAGAGTGTGTTACCACGGAGCACAGGATAAGGCTGCCCTCCCCAGAAACCTTTTGCACAGGCTTTGGGAGTACATCCAGGAGATCTTTCTGGAGATGTCCCCAGAGGATTTCTGCTCCATCCCCGAACATGTTAACAGAGTTTTCCAGTAGCTGTAGCTGTACTGGCCGCGAATTGATCATTAAACACGCTTGCTTATAAAACATGTATTAATTAACAGAGGTACACTCACCAGAGGCACCAGAGGTCCCTTCTCCTGCATCGAGCACGCCTTGGGTGGGTTCGTAGGGTACTGGCTCCAGGGTGACAAAGAGTTCCTGGCTGTCGGGGAAAAGGGCTTCTCCACTTCCTTGCTGTGTCTGGGTGCTATTTTCAGCATCATTATCATCATCATGCTCCTCTGTGGTTTCTGATGATCCACATACGGAGTCATACCACATGGGTGGGTCAGTGCTGGCTGCACCTCCTAGAATGGCATGCAGCTCATCATAGAAGCGGCATGTCTGGGGCTCTGACCCAGAGCGTTTGTTTGCATCTCTGGTTTTTTGGTAGGCTTGCCTGAGCTCCTTAATTTTCACACGGCACTGTTGTGCGTCCCTGTTGTAGCCTCTGTCCTGCATGCCCTTGGAGACTTTGGCATATGTATTGGCGTTTCTTCTTTTGGACCGTAGCTCTGCTAACACGGTTTCGTCTCCCCATACAGCGATCAGATCGCGTACTTCACCATCGGTCCATGCTGGAGCTCGTCTTCGGTTCTGGGACTCCATCATGGTCACCTCTGCTGATGAGATCTGCGCTCACCTGCAGCTCACCACGCTGGCCAAACAGGAAATGAAATTCAAAAGTTCGCGGGGCTTTTCCTGTCTACCTGGGCGGAGCATTGGAGCTCAGACTGCTGTCCAGAGCGGTCAAATGTTGCACTGTGGGATAGATCCAGGAGGCCAATACTGTTGAATTGCGTCCTCACTAAGCCTACATCGATTCGGCAATATCGATTTAAGCGCTAATCCCCTCGTTGGGGGTGGAGTGGCGAGATCGATTTTAAGAGCCCTAGAAGTTGATGTTAAGGGCTTCGTCGTGTGGACGGGTGCACGGATCAATCGAAATAACGCTAATAAATTCGACCTAAACTCGTAGTGTAGACCAGGGCTAAGAGTCAAGTAGATCTAGATTCTGGTGTCTAATTTGCCACTGTCTTACTGTGTGTGCTCGGGCAAGTCACTTAATCACTTTATGTCTTCATTACCTCAGATGTAAAATGGGATAATGATACCCACCATTATGAAGTGTTTGGGGATCTAGGGATTAAAAGTGCTATGGAAGATGAATAGCCATTTTTAAAGGCTTGAATGAAAGGCTGTCGCTTACGACCGGCATAGATTGGTAGGTCTCATTTTATAAAATACGTCCATCAGGCGCCACTGGAAGGCTTGTGTCCTCGCTGTGGTAGCATCTGAGGCTTTTGCAAAGCAGATATTGAAGATATTACAGGATATTATCCATTTGCTTCCTGGATTTCCTGGGAAGCTTTCCCTCTGGGATGTATCAAGTGACAGTTATAACTTATTTCTGTTCTTATGGGGAAATTGTTTAAATTTAGGTTGGTTCTTGGCAGGTAGCTAGGAAATAACTTGATGCTAATGGGCCAGTCTTCACTATTTCCAGGAGAGTTGAAGTTGGGCAAACTAGTACCTTTTTGCTAATTGGAACTATTCATGGATTAAGGTATGGGAGAATTCGGTGGACACAGTCTTTCATATGGTAAAACAGTGACTGTTGTTGGATGGTTTATTTAAAGTATTTCATTGAGATCTTCCCAATAAATAGCTTTAATGGGTATGGACTAAATCCTGGGAAGTGCCTGGGATTGCCTGATACTCCCATTGGAATCAGTTTCTATGTTTGCACTCAGCAAGTGCTGAGCACCCGTGGATGAAGATATGGCCCTTTTTAAGAGTGGTAGCTTTACCTGGTAACGTTTGACTTAATACATAAGCAAAAAACTCTGAACTGTAGAATAAGACAACGGCTCTGTTGCTTCCTGACTTTATGCCAGTTTATTCCTACATTAATCTAATCACCTCACTTTCTCAGATGAATTACTTTTCAATCTGTGTTCACTGGAGAGTCCTCTAGTCTATCAGCATCATTTAGCTGCAAAATTGTTATAGTTACAATGCTAGTGGTTTGTAGACCATGATTTATTTAGAAACAGATCATGGTCTAGCTGATTATGGAATTTTAGTCAGAATTTAAGTGTAGGGTGGAATGCTTCTACAAAAAGAGAAAAATAATCTAGTAAAAATGTATTATCCAAAACCTGTGATGTTCTGTACACATATATCTGGCTATCTTATTTGAATGAAAACTTGTGTCTGATGCAAAGTTATTTGTTCTAGCACTCATAAAATTATTTCTGGTTTGTGTTTGAAAAGAAATAAGAGGTCAGAGACCTTATCCATACCAATGAACTGTTTCATCTACTGTAGCAGTACCCACACTTTGCCTAACTGAGGGGCTACATTGGCAGCTTGCTAGGAGCCAGATGGCTGTACTTAATTTTTATGAACTGGAGCAGCTTCAGCCACCTTCAATTTTAATAAAGAAGTGTGTACTATACACATTATAGGTTTTAGTACCGTTACTCCACCTTGATTCAAGTTCAGGCCTGACCCGCTGCTTTCATACTTGATCAACTATAGATCTATAAGACGTTTTACACATCTTCCTGTATGTGAGGGTTCTAAATTAACTGGATCATTTAAGGGAAAAGACTTGGGAATCATTGTGTATACCTCAAGAAGACTTTGGCTCAAGATGTAGCTACGGGCAGAAAGCAAACAAGAAGCTAGAATACATGTGGAATGGGTTGGAGAATAATACAGCAATCATTATAATGCCATTAAATACATCAGTGGAGCAGCCACGTATAGAATGCTCTGCACAGTACTGGTCACCCCATCATGAAAAGGAAGTTACAGAACTAGAGGGGGGTTAGCGAAAGGTGACTAAAATGATTAGAGGCACGGAAACACTGTCATATGAAGAGAGCTTGAAAAGATTACAGCTGTTTACCTTGGAAAGAAGATGAATACATGGGGACACTATGAAAGTATATTTGATTACATTAAAAATGGTTAAAAGTACATTATTAAGGTTGCAAAGTCAGGCACTCAGAAGCTAGGAAATGCAAACAATGAGATTGCCTGTGCAACTTGAATTTAGTTTACCTGATCACATTCTGGGTGCAGATCCTCAGCTGGTGTAAATTGTCATGGCTTCATTGACTTCATTGGCTGAGATTCTGCTCCACCATTTTCCCCACAACTCCCCTGGCACGTTCTGCGCCCAGGAAGGACGCTGCTCACTGAGTAGGCAGTTATTCACTAGTAATTTTTATCTTTGTCATTCATTGTGTGGTCCCAGACCTTATTTGCTGTATGGTATTCAAACTGAGGACTGGATAAGTGACCAGGGGGAGCAATGAGAGCACAGGAGAGACTGTCTCCCTGCTCTCTTCTGGTGCAACAGTGGCCCCAAACAGGAGGAAAATACCTGTTAAGGCCCTGGAGTCCTGGGCTGCAGCATGCTCAGTCACTCTGTGGGAATAGAATATTTGCAGTTTGGTTCTCAAGTTGGGAGCTGTTTGGGGTTGGAGCATGCTCAGTGAAGATGTACTGCAGTGTAGTGGGTATGGAATCTTTCGGGAATGTAGCTGCCAAATTCTAACAAACCTCTACTGAATGTGTGTGAACTGAGATTTTACAGAAGTTTATAACTTGGCCAGGTTTGAGCAGGGACACCATGGTAATAAATTTCTAGTTGCTGCTCAAAGCATGGAGGTTCTAGAGCTTCTAAATGAAACTGTTTTAATTTTTTTAACATTGGCAAAACAATGTATTTTTCTGTAATCGTCAGAAATGGCTAAACTGTTTCATCTGTAATTTACAAAAAATATTCAGTCTGAGTCAGATACCTATTGTGGAAAAGTTTAAGCCCAAACAGTTTAAGAACATAAGAATGACCATACCGGGTCAGACCAAAAGTCCATCTAGCCAAGGTATCTTGTCTTCCGACATTGGCCAACGCCAGGTGCTTCAGAGGGAATGAACAGAACAGGTAATCATCAAGTAATCCATCCCTGGTTGCACATTCTCACCTACTGACAAAGTTATAAGCCACTGAAAATAGGGTTTTATAATGGAAGTTGTTAGGCAACTTTATGTGTTGCCACCAATTCTGCCTATATTACAGAAGATAGATCAGGAATTTCCATTTGGTCCTTCTTGGCACACAAGAACAAGTGGACATTCAATTAAATTAAAAGGTGGAGAATTCAAAACCAATAAAAGAAAATACTTTTTCAAACACATCATTAAACTGTGGAACTTGATGCCACAGGAAGTTGTTGAGACTAAAAATGTAGCAAGATTCAAAAGGGTTTGGACATTTATCTGAATGACAAGAATACCCAGAGTTATAATAATGCTAAAAATTTTTGGAAGAGATATTAAACCTCAAGTTTTGGGGTTTAAGCTAGTCTCTAACTATAAGGGATTAGGAGGACACCTAATGTGGATGGCAGATTAGGCAGAAGTAGGATAATGCAAGGGTTCTTGGACTTTCCGCTGAATCAGCTGGTGCTGGGCACTGGTAGAAGACAGGATACTAGGCAACTTGGGCCATCTGTCTGATCCAATGTGGTGATTCTTATGTTGGTTTTTAAAAAGCCTCAGGGGGTTGGAATGTTAAAATAAATTCTAGGAGATGGATAGGGGAGGGAATACTGTCATAGATGTATGATAAATTGCACAGGTGTGTGATAAACTTATCACTGGCTAGCCTCTCTCTCTCTCTCTCTCTCTCTCTCTCTCTCTGTTTTTATGATGATGTGCACTAGGATTTATTTCTGCCATCATACTAATAAATTGTATTTTCCCGTTATTTACAGACATAGGTAATATTTCTAAATATTGTATAAAACCCGCTTTTGTCTTTGACTCCTCTGTCTTAAAAATCAATACTGTGTCCCATAAACACTCTTTGATTTTTGCTACACTAGGTACTTTTAGGGGGTGGGGGGCATGTTAGCCCCTGTAAATTTGCTTTGGGATTACAGTTGGATCTCTTTTCTGTTTCTACATTTCAGGTGCCTTATCAGGTGCTAGAGAAAGCTGGGAATATGATTCTGGTGCAAGAGACCTTCAGAGTCCTGACCTGCAGTGCCATTCTACCCTACAGAAGCTCTTGGAGTATGGAGGCAGCAGTAAGAGTCAACAAGCTGCTCTGCAGAAACTGCTAACGCAGGTCTCCAATCTTAGCAACTCAGTTGGAGGAAGCTATTTAGAGCTTGCCAACACTGTAAGTACACTTTATCTTCACTGTAAAGCTCTTCAGGGTTTTTCCCCCCCAGCTTGAATATATTAAACTTTTGAGTCATGGTCCACGAGGGAACTATCAGGCTGCTGTAATTTTCATCTAACACAATGTCATTAAATTTTCAGCTTTGCAAATAATGAGAAGTATTTAGAAATTACTTGTATAATTGAGGACTTGCTTTCAGCAAAAAGGATTTGGTGGACTCCATAAGGCATTTAGCTGAAGTTTTTAACTTGTACAGATTTAATTATAAAACATAACCAGCTTGTGAAAACATTTATTTATGGGAAAATAAATTGGTAGCGGAGTGGCAGACTGTACAAGTAAACATCTTTCTGCTCATTAAGTCAGTTAGTGTCATGCAGGAAAATACTTCCCTTGTATTTCAGGATTTTCCACTTTATTTGCTGAGATTTCTGTTTGGAACTCTTTGTGTAGCACTGTGTTTTACTGTTCTCATAGGCAAGCCTCATAGTAAAAAAAACTGATGTGCTTGTTAAGTGAGTGGTTTTTTTCAATTAGGCATTGGATTCAGGGATTTAAAGGTACGTCTCCACTGCAATTAGACACCAGCAACTGGCCTGTGCCAGCTGATCCTGGGACCCTCTCACCTCACAGGGGCCTAGAGCCCGGGCTCCAGCCTGAGCCTGAACATCTACACCGACGCCCCTTACCCCGAGCCCTGCAAACTCAAGTCAGCTGGCACGGGCCAGCTACAAGTTTTTAATTGCAGTGTAAACATACCCTAAGTAACGTTAGACCAGGTGTGCTATAAAATTTATAGCCATTTTGTAGCTCATTTCTGGTGGTCAAAGGTTGATGCTGCTAAACTGAAAAGAAGAAGCAAGGACTCAGGCTTTTAGTTGGAGAACAAAAAGGCCCAAACTAAAGGCATTAGGGAAAAGTTGAGGAATCCATTTTAGAATGGCTGCTTGTGACAGTAACTAGCTTTGTACTGGTGAAACAGATCCTGTTAGTTAATGCTTACTGGGAGTTGAGGGATGAGCACTCAGAAGAAAATGGAAATTTATTCAACTGATATGGGTAAAACCAACACAACACTGTGACGGGTTCCGTGGGGTGCAACCTGGAATTTGGGTACCGCTGTGCCCTCTCTGCCCTGAGCTCCCTCTCACACTGTGATAATGTGACAAGCTGCAAACCCCTTCAGGTCCTGCACTCACACAAATATTCACAAGCTGTGTTACTTGAATGCTTTTGCCAGCTACTTATGAATCAAGAATAGAGAGACTCCAACCAACTCTCCCCAGCCTAGGACCTCAGAGCTGTACCATCTTGCCCTGGTCAGAAGCTTGACCAGTGTAAATTATTTGTCCAGTCCAGCCCTCCCTCAATGTGGAGAGGACAATACACCAGCCCTGTTTGTGAGCAGATTTCCCTTTACACTTCAAACAAAACTCCTTTCCAGTCTGGGACCACCTCCCCAGTCTAAGTCTTTGTTCCTGAGGTGTTTCCAGGTGTTGAGTTGTGGGGGGAGTGAGGTAAGTGATGATGTCACTTCCCCCTTTTATAGCTTCTGGCATGTGGAGGGAACTTCATTGTCCCAAACAAAGCCCCCAGCACAGTTAGTGGAAAAGTACAGGCACAAGATGGAATTCAGTTCCACATGAGCTGGTCACATGCCTTTGCATGCTTCTATGAGTCATAGTAGGGGCCATTCCCCATATTCTGGCTAGAATGTCTACAGGACAGTCCATCAGGTGGGGATAAGCTTCTTCCATGGCCCATTGTGTTCATTACTGGGCCATCAACTTCAATAGTTCATTCACAATGTGCTGGCTAGAATGGATACAAACTACCTCGTGGGAGATACCACAGGAGCAAACACATTTGAAATACAGGTACATAGACAATATTCACAGCTTCAGATACAAAAATGATACATGCATACAAATAGGATAATCATATGCAGCAAACCATAACTTTTCCATTGACACCTCACATGACATATTTTGTACAAGATGCATCATAATTAAGGCTGCGAGTCGGTCACGGATTCTGTGACTTTCTGGGACTGCCATGATTTCTGAAGCTGGTAGGTGCAACTGACCCTAGGGCCCCCAAGCATTTCGAGAGGTGTTCCCGGGCCTCCCTTCCACCCCGAGCACCAGCGGGTGCCCCAGAGTCCCCTCCCCAGCACCAGCGGGTGCCCCAGTGGGTGCCCTAGAGGCCCCCACCAGTACCAGCGGGTGCCCCAGAGCCCTCCCCCTCCAGAGCAGCACCTGCACCCCTGGAGTCCCCCCAGAGCACCCATGATTTAGTCAGCGGTATATAGTACAAGTCATGGACAGGTCACGGGCAATAAACAAAAAATCATTTAAGATTTAAGACTAAATCTTAGCCTTAATCATAATTATATCACCATGGTAAATGTGGGGGTGCCAGGGTGTTGCCTTGGGGTGCAGAGTTTCACAAACATACACACACAATAATTTTGTGCACTGTTTTAAAGTCTGGTTTGTATCTCCCCAACTCCCATATAAAGTCAATATTGCATCATTTATATTAATTAACATAGTTCAACTATGCCTTAGAAAAATGAGTAAACAAATAATATATCCCAGTATTCTTACTACATAGGGAAAATATCTGCCTATCTATTTTCCAGTGGCGCTTGTGCCAGATTATGCCCCATAGGAAGCCACCTGATGTGCTGAGATACCACTGAGTCTATCTGCTCTGCCAGCATTGGCCCCCTTTACCTGGCCTTTCTGGGTTAGGCTCACAAGCCTCTTCCAGTCAAGCACACAGGCAGATCACAAATTAGATAATCACATTCAGTAAATCATAACCTTTCCAATGATATCTTACATGAGCCATCTTGCATAAAGTACATCTCAGTTATGTCATATTCATATCATAAACATATTTTAATAAGGAATATGGAATGTAATGTCACAGAGCTTATTTCCATTAAGCTATTTTTTTTTTAGCAAACTATAGTTTTGTTTATTTTTGTGAGTCATGTCAACTCACTAACATTGTGCATTCTACATATTGTCCTCTTCCCCATCTGATCATGAGCAGCTGCGGATCCTGGATTCAGCCTTCCCACCTGCAAAATAAAACTCTGGAGTTATTAAAAGAAAAGCTACAAACAAAAACTAAATATTTGTTACTTGCCTCTCAAAACAAATCAGCAGAAACTATGCTTAAAGTTTCCACACATTCTGATGGCTATTGCCATTATCCATTGCAAATTTAAGAGTTTGAAAGAAGATCATTAACAATATTCACCTGCCCAGTCAATTATATGAATTCCATAGCTGTTGAATGATAGTGGTTAAATGTTAAGAGTCTGGAAAGAGCAGAGCTTCCAATCTCCAGTTCTGATCACTTTGAAAAATGTACAGTATATGCTACTAGATACTTAAACATAGCCTTTGAGGAACCAGCTGATTTTTTCCCCTCCCTTAGTCATGTTGTTATAAGAATGGCTGATATAAGTCTTTGTTTAGTTTGGGAGCGTTGCATTGTTGTGCTAGTATTGGACGTGATAGTTTTGCTCTTAGAACCTGTGGGCTCTGATGGACCATGCAGGTGATTGTATTCAGGTTTGATGGTGGGTGTCTGCTAAACTGCTCTCTTTATACCTTCTGGCTGATTTCCAGATTGCTGAATGATGGTAGCTCAGCAGTGACTGGTCTTGTCAGTCTGAGATAATACTACAGGGTGGTGACCTCCTATGTGCCTGAGGATTTGGAGGAGCACATGTTGCTCCAGAATATAAAATGGTATTGCTCTTGCCCTGTCTTGACAAATAGAAAACTAGCTACATACAACCCAAAAATTCCAATAACTGAAATAAGGCTTGAATAAAATTAAAAATCCCTGATCTTATAGTACTCTTAATAAAAAGTATAATATGCAACTAGTTCCTGTTTGTGTTCACATTCATGTTACATTTCTCTGTTTTTATTGGTATGGAAGCCATCTGATCTGTTTAACATAGATCATGTTATGCCTCTGCTTCTAAATGTTTTTTCCCTTGCACTTCAAACAACAGCATAATAAACAGTCTCTCATTTATACGGAGATGAAGACAATAATGCCTCCATTTTGGCTTCTGCTGAACATTGATATCGCTATGTTGTATGAAAAATTTTACTTCAATTTCGTTAAAATCAAGAAAGATGAGAATAGCTGCTTTTTGTGTGTGGTGTTTTTATTCCCATCTTCCTTATACTAGTCTGAATACTGTCAAGAAAGCTGAAGTGATGGGTATAGTGCAGTCTAAATTCTAAGGGCTTGTCTGAACAAACACTTAATACATCGCAAGCTAGGGTATAAATCTGCTTCACACTAGCCTGCACGGCACTAAGGGCTTGACTATATTAAAAATGCGAAAGCAGCTGTAGTACTTCAGTGTAGACACTACCTACTGCGACAGAAGGGGTTGACCCCTCAATGTAGGTAATCCATTTCCCTGAGAGGCAGTAGCTAGGTCGACGGAAGATTTCTGACTAAGGCCAACTTAACTACACTGCTTATGGGTGTAGATTTTTCACATCCCTGAGCGATGTAGTTATGCTGACCTAATTTTTTAGTGTAGACCACACCTTAGTTTCCTCGTGCGCCTTGCTGTTGCGCACTAACAGTTCTCTCGTATGTTTTCATCTACCCATATTTGAAACGGGAGTAGGTCAGTGTGCGCTAAGGAACTTTTAGTGCACAACAGCAGGATCAAAATGGACAGTTAGTGTGTGGCAGGCTATTGCGCTGTCGATTCACATCCCAGTTTGCCATTTATACAAGCCCTAACTCTGTATAGAGGTAGAAGTAGCTTCTTGTGATTATGATTCCTTATGTGCACTCCCACTTCCCACTCACATACAGTCTCTCTCCAGAAATTTGTTTTACCTCATTGCATTTGTCATGGTTGTGCAGGGCTAGCTTCACTTCTGTCCTGTCTCTGAGTCTCTCTGAGTGTACCCACATGGGTGACAAGCCTCAAGTTTTCACCTCTCTCAGTGTAGAATCATACAATTCTCCCACTCTTAGATAAGGATTACAGACCCTTGTGTGTGGGTTACAGACCCTTGTGTGCTAGCCGTGATTACTTCAGCAGGCCCAACTTAGGTTCAGAACCTGCAGTTCTGACCTTTGGGAACTGTGACCTATGGTATATACAGAATGACCGTACGGCCTTTTCAAAACAATGTATTGTTTATTCTTAACAGTAGGAACACTGCATAGATCAAAGAGAACAATGATTTTTGAAAGAATCAATCTGTATGTGGGCATATCTACCTAGAACCCCCCTGATGTTAGCCAGGTAGGCTCAACTTCTAAGTTGAGACTGCTTCTGTAGAGGCTCTCTGTGTCAGCCTGTTCCCCTGTATATCTCCTCACTATTGTCCCTCCCCTCCTCTCAGTGACCTTTTAACTGTTTAGTGTTCTTTTTCCCAGCCTTGGCAAGACAAGTCTTGTAATTTTGCTGGAGCCAAGACAGGTAGGCTCTTCCAACTTAATAGCCCAGTTATTGTTCTCTTAAAGACCTTGAAGTGTTTTCCCAGGTAGGGGTCTTATCTCTAGTCATTGTTTTATATCCTGCTTATTTTTCCTAACAGCGCCTTTTGAATAAATTCCTCAGACAGAAAATGTCCCTTCCGGTTATTGGACGCTCATATGGCATACATAGCATTCCTAAATTAATGCAGAGCAGCCCCATGTCCTTCACAACATTGAAACAAAGGTTTTCAGTGATGTTAAAAGCTAAACAGGCAGCAGTCCTTTGGCCAAATTGTAACTGTTTCTACAAAGTAAAAAAATCCATATACAATGGATTAAAACAATGTGAATATACAACTCTGCAGAGCTTTGTGAAGATATACTACCTGTTGTGCAGCACCCTGTCTCTTATTTATGTCTCTTATTTATCTCTGTTACTTTTGTCCCTGGGTGCAGTGTGAATTGATTTATCCCAGTGTGTACAAGTATCTCAGCAAACAACTTGAGCCCATTGTTAGAAGTATGGAGTTTTAATTTCTTTAAAGAACGCATTATTTTTTCTACGTGGAAATTGTCAGTATGTAAGGCTGAGGCAGTTAGAGGCAGATTATTCTGGTCACTCACAGGGAATGATTTGATTAATAAATATCTTCACAGTCTTATATCCAACAACAGTTACTGACTACTCACCCCAGAATGTGTGTCTTTATCTATCTGTTTTGCCTTGATTTGTTAACACCTTCATATTTAGCTTTGTTTCCAGAGATATTGTTCTGTAATTTTATAGGGGACAAATCTTGTGGCATTTCCCCCCTGTTCCATCACTAGGTCTAATATTGAAAGCACATTTTTCCTTGACCCTCTTCATGTGGTTGCTAAAATTTATGTCTAACTTATTGATCCTTTGGTTGACACCATCGCCCTTTACTGTTGATGTACCTGCTAGTGCCAATGGGTTAAATACTGCTATAAATGTTGTATACAGAAGCCATTATATATGCCCTAAATCTAATAATTGGCAAGTTTTTTTAACCATACTTGGGCGTAAAGAATATACATTTCCACTTTGCAGATAGCAAAAGATTCCAGCTTTGTCAGGAATTTGGTGTATATATTTCATTGCATTTTAAGCATCAGACTTAGACCACAGTTACAAGTGTGTGTATTCGTACTTGGGTAGTGAAAAAGCTGATTGATTTATGTGCTGCCATCTGTGCTCCCTCTTCAGGAAGCTATTTATGAGGATCCAAACAGTCTTGGTTCTCCTTCAGTTTCTCCTTCCTGGTACAACTAACAGAGGTGCTAGGAGTTGTGTCCGTGCCTCTTCCTCTGCAAACCACACACGGCAACAGATGTGATATGCAGTCTTTTCACTGGAATTCTAGAGCTTGATAAGATAAACAATGGGATTTGGATCAATGTGATCCTCTTTACCGTATTTCCCTCCACAAGTGACTACTATGGAATAAGACTAAATGATGCATTATTTTAAGTACATTTCATGTGTTTATATTTAGGGCCTTATTTTCAAAGCTAGCGTCTCGCTATGCACATATATGCATTTTTTGGCCACAAACACATATGTGCTCGCTTTTTTCATCTCTCTCATCGCATAATCGATGAGACTGTAGAGCACATTTGTGAGAACAATGATAGAATACAGAAATAGAGTATTATCCAAATGAGTTTTGTGCGTGTAAATTCTATCATGTGCACACAAATGTCAATGTTCAAAAGCATGTGCACACACAGACTCTGCATTTTGAAAATTTGGCCTATAAATATTTTTTTCCGCTTTCTAAGCTGGTGATGACCAGTGACCCTTTTATCCGCACAGGTAAACAGAAGCTACCTAATAAAGTCGTGATCTATTTTACATAGTGTTTTCCCTTCCAAAGGCTCTCCAGTTGTATTACAAACTGATACAAAAGCTTTAAACTTAGGTGCATTCCAGCTGCCACTAAAATACATCCACCTCTGTGGTGAAATTGCAGCTGTTTAACAAGAACACTAACAACAGATGAGGAGAGGGAATTAAAAATACATTTTTCTATTAAACATCTGATGGAAAAATTTAGGTAGCTAGGATGTAGTTACCTGAGTTAGAGGTTAACATGGGCACCAGAGCTTCATACTGATCATTGCAAAAAGCACACTAGTATATTTCATGACCATTTGCAGTCAGGACTCTGTGTTTACATCTGATCTCAAACACAACAACTCCAACATACAGTGTTGCCTGACTCCATACAGGGGTATTAGCTCTTTATTAACTCAGAGGGGAGTGTACTATCTATTGAATAACCAGCATCACTTTATACAGCATTCTTTGGAGGTCTCCCAGCCCGAGCAATAGCTGAACACTGCAGAGAAAAGTTGGGTTTTACAGTTCAATCTATAGAAGCCAACAGATAAGAACTTGGTTTCCTTTTTGACTGGTAAAATAGGAAGTATTATAGCATACATGAGGGATGACCAACCTGAGCCTGAGAAGGAGCCAGAATTTACCAATGTACATTGCCAAAGAAATATGTCAGCAGCCCCCCCATCAGCTCTCCCAGCGCTTCCTGCCTACTGCAGATCAGCGCCTCCCCCCCCTCCTTGCACTGCCCGATCAGTTGTTTTGTGGCATGCAGGAGGCTCTGAGAGGGGAGGGGGCAGGAGCGAGGGCACGGCAGGCTCACGGGAGGGGGCGGGAAGGGTTGGAATGTGGGCAGGGCCTGTGTCAGAGCCAGGAGTTGAGCAGTGAGCACGCCCCAGCACATTGGAAAGTTGGCGCCTGTAGCTCCAGTCCCAGAGTCGGTGCCTATACAAGGAGCCGCATATTGACTTCTGAAGAGCCGCATGTGGCTCCAGAGCCACAGGTTGGCCACCCTGGCATACACCTTTCTAAAAGATGCACTTTGTGTAATATTCTCCTCTTAGACCCACACAATAGAGCTTCACTTTGCTAATTTATTCTCCCTTAAGTGCATAGAACTGCAAGGACAGAACAGCTGATTTCAGAATGGGAAGAAGTTTAATTTTTTTTAGATGAAATAGCTTATACTAGCAACAGTTATCTAGCAACCAGTATTTCTAAGTCATAAGTGGATTTTTCCCTTCCCACCTTGAAAATGTGCCCCTTAATCATTCAAATCCAGATTGTAATTGCTCATTGTAGTGTGTTCCACTTATATAAATAGATTATCTACATAATAACAAATTCAAGATTATCACTGAGGGTTTAATTTATTTTAGACTGCAATGCAGTGGATTCTGGATGGCTGCCCAAAACAGCATTAATGGGCTTTTTACACTGAATAATGGGTAACCATTTGCCTACTATGGCATATATATAGCTATAAATTAAGTAATGAATGGTCAACACTTACAGTGAGTATTGCTTTTAATATAGCAAACAGGGCTATAGTATAAAATCTGCAAGATCTTAATATTGCAGAACTTCTTTATTACTTTAAAACAGTGCACTGCAGTCTTGGGTTTTCTCAGTCTTGGGTTTTTACTCACACATCACATGCTGTACTGGAAGTAAAGTGCTGGATATGACCCATCTTTTTTTCCCTTTGCACCATGAGAGCCTATCATACTCAATAATGTAGTTTCTCTGCCTACTTTCCATCTCCCTTTTCCCTACCGTTTTAATGCACCCAGCATATATGCCTGATTTAGTTCTCCAAATGACTGGTAGGGGGCATGCTTATATAATTTATTATAATAGTCTTTCCTACCTCTCCATATCTAATCAATCAATGAAGAATTGAACGCCATAGTCTGTCCTTGAAACCGGGCCCCCAAAAGAGCACTTCAGATGGTTACTGTATCACCATCCATCACTATAGTATTCAAACATTATAGGTAAGGAAGATAATGCTGATTTGTCCGCTATAAAATTACAGAAGAATGTCTCTGTAAACTATATATATTTGATGTAACTAAACTTCTGCAAAGTAACTTTACAAATTGACTCCTAAAAATACAGAACACTCTAGCCTGTTGTCCAAGAGGGTAAATGTAATTATCTGGGAAAAATGTGTTTTGTAGTGACTAAAGACTGTTAGTCCTGTAGCATGTGGCTTTACTTGTGAATTACCACACAAGGCCAAATTCAGGGCTGCTGTGAGCGGATGCCAATGCCATGATTTCAGTGAACTCGTACTCTCTTATAGGAGCTATAAATTTGACGCTTTTTTTTTTTTTTGTGGTTAACAATAGTAAATTAAGGCTGCTGTTTGCTTTATAAGTAACTTTGAATATACTTGTGTTCAGGGAAAAAATGAATTGAGAAAAAAAGTATTAAGAAGTCTGAGGGAAGAATTCTTAATGTTATGGGTAACTGTGTGGCTGGTTTAACACCAAAAAACTACCTGCAGTAATAGTGAAATAGACTACTTGTATACTATTCCACCTCTGAAATCTTCACTTTAGTTTTCATGTTTTTATGACTATTATGCTTTCATTCCTGTATTTTAGCTACAAACAAAAAGTATTTTAGTTTTGAACATCTTTATAACACACCACTGCAGAAACCATGTTTTCCAATGTGGAATTTTGTCCATAATATGTTAATTGATACTGTTCATCCTTAGAATAGTGTTGTATTTTATTAATGACTAAATAGATCATTTGTACAGAAATAGAAATATTGGTCATGAGTAAAGCTTGTTGGGTACATCAAGATTCTCACTTTTTAGTACAGTACTCCCATTTTCTCCAGGATGGCATCTAACTTGTTTCTTGGATAACTCTGTTGCTTTTGTCTCAGATATCTTGCCTCAAGGACTCTTCATCAGTGTGGAAAAATTGCTGCTTGATTCTTGTTCTAAATTTGTTTTTATTTAAGTGGCATGTAGGCTTCTTTGCCCTGTTGTTTATAGCTGCAGATAGTAAACACGCATGTACGGTGGGCCAGGTTTTCAAACATGGTTTCTGATTTTGTCTGTGAAGGTCTGTGTGTACGATCTGAGCATCCAGACAGCATTTGTACACTAATTGGGGTACAGGGCTTGGAGCACCTTAAAAAAAAGTGATCCCATATATTTTGTGTGTGTGTGTGTTTTGTCTAATGGATTAAATTTTCTAAAAACCAAGATTCCTTTATTTATTTGAAGGTGGAAAAAATTGTGCTTGCCAGGTTTGTGAGCACAAAAATGTGGGAGCAAATCTTGTGGCTTCTGTACACCTATCAAAGGGGAGAAGCCCAGCAGATAACCAGTTATAAAATCTCTGGGTATTGTAGAAGGAGCTGGTAGCAACTCCTGTAGTTAGATTGTGTAACACTTGGCATTGTAAATGATTCTTGCAGTCTTTTTTAGAGAATACATAACAACTCAGTTGTATGCAGCAGGTGTAAGACCAGGGCCAGAGAACTGTCTTTTCTTTCTCTAATGAAATTCTGTTAGGGTTTGGCTGAGAGATTTTGAAAACTGCCGTTTCGGCGTGAGTTGAACTGTCAGCGAAATTTCGGTAGCATGCCGAAACAATAACTGAACATTGTAACGTAAATATTCATCTGTAACATGGGGACAGTGCTACTGACCTTCTTTGTAAAGTGCTCTGAGCTCATTATAAAATAGCTACTGTACGCATGTGGTTCATTCACCAGTGGGCATGGCATAGTGGCTCTCCTTGTCCTTTGGTGTGCCCTGCTCTGGCCCTGCAGTGGTCTGCCTTTTCCTGAGACTTAACCCTCCATCCAGGTCACTTTTAGTCCTATCCCTTCCAGGGAAACTCAGTCCAACATGCCACTGGCCTGATAGCATCATGCTGGAAGTTCAGCCCAATTTAAGGCTTTTGGGCCTGTCAGCCCTTGGCTCTTGTATCTTCTTATCCTCACCCTCTGTGGGCTGATAGGGGAAGCCAGGCCAGCCTCTCCTCTGGGTTCCAGCCCAGAGACTCTGTATGAAAAAGATGAAGTTTATTCGTTCAGAGTCTCTGTTGTAAGGGCTGCTTCCAGCCATGGTCTACATCTAGACCAGGCCTGCACAACTCGTAAAGCAGCGAGGACCATATTACCCCAAAGAAAACAGATGGGGGCCGAAACCCTCCGGCCCCGCAGAAACACCCCCAGCGCCGCCCCCTCCCCGCTCGGCCCCTCCCCTGCCTGCCACCTCCCCGCTCGGACCCACCATCACACCCCTCTTCACCCCCTAGCCCCCCGCTGGCTTGCTGCATCCCTCCTAGTCAGTCCCCCACCCACCACTCTCCTCCTTTCACCTCCTCCCTCCCCTACCAGAAACCCCCATGCCCGCCCCTAGAACCCCTGATGGCTCACTGCTCGCCCTGCCTGCCCCCTCACCACTGCCCGCCCCCTCGGCCATCCCCCCACCCCCGCTCGCCTCGGCCCCTCCACCACTGCCCGCCCGCTCCTCCCACCGGGGGAGAGCGGGGCCGGGGGCGGGCATGCCGCCCTCCCCACTGCGCTCCTCCGGCCGGGGGAGAGCGGGGCCTGCCGATCCGCTCAAGTCTCCCGCGGGCCGCACAGTAGGCATGCGTGGGCCGCATGTTGTGCAGGCCTGATCTAGACATTCCTCACAGTCTCTTCCCTCGCTGACTCTTCTTCAGAACCCAAAACAAAGGGGATCCAGACTAGTTGAGGAACGAAAGGTTTGCACCAGGTCTACCTGTCCCAACGAGGCTCTGACCTGTAGGACTCTCTAGTTAGGCACCAGCCTTAGCTGATCCTTCCTTCCAGACAGGTTCAGGATAGTCTCTAATTAGGCTCTGGCTCCAGCTGCCTTCCTTCATAGGGCTGGCTCAAGAAGTCTACTCCCTCTCCAAGTCAGCCACCTGTGAGCTGTCCTTTTCCTCTTTTGCCTCCTCCTACCAGCCATGACAGGTGTAGCGGGGCAAGGATGATTGCACCTATAGGTTCTCTCATTAGTTCCTTCCGGCTCTGTGTGGGGTTGCTACACCCCATCACACTCAGTATTCTTCTTCTTATTAAATAATGCAAGGCTGGACCCATGCCATGGTTGCTGCAGCAGCAGACAGTGCGCTAGGAATCCCAAGAGCAGGCAGCCTCTTCAGGAGTGGGTGAGAGCTGGGCTGGGCTTTCCCATGATACCCTCAGTATCCAGCACATGGCCCATCCCCCTTCCTCCGGGGGCACTAGGGGGATGAGACACATTTTGCCAGTAGTTTTCACAGCTATTTGGTAGACAGCTGAGGAATTTTGGGTATACAGGATTCTGGTCCTAGTCGTGGAATGGCATGTGCTCTAGTAGTTAGAGATCCTTCTGCCGCCCGTTTTCTGCCCACTAGTCTGTCTTCTTCTGTCTCATATGCACACAATCCCAATGTCTATCTTATGCTGATACAGGCTGGTATTCAAAAATGCAGCCTAATGATTTCTGCCAATGAAACCCATCTGAATAGGGCAACTTACTGCTGAAGAAGAACCTAGCAGTCTGGACAATGAAGCCTGCTTCTATAAAATACCTCAGCTTGAGATGACACTCTCATTTGCTCTTTCACTTCCATCCTACCATCATTTCCATTCTATCAGGCTTAAATTAGAAAGTGATTCTATTGAAATGGAAATTGATTATAGGAATATGGATTTAGCAAGCTTGGCTTGTCTGAAAGCGGATGAAAGTTTTTGTTTGACAGACGTTTGCATGTTTGTTTGGGGATGGGGGAAACCGTTTGGTTTTGCAGTCTTTGATTCTAAGCCAGCATATGTAATGGAGTTTATTTGTTCAGAGCTGGGCATCAGGTGTAATAGGATTATGCATTGTGTTTATATGACCCTGGCTTTTATATCCCTCTAGCACTGCTCAGTCATTCATTTTTCTCATATAAATTAAAAGTGGAGATGGTAGATTAGATGTGCCAGGCCTCATCTGTGTTATGTGAAATGTAGTGTTTCTGTCTCTTGCACTTACTGGATCATGACAGAAATATAGATGAGCAAGAGGAAAATATTAAACTCTTGTGAAAGCTTGCTTCTGTAGCAGATTGATGCCATTTTTGCTTCAGTAGTAGATTACTACATCAAAGCCCCTTTTTACAATTTTTGATACCGTATTTGTGTTATATTTAAAAGGTCACGCCAGCACTCTCTCCCTCTGTGGTGGATCAAAGCCCCAAGTGCCAAGCTTCGAGCACAGTACAAGGCACATTTGTTCAGGCAGCCTTTTAATAAATGCTCTTACTGGAGGCTTTTAATTGGATCTTTTATGTGGCAATGAGATGATTTCCCTTATAGGCAAGTCATGTAATCTCCATGCAGCAAAATGGTGGGTTTTGACCATCCTTTGCAGATGGTGGCAATTGTGTATTGAAAATGGTATAGGGGGCCAGGTGTGCTGTGCCCAAACGTGTGTGTAAATAAAAATAGATTGTGAAGTTTTGGGGCACAGTTTCAAGCCTTTTAATTACATTTAATTAAAAAGGGTCATCCCCCCCCCGGTTACCTATGCTGTTTAGAAACAGCATTTCACACATCTCCTTCTTTTTGTCCTAGTTAGGAGGAGAGTGGTGGCTCAGATCCAGACTTTGAGATCTATTTTTTCCACACCTTTTTTTTTTTTTTTTCTTCCCCCCAGTCAACTAAAATCAAGGGCAATTGGCATCATAGACTAAGCCAACCCAGTCAGTTAAATAGAATTTTGTATTGATGTTGTGCATAATACGGTGGTGGTAAGCTGAGCCTGAGGCCCAGGATAAGGACCTTGTAGCAGTGTTAACCTCCTGGTTTCCAGCCTGCCAAAAAAGATTACAGAATAGTTGTAGCATCAGGGGCTTCTATGAGCACAGTTTGGTATTTTCTACTCCTGAGGGAAGTCTGCGCCAAAAAAATTAATTTGTTTGCGCACAATATTTTAAAATTCTGCACAATTCTGCACATTTTATTTGTCAATAAATAAACGTGGAGCCTCCTGCATGGCAGTGGGGAGCACAGGCCACTGGCTGCATGGAGGTGGGAGATCACCCTGCTGTCTCCCCTTTTGCCCCCCGGGACACAGACTTGGTGGTGAGGCTGCACCCAACCCTGACACAGCACAAGGAAAGGGCCGGGCCTGCCTCAGAAACACCCGGGGTCCTGCCCCTCTACGCCAGGTGCACCAAGTATGGGCAGGCAGACTCAACCTGACCAGGATCCAAGTGTGGGGGGATCCAGCTGTGGGGTGAGAGGGTTCTGGGTGAGGCAATCTGGCTGTGGGCAGCTCAGTGTGGGGTCCAGGTGTGGGGGGGATCTGGATGCACAGAGGCTCGTTGGGCAGGTTCTGGGTTCAGGGGCAATAGGTCTCTGCATGGGTTTCAGGTGAAGGTGGTTGAGGCTCAGCAGGGGGTGTCTGAGTGTGGGGGAATGGGGCTTGGCAATGGGGTCCAGGTGCTGGGAGGCTCATCGGGAGGGTCTGGGTACAGCGGGGGGTAGCATTCATCAGGGTGGGGGTTCGAGTGAGGGGGCTCAGTGGGGAATGGTCTGTGTGCAGGAGTGGAGGTCTGGACGTAGGTGGGAGGGGCTTGGCCTGGGTCCAGATGCAGGGGTGTGTGGGCGTGGAGGGGTTGGGCTCGGTGGGTACAGGTGCAGTGGATGACACTTGGCGGGATGGGGGTTTGGCTGCAGGGGGCTTGGTGAGGAGATTCTGGGTGCAGGGGGGTGAGGCTTGGTGTGTGTGGGGGGGGTCTGGGCATAGGGGTGTGTGGATGCACGGGGGTTGGGCGGATGAGGGAGCAGGAAGTGGGGGGTGGGGGGAAGTGTCAAACTTCCTGAAGCTGGGGGAGGTTTCTTGGGGTGGGCCCCAGCCACTCCTTGAAGAGGAAGAGGAAGTCCCGTTCTCCCCAGCCTAGCTGGGACTAGCAGATGAGCACGGTGTAGGAGCCACTGACCAGGGCATTCCCAGCATCTCCCTCCCCCACCACAATGATTTACCTTTAGGTCAGCTTCTCTGGGCGCCCAAAAGAACATGTCCACGCTGCTGGGGAGGGGTGTATGACTGCTCTTGCAGTTTGCCTTTGCTTCCTTCCCTGTCAGTCATTCTTCTGTGGAGAAGCAAAGAAATCGGGGGGCGGGGGGGGGGGATTAATTCTGTTCATGCACAGTGGTGCAGAATTCCACCAGGAGTAACTTCCCTCTAGATATTTGCAGCAGCCCCTGTTTACAAGAGCAGATTCTTCTGTTTGATCTCAGACTCAGAGCACAAACTGCTTGCCCCAACACATTTGCAGTTGCTAATGTTTAGCCTAGGTGAACCCTCATCCACTTAAATAAATTAATAAAGCTGCATGCTGTGGCTTCCCTGGGTCAGTGGCGTAGCCAGGTTTAGAGCACAGGGGGAGCGGAGCTAAAAAAAAAAAAGGCGTCGGGAGCAAAAAGCGTCGGGAGCAAAAAAAGGCGCCGCTTCGGCTGCAGCACAGGAGCAAAAGGCGTCGGAGCACAAAAAAGGCGCCGCTTCTGCTCAGTGGGGGAGCGGCCGCTCTCCCTGCTCCCCCCATAGCTACGCTACTGCCCTGGGTATGGGTATTTCAGGAATAATATTGAAAGCTCAATTTTCTCATGTAAAGCTTAGACTCTTAGAATGCTTTTCCAATGCTTTTAATGGCTCCATCATAATGGAGCAGCTGCCCTTGCTGCCCCTTCACGTCCCCAGTTTTGTGCGTACCATCATCCTCCTGGCCCAGGAGCACTGGACAGGGCTTCCATAGGAGCACATCAGTGCCACTTCTGCTGTCCAGGGGCTGAGACTTCTGCTCCTCATGCTATCAGCCCTGGGGAATCAACTCCAAGGACTGCAAAATGCTTCCACTAGGCCCTGTGCCAACCCCATACTTATTTTTGATTATGTGCAGTTGTTAATGAATGACTGGTTGGCAACACTTCTGATTTTAAGAACAGTTTTGGTGTTAGTGCAGGAAAAATGTCCTCTGGGGAGATGAGTGGTTGTGCACACCTCTTTCTTTTCTCTCCATTTTGTGGAGAAACACTTCAGCGTAATTGCTTCATTTCAAAGTACAAATTCACATTATGATTTCCACAGCAGGGAGACTGATTATGATAACAGCCATATTGCAATGTATTGGTAAACTCTACTTTTCATCTTTGTAGGAAGCAAGCAAAATAAACTATTCAAATTTCAGAAAGGGCAATTTCTGTTCTATGTAGAGTTCATAATGTAATAAGAACCCTACCGATGTGCCTGAGTGAAGGCTGTGCCCTTAGGCTAAAAGCCCAGCTCCAATTTCCTATCCTTTGCATTTTCTATTACTTTACTCTGCCTACTTGAAGCTATAATCTTAGGGAAGTGAGTGGGGGTTAAAGGACATTGAATCTCTCTGCTCCATGCATTTCTAAAGAGATGTTAAGTGCTTTTTATTAGTTGAATCTGATTTTTACATGAAGTGTGTGTGTGAGAGAGAGAGAGAGAGAGAAAAGAAAAGAAAAATGTGTGTTTTAACAGCACCCATAAGTGTCGTAGGTGCTTTCTGATACAGGTGAAAGGTCTCTTCCCCAGGAACCTAGAAACTTATCTTGGCTGTAACTCAATAGGAGGGTTTCAGTGTAGTAGCCGTGTTAGTCTGTGTCAGCAAAACGAAAATAAGAAAGAAAAACTTGTAGCACCTTAGAGACTAACAAATTTATTTCAGCATAAGCTTTCGTGGGTTAGAACCCACTTCATCGGATGCATGATCAATAGGATCAATAGGAGGGGGCAACCAGACAGTAAGGAGGGGTAGAGGAGCAGCACTTGCATTTGCAGTTACTCTGTGAGGCTACTATACATATACAGCATGATAGCGCAAAACAAGTATTTTTAAAAGGTTGGTTTTTTTTGGATGAGAGAAGGGAAACAAATGAATAAGCTGTAGATTTATTTAGCAATGTTCTTGTAGGCCTTGTGGAAGAAATGGTTCTTGAGGTGGGGCTTAAAAAGAGAAGATAGTAGCTTTGCAGTCAAGCTCAAGAAAGGCATTCCATGCTTAGGGAGTAGCATAAAAATAAGTTCAGACAAGGTTGTAGGAGAAGTGGATAAACATGATATCAAAGATGGCATCATTGGTGCAGCAGAGTAGGCAGTGAAAGGGATGAACGTAAAATGACGAGACTGTCGGATAGAGTTAAGTGGACCTTGAAGATGATGACAGTAGGCTTGAAGTTGATGCACTGGAGAAGGGTGAGCCAGTGGAGGAATTCAAAGAGGGGGAAGGTAATGTGGTTAGATTAGTGGTCAAGGAAAATCTGCTGCATTTTTTATTGACTGAAGGGGTTATGTGGGTCTCAGTGAGTGAGTCTACACAGCAATTAAACACCCGCAGCTGGCTCAGGTCAGGTTTGTGTTTCAGGGCTGTAAAATTGCCATGTAGGCTTTTGGGCTCTGGCTGGAGCCTGAGCTCTGGGACCCTGCAAGGGGAGAGGGTCCCAGAGCCTGGGCATCAGCCCAAACATCTACACAGCAATTTTTAGCCCTGCAGCCCAAGCCCTGCGAGCCCAAGTCACTTGACCTGGCCAGCTGTGGCCATGCTGCGTGTCTTTTATTCCAGTGTAGACCTACCAGTGAGCCCAGAGAGGAGCTTACATTAATCAGAATGGAATACAGTAATGTCCTGGATGCTCACCGGAGCCAGAAAGAGAGGAAAAAAAGAATAGATCTTACAGATGTGTAGGAATTGTGTAAATGTGTAGGGAGATGGGGTGGAAATCAAAAATTACCCTTCCTTTACAGCAGTGGTTCTCAAACTTTTGTACTGGTGACTCCTTTCACATAGCAAGCCTCTGAGTGTAACCCCCCTTATAAATTAAAAACACTTTTTTATATATTTAACACCATTATAAATGCTGGAGGCAGAGCAGGGTTGGGGTGGAGGTTGACAGCTTGCGACCCCCCATGTAATAACCTTGCGACCCCTTGTGGGGTCCCGACCCTCAGTTTGAGAACCTCTGCTTTACAGGTCTGGGAGAATAACTATTGGTATGTACACCACTGAAAGAGAATGGAAGAGTGAAGAGGGTTTCAGGAGGAAGATTAGACGATCAAGTACAGCCATTTGAAATTTGTGAAATGTTCAGAAGAGGTGATATTGCAGAGAGAGGCTGAAATACGTTGATTGGCTGGAGGAGTGATTGTTCAGGAGTCAAAGGGGTAAATTTGTGAGTTGCTGGCATAGAGATTGTAGTTGAAGCTGTGTAAGCAGATAAGATCATCTACTGAGAAGGGGAGGGAGAGGAGGAGAGGACTAGGACAGAGCCCTGAGGGATCCATGAGGAAAGTGCAAATGGAAAGGGGGACTTGTCAGACGAGACACTGGAGGAATGGCAAGAGAAGAGGAGGAGACCCAGAACAGGACAGTGTTCTAAAATCCATGGAAGGGCAAGATGTCAAGTAGGATCAACAGCCCTGAGAACAGGGGAGAGGTCCTGGGAGGGTTCTGTTCTAATCAGATTAACATACCATGACTATCACCAAGCACCTAAGTACAAGGGTGAAGGAGGTGATATTAATATTGTTGAGGAGAAGTTGATTCAATATACTGGAGATGATGGAAATCATCAAAGTGGCGTTAAAGGAGAGGAACTTCAGGCAGTGGTTGCAGATTCCTTGCTTGATGAGTTTGGAAGTGAAGGGAAATGGGGTGATAATTGGATGGGGTTGAGGGATGTCCCTTTGAGACTAGGGAGGGGACCACAGCATGCTTGTTTTGTGAGGGAAAGGAACCAGAGTGAGGAAAGAGGTGAGAGTCAGAATAAGGGATGTCAGGTAGCAGGATGGAATGGGGATGAGGGGTAGATCAGGCAAGAAACCCCAGTATCAGTGACAGGGAGAAAAAGGAGAGAGTGTTGGGTGGGGGAAGATGGCTGTCATGGCAGATCTCATAGCTCTATTCTTTGAAGAAGCTGGCACGATATTGTGCAAAGAGAGAGGAAGATGCAAATTGAGACGGCTTTGGAGGGAACTGAAGGTTGTAAATAAACAGGTGTTGTGGACATGGGATTCTAGTTAGGTGGGAAAGTAGAGATGTTTGGCAAGGAATTTAGCAGAAGTGAAGGAGGAGAGGGCCAAATTTTAGTTGAATAAGTGTGCATGACGTCAGGACTATCTCCAGAACATGGGAACTGATGCAGTAATATTTGAGATTGGAAGCTAATAATTGGGGGCTACTTTGAGAAAAAAGGGGTGAAAGAGCAAGTGGGGGGAGGAACTGACAACTCAGCTAAGGAGAGGGTGGAGAGAGTATGGAAGAGCAGCAGAAAAGTAATAGATGTGAAGGATTGTAGTCCACAGAATGGCCAAGTTTATGGGTAGAGGTAAGTAGCTGATGATAGGGCGATGAGGTGGTTGTGAGAGAAAGGGAACTTAAAAATTGCTACCATCTCTCTCTGCTGTTCTCAGACAGGTCCATAACTGAGTAACAGGCCTCTGAGTGGATTTCCTGGTGCCTTGTTTGTCATTTTACCTGTTTCTGAGGTACTGTGGGGTCAGGTGGAATCACTGTGAATGCACGGTAGTGGTGGATGAGAAGACAGACAACTAGGGCTGCTGGTTTTGACAGATTAGTGCGTGGCTTGGTGACATGAAATGTTGGAGGATAACTAAAGGGATCAAATGTAAACTGCAAAGAAGATTGGTCCGGTCAAGAACATGACATCTTAAGTGGATTTAGTACTGGAGAGGGGCGAAGGGGTGAGTAACTGTGATTGAAGTGCTGTTTGGAAATCCCATTACTCTAGATATACTATCTGTTTTAGACTAATCAAGATAGTGTAATTGAAGGGATGGAGACGTGAAGTTGACTCATGTTTTTCAAATCGAGTACTTCACTTTTTCAGGGCAGGGTTACTTTCAATTGTTACAGCTGAGCTGGACATTCTTCTCTTGACACAAGTGGGTAACCTTCAGTATTATTGATGGGAATCATTTCCATCAAGAAGAGCAGACCATCCTTTCTCGCCACCGTCTTTAAATCAGAGTGCATTAGTGCTATTGAATAAGGAATTGTCTGGAAACTTTATCCAAGTATTGTATTGAATTCCCACTTCCAAACTCCATGTTAACCTTCAGAGTACTAGTATTCTGTCCCGGGAAATACAAACCACTGATACTAGGATTCCTATATATTTTGTGCTGAAGTGAAAACAGGAATCTGCCCTTATAATATTTCATAGTGTTCAGGATGAACTAAAGTTTACAATAAATTAAAGGGGTAATCTATTTGTACTTGTGACTGTGAAGGGTGCAGCCTTAATTGCAGCAATTATGTGAGAATTACCATGATAAAATATTTAGGAAGTTTCAATAGTGACATTTAGGACGTTAACTAGAGAGAACAAACCAAAAAAGCCTCATTTCATGCATGTTGAGGTTGTGATAAGCTAATCATTCATGTTCCATAAAGAGTGGAATCACTTGCCTAACATCCTTTTTTTGACTTATATACTTTATGTACTGATATTTGTGTGTATGTGTATATTTATATTTAAGAAATAGCTGCTTTTTGCACTGCAATTTTCACTCTGCAGCTGACAAAAGAAGAATGATGGAAAAACTCTTCGTGTGTGGTAGGTGTGTGGTCATGCTCTCTCCAGTAACGGTTAGAAAGTGGAAGACTGTATTCCCCGAGGGATATTGTGAGTGGGAAGCCTTGTAAAATCACTATAGCACTAACATTTTCCATATATTACAGCAATTTCAAAAGTAAAAGGTAATATGCGAGGAAGTTGTATCCCATCCAAAGAGAATGATATTACCTAAACTGACATAATGGATCTGACTCTCCAGAGACAACAAAAAGGTAGCATCTGCAGTAACTGTTTGTGTGGCAGGATTAAGGGACACCATAATATCTGTGATTCCCAGCTCGCATTAGACTTGCTCGCCTTAGACATACTCACACTAGCTTTCGTTGAGCTAGCATGCTAAAAATAGCATTGCTGTGGTAGCATTGGCAGCCAGGGCTGGCTTTAGGAAGCGCGGGGCCCGATTGGAACAGTTTTGACGGGGCCCCAGCAGGGACAGGACCCTCCGACGAAATGCCGCTGAAGGCTGACATGGACGTTGCCCCCTTGACATGGGGCCCCCTTAGGCGTGGGGGGAATTGGGGGCAATCGGGGGGAATCAGTCTAAAGTTGGCCCTGTGGGCAGCAGTCACTAGTGTAACGAGCTAGTTGTACCAAGTACGTACCCAAAGGGTTTGTACTCAGCACAGCTAGCCTGTGCTGCCACTCATTGCTGCCCATGCCACCATTACCATGGCTATAATACTATTTTTAGCACGCTAGCGTTCTTCAAACTAGTGAAGGTATGTCTAACATGAGGAATCATCCCTAGCTCTAATGTGGACATATACCTTAAGAGAAAGTCCCTACCCCAAAGAACTTATAGTCTAAATAGAGAAGACAGACAAAGGCTGAGAGAAGGGGGGAGCATTATTATCCCTGGTTTACAGATGAGGAACAGAGACAGTAAGTGAATGGCCTGTGGTCATGCAGAAGACTGTGGCAGAGCCAGAAATTGAACCCTGATGTGTAAGTCCCACTGCAGTTCTTTAACCACAAGACTTTTTCTGAAAGATTTTATCGTTCTTGCCCTTGAAAGCTGCCTGTGGCACAAGACATTGTAAAAATGCACCTAATCCATCAACTAGCATTTATAAGGTTCTTATCACCATGGTACTATACCTGACCACTATATATGGATTTATAAACAGTGAGGCTGCCTGGAGGTATTCAGTTAGATCTGTCTAGGTTTTGAATTTTGTGATGTAATATGATTTCATTGCTCTGACAGATAGCTCCAAGAAATGGTCGACTCTTCATAAAAATTTAAAAGAGCAGCCATTTTAAAGTCTTTAAAAAAGTTCTTAATTTATTCAAAAATTTCAGAACATGTTCTAGTTGTCAATTAGACTTCACTTTAAAAATTTAATATGGTAATGATTTTATTTTTGCAAAAGAGAACAAAAATAACCATAGCCGTGTTACTCTTTTCATCATCTCTACTAAGCAAAATACTTCAGACCTGGGACTAGATCCCTGGTTTTACAGCTGCAGCAACAAAGGCCTCTAGCACCTGAGCAGGAAGGAGAGGTCTGTTATTTGCTTATGTATATAAAATGATCCTTTCTGTTTTCTCTGAACTGTAACCAGCCAGTAAAGGGCAACATGCTTACACAAACATATAGTACCAAATGAAAGTCTATGACAAAAATAAGTCCCATTGGCATTGGTTAGCGAGCACTGGATTTGGCCCATAACTCCCATTGACATCAGTGCAAGCTATATTGGGCACCAAGCTATCCACAACAAGAATGATGCTGGGCAGTCTCTACAGAGACTTCAGTAGACAATAATCTACATGATAAAACCATCTGAATAACCAAGCTATCCACAACAAAAATCCAGGAATACATATGCTTAGTTACAACTTATTCATTATATCTTCCAATTTATCAGTGTATAGGTCTTCAGCAGGGCCGGCTTTAAACCGATTCTGATCGGCGGCGAGGGGAGGTTTTGGGGGTTTTTTTGGTTTTTTGTTTTGCTTAGACAAAGTCGGTGAGGCCCTGCCGTCGTTATTCACGTGGGGCCCCGCACCCGCTAAAGCCGGCCCTGGTCTTCAAGGATGTTTAGCCAAGTTGGAAGGGGAAGTAACAAGTTGATTTTTAATTCATGGTACTTTTAATGCATTTTAACTCAAAACATTTTGAAACTACTTCTTCACACTTTGCAGAAACAGTCTCCTTTGCCGTGAGAATAAATATAGTAATTTCCAAATGAAAACAATTTTCCATAATAGAGGCCAGCCTAGAGTTTTATAACTCAAGCTGATGGTAACAGAAGACCCCAATCCTTCAAGGATTTATACATCCACTTAGCTTTACGCACTAAAAGTAGTCAGTAGGACTACTCACAGTGTATAAAGCAAAGCAAGTGCATTAATCTTTGCACAGGATTGGGGCTAAACTAAGCTGCTCCCCGTAATATGCTTAATGAAAGACCCTTTAAAAATGCTAAATGCCTTTCAATGCTGAGTGTGCAGTGTCAGCACTTATTCTCTGTTCAGGCTTCTCTGTTTTAGTTCATAGTTTATGTAACCCTATATCACCCATTTACAGTGTTCCAGCATTAGTAGTGAGAGTCATCTGGGATTAATGTAAAGATAACTTTTCCTCAGTGTTTACAGTTTCACTCTACATCCATTTTTAAGAGTTAGTTTTACACAGAGTCGTTGGCTGCACCTCCTGATATTCCTGGGCATGTCTGAATGTATTTGAATTCCATTTTTACTTTTCCACCCATGACTCCTTATTTTCTTCCAGTGTTACTAACAAATTTAGAAAGTGGCAGAAGAATAAGGGTATAAGTGTAGAGTCACTTAAAATGTCTCAAAAACGGAGTCCATCTCAAATGCATCACACCTTCATATTTAGAGTTGAAGTTTCTTTTTTAGATTATTGGATCATGTGCTACTGTCTCAGCCACTGGCTAGCCAGCAAGTAGTTCAAAAAGACTGTCGACCTTAGAAGGGCAATACAGAATTATTTTAGTACCTTTATCCCTTTATCTTTAAGTTGGGTTGTGTTTGGTTGTCTAAGGGTATAATACTGTACAGATAATGTGCTGCAACCCTATGTGAAAAGGGGTTGCCTGAGGATAAATTTAGGTCTTCACTCTGGAGTCTATCACTTCTGCAGAGTAAAGTCACTCTTGACTTCTATTTGGAGAGGTTAATTTAGGAAGAGTAGAATATTCTTAATTTTTCTTTGTCAGCTCTGGTGGATTTTTAAACATAAAATAACTCTAGGTTTACATTGTATCAAAACATTTTAAGATAATTCACCATCAGGTGTCTCTGCTTTCACAGGAGAAAACATGCATAGTCTCATTATAGTGTTCAGGAAATTAATGTTTTATCTTCATATGCAGAGTAGTTAGAGTATATATTCCTCAACACAGGGACTCCCAACCTGTTAGGCACAGCAGACTTTACAGAGAAGTGGGGCACGCCCATCTTTCTGGTTGCTTCTGGAGAGCTGCTGAGCCACTGCCACTGGGCATGTACTCTGGCCCTGTTTTCTTAGGCAGCTCTACTCAATGCTGTTCTCGGCACTATTCACAGCAGCATTCTACCAGCAGAGAGCAGCACAGTACATTGCCAGCAGCTGGGGGAAGGTGAACGAGAACATGCGTTGGCAACAAAGGAGATAAACAGGCAAGAATATAAGAGAACACTGAGGGAGGTGAAGGTGAGAAAGGGAAGGTAACACAAAAATAAGAGAATTGGGTGCAGAAAACTGAGTGAAAAATAGAGGGGATGTATGTTGGACAAGGAAGAAACTAGGTTTCAGAGTAGCAGCCGTGTTAGTCTGTGTCAGCAAAAAGAACAGGACAAACAGGTGATGCTAGAAACCAAAATCAGGAAGAAAAAGAAATGATGGAAAATGTATGCAGGGTGGGGAGGGAGAAAGAGAATGTATTTAACAATGAGACTGCAGCATCCACACCTGCCAGGTCTTGGCATGAAGGGGAAATGGGGAGGGACCCTTAGATCCTGATCCATTAAAGCAGGATGTGCTCCAACCCAAAAGGTTTAGTTGCTGTTATTTTAATATTCTCTTTTCCTCTGTGGTCTTAATAGACTTTATTGTGATTCAGAAGAATTATCCTTGTATCTGATGATGATGATTATTGATCCATAATTAATATAGGAAAACATACTATTCAGAGAGTCTTTTTTAGAATGCTACTCTTGGCAAGCATTGTTCCCCATGTAAATGGATTTGCCAAGGTGTGAAGTTGTGCCTTTGTCCTGATTTTATTTTTGCTCTTTATAAAAATCAACTGTTCCCAGGATTTGATAGTTTAGACGTATGTTGTATTAATTAAACAAAGTGATCAGATACTCTTCAGTCACAGGATAAGGGACTCCAAGCTTCTAACTTCACCAAAGTAACCTAGTACTGCAAAGCAGTATAAATTTTGGGTGAGTGGAGTACCTATAGCAAGCAAGGACTGACGGGAAAAGGTTGTCACTAAATCTTCTGTTGTATGTTTTGTTGAAATCAGCCCATGCTTTATAAGAACCTATATGCCTAGGAATTTCTTGGGCTACTAGTTAGATGCTGAATTCAGATGATTGATTTTTTTATTCATCTAATAATATCCACCCTAAATTTTGTAAGATTTTAATGTACCATTTAAAATTCCTGGTTTTCAAATATAGCTTCAGGTTCACTTCACTTTCAATTTTCTGAAATCATAAAAAGAAACTCACGTAATTGCATATGGAAATAGAGGAAAATAAGAATCTAGCTACATGGCTATGCACGTAACTTTTACTGTTGTATGCTTACCTTGTAGTTTTGGTTGCAGTAATCAGTAATTAGTGTACAGAAAGCTGGAAAGATGCCTGCAATTCCAAAATGAACTCTGTGTAGCTCTCTCTTTCCCCCTCCCTTTCTCCTTTGGCACCGCCCCTTCCATTCACCCTTTAGCTAGAAGCAAGACAGCTGTATTTGATCATAAACCACTTACAACTCCAGGCTTAGTGGATGGGGAAACTTTAGCGTGAAGTACAGCAGCAGTTTGTCTCGGGGTTTTTTCCCCTTCTAAGACCTTAGCAGTACTTTGATTGTGTTCTTGCTGTGAATTCATCTGAAGCTCACCAAATAGTTGCCAGGATATTATTAAACTCCTATGGGAGATGCCCTCAAACCTAGCTGGGGAAAGGGCAGTGTAAAACTAGAGGTAGAGCTGAAACATAGATTTCACGTGGACTTGGGCAGTTTTAGTATCCAGGAGATCATTACTGACTGTCTGCATTCTCTGTGACCCTGCACTCTGCAGCTTTAACGAGTCTCTTGCAGAAATGGATTGTTTGTGAAATGAAAACCAATTTGGCTCCTTTAGAAGACCTTGCATCATTAATTTAGGTTCTATAAATGTTAAGTGAAAATGGCTGTCTAGAGCAAAATGTGCAAGACAGAAAAATCTTGGAGAAGAAGGGAGTGTTGAATCTATTGAGCGAAGCTTGGAAGCATTAAAATCCGTAGAAATAGCCAAGCCCTGAAAAGTCTAATCATGAATTCTGGAGTTGCTATGAAATATGGAAATGACTCCTCTGCGGAGCTGAGTGAGGTAAGCAGTTTCAATATCCTTGGGTTTTTTATTTTTTTTAATTCTTTTTGTCTTTTAGTATCAGCCCCTTTTTGGCTTTCAGTCTGCCGGCACTTCAATTAAAGATTAATAGAGTATATTCTTGTTTTAACTTGCAGTGCTAGTCAGGAAATGACCTGAACTTGCTTCAGTCAGAAATAAGTGGTAAAAGGCAAAGGGTTGTAACTGTGCAGAGATCTTTTTTTATGTTGTCCTGCAGCAAGGATTCCCCCACCTTCCCAAGTGCTGCATTTATACACAGCATTCCTCTTTGCAGTAGGTAAAATACACAGCGATCCCAATTGAGATTAAGCAGATGGTTACTAATTTGGAGTGGAGGATGGAAAGCAAACAGCATTATTAAGCCAACAACTCTGGTAGAATCACATGATGTATTTGATTATGTTCAGCCAAGTTAATGCTGTTTTTTCAGATTAGATTAATATTATTTTAGTTAGGGGAAGGGAGAGGAAATAAGCCACTGGGACTTCTACTTCTTGCAGCATAGGGTGAAAAACTGTTGTATTCATTACTTACTGTTGTAGGTGTGTCTGTTTCTTTTATGCTCTGACAGCATTATGTTTTTTAAGCAGATTTGAAATTAAAGCCACATCAAGTATTATGCAAATATTTAAACAGTTGTTCTAAACTGCATATTTTTACGGTTATTGAAATGCCTTGGGCATATCATTCGGGTAGCTTTGATTGGACTGAAAATTGCTGATATTGGTCACAACATACAGCCCAGAGCATCTTATTGGGGTTAAAACATGGTTTTAATGTTCCACAGAATATATTGTCTTGGTTTTAAAAAAAATCCTTTTTCCTCCTTTGACACACATTTTATATGCCATGCAGTTTATTTCTTTTATACTGTCTCTCATGAAAAGCATCAGATAATGTTTCACAGAAGGAAGGAGACAAAAGAGTAAATGGTTTACAGAGTTAGGTAGGATCACTGTCATACAGCTAGGAAAAAAACTATATACCAAGATAAAGAGTGGAAATATAAAATTAATAAGGAAACAAATAGGCATTCTAACAGACCAGTGAGAGTGAGGGGCAATGGAACACTGTGGAAAGGGCATAAGTGAGGAGCGAGGGTCCATGTCAGTGCAGAATCATGCAGTTCAGGATAGGAACCAATAGAGTATTTTTATTTACATTTTCTTTCATAATAAAAGTTCTATGTGTATATTTTATTAGTCATTTAAATAATAGGAGTTCCATTTCATTAACTGTGTGTGGATCTTGCAAAGGGGAACTTAAGAACGGAGTCTTGTCTACTCAGCATAAACACTAAAGATCCCTGGATGTTTTGTGTAGAGTGGGAGTCCCTGGTGTCCTTAGCCCATACTATCCCCCCTCTTCTAGCTTTTATGCAGTGAGTACTATATGCTTGCTGGTTGACAGAGCCCGTCCCGGGGTAGGGAGGGTGTGTGTGTGTGTGTGTGTGTGTGTGTGTGTGTGTACACACCAAGGTAGCTGTATTTGTGTTAGTGCAACAGCAGTTTGAATGGCACATCTCCTCTCACCATTCTACTTTTAAATAGGATTGTGCAGTCCTGAAAGCTAGTCAAGTTCCCACTGAAGTCAAGGCGGGTGTTACCATTGACATCAATGGGAGCAAGATTATGTCCTCCTTGTTTGTTTGCTTTTCAAGCTAGTTCAGCGAAATCTCAAATGTCTCCCAATTGTGTGTGTGTTTTGGTTTTATACCTGTTTCAAAAGTAAAAGTTTCAAAACAGTGCAGTGTCTTGGGAAGGTGATGCTAGGACAGTCATCCAGAGCAGACAATATTTAACAATAGCATTTTCATCTTGGTGTATTGCTTTGGAATGTTATTACAGGTTAGGAGTTCATTTTATTCAGTCACTGGGTGGGACTTTAAGCCATATTAAGATAGTTCTTCTAACCTTGTATTGAGTGATTTCACCTGGAATTTTGACATAGGAGGCCCTCCCACTCCGAGTACCTGCTGTGGGAGGAAATATCTAGGGAAATCTGTGATCTTTCACCCTGGGAATTTTTTAAAATTTAGCTGTCCCCTATGCTTTGATGGAATTGATTACATTTGCATTCTAGAGCTACTGAGACAGAGTTTGGGTGCTCACCTCTAAATTTAAGTGACCCACACAGCTCTTTTCTTCCCAATAGGTGTTATATGAACAACAGGGCCTCCAAGGCTATCTTTTTCTTTTGGCTCCCTCTTCCCAGTACTCCTCGCTATGTGTGATTTTTGGGGGTGGGGGGCAGTACTTGAAAGATGTAAAGTGCTGTGTAAGTGCTGTTTGTATCTTTGGTTTGTGTCCATGTTTTGTACCTGTTATTTTGGTCTTCCTGTCTTTCTTTTTATTCTCTTCTGACTTTCCTTCCTGCTTATGGCTTTTGTTTGTTTTTGCCCATTGGGAGAGAGTAGCACCACAGTCATTTAAAGAAAATGGCTGCAGTGGGAATTTTCCTAGGATCATACAGTTTTAGTGAGTTTTTTCACTCTGTGGCCATCTCCCTACTGGCACTATCTAGTGCGTTTGGTTAAAAATATGGCAGTGGGCCACATAATGCACATAATATGCACATATATCTTCACTTCAATGCACAAAGTTCCAACTATGGAACTGCCATTATTAGAATTAGTGTATAATATAGAAATCTCTGAACATATACTTGTGTGTGTGTATTTTACACACGCGTTCGCGCACACACACACACTATATGTTCAGAGATTTCTACATTATCCACTAATTCTAATAATTTCTACATTATGCACTAATTTCTACATTATCCACTAAAATTAATACATGCATGCCTTTCTGTGTGTCAAATGCACAAAATAGAAGGTAAAAATTAATCACTATCCATACAGTTTGCAGGGGGTGTTTTTCTGAGATTTATGCCAGTAGTTGGAAAAACTGACACAAAATCTACCTCCTCCCCCGCCATCGATGCAAAAGTGTGTGTGTGTGTGTGTGTGTGTGTGTGTGTGTTTTGCTTTTGATTTGCAAACAAAATGCTGATCTAATCTCTGATTTTTGTTGTAAAAGTAAACAAAATCTAGTTGGTATGTCCTTTTCCTTTGTTTGCCTTTTTTTCCCAACCAAGTTCACACAGAGAGCAAGGAAAACTGATTTCCATGGTAAGCCAGTCATGTTCCCATCAGAACAGTATGATTTCAGTGGTTGCGGAACTCCAGTGTTGAAGTTGTCAATATTGGCGTATATATCAGCAGCTTTTCTGGTTGACCCTCCTCCTCTACCCTCCGACCAGAAAAGAAATTCGGGGGGAGAGAAGGGGGAGAGACATTAGGAGAGGTTGGTCTGCAAAATCTGGAAGTTGCTGATAGTAACATTGCTGCCACTCATCAGAATGTAGGATAGGCTTTGTTAACATTGTAAATAATTCATAAGGGCCAACAAGGCCTGGTTGTAGTATTGTGAAACAGGCTAGCTGCTGCCAGTGCTATGATGTGAAGCATTATTTGGAGAGATTTCACTTCGAGGTTGATCAGTCAGGGGATAGGACACTGAGAATTAGATAATCACTATTCAGATCCATGTGTTTAGTCCAATGGTACCATTAACTATTGAGTGTAACTACACAATGTGTTCTTAAAAGCCGACATCATGAATGCCACTTAAGCTGTTTGTTACAGGCAACCAATTAAGTGCAGAAAAATGATTTGCAGTTACAAAGGTAACTGACCCACCCTCCCACCCAGGTTTTCACAATGTTCAAAGTGGAGCTGTACTTCAGAATGTTCCCACCTTTTAGCAGAATACCTGGATGAATGTGCACAGTGAGGTTTTCTTATTACATAGTCCATTTCCATATATATGAAGGTTATTGTTGTTTATGCATGTACTTAATTTTACTTCCCGCAGAGTAGTCTACAATGTGGCTACTTGCCGTAGTAAAGTTAAGCACGCACATAAGTGTTTGCAGGATTGGGGCCTTATCAGGTACACATTTAAGGGCCCAATTCTGTCCTTGGTTATGCACAAATGATTCCCATCAAAGTCAGTGGAAGCTGTGCGCATCTGCCAAGGGCAGAATTGGGCCCTAAGAAAGGTTTCTGCAGACTCAGGGCTGGTATCTCATTTTTGCAAAACATTAATTTTGTAAAATGTGGTTTGTTTGTTTTATGTGGCCATTTCCTTTTGCCATTTTCTCTGTAAGCTGTGATGGGGACATCCTTTTTCTAATGGGTATGTTCTTTCCAAAGCACCAAATTAAAAAAAATTCCTTCTTCTCAGGTACATAATTTCTTCCCTTTGCTTTTCATTATCTCTGCAGCCCGGCCATCAGTTCAGCAGTTCAGAAAATTAATGTAGCTGCTTTCATTCTTGGATACAGTTGTCCATTCTTTAACCACTTACAATGCCAGGAACAAACTACTTGATTTACTTGATTTCACTCCTTTTAAAGGAGAGAGAGAAATTTCACCAAAGTGGTGTTTGAATACTATGGCCCTCCCCACAAGGGATTTTTTTTTTATTATTATTATTTTTAGTGGGAGGAGGTAGAGAAGCGAGGTCTCTGGAGAACAGCACATGGGAAGAGGGATGACAAAATTCTATACATAGTACAAGATATGAAGAATTAAAGGGACAGTGCCAAGTTTGAGATGGGTAAAACAGGAACCTGTGACATAGTGATGTCCTTCAGAATTTCAGATTTGTATTTCCACCTAACCACCACCACCGCTACCCTGATTACTCTTGCTTCAAGAAAATAATGAAGAAGAGTAACAATTCAAAGGATGAGGCTGCTTGAGTCATATATGCAACCCAATACAAAGACATTGCTGTGTTGGGCCAGAGAATGGGACAGATACAAGTGAGGGAGCCTGACATGGATACAAGCCCAATTGGCAAATACAGCATTGACAGTCCCCACCCTGAGGTATTTTCTGTAAAATTTCTGTTCTTTTTAGAATATGATTCTGCTTGCACTAGTGCTGTAATGTTCGTGTGGGGAACTGGGCACAGGTTTGTACGTACTTCGGGTTGGAAATAAATCGTATGGCCTTATTTTTGTCTTCTGAGTTTTGAAATCTTGAGTTTGGCAGTCTTGCTATCGGACAGTCAGAGAGCAGTCTCAATCCATCACTGGTCAGGCTGTAATGGGGTTGTTGCAGTGACACATTACTCCTTTACAGGCATAGTGACCTCATCTCACATTGGCATCCCTGTCTCACTCCACTGTCTAGTGTTACAAGATGTGCCTGACCTCCTGTAAAGAAAAACAGTATTAAAGATGTACAGAGATTGCTATTAAAAGGCAACATATACTGCATATTGGTATATAGGAGAGATTACAGTTTCCCCCTATACTTAGAAGATAAGTGTTCTGGTACTCATTGATAAATTGATGATAACCATATTTATATAAGTTGAAAAGACCTTAATTTTTTGTTGTTTACGAATGACATTCGATTGTTGGGCAGATCTGGCCCTTTTTGAGAACACTTTAAGCACTAAAGAATAGATGCTTAACTGACCATTAAGATAATAATAAACAGCTCATATGTCTCATATCTATCAAAGCTAAATGCACTGGTTTATTGACTGTTAGAGTGACATTACATTGCATGTTGTGTAAAATGACTTTCTCACAGCAGAAAATACCCACCAAACTTTAGAGCATCATTTCTGTGGGTCTGGTCTGTGTACCTTTGGTTCCCATTGATCTACAGTATACACTAACATGGGGGTACAGATTTTATTCAGATAATCAGGAGTTCAAATAATCAAGAGGGCTGGAGCAGCAGTGCAGGGAGCCCTCTGCAGTCCTGCTGTCACGGCCCTCCTCCCTTCCTCCTGTGACAGCAGAGCTGCGGAGGGCTCCCTGCACTGCTGCGCTTGCTCTCTTGATTATTACAGGTGCCAAAGGTGGAGTGGGGGAGGTTACGGTCCTGGCAGGGCAGAACAGAGACCCATGGCCAGGACTCTGCTCTGCCCCACCAGAACTGCAATCTTACCTGCACCTGGCTCCTGCAGGATTGGGTGTCACTGGCCCTGCAGCAGTGCAGGGAGCCCTCTGCAGCTCCACTGTCACAGCCCTGTTCACATAGATAAAAGACCCATGGCTGGTCCGAGTCAGCTGACTCAGGCTCATGGAACTCAGGGCTCCAGGGCTGAAAAATTGCTGTGAAGATGTTCTCACTCAGGCTGGAACCTCGCAGGGTCTCACACCTCGGGCTCCAGACTGAGCTCGAACATCTACACAGCAATTTTTCAGCCCTGGAGCCCTGAGAGTCCAAGTCAGTTGACCCAGGCCAGCCACAATTTATTGATCCCTGTGTAGACATATCCTCAGTCCCATGACAGCAGGGCTGTAGAGGGCTCCATGCACTACCATAGGAGTCATTCAGCAGCAGGGTGGCCTCCCTGTGGCCAGGAGTCTCTTTGTTATTCAGACCTCTGCATTATCCGAATCCCTTCCTTGTCCCCCAGCATGGAGAATGAACTCTCAGGGGCCACTAATGACTGACGTTAGTGAGAGAATCATAGAATATCAGGGTTGGAAGGGACCTTAGAAGGTCATCTAGTCCAACCCCCTGCTCAAAGCAGGACCAATCCTCAATTTTTGCCCCAGATCCCCTAAATGGCCCCCTCAAGGATTGAACTCACAACCCTGGGTTTAGCAGGCCAATGCTCAAACCACTGAGCTATCCCTCCCCCCTTCTTAAACTAATAGTCACATTTGGCCCTTTGCATTTCATGGGTAGTTTATCTTAGCCTGGTATTGAATATTCTGTATGTTAAATCAGATTAAACAAATGGACCTGATTCATTGCATGGTGGAACTTGCACATTGAATCATGGTATCATATCATAGATTTGAAGGCCAGAAGGGACCATCAGATCATGTAATTTGACCTCCTGTATATCACAGGCCACCAACACTACCCAGCCCGTCCGCATGCAAAACCCAGCAACCCAAATTAGACCCAAGTATTTGAACCCTGAGGAGACTAAGGCTACGTGTACACTATGGGCTAGGGGTGTGATACCCCAGCCTGCGTACACATACTTGCGTTAGCACCCACGAGTATAAATAGCAGCGTAGCCATGGTAGCACTGGTAGTGGCAGCACAGGTATGGCTGAGCTGTGCCAAAAAATTCCCATCAGTTTCAGGCGGGGTTGTACTCCCCACAGCGTAGCCGTGCCTCCGCTGCCAGCGCTACCGTGGCTATGCTGCTGTTTGTACTCATGCTATTGAGAGTGAGCACAAGTATGCATACACAAGCATACACAATTACACCCCAAGCTTGTCGTGTACATGTAGCCTAAGCTACTGTGTGCCAAAGGGAGAGAACAGGCGCACCAATGCCCAAGGCCCTGCAGTGGCAGGGAATTGATTAAATGAGAGAGACCCAGTTAATTCTAGCAGGTGACCCATGTTCCATGCTTCAGAGGGAGGTGGAAACCCCCCCCCCCCCCCCCCCCCCAGGTCACTGCCTATCTGACCTGGGGGGAAATGCCTTCCTGACCTGAGGTAGGGCCATCAGTTACACTCTGAGCATGTGAGCAAGAAGCAGCCAGCCAAGCATCAGAGAGACACAATGTTCTGTATCACCTTAGAGCATTGGTTCAGCTTCCCTAGAGACAGTGAGGTGCAATTTGCACCCTCTGTGCCTTTATGAGTAAGCTAAGCCCCATATCTTTTCTCTTTGCTCCGCTCTGTATTGAATGGCAGGATTTTATTCAATGTTAAACCTTACAAAGGATTCAGTGTTAAACCCTTTCAAGGTTGTTGTCTTAATGGATGCTTAGACAGTAGACAGACAATATAACCACAGCACCTGAAGAGTTATGGTAGATCTCGCATTGCTGCAGATATCCAATTTAGGGAGGGGATTCAAGCAGAGAATCTTAATGGTAGAGCTCAGGGATGATAGCCAGGAAGTCTGGATGTAACTTGTAGATCAGATAAACTTTAATCCTGGTTATTCATAATTTTGCTAAATCTAATTTATTTTTATGCTTTATTGTGATCACTTATGATGCATTGCATAGATGAAAGTAAGTATCCTTTTAAAAGAGGGGGAGATGAGACATTCCTGTGATGCCTGTGAACACTCAGTTTATTAACAGATTGTCTTACGTTGGCTTGATGGCATGTTATCAGGGTGCTGTGCTGCCAATTTAGAAATCTGGGTTAGAACATGAGCTCAGATCCTTCATCTGTCTGAGAGGTTGCATTTTTGGCATGACCTGTGCATGTCATTTCCAGTGTGACTGATGCATGGTATTTCCGGTGTAAAAACCATACGAACTTCAAAGAACATTTACTTTCCGGATTTGTGTGAGCTGCTTATCAGGCACACAGTGTTTCAGGCTTGGATGTTATTAAATTGAAGTGCTATAAAAAGATTACTCAAATGCCCAGACGCTGTCAGTGCAGATAATGCTATTCTCCAGACTCCTAATGAAAAAATGGCAAAGATTATGTAACTTATGTGCCTGATATTAAAATATTCCCAGCTATTAAGACAGAACATTTGAAAAAATGCCCCTGGCCTGGAGATTTAATAAGTACAAATGCATACTGGGAGAGTAACATTCACAATGTACTGGATTCCCTACACGTTTTTAGAGAGGTTTACTGTTTTTATCCCTAGATCTATAGTGCCAGAAACTCATTACTTGGGAAAGGTTTTTTTTTAGCTAAAGATCAAGAGATCCCCTCAACCTTTGTGGGAAGAGAAAATCATGGTTTTAAGTGATCAGCCCTGGAGCTATCAAGGCCCAAACCAAAGCTGGAGGAGGATGGTGTCTGTCTTTCAGAATTTGTTTGTTTGCTCTGAGCTGGATGCGGATTGCAGAGTTACCAGTTTGCAGAAACAAAATTGTGGAGGGGAAGAGAAAGGATTTGGATATGAAATTGGATGATTATTGTAAGGGTATAGTGAGATGTTGATTCTACTATGATACAGTAGACTGATGTAATATTAAGACACAGAATGTGTTCTTGTTGATATGTCCCTGCTATTGTTTTCAGTTGCTTAAGAAGTGTTGTTAATGATGTGACACTGTGTATCAGTTAAATTTTCAGTTTCTACTTGTGTGCTGGGAACTGTTGATTTCTAAACACAACAGGAAAACCTGTGGGAACTCCCCTTTAACATACAGTAATAATATGTCAGTGCAAACACACTCTGTGGGGAGATGTAGTGATCTCTGAATTTGAGGATTCTGTGTGAAAGAGGGAGGTAGATTTGGATAGTGTTGGTGACTTAATTTCTGAGACATGAGGAGGCACAGTGCATTAGTCCTATGTCAAGGTTTGCCATATAAATGAGTCTCCTGTCTGCATGAATTATTTAGATATTCTCTTAAAGAAACCTGAATAACAGTAGATGTGTTCAATAAGATCACATGTTAAGAGAGCAACTCTGTTGTTGACTTCTAGGATTAAAATTTTGTAGTTAAAATGAAAATATTGATTGGATTTATTTTTTTATGATTGAAGTTCAATCATGCCAAATTAAAAAACATTGAACAAATATATTCTGTACATACACTGAATTATATCTATATAGATATAGTTGTGTACATAGATGCAATACATTGTGTATTTATTGTAAAGCTGAATATATTATACTCTTTTTTTTTTATTGCTGCTGTTGCAAATAAGTGCTACTGAAAAGATGTAATTTTTTTTTTAACCTAAGAATTGTAAGAATGTTAAATGAATCCTGTTTCTATTTTTCAAACAGTGCCTCTGGGGTTGAGGTCTTGACTAGAGGGAGGCAGCATGGTCTAGTAAAGGGGTCTCAAACTCAAATTACCACGAGGGCCGCATGAGGACTAGTGCATTGGCCCGAGGGCCGCATCACTGACCCCGCCCCCTTGCTGCCCCCTGCCCTGCCCCCACTCCACCCCTTCCATTAGGCCCCACCCCTTCTTCGCCCTTTCTCCGCCTCCTCCCCTCTGCGCACGGCTTCCTGCTCCTCCCCCCTCCCTCCCAGAAACCGCCAAGCTCTTCCCATGCGGCCTGCGGAGCTCTTCCCTGCAGCCCGCTGGGCTCCCCGCGGCCCCCCCCCCATTTTTAAATTTCTTTTTTACCCCCAGGCAGTTCCCGCCGCCAGAACAACTGTCTGGCGGTAGGAACTGCTTGGGGGTAAAAAAAAAAAAAAAAAATTAAAGGGGGGGGGCCACGCCCGGGGAGCCCGGCGGGCTGCAGGGAAGAGCTCCGTGGGCCGCATGCGGCCCATGGGCCGCATGTTTGAGACCCCTGGTCTAGTAGATAGGGCACTGAATTGGGACTCAGAGAACCCTGGATACTATTTCCTACTCTCCACTGGCCTATTTGTGTGACTATGGGCAAGTCCTTTCCCTTCTCTATGCCACTGATTCCTTCTCACCCTTTCTCTGTTTATATCTTAAATTCTTCTGGGAACGCCCTGCCCAGAGGTACTCTCTCTTTAGGTGTTTGTACAATGCCTAGCACAGTAAGGCCTGCACACATTACGGGAATATAAATAATATTTCTTCTTATTTAAGGATCCCATGGTGATCAGATTCTAAATCTGGCAGTATAATTACCCCTGCAGCTTAAGCTGTAAACAGTGGGGCAGATCCTCAGCTGGTACAAATTTTCATAGCTATGAAAATTCAATGGAGCTATGACAGTTTACACCAGTGGTAGATCTGCCCCAATATACTTTTTCATTTCATGTTCTGAAATGTTGTACAGTGTTGCTTTGTGCTGTTGAATTGCTTTCAAGTTCCATGCCTTAATGTTTATGTTAAAAAAAATCTATATAGTAAATTGCAAATATATGCTGTACAGAATATTTTAAAACTACATACTATCTGTAAGTATTTGGATGTAGCATGTGGACATTATTTTGAGGTTGGAGCAGGAGTGATTGTTTTGTTTTATTTTTAAACTAAATTTAAAATGTGTGTTTTATTTTTAAGCTACATTTAAAATTTAAAGTAAATTTTAATTTGTTGCTATTTGTGTTTTATTTTTTAAAACTAAATTCTTTACGTTAATTTTGCTATGCAGTCAGTTGCATCTGCAGTGGCCAAATGTGTCTTCAGTTTAGGATGGAATAATTCTAACCCAGTTAAATGGGTTGTTGGTGTTATGTGATAATTCAAGAATAACTGTTGGTATTACTTGATATTTACCAATATTGTGTATTAAGTGACTTTTTCTAAAACAATATTTATTTTGAAAATATTTATATCAATACATATGTCTGTTGCTCAGTTGTATTTTTTATATACTACTGACAAATTTGTTGGTGAGAGTAACATTTATTGTAAAGAACAATTAATGTAATGTTTCCATTGCAGTACAGACAATGGAGAAAAAAGGAAAGTAGAACCAGCTTATATTAGAGCAGGGGTCTCAAACATGCGGCCCGCGGAGTTATTTCCTGCGGCCTGCCATAGGTGCCGACTCCACCGGCAGCCAAGATCCCCTCCCCCCCCCTCCTTCTCCCTCCCTGAGCATGCTGTGTTCCCACTCCTCTGCCTATCTCCCAGCGCTTTCCGCCGCTAAACAGCTGTTTGGCAGCGCTTAGGACTTTCCAGGAGGGAAGGAAGAGGAGCGGAGATGCAATGCGCTCAGGGGAGGAGGCAGAGAAGAGGCAGGGCTGGGGCGGGGATTTGGAGAAGGAGTTGGAATAAGGGCAGGGAGAGAGTAGAGTTGTGGCGGGGACTTTAGGGAAGGGGTTGAAATAGGGGCAGGGACGGGGTGGGGCCTCATGGAAGGGGTGGAGTGGGGGTGGGGCCGGAGGCAGAGGCGGGAGGCTTTACCCGAAGTAATTCTGAAAGTAAATGCATGTTTTGTCGTTTGAGTGAGGTGAATTACTGAGTATTTATATTTTATTAAAACCCCACTTCGCATTAGTTTTAAAAAAGTTAATACATTGACTTTTAATAGCATACTATATTACTCTTAATTTTTTTCATTTTTGACTATACTTTTGTATCGTATGAAAAGGTTTCAGTGATGCAGCCCTCGGGCCAATGTACTAGTCCTCATGTGGCCCTCGTGGTGATTTGAGTTTGAGATCCCTGTATTAGAGTATCAGCTTTGTCCTGGCATATTAAATATTTATAAACATTAATACAGTTTCCCAAGTTTTTGACATACTATTTAATCTGTATTATAAAGGCTGTTTTTTAAATCTAAAAAAGCAGACTTATGTGTATATAGACTGCCATTGTTCATTAGCTGTAGTTGGAGTGATAAAATCTATAATTATTATTGTATTATAGGTGGGGCTGGAAACACCGGCTCTTATTAAGAACTGGTTCCAGTTGCTTATAACTTTTCCAAACTTTAAGCATTTAGGTTGAAATTTTTCAAGCCAAATGTCTGTCCGTCAGGCCAGAATTGAAAAATTACAGCCAAAAATGGTTCTGTTGATTCCAAGAACAAGGCTAGTAAAAAATACCTTGTTTTGCCCATGTTAAATTCTGGCAATCTTTTCTTTGGAAAGATCTATCACCCCAAAGCTTTGGAGCAGGGACTTGAAATTTTTCAGGAGTGTGGCCTTTGTGTCAGGGATGTGCCTTTTGCCATACCAGTGAAAATCTGCCCAGATTTGGCCAAGTTATGAACTTTTGAAAAATCGCAGTTCACACATAGTCACTAGAGACTTGCAAGAGCTTAAGAGCTCTTAAGAGCTCTGAAGAGTCCATCTGCACCTAGCATGCTCCAGCTCATGGTTTAGCCAGAGTTACTTGCAGTTGCAGATCTGGGCTGCTCAGAGCCAGGCTGGGGCCAGGTACTGGAACTGAGAGCAGGGAGTCTGTGCTCTCAATGACTCCCCTCCTGGACCCAAGCAGTGTGGAGGCAGAAACTGCCTGATTCAAATACAGATGGGCCCAGAGATGGACGTGGGGTAGGAAAGAGTCCAACTATGACTAGAGGCTGGTAGTGCAGCAGGTGGGGAAAGGAAATTGCGAGTTTGTGGGGATGGAGGACATTGATATTTGCTGAGCAAGGAGCTGGGAGCTAGGGAGCAAAATGGGGGGTGAGAGCTGGTAGAGCAGGGGTGGGCAAACTTTTTGGCCCAAGGGCCACATCGGGGTTGCGAAACTATATGGAGGGCCGGGTAGGGAAGTGTCACGGAGTGTGGGGGAGTCCGGCCCTGCACCCCTCTTCCCCGGATTCACTGGGAGTCTCAGCCAGCCAGTAGAACAGAAGGTTTATTAGAGATGCCAGGAACACAGTCCAACCAGAGCTTGTCAGTACATCCAGGACCCCTCAGTCGGGTCCTTCCGGGGGGGCAGGGAGCTTAGACCCCAGCCCGGGGGCTCCCTGCATTTCACCCCACAGCTCCAAACGGGGGCAGGGAGGCCAGACCCTGTCTGCCTCTCTCCCCTCTTCTCCGGCCAGTTCCAAACTGAAAATGTCCAGCCCCTCCTCTCTCCTTTGTCTCCTTCCCGGGCCAGGAGGTCACCTGATCCCTTTGTTCCAACACCTTCAGCTCTCACCTTTGCAGGGGAGGGGCCGGGCCATCTGTTGCTAGGAGACCGAGTGTCGGCCCTTCTCTGTGTCCAGGCCCCTCTGTAACACTCATGCACACTTGTCCCACCACCTAGCTACTCAAGCACTGCATAGGGGAAACCGAGGCACCCACACAGTACTCAGGGAAACCTTAACAACAGTCCTAGTTCGTCACATCTCTCCCCCCCTCGAGACCGAACTGAGCGGGGTCACTTTAGCCAGTGACCTGGGGAAGTTCGAACATGGTCACACCAGGCCGTTCCAGTTCCACGTGCTCCCTTAGGTCGGGTGGGCTTGATGGCACCCGCAGGCCGCATGTGGGAAGGTTTATGCGGCCCGTGCCCTTTTTCCATCCCAAAACCCCTGGGGTTCAAGCTGAGATCAGGTCTTTTCCCAGTGCTCCAGTCTGGAGGGCTGTAATTCGGGCTCTCTTGGTTAAGAGCCTCCCTCTTGATCTGGTCCCCTCTCTGACCACGTGTCTGTGTCACCAGCCGCTCGGCATCGGCCCCTTTTCCTGGATGCAGCCACATCGGGGCGAGGTGGTGACTATACACCGTAAAGCGCCACCCAAATAGATCCGGCTGCTGCTTCTTAAGGGCCTGCACCATGGCCAGGCATTCCCTCTCTATGGCCTGACCGTTCTGCCTCCAGGGCAGCAGCTCCTTGCTCAGATACCTGATGGGGTGTCTCCCCCGTTTCGCATAGGCCTGCATCAGCACCACGCCCAGCCCTGTGTCTGAGGCTTCAGTGAACACTGTACAGGGCTTGGCCCGGTCTGGGTTTACTCGATTTATCGGCCCCTGGATTAGAGCCTCCTTCAGCGCACAGAGAGCCCTCTGGCCCTGCTCGGTCCAGACTGTCTCGTCTGGCTTCTCCTTCTTACCTAGCTCTGTGATGGGGGCAGCTAGGGAGCTAAAGGGGGGTACAAACCTCTGGTAGTACCCCGCCATCCCGCTAAAGGCCTGGACCTGTTCCTTGGTCTGGGGAACAGGCCAATCTCTGATCGCCTCCACCTTGGCCAGCCCTGGGCTGTTGAATGACTGGTTCACCTCTAAAGCCAGCCTGTCCTTGGCCTCTCTCTCCAGGTTCTGGGCTCTTTTCCCAGTTACTCTGAATGGGGGACACCTGATGGGAGGACGGGCTCCCATCTCAGGGGAGAGATCCACCAGGGGGTCTTCCCCCTTCTCCTCCCAATCGTCCCTTACCAGTTCTAGGGGTCCCCTTACTCTCCTCCCATACCACAGCTTGAAAGGGAAGCCCCCTGGTGATTCCTGGGGCACTTCCCTGTGCCATCGGTGGGGCAGGTACTTGTCCCAGTCCTGTGGATGCTGATTTATACCAGTCCTCAGCATCAGCCTCACGGTCCCTTGAACTCTCTCCACCAGCCCGTTGGACTGAGGGTGATATGCAGAGGCCCAGGTGGGCCAGACCCCACCTTTCTCCCACACGCCCCGGAGCCGGGCTGAGATGGCCTCGGATCCCTGGTCTGTAAAGACCTCGCTGGGGACCCCCATTCTGCTGAAGATGGTCAGCAGCGCGTCTGCCCCGGTGGAGGACAGAGCCACCACCTCTGGGTAGCGGGTGGCGAAATCCATCACCACCAGGATGCATTTCTTCCCTGACCAGGTTGCCCTGCTGAGGGGCCCACCCTATTCATAGCCACCTTCTGGAAAGGTTCCTCTCTGATGGGCAGGGACCTCCAGGGATCTTCTCCCTTACCCCGGGCCAGGTACAATAGCCGGTGATGATACTTCTGGGGCCCCACCGGCTGCCTCATGATTCCCCACAGTTCTACTTCCCCTTGGGGAGCCCATTCCCGGCACAGGGATTCCTTCTCCCACAGGGATCTGTCTCTGCAGTCTTCCCCAGGGGGGGTTGCAGTGCTGTGGCCAGCAAGTTCCCTTAGCTTCTCCAAGGCGGGATCCCTCTGCAGCTCACTGGCCAGGCCTGGGGTCACCGCCCCACTGAGCCCTGTCCCTGGTGGCTCCCTCCCTGCCGTGGAATCACTTCCCGGCCGCACCTCTGGACCAGGCAAGCCTGGTTGGCAGCCGTCCTGCCCTGCCTGTGTGTCCCCCCACTCAGCTGGGGTCTCCGCTCCCCCCGTGCTCAGCGCTGCCCTGGCTGTCCCTGTGGGGCCAGGCAGCGAGCTCGCTGCTTTGCTCTCTGCATCAGAGATTGCCTGAGCCACCTCTCCATTGTGCAGGGGGGTGGGGAGCATCTCTCTGTCCCACCCCGCCCTAGGGGTCTGGTTACAGGCAGGCAGGTAACCGGGGCCTGGCAGCTCCTCCCCCCTGCCAGCCAGGTCATTTGCATTTTCACTGACCATTTCCCTCTTAGCCAATTGGTTCCCTGAGTTCAAATTCAAATCCTCGGCCATTACAGGGCCAGGGCCTGGATCCTGTCCCAAAGATACACAGTCACCCCCCACCAGCACCTCACCGCTGATATCCTGGAGAACCCCAACAACCAGCCAGCCTGACCCCTCCTGGGTCTGCACAGGGAACTGGGCCATAGGCAGGGCGAATGGGTCCGTCCCTGGGACCCTCACCCAGGTCACACAGCCCCTCAGCATCTGGTGGGGGTGCACCACCCGGGGCCTGACCACAGTTCTCTCTGTCCCGGGATCTCGCCACCCCAAGAATGTCTCTCCATTGACCATCACCTTCCGCTCCCACTGCGGATCCGCAGGGCTTGAGTCCAGGGCCAGGAGTGGAAATCCGTCCACCATCCCACCCATCTGGCTGGCAGAGTTTATGGCCTTGGGACCCAGCAAGGGGGTTAGATCCCGGGGCTTTTCCGCATGGTCTCCCTGGTTCCAATCACCAGCCTGCTCAAAGGCAGTGAGGTGGGCCTCCACATCCCCACCCTCCTTAACCAGGGGCAGCAATTTAGGATCGAGGTTCCCTGCGGAGCTGGCACCCCGGGATCTATCCCCACTTACCCCTGGCCAGTCCCCTATGCCTCTCCGTTTCACCACCGCCAGTTTATGCTGCTGCTTCTCCTGTAGCCGTTTCTCGGGCTCTCGCTGTCTCTCACAGTCCTCTTGCTCTCTCGGACTCAGCTCCAGTCCCATTCGTCTCCGATCCCCTGCTGGGGAACCCGATCGTGAAGACCCCCGTCTGGTTGGGGACCAGACTCTTGGGGATGCCAGGCTACCGCTCCAGCTGCTCCCAGATCCTGCTGTAGCCCCATCGGGGTCAGGAATCTGCTCCTTAGAGTGGTCATCCTCCTCCAGCTGCACAATTAGCTGGGCTTTAGTGAACTTCCCAATGCGTATCCCTCTCTTTTTGCACAGGGTTACAATGCTTCTTTTAAGGAGAAAGCGATATGCCATCACTTCACTGCTGCCAAGTTGCTGTGGATTCGCAGGCCTGTGTGCTCTTAGCTCCCCACGGTTTCCAGGAAGAACCCCAAGTGTGCCAGCCCTTCTCCAGGTCACCGCCTCTTTGCCAGGGTCGAGCCGCAGCTCCTCCGCCCCTGGGTCCACTCACGGTACCCCCAGGGGAACCCTGTCACTGCAAAAATCCTTCTTTCTCCCAGGGCCAAGCCGCAGGCTCCTCCGCCCCTGGGACTGCTCACTGCAGCCCCCAGGGGGACCCCATCATTGCACAGTCCTTCTTGCTGGTCACACACTCCCAGGGGTTAAGCGTAGCTCCTCCGCTCCCCGAAACCGCTCCTCTGTGAGCCTTCAGCACGCCTGGTCCTCGTTAGCCCCCCTTCGTTCTACTGCTCCCCAGTTACTTACTGCAGGAAGCGTCTTCCACGGGGTGCAGTACATCCCACCGCTGCCACCAGTTGTCACGGAGTGTGGGGGAGTCCGGCCCTGCACCCCTCTTCCCCGGATTCACTGGGAGTCTCAGCCAGCCAGTAGAACAGAAGGTTTATTAGAGATGCCAGGAACACAGTCCAACCAGAGCTTGTCAGTACATCCAGGACCCCTCAGTCGGGTCCTTCCGGGGGGGCAGGGAGCTTAGACCCCAGCCCGGGGGCTCCCTGCATTTCACCCCACAGCTCCAAACGGGGGCAGGGAGGCCAGACCCTGTCTGCCTCTCTCCCCTCTTCTCCGGCCAGTTCCAAACTGAAAATGTCCAGCCCCTCCTCTCTCCTTTGTCTCCTTCCCGGGCCAGGAGGTCACCTGATCCCTTTGTTCCAACACCTTCAGCTCTCACCTTTGCAGGGGAGGGGCCGGGCCATCTGTTGCTAGGAGACCGAGTGTCGGCCCTTCTCTGTGTCCAGGCCCCTCTGTAACACTCATGCACACTTGTCCCACCACCTAGCTACTCAAGCACTGCATAGGGGAAACCGAGGCACCCACACAGTACTCAGGGAAACCTTAACAACAGTCCTAGTTCGTCACAGGAAGTGCCTCCCCAAACAGCCTTGGCCCAGTCCCCTATCCGCCCCCTCCCACTTCCCGCCCCCTGACTGCCCCCCTCAGAACCACTGACCCATCCAACCCCCTCCCGCTCCTTGTCCCCTGACTGCCCTCTCCTGGGACCCCCCCCGCTCCCTGTCCCCTGACTGCCCTGAACCCTATCCACACCCTGACAGGCCCCCCTGGGACTCCAACGCTCCCTGTCCCCTGACTGCCCCCCCAAGAACCTCCGCCCCATTCAACCACTCTCTGTCCCCTGACTGTCCCCGGGACCCCCTGCCCCCTTATCCAACACCCTCCTCCCCCCACCATGCTGCTCAGAGCAGCAGGAGATCGCAAACACCGCCTCCCCCCCCCCCCCCCCCCCCCCCCCCCCCCCCCCCCCCCCCCCCCCCCCCCGCACGGCCAGAGGTAGCCACGCTGCTGCACTACCCGGCAGGAGCGGTGGGTCAAAGCACTGGTGGCACGGCACGCTGAGGCTGTGGGGGAGGGGGGACAGCGGGGGAAGGGCTGGGGGCTAGCCTCCCTGGCTGGGAGCTCAAGGGCCAGGCAGGACGGTCCCGCAGGACGGATGTGGGCCGTGGGCCGTAGTTTGCCCACCTCTGTAGTAGAGGGAGACAGAAAAGAACGAGTAGTTGGCTGTAGAGAGAGGGGCTGAAAACCAGTGGAGCATGGGGAAGGAATTGGGAGGGGAAGAAAGACCTCCAGTGAGAAGTTAAAGTGTGGAGGACTGTCTGGGCAAAGAGAATGGGGCAAAGGGCTGCTGGGAGACAAGGGGAGGAGATTAGACGAGGAGCCCAAGGAAGGGAGGTGGGGACTGGGAGCCAGTGGGGACAGGGGATGTAGGCAGGGGGTCCTGTGGAAACAATAGTATGTGATCATGTAATTAAAGACTGCCTCATACTGCATATGCACAGTGAATTAAGCCAACCTTAACTCTGTCATTTTCTAACTTTTGAGTGCTCTCAAGCCCACCTGACCCCCTTGACTTGAGAGCCTGAGTTCCAGCCCAAGCTGCAAGTTGATATTGCTGTTTTTAGCATGATAGCTTGAGCCCCGCTAGCACAAGTTTGTCTGTTTGGGCTGGAAGGCTCACTCCCAGCTGTAATGTAGAAATACCTAGTAAAGCAGAATCCACCATGCTAACCTGTACAGACTGCTTGGTAATAGAATATAGTCTGTTGTCAGTGCCAACCGAAAGTCTTTATGTAGAACTTCTTGTTGCTGCCTCTGCAAATATTGGCTGTGCTGTATCACATTTAGCAAAGGTTATGCCAATTAGTGATGCTGCTATTATTGTGGTGTACAGATGTATTTGACTCTTGTTGTTCAAACAAGCTTGTATTGGTCCATCTTTTTGTATCAGGCCGTTCTTTACAAATATAACCTTTCCCTTCCCCTATTATATGTCTAATATTCTGGTTCCTGCAAGAGCAGATTATTTACTTTCAGAGATCCAAATTGTGTTTGAAATTACTGGTGCTGAAGATATAATAGTCATGTAGCTCAGCATTTTCCCTATAAAGCTTCATGCATGTGAAATTGTTCTACCTGATCTGACTAACACCATTCCTTCCAGTAAAGATGTTCAAAGAAAACCTCTAGCCTTTGTTCAATAAATCATGCTGTTGCTTTCAATATAAATGAAATTATGTTGTTGGACCTGCACCAGTAAATGATACTTCAGGTATGTATGTGTTGATAGTATTCAGTGATGTTAATAATCTATTTAAATATTATTTTAGCCATGGAATAAATCAGATGACTGCTGTACATGAGAGAAGTAATTTCCTATTGGCTTTTGTCTTGTCAAAGTCTTGTTTAAAATGTGGATTGAGTCTCTTCATTTCTTCCCCAAGATAATTTACACATAGAAGTTTACATACCAAAGCCTCAAAGCTGAGGTTCAGCCTGGCTTCATAGAGAGACCTTACCTTTCCTGAAAGCACACTGCTCCACACAGAGACTGCCTCCCACATGCCCCAGGCATAGCTTCCTGGTTTTGTGAATATTGGTAATTTTGTTTATTTAAGAACTATGAAAGTCCATGCAATTGAGTTTCAGTACTTATTCCTTTTGCACGTGAAAGAATTATTATAATCACTTTTAATGGATGATCTCAGGTATCAGAGGGGTAGCCGTGTGATGAGTTATTCTCTTAATCCTGTGGAAATTGCTTTAAAATCCTATATTTCTAGTCAGTATAAAAGTTAAAAACTGATTCTGATCAGGGATGGGTAACCATCATGCTGCATTCAGAATGTTACATAGTAATACTCCCGAGTAATAAGATTTCAGTTTTCATCAGAATGATTGGCTAGCATGTCTTTAGACGCTTGAACTACTGTCTCTACATGGCATGAGCATAATAGTACCATTGTGCATATTAGTCCAAAAAGGTGATACAGTTTCTGTGAAGAAATAGTATCAAAAGAGTTTACTTGAGACAGCAGTAAGAAGGTTAATTCTGTCAAAAACATTTCAGTCTCATGGGGGTGTCATATATGAGACTGAAATTGACAATATAAGAAATTTAAAATGACATTTTTAATCAGTTTGAATATTTCCTTTCAACCTAAAGAAGGGTACAGTCAGAATCTAATACGGTTCGCACATTACTTTTTAAACTAAATTTAACTGTAGTGTAGCATGACCTTTATTGCAATGTTTTTTTCCTCCTATTGATCTTGATTTTCAGAGTAAAGCATAGTGTTTTTATGAAATTACTTTTCCTGCAGAGATATCAGATGGAGATTTAAAAAGTTTTAATTATTACCAGATGTTGAAATTGTGTGTTTTTGGACTGCTGTCTTCATAATTAAAAAAAAATTACCCTACAGGTATCATAATATTGTTGAATCCAGAATTTAGTTTTTTATTTTATTATTAATATATGTTTACACTGTTGACAGTTGCATGCATGAAACAAAGCAAGGAATACCCTAATGGGAGTAGTATAATCCTATAATAACAATATCATGAGTTTATTTATAGTACTTGTCATCTCACAAGGAGCCTCAAGCACTTTACAAACTGCTCTTTTTGTGCATATGTGTTTAGTAATAAAAGTATACACACATGAAACCTCTGCACCTCACTCCATTTATCCATGTCCCCCAGGTTCTTTGGGAGATCCTAACCCTCCTAGCAGGAGTTCCAGTCTGACAGACCCACTCAAGACTGTCAGACCAGAACGCCACAGTGATGAAAGAAAACAATAGGTTTTCTAGAGGGAGAACATGTCTCAAGACCAGAGTTTCCAGCTCTTCTGTGGAGTCAGCTGTTCTTTCTGCCAAATCTTTTCTGGGTGACTAGTCTGCACTAAAACCTGCTTCACTAGTTTCTGGTGTATGGTTTGTTTTAAAGACACTCACAGTGTTTAACAAACATCAGCCAGCATCTCCAAACAAAAAGTGGTGGTAAAAGAGGAATGAGATAGGGTTGAGCATTCCTGGTATTTGCTAGCTCTGCTCCTCGGCTTTTGTGCTTGTTGTGGCCACAGAAGTGCAGTAAGCCAGGAAATTTTAGTTACTGTGATTTTATTGCTAATCCATTGTCCAGGAAATGAAACCTCCCAGGAGACATTTCAGCAGTAAATCCAGTCCAAGGATAATCCATACAATTCCTTGTGTGGTTAGGAGAGCTCCTTACAATTTAACAGAATCTGGTACAGAGTGCCCCATATGTGAGAAATTGCTGCCTTGACTCTATCTGGTGTAAATCTGGGGTGGGGTAAGGGCTCTGAAAAGTGGGAATCAGTCACGTTATCACATGGGGCAATTTTCTTGGTCAAAGAACTTACCTAACTCTTCCATTTCTAACATGTAGTTTAGTTATCAAAGTGACTTTTGACATCAACCAATGTTTATATTAGCAAAATAGATACCTCTATGTTCTAAAACTACAATGTGGAAATAAATGTCTTGGGAGAAGCACATACTTCAGTTTGAATTCACCACTTTGTTGAAGCTGAATGTAACAAAAATTAATGTCTAACTTGAAGAAATCTTCCCTAACCCTCTGAAATGCTATTTAACCCTAAAGAATCGGACTTACAGTAAGCTACTAGTGTTCTGGTAACCAGTCGGGCTTCTTTTTGGTCCTATCATCTCATTCTCTTCCTGGGTTTATGAATGAGCCTAAGGGAAAATGGGTTATCTAATAATATACTCAAAGCAAGTCCCACAGCACCAGATTTTACTGAATGAGTGACAGCAATGCTTTTTATATTAGTGGGAGTTCACTCAGCCATCTTTTGCTACTGTGTAGTTTAACTCTGGTAAAGCAACTATAAAAATGGCAGTATAGGGTGTCTATGTTATGTCCCAGTCATTACTAAATCAGATATGCTCATTTTACAAATCCAGCAATGTGGATTTATTTTCTACCTGCCAAACATGCAAACTCAATCTATTCTCTGAGAATCAAAATGGGCCCTTTCCTTCTCATGCATCATCACCTGAACTCCATTTTATCTGTAAACTAATCAAATTTTATATGGCATCTCAGAGATGACATAAGCATGGGCAATTACTGTAAAAATGACATTGTGACATTTTAGAATAGAACAGCATTTGAAATGTCCTTACATGCAAGTAATTTAAATAATACACAGGAATCCTGGGATTTTAAAATTTTCTTTTTTTAAAAAAAAAAGAAGTTTTTGAGCCCTTTTTCTTCTCACAAATTATGAATACAAATTGAGTGCAAAATTGCATTCCTCATTATTTGCGCTCACAATTCATGTGCACGCAAAGGAGGCCCAGAGCTGAAAATCAGATCCTGTGTGTGTCACTCACTTGCATACACTGAACTAAATGAGCTTCTGATCAAGGGTGACAGACATAATGAAAAGCAGAATCTGCCTGGCTGATGAAAGCTCCAGTTTTTCTATGTATTCAGCACAATTATATAGACCAAGATTCAGTGCTTTTTCATCTGATGATCTGAAATCAAGTTAAATACCTAAATTATGTGTCTCAGTATATTTGAGATAGATTGGTAATATTATCTCCATTTTACAGTTAGTGTAAGTGAGGTACAGCGAGATTAAGCAATTTACACAAAATCATACAAAATCAGTGTGAGAGGCAGGAGGAGAGCCCATGTTACCTGATTCTTAATCCCATGCTTTAAAATTAGCAGAAGCACAGATTGTAATATTTTTCCATGCACTGGCCCTGCCAGTTCTAATCATTTTCCCTTCCCCCATAGCCAGAAGTCAGCTGGCAGATTGTGATACCACAAACATTGGACTGTAATATCAAAAGAACTGGGAAATAGTAGATCAGAAAAGCTATATGATTCTGAAAAGTAAATTAATACACTCTAATTCATGCACTGGAGTGTTTTGTTGAAATTCTAACATTATAATATACAAAATATTTATATTGTTAAAAGACGAGGCTCATAAATTCCAAGTTGTTAATTATATTTTATTACAGTCACTGCCAGAAATCTTATTAGCCAATCTGATAACTCAATTCCTGTTCCCTGGCTTGGCATTGCAAAGGAGAGTGCATCCTATCTGGGCATAAATATCTAGACGATTAGAAGTTATGGAGATGGAAATTACATTGAAATACAGTTAAAAGAATTTTACAAAATCCATTAAATGGAGGATTGAATTTGGACCTTCTTACATCTTAAAAATAAATTATATTGTTGTAAATTCTAAGCAGATTTGATGGTATTGAGTGGCAGGGTTGGAAGCATTGTGGTTTAGTAATTTTGAAACAATAGATAAAATAATGCTTGATTTGCAGGATTTACAGATAAGTGTACAGTGACTCCCACTTGTATGTTTAAAGAAGAAAACTCATCTGCCTTTTGAGCAGAAAGCAACAGAATAAATTGCATTGCACCAAGTGTGGACATTTCTTTCGCCTCTAAACAACCATAACCCTATTTTAAATTAACAAAGCAATATTTATTAACTCCTGAGGCATCTGCTCCCCAATTTCTCCCCTTTCCCTAAATCTTAGGCTGCAGAGACAGATCAGAAGCAAGTGGGGGGCAGAGAACTAGGGAAGATCATTAGTATTCAGAACCCCTAGGCTCAAGTGACATCAGCATTCTTTTGTTTCCTGATTGTTGGTGCTCCCAACCTGTTCTCTTCAGACTCTCTCAGCCCCTTTACCACCAACTACACTCTGCATGGCTCAGTGTTCTTCTCAATTCTCCCATGCCCCTCACTAACCCTTCTACCCTGTCAGTGTCCCTATCCCTTCCTCTTCCTAGTGCTTTGAACCTATTAACTTATCCCTCCTGCTCTCCCCTTACCTTACCTGGTATCTTGTAATATAGTTAAAAAACCCAGTGTGCACCTTACACAATGTTTGGCAACCATTGCTGATCACTTTGCTTGCATCTATGTGTGGTTCTCATACTTTTGTCTGCCTTTTCTAATTAGGCCTTGATAGTGTAAAATGCTGTGTCTTCAATACGGGCTTAAATTTAAAAAAAAAATAACTTCCAGAACAGGAGTGCTTGGCATCTGCTTGCTGGATCAAGCCTTAGATTGTAAACTTTTTGGGATACAGATCATATCTCCCTATATGTTTGTACAGTGCCTACCACAATGGAACACCTACAATTTAAATAATAGTTACAAGTACTTTTGTATAAGATGAATAGTCAAAAAATAAATTAAATTAGTATGGAGGTAATACTCAACTGAATAGACCTTGTTTATGTGGAACAAAAATGCATGATGTTTTGTGTCTGTGCTAGCCAAATTGTTTAATCGATCCTTTTTATTATTAATCAGTTAAATGTAGTGCAAGTAAGCAAGACCGTTTTTAAAATTGAGCCTTGATGCCTGAGGATTTTATTGGAGTACTTTGAATGCATATTAGCTGGGAGTAGGGTGACCAGATGAAAAGAACAAAATATGGGGACACATGGGGCGGGGGGGAGAGTCAGGGTGGGCTCTAGCTTTTTTGCCGCCCCAAGCAAAAAAAAAAGACAGCCGCAGCTGCTGAAGCCACCATATTGGGACAAATGGCGTTGGTCAGGACATGGGACAAACAACTAAATATCGGGACAGTCCCGATTTTTATCAGGACGTCTGGTCACCCTAGCTGGGAAAAGAGATCACTGTTAAATCTCTTCTGACACAGTTACTCTTTTCTCTTCAGTTTGTTGGTTTTCTCTGCATCATAGCATGCAGCATGTGGTCATGGGAGGGGCCCAGATGGGCTGGGGCAAGAGTGGTGTGGAGTCAGAGATCCATTGCTGTAGGGCTCTTCTAGTGCTCTTTACCTCCCCACTGAGGGGATTTTCTAAGGTCCATTCCTTGCTCCAGCCGTTAAGTGAAAGTTGCTTCCACAGAGCAGCTCTGCAGCTACTTCTTGGCCTTAGGGGAAGGAGTCTGTTCCCCTCCCACTGTACATTTTCATAGCATCCAGGCTAGCTACTTGGACTCGGTACTGGGAAGTGAATTACCTCTAACTGAACTAAAATATTAGAGTGAAGGGGTTGCGGGGAGAAGTGGAAATTGAAAATTCCTCATTCATGTAGTAGTGACTTCGCAGTTGCTAGATCTCTCATAGTGACCGGGCTGTTGCTGTTTTTTAGATACCTTCTGCACTGTTCCCCACCAGGAGCATCAGTCTCCTGATATGGAGAGTGGCAGAGGTGCTCTAGGCCAGTGGTTTTCAAACTTTTTTTCTGGCAACCCAGTTGAAGAAAATTGTTGATGCCCGTGACCCAACGCAGCTGGGAATGAGGGGTTTGGGGTGCAGGAAGGGGCTCTGGGTTGGGAGGGCAGGGGATTGGGGTTCGGGCCTGCCTCGAGTGGCTCTCGGTCAGCAGTGCAGTGGGGTGCTAAGGCAGGCATCCTGCCTTTCTTGGCACCACAGACCGCTGCATCCTGGAAGCAGCCAGCAGCGGGTCCGACTCCTAGGCGGGAACCGGCCAATGGGAGTGCAGAGCCGGTGCTCGGGGTGGGAGCAGCGCACAGAGTCCCATGGCCCCCCTGCCTAGGAGCTGGACCTGCTGCTGGCCACTTCCAGGGCGCAGCACGGTTTCAGAACAGGTAGGGACTGGCCTGAAAGCAGAAACATTTGAGAAAAATGTTATTTAGTCAAAACCCCAAATTCAGTGGAAGATTTAAATGGAAAATGTTTGACCAGCCCTAGCTAGGGGCCAGTCTAGGTAGCTTTTCTGTGACCAGAATTATCCAGATCTCTACATTCAGAAACCCAGCCATGAAATCTCTAACCATACAGACCATGCTGGACCATAGTCCCTCAGTGTGACTGTGGAAATATGATCTGGACAGTGTGATGCTCCTTTAGTCATATCACTGTGCCCATGGATTGGTTGGAAATGATGCTGTAGGTGTGGTGTCTGTTGTGTCAGGACTCTAATCCTAGACATGGCCAGAGAGCACCTCCCACACACAGTGACTGGAGAAGTGCTGACTTGCGGTGGGACCTGTATAGCAAGCGAGGGCATTCTGAAAAGTTAGAAACTGCCAGCAGTCTAACAGCATGGGGGAGGTGCTTTCCCCAGATGGCTCAGAGTGTTAAAGGTGATAGATCCAATTGCATTTTGTTGACATTGTTACATTCCATAGTTTTTCAGTTTGAAGTATTTTCAAATTAGATTTTGGGTCATTATTCTTCTGAACAATAGAGAGAAAATCATGTCGGGTTGGAAACCCTCTTATCAAGATCTCACTTCTGTCCTTCTTGGTAAAGAAGTCTGACCGCGTTTAGAAAATTCTCCTTTTTGGTAAACCTTTCTCACCATAACTGGAGTTTGAGAACTGTCAAATAATAATGAATTTTGGTCACTATTGACCTGGACTGGATTTCAAGAAGTGACCTGAAAGTATCCTGTGATTTGCAAATCCACCCATCCCCAGCCATTCAGTCATATGTAAATTTTAAGTTGGGGGGGGGGGGGGGATAAATTAGAGCACACTGAAGACATTTTATCTAAAGCTAAAGAAATTTTTTAAACAAAATTAACCACATTGTATTATAAGACTAAACATATTGTAATATAACACAGTTTAGTCCAGTCCAGTAGTCCTGCTAATTTGTGCTTTGACATTTTAGTAAAAATTGCAAAAAGCAGTTGAACTGGATAAACAGAGACCTTTATGATCAGAGAAAACCACTGACATTTTGGCAGTGCTAAACTCATTAACAATATTAACCAAGGCTATTGCTTTCAGCGGTGTTGCATTTTGTGCATAAAATTGTATACACAAAAAGATAAAGACCTTGCAGCTCCTAATTAGCAAGTGTAATAAATGGTGCACAGTTTATGGACGTACATCAAAAACATTAATTACAAAGTCACTGCAATTTAATAACTTAATTTGTCAATATCAATCAAAAAACACGGCTAGCGATAAGACAGGACATTTTTACAAGGCTAAAAAAAAATATTGTTTCTCATTGTGCTGCAATAAAATGGATGCCAAAATAAAAGGACAATGTAAAGGAAAATTAAATACGGATGTTGGTATGGCCAGATTCCAAGCAATTTATTTTGTAAGCCTGACCATATGTGACAAATAATGTTCAAAATATGTTTGTTTACAGTAAATAGGACATAAACTTAGACAACCTGCCATTTTTTTGTTTTTTTTCCTTGACTTCTCTCTCTGTTTTTGTCAAAGTGCTTTTTTAAATATAAAACACAAACCTAAAATGACTGACAACTACTATTTCTACAAAGGGTCCTGTGGCACCTTATAGACTAACAGAGGTATTGGACAAAGCTTATGCTCCAGTACCTCTGTTAGTCTATGAGGTGCCACAGGACCCTTTGTCACGTCTACAGATCCAGACTAACACGGCTACCCCCTCTGATACTATTTCTACTGTACTGTCAAGGTGGCTATATTTGTATGTTGCATCCTTTAATGAGAGAGAGAAGGTAGGTGAGGTAATATGGGACCACCTTCTATTGGTGGAAGGTACAAGCTTTCAAGCTACTGCAGAGTTCTCTTTCAGGTCTGGGGAAGGAAACAGAGTGGGGTCTGAGCTAAATATAATTTGGAACAGATTGTGCAGCAGGAGGGGTAAGGCATGTTGGAGGCAGTCACTTGAAATGAAGTGGGCAATTGGGGGTTAGATTGTTATGCATGTGTTGTATCAGTCATGCAAGGTACTCACAAACGTCAACGGGTCTTTATTCCAAAAGGGAAACCTCTTTACTAAGTTGCTGCTGCACCCTCTGTAGCTCTCTCAGCCTCTCAACTCCCTCCTCCCTGTTTCCTGTCCTTACAGACTCCCATCAGCCAGTGCTCCCAGTTCTAATAATTGTAAGCAACATCTAAACACCACATTCCCTCCTCTCTTAAAAAAACTCTCCCAATTAAAATAACAGTGTTGTTCTAACCACAGGAACAAATATGAAACAAGATACTATACTGTTGGCAGAAATATTACACTGAAAGCACTGTAGATACTACATAACATAGTCTCTAGTCCAGACAGGTGGTCGTCTGGGTCTGACAGGCCGCCTCTCAAGCCCCAGTTCCAGTGCAATGTCTTGTTGTGTGGGTGCTACGGTGAAGTCATCCAATGCAGACTGGGTGTTGGCATAATCTCCTCTTGGTGCATAGGCAGGTGCAAGATAAGAAGCATTCCATACCCGTCCGTCAGAAAGTCGATAGGTGTAAGGTCCCTTCTTCTCTATGATTTTAAGAGGAGCTGTAAATTTATGGTCCCCTTTGCGTAAAATTCCAGGTTTTCGTATTCTAACGAAGGAACCACACTCAAACTTTGGTTCTTTAGCACCCCGCCGCTTGTCTGTGAAAGCCTTTGACTTCGCTTGGTTCTGTTCAACTGTTTTTCTCACATCATCCTTGTTTGGGGCATCAGGTCGTGCCTTTAACAATCCAGCAATGTTCAGTTTAGTATTCATCTGTTTCCCATGCAGTAACTCTGCGGGTGATCTTTGCGTTGTGGCATGTCGTGTAGCCCGGTATGCTTGCAAGAAATCAGTAGTGAAGGGAATCCACAATCGCCCTTCTAGTTTAGCCGTTTGCAAACTCTCTTTCAAACTTCTGTTAAACCGTTTGATTTCCCCATTGGCTTGAGGGTAGTATAGGGATGGCCTTCTGTGTAAAATGTTCCTCTCTGCTAGAAAAGTTTCAAACTTTTTACCAGGGAAGTAAATTGACTACCATTATCTGAAACCAGTTCTTTGGGGTTACCTTCCCTGCTAAAAACTGAAGGGAGGAACTTAATTACTGTAGCAGAAGAGATTTGCGATGTAAACGCTACCTCAGGCCATTTCCTGAAATAGTCTATTAAAGTGATGGCATACCGGCAGTCAATTGGAGCAGTATCAAAGGGTCCTACAATGTCAATTGCCACTTTTTCCCATGCAGATTCAGGAAGAGGAACAGGCTATAATGGAGGGGTACATGTCACTGCTGTCTTATCATGCATTTGGCAAGTGACACAGGATTTTATGATTGCTTCAGTTTGAGAGTCCATCCCTGGCCACCAATACAGATCCCATAGTCGTTGTTTGGTTCGGACAATTCCTTTGATGAGTATCGTGTGCCAGGTGTATGAGTTTTGACTGTAATTCTTCTGGCACAAGGAGCCAGTGTGTACCTCGTAGCACACAGCCATCAAGCAAAGAAAGTTCATCCCGAACTCTAAAATAAGGCAGCAAAACTGGGTCAAGGTTTTTAGGGTTACTGGGCCATCTCTTTGTCAGAAATTTCCGTAGTTTTTGTTGAATTGGACATGCTGAACAAGCAGCTTGAAATTGTTCTCTTGTAACTGCAGTAAGAGTGCCTGTAATAAGTGCAACTACTACCTCCTCATCCTCCGGTGGACTATCTGGTGAAGGCAAAGGCAGGCGAGAAAGGCAATCAGCTACCACATTTTGGTTTCCAGGCTTATATTTCAGTTCATAATTGAAAGAGAGTAGTCTCGCAGACCATCTAGCAATACGATATCCTGCTCTTCCCAGTCCTTTCGTGGTGAGCAACGTCGTCAAAGGGCTGTGGTCTGTGCGCAACTTGAATGTGCGGCCCCACAGGTAAGTTCTCCATTTTTCAGTAGCCCAGAAGCAAGTGCTTCTTTTTCAACTGTAGAATATTTTCTCTCGGCATTACTTAATGTCCATGAAGCAAATGCAACAGTCCTCTCTGTGTTGTCGTCATGAAGTTGTGAGAGGACAGCCCCAAGTCCATAATCAGAAGCATCAGTAGTTACAATTGTGGGCAATGCAGGACTGAATAGTGCAAGTACTGGACTATGTACAATCAAGACTTTCACCGTTTCGAAACTAGCTTGTGCATCCGTTGTCCACACTAAGGTTGAACTTCCCCGTAGTAATTCTCGTAACGGTTCAATGACAGAAGCATAATTGGGAATGAATTTTGCATACCAGGAGGTAAGACCCAAGAAGGAACGCAAGGTTTGCAAATCTGTTGGAGGGGGAGCATTTGAAATTGCCAGGATATGATCTGGATCAGGTTTTAGTCTAGCCTGTGAAATTGTATGCCCCAGAAAGGAGAGTTCAGTTTGTCTAAATTTGCATTTGGATCTATTGAGCTTGAGGCCTGCTTTGCTGATGCAGTTTAGTACAGACTGCAGGGTATTGTCATGCGCCTCAGAAGTATTTCCAAACACGATAATATCATCCAGATAGCACTGAACTCCATGTTGATTCTTCAGAATCAATGACATCATTTTTTGGAAGGCACTTGTGGCAGATGCGAGACTGTATGGAACACGTTTAAAACAAAATAGTCCCTTGTGTAATAAATGCTGTGAGGTCTCTCCTATCTTCATGCAACATAACTTGGTAGTATGCAGTCTGCAAATCAAGAGTAGAAAACATCTTTGCTCCACGGAGTTCTGCAAATACTACTTCTATGTGAGGGAGAGGATGACTGTCAATCACAATAGCTTTATTTGGCTCCCTTAAATCCACACAAAGGCAAATGCCTCCACACTTCTTCTCCGTCATTACTATAGGTGAAACCCATTCCGAGGAGTCAATCTCTTCAATAATGTCCTTTTGAACAAGTTTTCTAAGTTCCTCTGAGACAGCGTCCCTGACTGAAAATGGTAAGCGCCATAACTTCTGTCGTACAGGCATCACATTATTCCGCATTTTAACTTTATGCAGAAACCCATAAGCACAGCCGAGTTTCTCCTCAACCTGGTGTTGGGTCCCAGCTGAAACTGGTGTGTGTACTGCAAGTGTGCTTTGCTCAGGAAGATCAATTCGTCCATTAACTACCCTGAGATTTAAAGCAGCCAATAAATCTCTGCCAAGGATAGGGGTGCCTTTGTGGACCATGTAGAACTCTGCAGTTACACAGCGATCACCAAAAGTAACTATTGCTGGCAGGCAGCCATATACTGGAATATGTTTTTTCAAATAGCACACCAAGTGAAGTTTGGGTTCAGTAAGAGGCACATCTTTAAAGTATTGCAAATAGATGGAATCAGGTAGTATAGATACTGCTGAGCCAGTGTCCAACATTAGCTGAATGGAGTTTGATATGCCTGCAGATTTGGTGGAAATGTTTACAGTGCACTTTATTTGTTCTGGACTATGTGCAGTAGTGATTCTGTCCACACTCAGCACAGTAACATCTGGTATTGTAACTGCATGCACCTGTTGGTTGAACTGGCTGCTGCAACATACTTTAGCAAAATGCCCAGTCTTTTTGCAATGATTGCACTGAACTACTTTTGCAGAACATCCTGTGTAGCTTGCAAGGTGTTGTGAGGATCCACAGCAAAAGCATGCTTTTACAGGATTTTGCATGTGCTGATTCGGTGGTTTTTTATTAGTTATCCTCTTGTAATCTTTTGTCTGCAGCGAGAGTGGATTTTTATGCAAAGGAGTCACAGCCTGTACTGTGCCTCCTCTATCCATGCTCATTATTTTGGCTTCAGCTGTTGCTGACTCAATCTGAGTAGCAATGGTTATTGCTTTTTCTAGTGTAAGTTCTGGTTCTAGAAGTAAGCGTTCTCTTACACGAAGCATGGTTGTTTTCTCAATAAGCTGGTCTCTAATCATCTCATCTGCCATAGTCCCAAAGTCACAAGTTACAATCAGACTCCTCAGGGAAGCAATATACTGCATTATAGTCTCCCCTGTTTTCTGCTCACGCTGGCGAAATCTGTAGCGATGAGCTACTACATTCACTTTTGGCACAAAAAAAATCTTTAATGCAGTGAGTGCAGTCTCATATTTAACATTTGCAAGGGGAAAAGTGTAAAATATTCGCTGCCCTTCTGCTCCAAGGCAGTGAATTAGCAGAGCACGCTTTCTTACTTCAGAAATCTCTGTAGCACTGACTGCAAGCAGATAAGTCTCAAACATATGGATCCAGACAGTAAAAACAATTGGAGGCCCACCTGGGCTTTGCAGAAAGGGTGCAGGTGGGTTCAGAGGCAGACGATCCCATCCTCGTCGCCAAAATGTTGTATCAGTCATGCAAGGTACTCACAAACTTCAACAGGTCTTTATTCCAAAAGGGAAACCTCTTTACTAAGTTGCTGCTGCACCCTCTGTAGCTCTCTCAGCCTCTCAACTCCCTCCTCCCTCCTTCCTGTTTCCTGACCTTACAGACTCCCATAAGCCAGTGCTCCCAGTTCTAATAATTGTAAGCAACATCTAAACACCACAGCATGAAGGGTTTGAAGTGGGCAATTAAGGGTAGGAGGCAGTGTGGCATGTTACAAATCGTTGTATTGAGCCATAAAACTAGTGTCCTTGTTAAGTCCATGTTTTTTAGGGTCTAGCAGAGTTATGAATTTAAGTTCCCAGGCTCCCATTTTGAAGGTGTTGTGCAGATTTCCTTTAATGGTCAAGCACAGTTGTTTAGCTGAGATGATATCTCATGACTAAAATAGTTTAGAAGTGTTGTTACTTGATCAATAGTTGTAGGCAACAACAACTATTGATTATCTTAGTGTTAAGCTAAATAAGATCACATGACTTTATATCAGTCAACTGGATTGTGTTTTGTAATCTTTCCTCTTGGACAATTTACTCCCCCTTGTGCCTCTTTTTTTTATTATTATTATTATTAAATAAGGCCTAACATGTTCCCATCTGGCTTTGCATACTTTTATATTACAATTGGAACAATTTCTTGTTTACATCTGTCTTAGCCCCTATACCTATACAATATCTACACGTGTACATGGGGGTAGTCAGTAGGTGGACCAGAGGCCAAATCTGGACCATCAGATGCTTTTGAATGGACCCCAAAATATTTTAATTTATTTATTATCATCATCATCATTGTTATTTTTTAATTGTCTCTGGAGTCTGGACCTTGACTATACCTTTATCAAGAAATTTGGACCTTGAAAAAAAAATGTCTGCCCCAGTATACATGAAAGGTACTAGCTCTTTTTAAATGGCTTTGTGTGATTTTCTTTGTGTATGCTACCATAGTCCCCATAGCAGTAGGCAAAAAGAATCCTGGAGCTCCCCAAAGCTTCTCATTTTCTGTTACATGTAGTTCTGTTTTTGGAAGTGCCATGACAGGCAGCACAGAGCACCGTAGGGCATAGCAGAGCATTCACATGACAATTGCTGCATCATAGTATTGAAATTAACTTTCCGTTGGCTAGGCAGTAACTTTCGGACATCTACAGCACACAGGCAGCCAGAGGCAAACGGATACTGGCAGGATAGGGCGCAAAGATGCCTGGGCTGCAGTTCCCAGCTTCTACTTTCTGTCACCACAGTGTGTGGGAGGGAAAGAATCTCTCAGTAGTAGAAACTTAGGGTATGTCTACACAGCCGACAATAAAGCACTGCTCTGGCAGCGCTTTAACGTGGCTTTGTAGTCACGGCTCCAGCGCTGGGAGAGGGCTCTCCCAGCGCTGTAATAAAACCACCTCCGTGAGGGGAATAGCTACCAGCGCTATCTACACTGCCACTTTACAGCGCTGAAACTTGCATCACTCGGGGGTGTTTTTTCATACCCCTGTGCGAAGAAAGTTTCAACAGTGTAAGTGGAAGTGTAGACAAGGCTTTAGATTACAACTCAATGACTGACATATCCATAAAGTGTGTGATGTCACTATTTCATTACCACTGACAGAAAATGGGTGTGTCCAGAAGGCAAACTTCAAAGGGGAATAAAAGACATGAAAGGATTTTAAAAAAATATATTAGGAAGACTGTAAAACACACCTTACAATCCTCATATGTTAACAAAACTGTAAAAAGAGCTATTATCAGCAGGGGAAAGAAACTTTTGAAGTGATAATCAAGATGGCCCATTATGGACAGTTGACACAAAGGTGTAAGGGTAGGTCATTATGTTAATTGTATCTATTTCCCCTAATTTAGTATTTCCCCTAGTGTAAGTACCCTTACACCTTTGTGTCAACTGTCCGTAATGGGCCATCTTGATTATCACTTCAAAAGTTTCTTTCCCCTGCTGATAATAGTTCCTTTCAATTAATTAGCCTTTTACAGTTGGTACGGTTACTTCCACCTTTTCATGTTTATCTGTATGTATAAATATTTGCTTACTGTGTTCCATTCCATGCATCTGATGAAGTGAGCTGTTGCCCACGAAAGCTTATGCTGAAATAGATTTGTTAGTCTCTAAGGTGCCACAAGTATTCCTTTTCTTTTTGCTGACACAGACTAACACAGCTACTACTCTGAAACCTGTAAAAAGAGCGTTGCAATCTTTATAATTAGCCTACACATATGCAAGATTTCCTGCATAAGTTACTATACACATTTTCAAAATAACTGCTTTTGCATTTCTATTAAAAATTTCACTACATATTTCAAAATGTGCTGTGACTAGCTAATAATTAGATGTACACAAAGTGTCACGTGATTCTGTTGGTAGTTGAAACTTTTATCTGGGGGAGAGGGAAAAGAGAAGTTTTTGAATTAAAAAACAAAAGCACCGATAATTAGTCCCATTTCTTGAACCTGTTTACTCAAACCACAGATTTTGTTTTAATTCTATTATGTATATTTAGTTCTGTTATAAAAACAGGATCATTTTCTCTTTGATTCAAATACATTATTCCATGAATTGTCCTGGGATTTATACACACTTAGGGAACAATATTCCTTCTAATCTTTTAGGTACTTTAAAAAATGGGCAAATTTATTTAACAAAGCTGAAACAAATACAAAAGGTACACCTTCACAAACTCAATTTTTTTTTTAAACAGGCATCCCAATTGACAATGTAGATGATCTATTACATAGTTATATGATAGGGCAGCTGCAGATCATGAACAAGAAACAATGGGAATTGCATGTCCTCCAGCCATCTACATTTTTAGTCTTGTCTACTATTATCCAAAACAAATAACTTTCAAGAGTTATAGTGTTGGTTTTTGGAGCTTTTTAATATGCGGAAGAGTCTTGGCATGAATTTCAGTTTAGGTGGAGCAAAAACCCAACAGCACAGCATAGATTCCAAAGGCTAATTGTTTTAAAAAGTAGAACATTTCTGTCTGGAGGGATGTGGAGTAGGTCTGGGAGGGGGACACCTTACTGATTCCCTCCCTTCCTGTGTTTAATTGTAGTCTGGAGAGAAATTAATTTTTTTGATTTGCCTATTTACCTACCTCACAAGGGTACTCTGATAATTAATTAGTTAATATTTGCACTGTGCTTTGAAAATACAACAGTTAGCATTTCATATTATTATTATCCTCTTAAATCTTGCTATGCATAAATTACATTCATAAAAGAAATATTATTTAATATTCTGGAAAAGGTGTAGCTGAAAGCAAGAACCACTGCATGGCTTTTTTGCCGAGAGTGAAGTGCTTGCAGTCACACTGTTGAAAGTGAGCATTGTGCTGTATGCTTGGTCAGTGTTTTTCCCATTCTTCCTGTACTATTCATTTTAACCGTTAGGAATCTGATCATTTGTGTCTCATAATTGGTCAATAGTGCTCCAGCTCTGCATTTGTCTTCAGGCAGCTTTAATGGACTTCTGTACAACCTCCTTGGCTCATGGAAGGTTTTAGTTCAGTACTTCATTGGCCTCTCTAAATCCTGTTTTTATTGTGACTCTCTAATAAATTTAGCTGGGTTGCAGAAATACCATGCTTTTTTTCTCTCTGTATGTTTTCTTCAGTCATTGAATGGTGGGATGTGGAAGACCTTTTCTTTTGATGATTTACTGTTTTCTGCTGCTTTGCACCATCGTTAGTGTGGCAGGTTTCCAGGGTAGTGGGTGTCTCTTGTCACCAGTTTTTAAAATGCTAGTCTTAGGGTCCTAGGGTTTTAAATCAAAATATTCTAGTTAGACAAATATTAACATGTTATGCAGAGGATTTTAAAGACCTTTTAGATACCATGATGGTATGTGAGGTCTATGAAGTTGAATGGAAATGATTCATTAAAAAACCACAACTATACAGTGCTCATTCTGACTAGGTTTAAGTTCTTTTGAAGAATGATCATTTCATCTGTTAAACAAAGTTGCTGCTTTCAAATCATAGACTGTTATCTGGCAGTTTTGTGAAAGGATCTGGTATTTTGAAAACCATATTCAGTACTTCACTTCAGTACCGGGCAAATTGGTTGAAACTATTATAAAAAACAAAATTGTCAGACACATAGGTGAACATAATTTGTTGGGGAAGAGTCAACATGGTTTTTGTAAAGAGATATTATGCCTCACCAATCTGCTAGAATACTTTGAGGGGGTAAACAAGCATGCGGACAAAGGAGATTTTCAGAAAGCCTTTGACGAGGTCCCTCACCAATGGCTCTTAAGCAAAATAAGCAGTCCTGGGATAAGAGGAAAGGTTCTCTCGTGGATTGGTAACTGGTTAAAAGATAGGAAACAAAGGGTAGGAATAAATGGTCAGTTTTCAGAATGGAGAGAGGTAAATAGTGCCCCCCAGGGATCTGTACTGGGCCCAGTCCTATTTAACATATTCATAAACGATCTGGAAAAAGGGGTAAACAGTGAGGTGGCAAATTTTGCAATGATACAAAACTACTCAAGATAGTTAAGTCCCAGGCAGACTGCGAAGAGCTACCAAAGGATCTCACAAAACTGGGTGACTGGGCAACAAAATGGCAGATGAAATTTAATGTTGATAAATGCAAAGTAATGCACATTGGAACACATAATCCTAACTGTATGTATACAATGATGGGGTCTAAATTAGCTGTTGCCACTCAAGAAAGAGATCTTGGAGTCATTGTGGATAGTTCTCTGAAATCATCCACTCAATGTGTAGCGGCAGTCAAAAAAGCAAACAGAATGTTGGGAATCATCAAGAAAGGGATAGATAATAAGACAGAAAATATCATATTGCCTCTATATAAATCCATGGTACGCCCACACCTTGAATACTGTGTGCAGATGTGGTCGCCCCATCTCAAAAAAGATATATTGGAATTGGAAAAGGTTCAAAAAAGGGTAACAGAAATGATTAGGGGTATTGAACGGCTTCCGTATGAGGTGATATTAATAAGACTGGGACTTTTCAGCTTGGAAAAGAGGCGACTAAGGGGGTATATGATAGAGGTCTATAAAATCATGGGTAGTATAGAGAAAGTAAATAAGGAAGTGTTATTTACTCCTCATAATACAAGAACAAGGGGCCACCAAATGAAATTAATAGGTAGCAGGTTTAAAACAAGCACACGAAAATATTTTTTCACGCAACGCACTGTCAACCTCTGGAACTCCTTGCCAGAGGGTGTTGTGAAGGCCAAAACTATAACGGGGTTCAAAAGGGAGCTAGATAGATTCATGGAAGATTGGTCCATCAATGGCTATTAGCCAGGATGGGCAGGAATGGTGTCCCTAGCCTCTGTTTGCCAGAAGCTGGGATTGGGTGACAGGGCATGGATCACTTGATGATAACCTATCTGTTCATTCCCTTTGGGGCACCTGCCATTGGCCACTATCAGAGGACAGGATACTAGGCTTGATGGACCTTTGGTCTGACCCAGTATGGCTGTTCTTACGTACTTATGCTTATGTTTTCTGTTGCATCCGACGAAGTGGGTATTCACCCACGAAAGCTTATGCTCCAATACCTCTGTTAGTCTATAAGGTGCCACAGGTCCCTTTGTCACTTCTATGTTTTCTGTGAATCATAAAGCAGACTTTGATATTACTGAAAATCTAGACTGAACAGTGTTCCAACGAAATGTCCCCTCTGACATCTACTGAATAGTTTGTTGTTATTAGACAGGACAAGAAAGATGGTAATAATTAGTCTTGACTTGTTATCTCTTTTGCAGAAGGTATGTAGCAATGGAGGCCACTTATATGTGTAGTCGGTGGAAAGTAAATGTATATCTGTTAACACAGAGCAACAAAGAGTCTTGTAGCACCTTAGATTAACAGATATATTGGAGCATAAGCTTTCGTGGATGCATGTGGTGGAAATTTCCAGAGGCAAGTATAAATATGCAGGCAAGAATCAGGTTTTAGATAACAAGGTTAATGCAATCAGGGAGGATGAGGTCCACTGCTAGCAGCTGATCTGGAGGTGTGAACACCAAGAGAGGAGAAACTGCTTTTGTAGTTGGCTAGCCATTCATAAGTCTTTGTTTAATCCTGAGCTGATGGTGTCAAATTTGCAAATACATTCATTCATGCATTGGGTCTACTTTTGAGAGAATGCCAGTGTGTAAGACTATTGACATCACTTATAGAGTAGATTTAGTATTAACGTTCTTTTAACTCTTCAATAATATATTTGTTTATTATTTAAACATAATAAATGGTCATTGACTTCATTGGCCTTGGATCAAGCCTTAATAGGGGACCTCCATTACTAGATCAGTCACTCTAGCACCTTTCTGTATAATTAAATTCACTTAAATATAGAAAGGAATAATGACACATAATAAATTGAATAATTTAAGAGGTTATTTTCAGGGTGGATACAAATCAGTGATTTAAAAAAATTACAATTCTTTAAATTGGATTTTTAATTGAAATTGAAAGTTTTAATTTTGTTATAAATTTTTATTTTTAAAAGTAAAGCTGTTTAAAATGAAATATGAATTTAATACAAAATATGTTAATATATATTCTACTTAAACTCTCTCTCAAAACGTAAATAAAAAATAAATGCTGAATCCATGAGTCTCCATCAAAACTTTGAGCTAGAGGCTGCTTTCCTATATAAAGAATGATGTTTTCCCCCAGATTCTAACTTTTGAGGTCATGCTTCATAAGTATGGCACAATAGAAGGTACACTATAAGGAATTGTTTTGTTTAATGAAAATAAATTGCATATGCTGTTCTGTGTGTTTAATTAAATTCCAGTTACAATCATAATGCATCTTAACACGAATCACAAGCAAAAAGTTAATTATCTAGTAAATAGAAAATGATGAATGATATATTGCTTAACATACTGAAAATGTACAATTAAGGTATATAATTGCTTAAATGAATTTATATAATTATAGTGTACCTTCCTAGTTTGCAAAATGGACTTGCATGTTTAGGTTTATTGTATCCTAAGAATAAACATTTTTTAAATTCCTAACATTTTTTTGTATTGTATTGTTGTGGCAATACATATACAAATTAATGTGCACTTGAAATCTAGTAATTTAAAAAAAAAATAGCTTAAGGGACTACCCAGACCTCCTACCAATTTTTGTGCTTTGACAGCCATACTTTCCTTTTTTTTAAAAGTATTTTTTCCTCTCCTAACACAGAGCAAATTTTAAAAAAGTTTTTCTGTAATTAGTTTGTTACAGTGATCTCTCTCAGATGTTACTTTTTTTTTTACAAAAAGTGATTTTTAAATTGATGGTGTTTCTTTTAAGGTGAACTTGGTAATTGGACTTTCCGGAAAATCCTGTTTTCCCCAGAAAATAATATATTATTAATACTTGTTCTAGTGTGGCTCTGTGGATATAGTCTTATAGTTTCCTTTGTTTTACTTATAACATAAGTATTCATACACTGTAACCTCTTTCAGATAGGTTCTGTGCCTTTGCTTATTCGGTGATGTGCTTACCGTGTGTTATAGTGCTCCGGGAAAATAAATACTTATAACAAATTGTGTTGTCTCAAGACTGCACCCTGTGGTGTTCTTCCATCTTTTGTTTAAAATAGTCCAACCAAAAATAAGATTATAATAGCCATATTTGAAAACATAAACTGAATTTTGGAACAGAAAATATAACCTGCCTCTTTTTTTAAACAAATCTGATCAAATATTACTTCACATCAGAACAGACTCAGTTTAAAAACACCCTGAAAAATACCACATGCTATTTTTGAAAGGGAGTCTGTCTTAAGGTTTTTCAGATTGAAGAATCTTGCTTTCCTGAATGAACAACCAGTAGTCTCTGCCCCTCCAATGGGCCTGCCGTTTTCATAACGGAGAGAAGAGGCTGTTCTCACAGCATACTACCTCTATAGCAGGGAGTGGTTCTCCGTACCATCCCCTGAATATCACCGTTGCAGCCAATCCTGATGTCAGAGACATGTGTAGCTTCAACAAATAGTTCTGGTAGCATAACATTCATTTAATAATATATTTGATAAATTTTGTGATATGTAACAAAAAAATTAAATCTAAAGTATATGTATGTGTACACACACACGCACGCACAAATGTATAACATCCAGGTGTGGCTCTGCGGTACCCTACCTCAGTTTTTCTTTTCTTTAGGGCTCTGAATAAACTCCACACGTGGGTCAGTGCTGGAGTTGTGGCTTGGCCCTGTGGCCAAATCAGGAACAAACTTAACCCCTTCCAGGGGTAGCTAAAGTCCAACTAAAGAGTCCCAACAAACAAAAGGTTCTTTTGTGCTTCAGGGGCTTCTCTTCAGTCTGCCCTCGGGGCTCTGTTCTCAGCCCGCACTCGGCCCCCAGGCTGATTCCTGCGGAGTACTATTCTACTTGGCTCAGGGCCTTCTGCAGGAGCTAGCCTGCCTGCTCACTTCCTGTGGCTCCACTCCCAGACTGATCTCTTTGGCTTTTTATAAGACCCAGGAGTCCATTAAAGCATCAGTTGACTCCCTTAGCCCCGCCCTCCCAGCTAGGAAGCAGCTAATTAATTGTGGCACAGATGGGGCTGACTCCATCTCCCCTAAAAGGGCCAGTCACCCTGTGACGTGAGAAATAATTCATGAATATATGTTAGTATATTTGCAAGAAGTTTCAGAGGGGATATTCGCAAATAGGTTATTTCGATCATTTGCTCATTGTGTTAGTTACCAGTCCTGAAGCCAAGTCTGTGTGTGGATGCCTGCATTTGCATGCAGTGCCCAGTAACTTCAGTGGGCATTGTCCATGCAGAGCTCCTTGCAGCAGGGTCCATAATTCTAGGATTGTCTGATGTTCTAATTCCCTGCCTGTGAACTTGCATCTTAAGAAGCTTTCATCCCATGACCATGCAAAGTTCCTATTTGAGCTATTTTATTGCTGATTTGTAATGGTCAATACTATGATGTTGATATAGTTTGACAGTGAAGGGAGGGTTAGGAAACTGAACATTTTCTCTGAGTTTAGAGCTGGTGTCGGCAACCTTTCAGAAGTGGTGTGCCAAGTCTTCATTTATTCACTGTAATTTAAGGTTTCACGTGCCAATAATACATCTTAACGTTTTTAGAAGGCCTCTCTCTCTCTAAGTCTATATTATATAACTAAACTATTGTTGTATGTAAAGTAAATAAGGTTTTTTAAATGTTTAAGAAGCTTCATTTAAAATTAAATTAAAATGCAGATCTTATCAGTTTAGTGTGATCCTTGCCCTTGGCTTTTCCTTGCTGAGTTTTCCAATGTCCCCAGACCAGCAGCAGAGCGCCACTGAAAATCAGCTCGCATGCCGCCTTTGGCACGCGAGCCATAGGTTGCTGACCACTGGTTTAGAGGAACCTTAGCCTGTTGAGAAGTGAGCCTTCTTTTTCCTTTATAGGTCACAGTGAGTATTGCTTCAAGGCTCTACAAGATGTTTTACAGACTCTTCCACCCAGACACAAATAAGGTATTTTGTTTTGTGTTGCTTAGAAGGTTGGTGATTATTGACAGATAAATTTGTATTGCTTTAGTGCTGGGGTTCTCAAGCTTTTTCTTTCTGAGCTCCCCCATAACATGCTATACAAACTCCAGGGCCCAGTGGGGAGGAGGGTATCAGGGATGAGGGGCGGGAGGCTCAGGCATAGGTGTAGTTTGACTTCTATTTTGGGTGGGCAGGGGCCAGCGGGGCTCGAGCCAGCTCTGCATGGTGGGATCTGGAGAGTGAGCACCACCTGCACCCCCAATTCACCTCAGCAGAAGTTATAACCAAAGCTTAGCTCAGCTCAAAAAGTTTGCAAACCGCTCAGGGTGCAGGCAGGGGGGTAGCTAGGGGCTGTGTGCGAGTAGGGAGGGTAGCTTGGGGTGCAGGGAGAGGGGTAGCTAGAGGCTGTGTGCAGGCAGGGGAGTAGCTCAGGGTGCAGGGAGAGGGGTAGTTAGGGACTGTGCAGGCACGGGGGTAGCTAGGGGCTGTGTGCTGGGAGGGCTCCCCTGTGGTCCCTGTTCCCTGAGCGCTTTGCCAGCCACAGACCCAGGTCCCCCCACCCAGGTGGCTCTTACCGGCTGTGTGAGCAAAGGGTGCTGACTTCCCTGCTCTTGCACTGTAGTTTCAGGGGGGCAACACCCCCAAGTTCCCCCCATGCCTCCCCAACTCTGCCCATGGGCTCAGGGCTTCTACCCTGTGGGGAGCACCAGGGTTCAGGGGTCTGGAATTCAGCCCTGCTGCTCCAGGCTTCAGCCCCGCAGGGGGCGCCAAGGATCAGGGCTTCAGCCCTGCGGGAGGTGCTGGGGCTTGGGATCTGGGCCCCCCCTGGAATGGTTTGCGGACCCCCAGAGGGCCGCAGACTTCCTGTTGAGAACCGCTGCTTTAGTGGAATACGTTTGAGATTGCAGTAGGCGATCATAAACTGAAACCAAGGTCTCTATCCTTCCTGTTAGTTGCTCAGAACAGACCAAGATGTGATTTTAGGGCCCAGTTCTATGTTGAGCACCCTCAACTCCTGTTGAATTCAAAGTCCCTTTTGAAACTTGGTACTGTGCAGGACTGGGACCGTAATCACCAGCACTTAACTGGATTTTACATGTCCTGTAGTCATAGGATCAAATTCTATCCTAAATTACAGTCCTTGTAATTGAACAATGCTGCCTGGTGTGTAACACAGAGCAGAGTATGGGGCCTGATCCAAAGCCCACTGAAATCAGTGGGAATCTTTCCATTAATTTCAGTGGACTTTGGATCGGGCCCATGGTTCAGAAAGTGTTATTACCACTTTAAAACCCAGGTCCTGCAGAGATCCATGTATATAGAACCTCATGCCCAAGTGGAGTTGCATGGACTTCAGTGGGTCTCATGTGGGTTCACACAAGATCAGAGCCTTAAATTCCTAATTTTTCTTTTAATAATTGTGCTAGGGAATAGTAAGAATTATACAATACAACAAACAACTCTCCTAAAGTACATACAGTAAAATTTAAATTTTTCAGTTACATTGTCTCTTGTTATTTGATACGTGACTCTGCTTTCTTTTATGTATTGCTTCCACATATATCACTCCTTGTTTTTAAACAGATTTTAACATTTTTACATCGGGGTATCTCTAATTTATCTCTGAGTTTTTAAATCAAGAAACTAAGTATACAATTTATCACTGCGGAAGATAAAGGAGAGTTATCTACACAAATAAAGATGTATTGTAGGAGTCTGAGTTAAAGTACATACTTTATTTAACTAAGATAGGAATGGTCACCACATACTGTCCAATCAGATTGTTTGGTAGAACCCTTCGTAATTGTAAGTTTCTGTAGTTGCATGCTCTGCTTATGGGTGTACTGTAGGGGGTGGTCCAGTGGTAATCAACACAAGTGAAGTGCTTTGTATATAGAGTTTTCTTGCTGTTATCTGCCTAAGCTCCCTAGTGTTTGTGTTGGAGTGTTCTGTTTAGCTGCTAATGGGGCCTTTATTCAGGCAAAATTTCCATTCACTTTCATGGGAATTTTGCTCAAGTAGGGGCTGCAAATTGTGGCCTAAAATGTTGTAACTAATTTTGACAGTGCTGTATCAGAAAAACAATTCAGATCCACAGATAACAGATGGAGAACCTCATCAAAGTGGGATCAGTCAGTTTCTGAAATAAATTCACTGTGGCTTTTCCCATTTAAATTACGCCAGGTTTCCTGAATATGCTTTCATGGAGATTGTATCTGCTGTGAAGGCTCTTAGTCTCTGCCAAATCAAGATCTCTTTTGATCTTTGAAGGTGTATGTTTACAGTACATTTCAGCAGCTGGAAAATTATGTGAAGAAAGCTTGATCATTGGTGTTTGGGGAGAGTGATTGCAAACTGACTGCTAGATATTGCAGAGGCTTAATCAATCTCTCATCTTCTCTCACCCACACATTCTTACACATGCTATATTAAAGACTGCTTCTGTCCTAACATTAAAAGATAAGAGGTTCACACTTTATGGAGCTTTATACAAAATGCATTACAAACACAGACTGAGTGTGCTTTTAAAAAAGCAGTTCAGGTGACACCCTAAAGTTCCCCTCTGTGTTGTGTGCCTGAGGTGGGTTTCAGCCCAGCGAACATAATTTTCCTGATGCCCTAAAATGTGGCAACCCTATGATATTTTCACTCTCTGAAAGCTTCTTGTCATTCATTCTGGAATTAACTTCAGAATGCTTTTAAGACAGTACATATGTGTAGAATATCTGAATCTTTCTCTGGGTGTAGGCATCCCTTCAAATATCACAAGTTTCATGAGCCCGGATGGAAATTATTTTTATTTATTTTGTGTGTTGTTTTCCTGACCTAATCCTTTTGGGAGCATCTGAGACAAAGGAAAGGGGAGTTTCCTTCTCTCTCATTTTCTCCTAGGAGTACATCAAGCCAATCCTGGCACTAGAGAGCAACAGATATACTCCTCCAATTTATTCATCACAACAGGAGTGTATAGCCAATGTGAAGTCTGTCTCACAAACCAGAAGAACTTCTTTAGCCAGTCATGCGTGTGACAAAGTCTCAAAAGAGAGAGGCCATGAAAGAGACTATAAACCGACTAGTTAATATTGTAGCTCTGGTTTCTATTGTTTTCACTCTGGAAAGTAAATCCAGAGTAGATTTTATTCTTTCTCTGGCCCTAAAGAATTGAGAGTGCGTAAAAAGGATTGTCATTTAAAGAAACTTGTTGGCATTCTGAAGCAAGTCCATTTCCAAATGGAAAGCCTGAGATTCTTTTACAAAGCCTTTCAGCCTGAGATTTGTTTCGCCTCTGTTTACTGATGCATCTTTTCATATGTCATTTCACCGATGCTAAGAGAAAATGATCAGATTTTCAACATATCATTGTGGTATTTAAGCAAAGGTGACTGCAGTTTGTTATCTTACACTACAGCAGTTGTACTTAAGCTATACAGTGCAGATATTCCCTTCAAAAGTATGTAGCATTTATGAAAATATAATGATCTTCTTAACTCTGACTGACTTGGTTCAGTCTACTCTGATGTGGTTACATCTGCCATTCAGAAACTTCATTGAACTAATCCCTGTCTGGAGCAGATTGTTGAGGTTTAGAAGTTAAAGGAATGAATAACTTTTTTCTTTTCTGTGCAGTGTGTAGTATATTAATTTGCTGGGAAGAGAAGTGGCAGGTTGGGCAGTACTGTTCCAGTGAAGAACTGTTGTCAGAATAGTCTGGATGCCAACTCAGCCTATTACAATATTGATCTGTTGTTTGTTCTTTTGGAAGCAAATTGTGATTTAAGCTATTTCATTGGGGGAGTGTGTGTGCGTGGAGTGCAATACCTGTAAGTATTTTGTTGTTGTTATCTAATAGATAGTGTAAACTTACTCTCAAGGTTTTTACTCAGCTGTGAAAACAGGAAGTGGATAGTATAATGTTACACACTTTTGGTATTCTGCCCAAGAATTAAGCTACATGAGACTCCAAGTTTTGGATACTTCTCTGTTAAATTGAGTAATTTCAGTCTTCTTAAAGTGCACTGGCTTTCATTACGGAGCAGTATGCTGAATATATTTACTATTAGATACAAACTTCCATCAGATAGGCTTTATGATTCAGTAAATGTACCCTACATGGTAGAGGCCAATTTAAATTATCATGACTTGCTGTTTAAGCCCCAAAATTGTACTATGCACTGTGTATAAACAAAGATGCATTTCCTATCCTGAGAAATTCACAATTTAAGAAGGCTCTTATTAACTGAAAAGGCAAAACAACCCTAAAATAGTGCTATTCATCCATTTTCAAAATTGATTTAAAAAAAGTGAATATTAAGTATTACTTATTTAGGTTGGACATTTTTTTAATTGTGTAAAATTACACCTCAGGATTGACCTATCCAGACTTAGAGCTGAGTTGTGTAGATGAAAATAACTTTTTACTACTTTATATATCAGTAACATCTATTATCTGAGGATCTCATATTGCGTTTCAAATATCAATTAATTTAGCCTGAGAGGTAGGTATGAAGATTAACATTTCCATTTTACAGATAGGGAAACTGACACATGGAGCACTTTCATCACAAAACCAGTCTTCCTCTTCTATAATAATTCATAGCAAGGCATTACTTCAGTTTCACACCATTGTAATTTATATTTCGCCCCCCCTCCCAGTACTAATCTTAACTCTTCCACTGACTCATTAAGTGATCGTAGTCAAGTCACTTAACCTCTCTGCCTGAATTCCCTCTTTTTTTTCATGGAGGACAAGGAACCAAGAAGTGCAAGAATCTGGTTTTGATTCTTAAAGCTATTGATTTAAAAACCTTGCACTTCTTAAAAATAACAGCAATAAAATGTACAATTAATTTTGAAAAGTGGTCTCTTTAAATACAGGGACACTTAAAAATAGTTTCGTCTTTAAAAGTACCGATTTTAATAATTTTGTAATTGTTCAGTGTTTAACTGCTGTACAGTTTAGGGAGTTGTGAAAAACTGCACTTTTAGCTCCCATTAACAGCTTCTGAAACTTACTAGAGTTCTAATGATTCTTCTCACTGCACTCGTCTCTGTTTCTGTTCCCACTGGAAACAGATGTGAAATTGGTGAAAATGGGACGAAGTGCTTTAAAATAATCCTCTATATCGCATACCAATCCAGTCCACGGCTGCTATAAAAGCAATGAAGGCGGACCCCTCTCACTTACCTTCAGATTAGAACGATATGGCCTCAAACTGCCCAGGTAACAACTAATCTTGGACTCGGGAGGATGCAAAGCAGACCAATGTGCTGTTGACGTGCAGCCAATTTAACTGAGATTTTTAAGATGTCATCTTATTGATTTTTATGCTTATCAGTATAACATGGTAAACAAGTGAAGTTTATAGCATAATGCATAATAGGCCTTGTAGTTGCAAAGGGAGAGTAGAAAAAAATAAGGAAGAGTAAATTAGCGGATAGATTGCAATATTCTATCCTTCTGGCTTAATTTTACACAAAAGAATGTGCTTTAGTCTTCAGTAGATGGAGTGAAGGAGGGATGGCAGAGAAGTTTATGGATCATAATAAGACATCTCGAGGTCAGATTCTTTTCCTGCACTTGAGATTCATAGCCTGCAGTGATGACTGCACAATTATGCTAAATGAGGGAAAACTTGAAAACTCTGTAACGTGTGAGAAGGAGAATTCCCCAACTTCATAATTGAAATTTCCGCTGCCCTAATCTCAGCGAAAAGGGGGACTCTCTTTTAACATTACACATAAAGGAAAAAAAGCTAGTATATGGCAGCATAAATATACTTTACAGTAACTCCTTGCTTAATGTTGTAGTTATGTTCTTGAAAAATGTGACTTTAAGTGAAACAATATCAAGCAAATCCAATTTCCCCATAAGAATTCATGTAAATGGGGGAGGTGGGGGGTTAGGTTCCAGGGAAATGTTTTTCACCAGACAAAAGACATTATGTACATATACAGTATAAGTTTTAAACAATTTTAAACAAACTGTAATACAGGTATAAGTTTTAAACAATTTAAAACAAACAATTTAGTATAGTACTCAGCAATGATGATTGTGAAGCTTGGTTGAGGTGGTGGAGTATATAGATCAGCGACGTAACAACGAAATAACGTTAACCAGAATGACGTTAAGTGAGGAGTTACTGTACATTATAGTATTATTGCAATAGCTTTCATAGTATTTTAGTCATTGCGCTCAATTGCATATGTTCAGAGAGAATACTTGCACCTTCTTATTCACAAGGTAGAATCACTGAAGGACAATATAAATGCCGTTTTTTCTGTAAAGTTAGAAATCAGCCCCGTCAGAGACCTGATCTTCAGGTCTCTTCATCTTCATCCCCCATCTACTCCATTATAGTCCTTGAACTTCACTGTTATCCGATTGTGTATTACTGTATTTCCTTCATCAGAAGATTTGAAGGCTAGCTGGGTGTAAATATTTTACATTAAACTAATTGATTATTTCAGGGGAATACCACAAGGTATACCTTAAATATTATAGTGATAGTCACCTATAGAGGAAGGAGGGCCCTTCATTCCAGTGGCTTTAGACCTGCACTGAAATAATTGGTGTGTTTCTTTTACGGACTCTAGCTGGGATTTTTCAAAAGAGCCAATGGGAGTGGTGTCCAAATCCCATTCAAATCAGTGTGGGCATCTAAGTGCCTTAGCCTCCTTTTGAAAATCCCAGCCTATATTCCTGCAAGCAGGTTCGTGTGTGTGATCTTAACCCGTGATCCTGATAGTCTTTACTCAAACCAGCAAGTGTAATCAACTTTGCCTCTCATCCAGTTAAACTGATTTGCTAGAGAGCATCGTCTTCTCCTTGACCCAGCTCTCAGGCTGGGAGATGTTTGTGTTGGTTTCTTTGTCCTTTCAGTTTACCTTTCTAGGTTGTCCCTGCACAGAGTACTGCAGCTTTTTTAACCCACTAGCAGCTCATCCACTTGTACTATTGCTGCCTATATAATGTTTCAACTTTTTAGTTATTTCCCTCAAAAGGGCCAGTTCTAGAGATTGTAGAGTTTGTAAATTTGACTTTGGCAAAAATGATTTACTCTGTGGATCTCATATGCTCCTTGGCACAATAAGTAGTGTGCAAGATGCATGTGTTTTGGCAGCATAGAGGGTTTATAATTAAATAAAACTTTAAAATAAAATCCAGTGAACTTCAGACACGTTGGCCTCAGTTGTCTGATCAGGCTCTACTCAGTTAAAGAACTACCACTGCATGGCTGCTTTTCCTAAATCAAATTTGCACTTGCCTGTGTAATAGTCTAATAAGTTGCTAGAGGTATGTAAGGGATTAGAGTTAATGTCTGGACTTTGATTCAGTGCCTCTGAGATGGTGAAGGCTGGGAATGCTTCAGAAGCAGCAGCAGCCTCAGCTCTGTCCAGAGCCAAGTATCTTTCTCTAACAAACCCTCCAAATGACGCAGGTAAGCAGCATCAATAATATTTCCAGACGAAGGCATATCTTGCCTTCAGCTAAAGGGAGAATTGTCACACTGTGCAGCCAGTGAAGATAGGGAAATTTTAAAAGAGGTTTATGGTAGCAGCACTGGCTGAATAATGTTGGAGAGACTCAAAGTTCATGTTAGATAAATAAAAATAATGACTATTCAGCATTTTGCATTTTCAGAGTCTTGTAATTAGTGAGCACTCTTATTAGGTAGAGAAGTAGAAGTATTCCCATATTATAGATGGAAAAACTGAAACAGAAGTTAAATCACTTGCTGAAAGCCACATAGTAAGGATTTGTCTAGATCGGACATTTTTCCAGTTACATCATTATAACTGCACCAATATACTTAACCCACTATAGTTGTACTATGAGGGTCATGGGACTTGGACCTGAGGCTGCAGGCAGGAGGAACTTCCATGCTGCCATCAGAGCCTCAGTCAACACACCATGCCTCCTGGGAGACCACTCACTGTGAGGAGTGTTGCCTACAGTAGAGATGACTGGCAGACCGTCCTATGACCTCTGATTGGCCCAGCCCTACTATTTAAGCTTGGAGGGAATACCAGGAAGTCATCTGTACAACAAGCCTAACCTGCTGCTGAGACAGACCCCACCTTGTTCCTGCTCCCTTGCCTTGTTCCTGATTTTTGCCTCCTTGCCCATCCCTCTGGTCCCTGGTTATTGACTCTGGCCTAACCCTGGGCACTAGTTTCTAACTACTGATGCTGGCTTGACCCTAGGCTCTGATTCCCCAGTCATTGACCTTGACATGACTCTTGGATCCAGAGCTCAGCTACTGACTCTGGCAGAACTCCACAGACCTGACCAACCATGCCCCAGTTCCTGACAATACTAGTATAATTCCCTATGTAGACAGCCTTATTTTGGAAGGAGTGGCTTTTTATTTTCTGTCTTAGCTTATACTACTTCCAAAGTGATATAAGCTAAACTAGGAAAAGTCACACTTATGCCTAATATCAGGGACTTATACCCGGGGCTGATGAGAGTGGGGAAATGGGAACAATTGTACCAGGGCCTTGAGCACATACCCACTCCACCCCGAAACACCTGTAATTTGGGGTAAAATGAGAGAGCGTGAGTGGGGCCCCAATGAACAAGATGGACTAGTGCCCCAAATTTCTCTTGATGGGCTTGTTTTACCTGTATAACTCTAGCACAGTGGTCTCCAACTTTTTTATGCACAAGATCACTTTTTGAATTTAAGTGCAACCAAGGATCTACCGGGCCCTTCCCCACGGCCCCGTCCCTTCCCTGAGGCCCCACCCCACCCCACTCACTCCTCCTCCTCTTCCCCTCCATCGCTCACTTCCTTCCACCCTCACTCACTTTCACCGGACTGGGGTAGGAGTTGGGGTTCAGGAGGGGTATGTGGTGCTGGCTCCAGGAGGGGGGGTCAGAGCTGGGGCAGGGGGTTGGGGTGCAGAAGGAGGTATGGGGTTCTGGCTCCAGGAGGGGGCAGGGCTGGGGCCCAGGGCTGGGGGTAGGGGTGTGGGCTCCCGTCGGGCTGCACTTACCTCGGGCGGCTCCTGGGCGCTGCCGCGGCGGGGCTAAGGGAGGCTCCCTGCCTGCCCTGGCCACACGCCACTCCAGGAAGGGGCCAACGTGCTCATGTGGCCCCTGGGGGGGGCACATGGCTCTGCGCGCTGCCCCCCTCTGACGGCACTGCCCCCGCAGCTCCCATTGGCCACAGTTCCCCGTTCCCAGCCAATGGGCACTGCCGGGGCGGTGCTTGCAGGTGGGAGCAGTGCGTAGAGGGAGACCCCTGCCCCCACCTCCTCTCGAGCTGCGGGGGCGTGCTGTCAGCTTCCGGGAGTGGCGTGGGGCCTGGACAGGCAAAGAGCAAGCCTGCCTTAGTGGCAGCCCTGCTGTGCCACCATACTTTTAGTGGCCAGAGATCACCATTGATCGGTTGGTGACCACTGAAGTTTAAATTCACACTTTACTCTGTACTGATATACGTTCCCCATATTGACAAGGCCTGAGTCAGTGGCATAGCTCGGATTAGAACTGTGAGGGCCAGATTCTCCTCTGCATTACAATTATGTTAAATATGGAGTATTACTATAGTGCCTAGGACCCAGCTTTGCTGATATTAGCAGAGATACAAAGTGTTCAAATTGAGGACCAAGTTGTCCACCTCCTAGCTGAGGCTCAACCCATTAGACCACACACAGACGTACATAACTATAAAGTTTGTGGTGAGCAAGCTGCTCTTTGTTTAGGTAATAGTCCTGAAGCCAGTGAGTAAAAAGAGAACGTTAACTGAAGCATATATTTTTTTCTTAATATACGATTTTTTAAAACATGTGTTTCTTTATTCTTTTGAAGATACAGCAGAGTGAAATCACTTCCTCTAGTAGTAGAGTTTGCAGTTTGGCATTTCCTTTGGTTTCCTTCCTGGTTGAGACAGACAAATAATTCTTCAAAGCTTCAAGGTTACTTGATGACGTAGAAAATATTTTCACTTATAGAACAGTACACATTAGAGATGGAGAAGACCTATTAAATCATTCAGTCGTTTTCTCTGCCAATCCAAGACTGTTTTGTGTAGTACATTTTGTGGTATGTTATCCAGTCTAGTTTTAAACATTTCCAGCCCTTGGGAAAACTATTGCACAGTCCTCCTACATTTTTTGTCAGGAATCTTTTATGGTTCCTTATTCTGAATATTATTTTCCTTAATTTCATCCCAGTATCCTTATTTATATCCTCTTGTGCCACTCTAGCTATATTTAATTATATAATATTTTTATTTTTTTCAGAGACTTTGATTTAAAATAAAATTGATAAAATATTATATATTGTTGTGTGTGCATGTACAGATGTGTTTTAGATGAGACACAATACCAAAGTTCCTGACCTTGCACTCTTTGTACCAGAAAGGGTTTTAGTCTCAGTGTGCTGGCCAGATTTCAATTTAGATAATTACATTCAGCCACCAGGAAATTCCTCTTGGATGATCATATTCATTTTCCATCTTAAACTGTTGCTACTTTGGCCGCTGCATTTCTCCCCAGATACGTTTGAATTTCAGTGGTGCACACAGAGATACTACGTAGCAGAACTGGACAGCAGTGAATTAGGACATAACAAAACTTGGCTTAGTGAAGAGACGTTCCATTGTATTTAAGAGCAAATTCGTTCTTTTTATAGTTAAGGAAAATGATGCTTGGGGTGACGTTTAACTTAATCTGCAAGCCGGTTCCCCGGTTAAGTGTGGTACTGAAAGAGAATTAGCACCACCCTCTAGACCAATGGTCTCTAACCTTTTTATGCACAAGATCACTTTTGGAATTTAAGTGCAACCCAGGATCTACCCCCGCCTCTTCCCTGAGGCCATGCCACGCTCACTCCATCCCTCTCTCTCTCACCTTCACTTTCACTTGGCTGGGGCAGGGGGTTGGGCTTCGGGAGCGGGTGCGGGCTCTGGGCTGTGGCTGAGAGGTTAGTCGGAGGGGGTTCCGGGCTGAGCCTGGGGCACCAGAGGGGGTATGGGGTACAAGCTCTGGGAGGGAATTTGGGTGCAGGAGGGGGCTCCGGGCTGCGGCAGAGTGCTGGGATACAGGATGGGGTACAGGGTGCTGGCTCTGGGAGGGGGCTCAGGCTGGGGGTTGAGGGTATGGGAGGGGTGAGGGCTCCAGCCGGGCAGCACTTACCTTGGGTGGCTCCCAGGTGGTGGCGCAGCAAGGCTAAGGCAGGCTCCCTACGTTGCTCCCAGAAGCAGCCGGCACACCCATGAGGGGAGAGACACATGGCTCCATGTGCTGCTCCTGCCTGCAAGCACCGCCCCCCGCCCCCATTGGGTGCAGTTCCCTGTTCCCAGACCAATGGGAGCTGCAGGGGTGGTGCTTGCATGAGCAGCACGCGGAGACCCCAAGACGTGCTGGCCGCTTCTGGGAGCAGTGTGGGGTCAGGGCGGGCAGAGAGCCTGCCTTAGCCCCGCTGTGCCGCCGGACTTCTAGCGGCTGGAGATCACAATAGACTGTCAGAGGCTCCAGGATCGACCAGTCAGTCATGATCTACCAGTTGGTGACCACGGCTGTAGACCTTGACAGCACTGGTCGTAGGGTGAAGATACTCCTCAAAAGCACAGAACGTGAAAGGACATCCTTCTGAGATTTCTTCAGCCTATATGTAGAGGAACTGTGCAGAAAGTGCCTCCTCCAGAGGTGTGGGAGCAGGGCCGGGCCAAGGAAGTTTTGCACCCTAGGCGAAACTTCCTTGCACCAGCCCTTCGCCCCCCGCCCCCGGGAACTCAGCCCCCACCCGTCCACGGGGAGCTCAGACCCCCCACCCGCAGGCCTCAGGAGCTGAGAGGGGAGCTGGGAGGCAGGGTGGCGGCTCGCCGCGGCTGCCTCCCGACTCCAAGCTCAGCGGCTGAGCGTGGGGCAGGGGGGCGGCTCGCTGCAGCTGCCTCCTGGCTCCCCGCTCAGCAGCTGAGCATGGGGCAGGGGGGCGGCTCGCCGCGGCTGCCTCCTGGCTCTGGGAGGCAGGGGGGCAGCTCGCCGGCTGCCTCCCAAATCCTGGCGCCCTAGGCGACTGCCTAGGGTCGCCTAGTTATAGCACCGGCCCTGTGTGGGAGGGAAGGGGGACAGGAGCAGGGTCTGAGGATCCTACACTTGCCAGGTCTTTGAACCACAGTGAACATTTGTCTTTTGCACGAGAGTCACCATACAGCTTTTCTGTCTCTGTGTGTTTTTATGTCTGTATAACAGTACCATTATATATGGGTTGTAAAGACCTTTGAGATTCTTCTGATTGCAATGTAAATTGCTAAGAAAGGGCAGTTGAGCATGACTTAAATTCTTATTCCATTCACTTCTCCCAGCCCCTAAATATTGGAACCTCAGGCTCTCTAAATGAAACTAAGCTGCTTGAAAATCAGTAACACAAGAGAGAGAAAAACCTTGTATTAAACATTTTGCACCAAATATTTAGTTATGGGTGCTGGAATAGAGGCAACACTGGAGACAGTAATCTAAAGAAATCCCAATGGGAAAATTGTTACTCCAGAGCAGGGGTTTATGGGAATTCTAATGGTCTCACTTATTTTGGTCCTTTTATATCTGTTCTCAAAAGTTTTAGTTTCCTGTGTTATTGGGATAATTTAAATGATTATCCTACCCAGGAAAAGAAGAAAGTTGTATAATATATCTATAAAAGTTTAGATTATTATAAGTAGAGCCCTGTGTGTATACAAAATTTTTATCTGCATCCAATCCGCAAACATGGTCCATGGATATAAAGTGGATATCCGCAGATTTGTAGGGCTCTAATGATAAGTTACCAGTATTTTAAACATGTTTCTTGTCATTTTAAATATGACACTTTTACTCCTATCCTGTTAGCAGACATTGATTGAAAAACATGGGGAGCAGGAGGAAATCTGCTTGTTAGCTTTGGGCTGAGATGAGCCAAGGTTCTTGTTTAAAGAAAACAGTAAAATAAAAACTGTTTTAGCACACAGCACTCAGTTTGTTAGTACGTCACCGTTTCCTGGCTTGAGCAGTCAGCCCCCAAGGTCAAAGAAGTCTCTGATCGAAGGTTGAAAAATAGTTTGTTTGCTTGGCCCTTTCAAGAAAGTAACACTACAAGTTAATGTGTTTCAGAGTAGTATGTCTGAATGAAACATTTTATTCTGGGATAGTTATATAACTAAAAGGAGCGGGGGGGGGGGGAACAGATACAAGTACAGGTTTCATTTAAAGCAGGGGAGTCTAACCATTTTCCATCAGAGAATCAAATTAACAACATACCAGGACCACTCCTACATTTGCCTGAACTGGAGCAGTTTGGAGTCCCTCTCATTTTGATACAGAGATGTGACTACAGAATCTAGGGAGCCATCTTAATCCATGTGGGTCAGAATTCCATATTAAAGATGCGGGAGCTACTGGTTGCTTTGTACAACTCTGTTCTTCAGTTGGCTGGGGGGTCAGCTAGCTCTGATGTACTGTAACCCTAATTTTCTGTAAATATAATTTCCCCCTTTAGTTTAAAAAACCTGTTAATGTGTAGTGTTAGTTTGAAGAATATTTTTTTTGTTAAGACTAAAGCTTAGGAACATCTGTTCATGGGCTGACAACCGATGTATTAACTTTGTGAATTAAACTGCCTGCTCTTCATTATTCTGCTGAAGCTAGAGGGCTGGGGAGAAAAAGCCTACAATTTGTGTAAACTGTCTGAGGGGGAGAATTGTCAGAAGACGTCTTTAATGAAGCTATTTGATTATAATTAGTTTTACAATTTTAGCATTCAAATATGTAGCATTATGTTATAAAATGGGGTTTATTAGAAGAGACAAGGAACTATTAAAATGGTTGTGAACATTTAAAATACTTACAAACTGATTTGGCCCCAGGCAGGCAAACACTTATTTACATGCTTAACTTTGCTACCGTGAGTAGTTCTGCTGAAGCCATTGATGCTATTCATATGCTTAAAGTTAAGTGATTACATAAGCGCTTGCAGGATCGGGGTCCAGTGTTCCTCCTGTACTGTTTTGCATTTTGTTTCATTCTGCTGTTAGGCAGGGCTAAATTCTGCCCTTAGATACAGGAGTATGGGAATCCTGTTGTCATCACTGGGAACTGCTTGCATGTATCCAAAGGCAGGGTTTGGTCCTAACCTTTACAGTGTTTTCTTGACTAATTATTTTTTTAATTTATTTATTTATACAAAGCCATTGTAAACCTAGAAGTGAAGAAATCCTTTTACAGTGGAAGCTTTCTTGAGAGAGAGAGAGCACAAAGAACAACAACAAACCCCTATGTCCAACTCACTGGCCTAATGTCTTCCAAAAATATATCTGTTTTAAATCTAATAGCTGACTTGTGATTTGCTAATACAAGCAATAGATTGTCTCCATTAGGTTAAGTTTGAAATATTCTGCGAAAAGGAAAAATAACCTCTATCATTGTTAAAATGCAAAATTTTGGACATGGAGTAGAGTATAATGTAATTTTATGTGCAGAAAAAAATATTTTTGCTTCTGTAACTTCAGGGCACATACATATGTTGCTTTAACTAATGATGATTCCATGCATTACATTTTGAACCTAGCTTCCCTTTCTTGATGCCTGATATTAATCTAGAAACCAGAAATATTTTAGCTGTGATTACACTGGAAGGGGAAAAGGACAGGAAATACTGGGAAATGCATTTATTTTCCCAATCCAATTGACTTGTTGTTGCTGAAGGATGTAATTCAGATAATGATATTGGTGGCACAGGACTACTGCAGTAGAATTTCCACTTCACTTATGTAAGAATATTTCAGTCTTCTCTTCAGCTTCTGCATCAATATGGCGCACACAAAAAGTGCTGTTTCACTCTGTCCACACAGATCTACAGCATTTTAAACATGCCTGAATCAGTCAAGAAACATTGCATGTGTAAGGATTGATCAGTGAGATAAAACTATTGATTTCTCAAATTGAATTATGTTGTTGTTCATGGAATGTGTGTGTATGTATTTGGCATATACAGTGTATGGTTATTTTACTGTGTTGTTGTTGTTTGGTCTCAATGTCAGATTTGAACCTTCATCATTTTACCCTGCCACTGGTTCCTATTTCGAGATAATACTGTTCAGTAATATAACATTAATACAGATATATGTGCAGCAGCCAGAACCTTAGAAACCTACTGTGTTGTCGATATTTCAGTGGAGTATTGGATAAATTAAAGACCAGATGGTATAGACAAAGGGCACAGATTCTCCTCCCCTTTCTTTTTTATCCACTGTGAATTAAGAGAAATGTAGAGAAATTGGTTCACTTTGTAAGGTAACACCTCTCAATAGACAAGTCTTGTCTACTATTTTTCAAACAGTTCTCAACAGGAACAACACTGTCTAGAACCCATTAAAGCAGTCCATAATAATGTCTGTAATGCTGGGATATTGGTTAACGTAGTGAAGTTGCCAAATATATCCATTAAAAATAGTTTTTCTCATTGTCCATTGCTTTTGAAATGAGCTCAATAATTCATGAAATATTTCAGTTGTGTTGGGTAGAACATAAACAAAGCGTTTATATTAAACAACTGCATTTGAAGGTGTAGGGTGCTCCAGTAGAGTTAAGTAGAAATAGATGGTTAGTTGCCACTTATGATTAGCCAGAGTTGATGTGCAAGTGCAGTTTTTTAGAATTCTCATATATGGTTTCCTTGAAAGTAAGAACTTTTTGCCTATATGGAGACTTACTGCACGGCAAGCTGGGGTGTATAAATCTCCAGCATGCTAGCCTGCCACGTACTAAATCACTGTGTGGACTCTGCTGCTGCGTACTAAAAGTTCCCTAGTGTGGTTTGAACCATGCTACGTCTAAGCACGCCACAGAACTTTTAGTATGCAGTAGCAGAGTCTACATGACCAGTTAGTGTGGTGTTTAAATATTGGCTGCAGTCCATACAACTGCAGAAGTAGCTGTTGCAAAAATGCATAGAGATGCAGCAATTCGAACTCCCCCCTCCCCAATTTGAAATGAAGATGATGTCTGTAAACTCTGTGAATGAAGAGCAGGTACAAGCTGTGGGCCTTGTGCTTCAAGAGATGTTTGAATTTCAACATATAAAGCTGTGGACTGTAAGGATCTGCAACCTGTCTTGACAAACTGACTTTCGTAAGACGTCCAGCCTGACCTGCGCTTGGGAGCTGTTTCCATTTACCCTATGCTAGTGATTCTCAACCTTTTTACCATTGTGGGCTGCATATACAGCTCTCTATGTATTATGTGGATCCACACAATATACTACCTGTATGGCCCTGAGGATGTCGCATGGGCCACAGCCCTGTGCTGACTGGGCCGCAAGTGAAGAAACACTGCCCTATGCAGTCACAGGAAAGAGGGATCATCTCCTTCTGCATCCCATTCTGAGCAGCCAGTAAGGAAGCTAATGCTGCCCTGTTCCAACTTCCAGCAGCCAGAGAGGGGGTTTGTGTCCTAGTTCAGAGCAATCAAGAAACAGAACAGTGTCTCTTTTGCTGCTATAAAGAGAAGGTCTGAGGGGCAAATACACAGCTAGGAGTATTGCTGAGGAGCTCACATCACGCTTGCACATAGTGGCATGACTGCACCAGAGTAGCCAGACAGGGTTTGCAGAAATTATGGAATGGGTGTGTTGAACTCTGGGGAGGGAGGAAAGTTCAGTCTCTGGGACAACAGGGCTTTAAAGCGAAAGTCCAGAGCTAATTTAATCACTTCTGATTCATATGGTGCCTTCTAAAATTATTGCCCCTGCATTAGTATAAAAGGGCACGGTGAAAGGTGCTTTTGATCAAAAGAGAGACAAACCCAGGCAAGCCAAAGGAGCATTATAAAATTAAAATAAATACTGAGTGTATTTTCACAGTTTATTTTAAATGATTAGCTGCTTCTCAATTAATTTATGTAGCTCATGTGGCTGATTGAACTTTCAGATTTTTTAAAATTATAAGTTATTAAATTTTCACTCAAGGAGAAAAACGTAAATTAGCTTTCAAAATAAAAGATGTGAAGGATAGAAAGGATTGAAAATTTTGCCAGTTTCATTAAACAGGATGCCACTAGTTAGGTTGATATTAACTGTTGAGTCAGTGTAATTATTTCTTTACAAAAGAAATGCTGCATGGGGTTTGTGTTCTTTAAGTATTTTGAATAGTCATGCTAGTCATATAAAAACATACTATTGAAATATGTTCTTGAAACTGATTTGAATGCAGACTTTTCAGTGTCCTACTAAATAAAGTATAATTTATTGGATTATAGGAGCTCTTTTCAGTTGTTTTCTTTTGGTGGCAAGACCCAGTTTGATTTAACTGAATAAAATAATTTTGAAGGAACACTGTGTGACGGATTGGATCACAGAAACCCCTTTCGGACTGTCACCTGAGGTGCCTAGACTACCTCTGAGCCCGTTTTCCCTGCCAGCTTGGGACTTCAGAACCTTGCTTTGTTTGAGCCAGACATGCTTGCCTGCTGCAAACACAGATCCAAGTCTGAACTACGTCCCCCAAAAGCTGCAGGCTTAACTGAAAATAGCTTAAGAAGTGTTCCTGTCTCCAGCACTCAGATACCCAGCTCCCAATGGGGTCCAAACCCCAAATCAATCCGTTTTACCCTGTATAAAGCTTATACAGGGTAAACTCATAAATTGTTTGCCCTCTACAACACTGATAGAGAGATATGCACAGTTGTTTGCTCCCCCGGGTATTAATACTTGCTCTGGGTTAATTAATAAGTAAAAAGTGATTTTATTAAATATAAAAAGTAGGATTTAAGTGATTCCAAGTAATAACAGACAGAACAAAGTAAATTACCACACAAAATAAAATAAAACATGCAAGCCTAATACAGTAGAAAAACTGAATATAGAGAAAATCTCATCCTCAGAGATGTTTTAATAAGCTTCTTTTACTGACTGGACTCCTTCCTAGTCTGGGCCCAATCCTTTCCCCGGTACAGTCCTTGTTCCAGCTCAGGTGGTAGCTAGGGGATTTTTCATGACTGCAGCCCCCTTTGTTCTGTTCCACCCCCTTATATATCTTTTGCACAAGGTGGGAATCCTTTGTCCCTCTCTAGGTTCCCACCCATTCTTCTAAATGGAAAAGCACCAGGTTAAAGATGGATTCCAGTTCAGGTGACATGATCACATGTCATTGTAAGACTTCATTACCCACCTGCCAGCACGCAGGTATACAAGAAGACTTGTAAGTAATGTGACAGACCCAGACAAGTGGGGTACAGAAGTCTGATAGAAGGCAAATATACTGGCCATTGGATGAATAGTTTTCTGTTCCCTGAGTGACCAGAGCAGGGGCTGTACTAGAACAAGCAGGAACTTTCTGGAACCAATTTAAGGCAGGCAGGCTAATTAGGACACCTGGAGCCAATTAAGAAGAACCTGCTAGAATCAATTAAGACAGGCAGGCTAATCAGGACACCTGGGTTTAAAAAGGAGCTCCCTTCAGTTTGTGGTGTTGCATGTGAGGAGCTGGGAGCAAGAGGCACTAGGAGCTGAGAGTAAGAGGGCGTACTGCTAGAAGATCCTGTGGTGAGGATAAAGAAGGTGTTGGGAGGAGTCCATGGGGAAGTAGCCCAGGGAGTTGTAGCTGTCGTGCAGTTGTTCCTGAAGGCACTCTGAACAGCTGCAGTCCACAGGGCCCTGGGCTGGAACCCAGAGTAGAGGGCGGGCCCGGGTCCCCCCCAGACCTCCCAACTCCTGATCAGACACAGGAGGAGTTGATCTGGACTGTGGGTTCTACCAGAGGGGAAGATCTCTGAGGCGATCAAAATCCGCCAATAAGCGCAGGACTCACCAAGGTAGAGGAGGAACTTTGTCACAGTAAACAGAGCCATTTACAACCAATTGTCCTGGTTAATGGGAGCCATCAAGATTTCAAGCCACCATTAATGGCCCACACTTTGCATGATTACAGTAGGACCTCAGAGTTATATTTCATATTGTTAGTTTCAGATACAAGAATGATACATTTATACAAACAGGATGAACACACTCAGTAGATTATAAACTTTGTAATGATACCTTACAAGAGACCTTTTGCATGAAGCATATTCCAGTTACTCATTAGCATGTTTTCATAACATCATATGGAGTGCACCGTCCCACACTGTCAAGATAAAAATCAAGTAGGTGAAATTCACTTCGCCCCAATAAGATCTGAGTTGTCAGGCTTTATGTGGAAGAATGGGGACATCAAAATCAACTCCTTAACCCGAGGTCAGAGCATGGGCTTACAGGGAATCCTTCCCCCATCACTCATCCTGTGAACTGGAACGGCGCACACACTTCTTCCACAGGACTTTAGGGCCAAGGGATCTTTGTGATTGTGAAAATGATCCAGTAGTTCCTCCCTGGACCATTCCTAATGTAACGCTTTGTGCCAGTTGGGGTGAAGTGTGCAAAAGTTACATTTAAATATCAATTTTTTACTAAAAAATACCTATTATATTTTCACTGTTTCAGTATGTCAGTAGTGATATGACTTATGTTTTAGTGCTTTTCATCAAGAAGGAAGCCCAAGTACTGTACAGACTGACTTATAAAACTAAACATACAGGAATACTACACTCTTCCAATAAAATACAGCCACTTTAGGGTGCAACACTGCAGCACTATAGTATGTACAGTAACCACATGCAATAAATTTGGAGAGAAGTGAATAATACCTTATTCAATTTGAAAAGACAGAGTGAATATTACATAAACAGAATATAATCACCCAAACTGGAATTTGGTTGGGACACCTAGTTTAATTCTTTTAACAAGGTATTTAAATGACCAATAATGAACTGAGGCCTCCAGTTTTACATCTATACAATAAAACTGAGTCAAAGCCTAAGCTGGTTTAAATTGTCATATTTATATTGACTTCTATGAAGGTATGCTGATTAAATCACCTAAAGATCTGTCCCATTGCCTCAAGTAGTCTTGGGGCCAGTTATGCCAACTCTTCCTACTGAGTGATGATACTTGATTGGATACTATGGTAAAGAAGGTTATATGTAATATAATATAAGGTTATAAGCAGAGTAATACTTTACTGTTATCAACCGTCTCAGTAATTTCATTTCACGTGGAACATTTGCTGTTGGCAGAGTCAGCTTCTGTTTTGTTTTCAGCCAGCATCCAGTATACAGGAGGTAGTATACTATTATGTAGGAGGTTGGGTGGGGGTGTCCTGAGTTTCCTTCAGGAAGTGGGCTGGAAGATGAGTCGAGTATTAACTCCAAATGCTTTCTATATATATCTATACCAGAGAAGCGTTGTTTAGTTTCTGCCTTCCTTGTCTGAAGTGGGAATTCAAGAAATATAGAAAGACTAACAAGTTAGAGAAAAAGTAACTCTGATGGAGAGTGTAATGTTTCTGTAGAAATGTCTTATATCAATAGTAAAATATCAAACTACAGTTTGTTGCTTTATTTTAGTCTGCTGCAAAGTGCTCTTTCAAGGGCACATTTCAGAAGTCAAAAAACTGGTAAGCTTTTAAGGATAATTTATGCTTAAGAAATGCTGCTGGGAATCTTTCTACTTAAAGAGGTGCTACATTTATTAATTGAACCTTAAGGTAAAGCAACATCAAAACATTTTGTTTTCTTTTGAATAAAATGTTTCTCTTCTGTATATAAAGCAGTGTGCATATAAGATTTCTAGGAAAGAGATATGCATGCTTGGCACAGAAGAAGGAAATCCTTTTTATGGCTAGTGCATTGAAGAAATAGTTCAAGAACAGTTACTTTTGGATTACTTCTGCAGTGCCGTTAAGATCAGTTGGTTAGTGATCAATCATGTAAGTGTTGGATGTGCAAGCTTGTTGTATACTTGTGGGGGGCTGTTTGTTTTGCTGTGAGGAGATTATTAAGGGCTTTTGCTTTTAGGGATAATTTAATTTAGTTTAAAACTTCCTTCCCCATCTCCTTTATTCCCTATCCCTTTTGAAATTTCTCCTCCTCTCCTTTCCTCTTCCTACTGATCCTCTACTGAGAATGCACTGGACCTATGTTCTTTTACGCAGGAAGTGATTTATGCTTGTGAACTGCAATTTTGTGTAAATTCCACAGATGTGTTGAGTTCAGCTTACGAAGAAAATTCACATTTATTTTTCATTACTGATTAACTTTGTCTTATATATGGTCCCTGGTTTCATTATTATTTCTCACATTGTCTTTTTTAGTGTAGCATTAATATATTGTTGCAGCTAACCTCCTTGGGTATAAAGGTTTAAGGTGTCTCACTATGTGGTCCTGGACAAGTCTCTTACGGTGTTTCTGCTTCAATTTGTCCACCTGTGTAAACAGAGTGGTGAAAATTAATTAACTAATATTTGTAGAGTACTTTCATAATGGAAAGCACTAGTGTGATTACTATTATTACTACCCACCATTTTTTAATCTTCTGCTGGAAATGGGGCGATGAGGAAAGGTTTAAATTCCAAACATTTCCAGAATAAAGAGCACAACACAGTTTTATACTTAGGTTGATATCCTACCTTTCTTTGAGTCTTCAGTAAATCCCACTCTGGATTGACTGTGATTAGGTATAATAATCCTATGACTTTCATTCCTTTCCCTATCCTTCCTTTGACTAGTTGAAAGTGCCTCTTGCTGCCTATTTCCATTTCCTTGGTCAGGATGGACGCTGTGGCCAGGTCTGCACTACAGAGGTGTGACCCTGACAAACGGCTGTGCTGGCAAAAGGTCCTAGTGTAGATGCAGTTATGCCATCAAAACAGCTTTTGTTGGTGTAACTTGTTTTTTCTCAGGGGGCTGGAGTTAGCAGAAGTGCAATATTGCTGGCGTAAGCTGTATCCATGCTAGTTCTTTCCCGGTACAGTGCTATACTAGCAAAGCACTTCCTGTATAGACCTGGCATGGGGGCCGTATCTTCCTCACCCTAGTCTTGTGAGTATTTCATTTGATGTCACTGGAATTTATTCTGTGAGTAAAACAAACAGTATTTGTACCTGAATATAGAACTATGTTTCGTTTATTTAATGTGATTATAGGACATGTTGATATTTTACTTGTGTCAGGGAAGTACGTATCAACACCTGAGGAGGCAGATAGATCAACTGATTAAAAAAATCAAACAAGTACAAATCTTAGATACATGTTCATTTAAAAATCCCTGAGATAAATTGTGTGTGTGTGGAGGGGGGTTTCCTACAAACACACTAAATCTCAGTAGAGTTATCAGGATGCTACTTTCTCCCCTCCTCCCCCCAAAACTGACTACGTGTCACTACCAGGTGGTAGAATTTTGATAGCAGGGAGGGTCTGCTTGAGAGTTATATGAAACTAACTCCTTGGGGTTGGGGTGGAAATCTTAGTGCCATTGGAATTCTGCTTATATTAACTTTAGCTGAGTTTTGGGACTGATTTTGGAAGTACTATAAATATCCTGGGTGTGCCTTTCACTTCTATTTGAATATAGTATCTTTATTTTACATTTATAAAAATAGAAAACTCTTAGTTCATGTGAATTAACAGTCATATTTAAACAGAACTGTTTGGGAGAGAGAAACTTGTCAGGTGGACTGACAAGTCTGCCTTGATTCTGCATCAGAGGGGTAGCCGTGTTAGTCTGGATCTGTAGAAGCAAAAAAGAGTCCTGTGGCACCTTATAGACTAACAGACGTATTGGAGCATATGCTTTCGTGGGTGAATACCCACTTCTTCAAATGCATGCAGTGGAAGTGTCCAGGGGCAGGTATAAATATGCAGCGAAGAGTCAGGCTAGAGATAATGAGGTTAGTTCAGTCAGGGAGGGTGAGGCCCTCTTTTAGCAGTTGAGGTGTGAACACCAAGGGAGGAGAAACTGCTTTTGTAGTTGGCTAGCCATTTGTAGTCTTTGTTTAATCCTGAGCTGATGGTGTCAAATTTGCAAATGAACTGAAGCTCAGCCGTTTCTCCCTGAAGTCTGGTCCTGAAGTTTTTTTGCTGCGGGATGGCTACCTTTAAATCTGCTATTGTGTGTCCAGGGAGATTGAAGTGTTCTCCTACAGGTTTTTGTATATTGCCATTCCTAATGTCTGATTTGTGTCCATTTATCCTTTTGCGTAAGGACTGTCCAGTTTGGCCGATGTACATAGCAGAGGGGCATTGCTGGCACGTGATGGCGTATATTACATTGGTGGATGTGCAGGTGAATGAACCGGTGATGGTGTGGCTAATCTGGTTAGGTCCTGTGATGGTGTCCCTTGTGTAGATATGTGGGCAGAGTTGGCATCGAGGTTTGTTGCATGGATTGGTTCCTGAGTTAGAGTTATTATGGTGCGGTGTGTAGTTGCTGGTGAGAATATGCTTCAGGTTGGCGGGTTGTCTGTGGGCGAGGACTGGCCTGCCTCCCAAGGCCTGTGAAAGTGAGGGATTGTTGTCCAGGATGGGTTGTAGATCACTGATGATCCGTTGGAGAGGTTTTAGCTGAGGACTGTAAGTGATGGCCAGTGGAGTTCTGTTGGTTTCTTTCTTCGGTTTGTCTTGCAGCAGGAGGCTTCTGGGTACACGTCTGGCCCTGTTGATCTGTTTCCTTATTTCCTCATGCGGGTATCGTAGTTTTGAGAATGTAGTTTTGATTCTGCAGTCTGGTGTGCGCTGATATCAGGGGGCTCTACATGGATGCAGGGGGTCTGCCTGTAAGATGCAGAATCAGCACCTGGCATGTGGCTTCAATATGGACATACGAGTGTTCAGTATTGAAGCATAGATGGTCAGGCAAAAAGCTATTACAACACAGCATCTATTAGGGTGGTTGAATAACTGGATATATTTGGATAATTGGATGATAAAGTTTGACCATGGCTTTTCATGTCTGGATTCCTTTTAAAGATTTGACATTTTAACAAGACTTCTAAACCTATCTTGTGGGTGAATTAAGTGTTGTTGTTTTTGCATTTCCTTGTATGTGTACGATTCTTAAAATAACATACAGCTCCTGGAAGTTGAACTGAAAATAGAATGCCAGGATAACTGTATTTCATAGTTTATTGAACTACTCTACAATGAATATAAAGAGTCAGGCTCTTAAAATTTAAAGTTGTACAAGCTCTGAAGAATGTAGTGCCAGTTAATAAATTGTTCCATGTAATAAAACCTGAGAGTAGTATGGATAAATAGAGTTGATGTGCATTGTATGCACTCTCTCTCTATTTATGTTTAGCTCAGACACTCTGCTTCCTTACCCAGACATGAGGAACAGCTCTGTGTAGCTCGAAAGCTTGTACCTTCCACCAACAGAACTTGATCCAATACAAGATATTATTACCTCAGCTACCTTGTCTCTCTCTTATCCTGGGACCAACACAGCTACAACAACCCTGTAAACAATCATGACTGGGACATTTATAACATATGTTGGCTGTGTTAAATAACCTTGAAGCAAATGTGGAATAGCACATACTCTAACTTTCCGCTCATCTTTCAGTAAGTACATGACTTCTCAAGTCATTCCTTTCAGAGTGACAAATGGGCAACAGTAAACATATCAGCTGCTCTGCTATGTTTTTAAGTTTCACAGCTGTCAGAAAAATTTGTCAGAACATGGAGGAGGATTTCCTTTAAAAAAGATTAACAATGAATTAGCAAATATGTATGGATAATGTTTTATAACTTATTTGACTGCATGAAAGGAATGTGTCAGGTAAAAGAGCATATTCAATAAGTGAAGCTGTCAGTTAAAGCTTGCTAATAATTTGAAAATTGTGATAAAACGTGCAATGTGACAGAGTCTGGGCTCTTCTCAGAAGATTTCAGTGGATTAACTGAATTCGTTAGGCTCTGCATTATTTAGAAATCTTAGACTATGGTAATGAGACATGGGGACCTTCACCTCTAGCACAGTGAGGACACAGGATATTGCAGAGAGAGCACCAGAATGGGAGTTGGGAAATCTGATTTGACTCTGCCACGGACTTTTCTGTGCCTTACCTAACTGCATGTTTTGAGACTTAATACATTAATATCTGTAAGGCTTTAAAATCCATTGATAGAAGGTGCTATAGATGTCCAGAATACTCTCATCTATTGTTACAGTGATTCAAATCCAGCCCTGGGCAGTAGTGAACAGAAGTTGTTACAATCCATATGGATGTTGTGTTTTTAAGGTCAGGTCTTAGAGGACATGTATGAACATCACAAAACCCACCATCACAACTGGCATTACTTTTATAAGAACAGCTAAAGATCAAATAGGCAGAAAGATTGAATCTGTCCTTTCACTCCTGGAAATGGTCCCCTCCAGATCACACTTGGGAAGACATTGTAGGGAAGTTTTCATTGTGGCTCCCCATGCTGTAGACGCTCAGTAAAAAGAGAAGTCCTCCGTTTATCATTCTCTCTTATTCTGTATTTATCAAACATTAGATTTAACTTCAGCATTGTGTATTTTGTTTTGGGGATTTTTCTATATTGATTTCCCCCAGCCCACCAAAATTAGGGGAGAACAACAACATCATCAAAAAGGGAATGGGAAGGGAGGGGAATGAGAGGGGACAGAGAGGAAAAAGAAGAGTGACAATTTTATTTCCATCTGCAAGAATTAATCTAAGATTTCTAAAAAGTCAGACCTTTTCAAATTTGTCTGGGGTCCTTCTTCTCTGAAATGTTACCCACTCTTTAGCAGCCAGGTCAGCCTAGCGGGCTTCTATCCCTGGAGGCAATCTGCTCTTCCATCTAAACAATGAATAGTTAGGCTACAAGTCCTGCATTAGAGAACCAAGCTTTCCATGAATTGAAGAGTTTCCAAGATGATGGGATATATCCCAAAACATAAGTTCTGGGAAGTAATTTTTAAGGAGGTATTAATTTATCATATTAATCTTCCAGCATCTCCAGCACAGTCTGTTTTAGCAAGGTTCATGCACTGTAATCTATGTGGGGACCTGTGACAAAGTGCTAGGAGCCTAAAGCTGACCTGGCGTTCTGGTCACTTAAGGTACTCGCTGTTCTTCCTGGAGTGGATTTAATTGTGGAGATGAGTTCTCAATGGCTTTATTAGGCAGGAGGCTGATGAGCTAATGAGAGCAATCGACCTGTCATCTGGGGACAGTTAAAGGAGAAGAAGGAACTGCAAAGGGGAAGCTGGCTGGGCCCAGGCAGGGCCGGCGCGCCCACTAGGCGACCCTAGGCAGTTGCCTAGGGCGCCAAGATTTGGGGGGCGGCGGGTGGCTGCCCACTGCCTCCCCGCTCAGCCGCTGAGCTGCTGAGCGTAGAGACCAGGGGTGCCTCGCCACGGCTGCCCCTTGTCTCCCCGCTCAGCGGCTGAGCTGCTGAGCGTAGAGACCAGGGGCGGCTCGCCGCGGCTGCCCCTTGTTTCCCCACTCAGCGGCTGAGCTGCTGAGCGTAGAGACCAGGGGCGGCTCGCCGCGGCTGCCCCTTGTCTCCCCGCTCAGCTGCTGAGCGGGGAGATCAGGGGCGGCTTGCCACGGCTGCCCCTTGCCTCCCCGCTCAGTGGCTGAGCGGGGAGCCGCCTCGCTGCCCCCCCCCCCAGCTCCTGAGCGGCGAGCTGGGGGGCAGCCGCAGCGAGCCGCTCCCCGCTCAGCTCCCGCGGCCCGCGGGTGGTGGTGGGGGCGCTGAGCGCCCGCGGCGGTTGGGAAGGCTGAGCTCCCGTGTGCGGGGGAGCTGGCTGGGGGGGGGGTGGTATTGTGGGGGCTGCGCAGGGCTGGTGCAAGGAAGTTTCGCCTAGGGCGCGAAACTTCCTTGCACCGGCCCTGGGCCCAGGGGCCGGGGGGATCTCAGGATGGTGAGATATTGCCCTCTCCCTTCTTGCCGAGTGCATTAAGGGGGGGAGTTTACTTCCAATTGTATGTTGCTGCACAAGGCTGAACTGGTGAGGGGAACCCAATCAATAACTCACTGGTGCCTATAAATGTAGAAACATCCAATCTGGTTTGAGGTGATTGAAAGGGAGAGAAATGAGCCTGTTAAAGGGCCACAGTGTGAACTAAATATAGTTTTCTGCAAAATCATCCTTACCTGTAGATCAGTAGTAGAGTTTTTATAGTTTTGCAAGTCACTTCCCCATTGGCTAAGGTTCAAGTATATACATTAATTTTTGTTCTGGGCCTGGTGCAGGCAATCTAAATTTGGGAGGGTCTTTGGGGCCAGAAAATTGTAACAAACTACAGCTGGTTGGATAAACCTATGGAGCTCTCTGCACATCATCAATAAGTGCAGCACTGTTTTAAAAAGTATACAAAAGAGAAAAATCTCAGAATATTGTTTCACTGAATATGATTTAGCTGTTGATCCTTTAAGCAAGTGATTTTTCTTCCTTGTTTTTGAGACAAAAGAAAAGCGGCTTCATGCCCTCCTTAACGACGGGACTGAGAAGTCCCCTTTAATGTTAGGTCCGTTACATTGACGTTTTATAAGGTGAAATACTGTACCAGTGTCATGTTGCATGTTATCAAACGTTTTCATGTACTGAATTTAAACTAAAAAGACTCTCAAGTATACGTGCAGTGTGTGTGTGTGTGTGTGTGTGTGTGTGTCAGAGCGATAGTAGAACACTGTGGAATGCAATTCTCTACATCTGATGTCATTTCTGACAAATGACACAGACACCTGGAAAAGGCCAACCTTCTTGGCAGCCAACGCCACAGTCATACATGAGAGAAGACAGCTGGATCTCCTAAATTTCTCTTGAGAAGCAGAGCCAGCTAACCCATTATCTCCACAGGAAGAAGAGCACACTAGCTGGTTTGACCTTTGCTAGTGAAAAGAATAGTTAGGGTGGTTGCTCCTCTGGGATGGAAGATGTTGGGGAGCTGGCTGGCTAGTGTAGTTTTTATGTCTATATGGCCATAAAAACTTCACCACTTAAAAATCGAAGTGATGATAAAACAAATAGTGATGGTCTCCAGGGGCAGTAGTGGTTTATAGAGGGGAAAAAAATTACTTTTGGGTAAAAACAGTGGAAATATTTTTCCCTCTGAGGCAGTCAATATTTGTATAATTGTGTGTATATTACTTTTGTAACCATACATTTATCTGTTCTGATTTGGCTCTTAATAGAAGATTAACAAATTATTTGAAATGGAGTAGCACTTTAAAATAGTGTTTTTATGTGCATGTTGTCTCCATCCATGTGAATAGGGTTTCAAATCACATTTTACAGATTTATATTTCAAGAATGGGCAGTGCTCAATTTTCTTCAGAAAAGGTCCTTTTATAACAGGACTCCTTTTTAATGATGTTACTAAAAAAGAAAACATATGCACTCTTTCTTAAAGGGCACGATCCTGAAAACTCTACCCCAAGGAATAGTACTCACCAGTGCTCATGGTGATTGCACTCTTCCAAAATCTGTCCACATAATAGTTTCTCTCCATGAGAACTGTCAAAATGAGATGCCTCTCATAATAGATAATACAGAAATTGAAAATAGGACCTCCATTGGCCTCCTTTATCTTGGCTCCCCTCAGTGAGGCTTGAATATACTGCTTGGCTCCTCCTTTAATGAGAGGAAAAAATATGTGGTCATATTTCCAGAATGCTCCCTGCTTTGTGGCACCAAAGTAAGCTGTCATTCATATTACATTTTGCAAATCTGTAATCTTCTCTCTCCTTTCTTGTGAGGAATGAAATTGTTAAAAATCTTCATATTTAAATTATCATGACTGAGCATTTGAGTTAACCCCTTACTGAGATGAATGGGGCAGTACACATCTCGCAGAACTGTTGTTCCAGTCTCTCTGTAGACTACTCATCTCTACATGAGTTAACCTCAAAAATGTTAATTGAGTGCTTCTCTGCAACAGTTACAGCTAGAGAGAGACTTTTTAAAACAATGAAAGCTGTGATTCTGGAGAACAAGCAAGTAGCTTGAGAGTGGTGCTGGTATGGCATATGGGCTCACACCATCTGTTTCTGAGCTCTGGTGCTCACTTCATGAGTACTCTGTTGAAATTAGTATTGTCCTTTCTGTACAATATACTGCCTCTGGTGACTGTAGAATCAAGCCATTAAAGAGCTTTTCTAAGCCTCCCCTGTCACCTCTAACTCTTATACATTGTATTTTATGAATTTTTATAAGTTACTTTATTTAATTTTATTGGAAGTAGTAGTACTAGACAAACTAAAGCAAATGCCATTTCAAAGAATCAGTAAAGTCTGCTTGCAGCATCTTTTTAGTTCTGTCTGAAATGAGCATTCCACAACTCTTTTCACCAACAAGTTAAATATAGAGATTTTGGGAATAAGAGAGAGGGGATCTGAAGACTTGAGTTAAAATGCAGCCAGCTGAAGAAAGCAAAGTAGAGAACAATATTCCATTGCTGGAGAAATGTAGTATAAAATGCTTTTAATACTATATAGGTCAGGCAGGTTCTGAACAGTTTTTCTGCAACACAGGAAAAATTGACTTATATTCAGCAGGGAAACAATCGCAAATTACACACCACAGTTTGCTGCAGCTACCAAAAAAGGCTATGGATCTGGGGTGGCTGGGTAGGTGTGGATGTGTGACCTATTAATATCAAGGTGAGTTACATACACATTTGCACAGTAAAATAGACTTCTAATGAGAGGTTTTTTTAGATTTTTGTGCCCAGCGGAGGAACAGTAGCCTGCGGGTTGGGATTTCACTTATTGAGTGCAATTAAAATCATAACAGTAACTGCATCCTCCCCAGGTTCAGTTGGAACATTTTATTTTTTTCCCTATGATATAGTTTTTCTTCTCATGCGTTATGCCAACCAACCTATAAAAAAATCTAAACAGTGGATTTGTACAAATGGCACCACTCAAGTATGTGCAGTACAGTTTACACAGTTGAGCTGTTCTCTTCATGTAACTCTGTCTCTCAGAGCATCCCTTGGTGCAACATTAATCTATTGTAGTTTTGTGGTGAAAATTGAGCATCTGGCTTCCACTTTCTGCTCCTTCCCCAATTGAATGTGCTTGTGAGGAACCCTTGAATAAAGACAGCATATTTTCTGGGGTCACTACTCTGGTAAACACTGATGGAAATGTTTAACCAAGGGTGACTTCTGCTGATATTGAGGATGCAGTGTAATAACTCGAGCATTGTATTTCGTTACTGAATACATTATTCTCTATTTCTGACTCTCAGCCTTTTGTAGTATAAGAATTGTTGGTAACTGTCTGTGCTGTCGAGGCATGTATTTGTTTTTCTTTGAAAGCAGCAGAAAAGGGTCTTCATTGATTCAGTTATTACTGTAAATGCTCAAGCTACCTTTTGTCTCCTAATTTACCCCTCCTAATCCTTCTCCAATAAATGGTGGACAGGCAAAGTGGTGCTCTCAGTCAAACCAGAGTGATTCTATTAACTAACTGAGTGTAGACTTTAGCCCAGTGCCTGTTGACAACCCATTCAGAGAATTTTACTTCTTCAGTGTTTTTAATGGAATTTCTGGGTACTGTGACAGTAAGTGGATTTTTTAAAATACAAATTAAATAGAAATCTAACAGGGCCTAAAGGTGCAAGACTCCTGTCCTTAGGAACGTTCTTTTCTCTTTCAAAATGCTTATGAGCACAGTGTTTTCGCTCTTTCCCTCTGCAGCATTTCCCACTTCACACATCACTATAAATAAGATTCCCCTGAAAGAAAGGAAAGGGGGAATAGTTATGAAGAGGGTACCATACCAGATTCTTCAGTTAAAAAACAAAAACCAAGAGTCTGGAAAAGTCTGTCTCGCTCATTAAATGTAGACTGACCAATATTTGGAAGTGCGTGAGCACGAGAGTGGAACAAATATACCGTTACCCATTTTGACCCATGGAGCTAGTCTAAATTCGGGGCCAGGAGGGTGTTCCAGTTGGAAGTAAAAATTGATGGAGCCTGGTGTTTTCTTTGATGCAGTCTTGTTTATTTACAAGGCATGTACAAAGTCCTGTTTCCCTGAATGCAGAAGGAAACAAGAACAAAAGGAGCAGTGTCTTAACTTACTGTTAAGTTAAATTACCCCTCAAACTTCCTTAGCCAACACCAGTCACAAAAGCTCTCTTTAGTTTATTCCAGGGTCACACTATGCTTACAGGCTGCTTGTCCTGCTTGGCTTTTTTTGCCTCTTTTACCCTGCCTCTCTGTTCTTGTCTCACACCTCAGTATCTGTTCTTTCACACTTCCACACATACCTGCCCAAAAGCTCCTGGGCTGGATTCATGCACCCCTTTTGTCTTTGGGCTTATGTTTCCACTTATGTTAAGTGTGAACTCACACTTCAGTTATCAACCTCAATAGCATTTTATCCAACCCCATAACAAGGTTTCATCCAGCGCATAATACTTTGCTGATTGCTGCATCCCATTCAGTATAAAATCATTCGCTATTATATATTCCTGTTTCTTCAAGAAGTGATCTCACTTTCAAATGTTGAGGTTTGCTGGCTGAAGGCTGCATTGTTACATGTTCAAAAGATTTTAAGACTGCAGGACAAATGATTCATGAGTGTCCATTGTTTAGCATTCAAGAAGATATCTTCTGCTAATTTTGATGCTGTCCTATGGGTTTTTTTTCCTTGCGTTCTGTCCACTGTAGATGCAGAATACTAATGTATGAGGAAATTTGCAAAAGCTGAATTTCTAGTAGGTTGTTCCTCCGAGTAGGTTTAGGTACATGGTATTGTATGGTATATGGTAGTGTATCTAGCCTGAGTGACTAAAAATGGTCACAGATCTTTTAGCGATGTCAGTTAAGGGCTTAATGACTGAATAAACCTGAAAAGCTTTAGGTGTTTTTAAAGTTTTAAAAATATATTCCAAGCATTAGTCAGAGTTTGAGTAGCTGGATTCAGTAATGGAATAGGGGTAGAAATTGCACCATTTATGGTCTAATTAACTGATGCCAGGTTGTCTCCTTCTTACCTAGAGCTCTGACATCTGCCTGGGTGTAAATAAAAGAGTGTGTGTGTTTTGAAAATGCAGATGACTCCAAAACATTGTACCTAGTTTTGCTCAGGCTTATTCACTGCACCAGACATGGGACTAAGTGCCAGGAACGTCTGACTTCTAATCCCAGTTCTACCACTGAGAGTTCCTTTGTGGCTGTGAATAAATCACTTAATCCCCTCCATTTTGTAAAAGGGAGATAAATATCATTTCCCTTGTTTTAAGAAGGGGAAATTTAGGCAGTAATGTTAAGTGATGTGGCAAAGGAGTTAGTGTGATGAGACTGAGGGCTTGTCTATCCTTGAAATGCTACGGCAACACAGCTGCACTGCTGTAGCGCTTCAGTGTAGACACTACTTATGCCAATGGGCAGGGTTCTCCCATTAGTGTAGGTCAGGGGTTCTCAAACTTCATTGCACTGTGACTCCCTTCTGACAATAAAAGTGACTACACGACCCCAGGAGGGGAGACCGAAACCTGAGCCGTCCCGAGCCCGACTGTCCCAGGTGGAGGTGGGGGAGGGCAAAGCTGAAGCCCAAGGGCTTCAGCCCCGGCGGGGGTCTGTAACTTAGTCCCAACATGCAGGGCTGAAATCCTCAGGCTTCGGCCTTGGGATTGGGCTTCAGCCCTGGGCCCCAGCAAGTCTAAGTCAGCCCTGGCGACCCCACTAAAATGGGGTTGCAATCCACTTTGGGGTCCTGACCCACAGTTTGAGACCTGCTGGTGTAGGTAATCCACCCTCCTGGGAGGCAGTAGCTACGTTGACAGAAGAATTCTTCCATCAATCTAGTCTACACCAAGGGAGGTTGGCTTAACTACACGGCTCTGGGGTATGGATTTTTCACATCCCGAGCAACGTAGTTAAGCTGACTTATTTTCTGGTATAGACCAGGCCTAATAGATTGCACCTCTCATCAATACTAATTATAATATTTACCTCTTACATAGTGCTTCCTTCTTCAAAGATGTGTATAAATGTTAATAGCTCCTCTTAATACCCTAAAAGGGAAACAAGTAGTGTTACCTTACTGGGGCATTGTGGGTAATAATGTTGTGTAGTATTAGACAGTGCCATGCTAATTATTAATATATTAGAAGTGGCAAGTACAACTTTCTGGTGACTCTCTTTGAGTAGTCATTGGGGGGTGGATTTACTTGCAGTAAATCCCATTGGGGAGTTTAACATGTAGGGCCTAATTTTCAGTGGAGCCTCATGCCATTCTTCGCTGGAGTGCATGCTTTTTGATATGCTGACACCTCTGTGCACCAGTGATAGAATTGTAATGTGAAAAAGCCTTTTGGACACTTGTTTACAGCAAGTGCATGAACAATATGTATATGTACCAGTGGATCAGCAGATCAGTCCCTTCTCCAAATGTCTTTTAGAACTAGCCTTCTCTTGCACCACGTCTTAAATTTTAAGTTTTATAACTGTTGAAAAATATTTCCCTCTTGAAGCAATGCTCTGCATACAGAACGAGCTCTCTAAAAACCTTCATTATCAACAAAGTAGTGTGGCTACGAGGCCGGGGCAATCATCTGTGCAATTCTCCTATTCATTTTGAGTGTCTGGATGAATGCTGGCAGAGCCTCCTTTTCTTCTGAACGTTTCAGATACTGTCATTTGCTCCCTTCTCCCTCCCCTCGCCCACCGGAACAATACTAGATGATGATCAGACTGTGTCTTGTTTATTACTCTGATGCCTCATGCTGCTGCCCATTCATTAAAGGATCCTTTCCCCTCTTCTAGCCTTAGTTTAATTTGTCTTTTAACATTAGCATCATATTCCAGCTGCCCGTAGGTGGCACCATTTTCAGTGGCGCAGTGCTCTTATGTCTTTGGCTTATTTCTCTTGGTAAGGAGTGCTTGTAGTGTCTGCGCACATTAAGAAAATCTTGACACTGGATTTTTTGTAAACATAAATTGCATTGCCTGGTGAGTTTAATAGACTTGTGATTGCCTTTCAGCTGGTCCATTTTCTGTTGAATTTTGAGAGAAGTAAAACTTTCTAAATAAGGTGTCTGTTTCTCTGATGGATGCAGAGTACTGTTATGTACCAGTCCGATTGTTCCACTATCCTCTGTGCCAATCATATCTTATACTACTATTGCAAGCCTCTGTTCCAGTAGTACCAAGGTCACCACCATCTTCCTCAGGGGACTTCTTAGAGTGAGAACCATTAATAGACTAGTATTCTCAGGAGTCAGTTTCTCTTAACTGGAAGTGTAGGTTATAATTTGTAAACTATTACGCCACTCTTTTTTGCCATACTCTATTCCTGCATCTGTGCTGCTGAGCTGTTTTGGAGACAGTCCCACAACGATGCTGACTTTTATTAAAAGTTAGTTCTTTCTCCAATCAACTCTGTTTTCTTTGGTCTAGATCGTCCCTTGCACCTTGGCTGCTTTGTGCTGCTCTGGTAATGGAAAGCAGCCATAAAATGCGATTGGTGGATCCTCCCTTTGTAAATACAGACTGTTCTGATGGGTATCTTACACCTGGGTGATACCCAGCTGTTGGAATGGTTCCATTAAGGCTTTGGTGTCTGCCATCATCAAAGTCTCCACAAACCACCAACTAACGATATGAAAGAGGCCCTCTTCTATTATTCTGTTAGAGCTGTCTGCTGCCATTAATGCTATTGATCACTTTGACCTCCTTTCTTTCTTCGCTTTCTGGTCATCAGTGAATCTGTTCTCCTGCCTACTGACTGTCACCTTTGGTGGATACTCTTTCCCCCTCGCACCACCTCTTTCTGATGTCCCTCAGAGGTCCGTCCTCTGTAACCATGTCCCCCTTCCCACTGTGTATATGCTCTAGAAGGTTTAATGTGGAACTGCAGTTTAGCTACCACGTCTGTGCTAATAGCACTCAAATCTATTTCTGTTCTCCTCTCCCCAGTCTCTCTAATATCTCCTCCTAAACATCCTAGCACTATATTCAAACTGAAATCTGACCAAAACTGAACTCCACATCTTTCCTCCACAGGCCCCATTTGTGTTAGATGATATACAAACATATATAGTGACATGGTCCCTACTCCAAGGATTTTACAGTCCTAAGGCTTGTGTATACAAGCATCCATTTTTCCAAACCCTCCCATACCTAAACCACAGACCCAGGAATTGTCTTGTCTGCGTTACATTTCAGTTGTCTATTTTATGTTTGGTAAGCAAAGAACTCTGTGTTTGGCTCTGTAAATGACACAAATGAAACCACCTTTTTATCCACCTTTTACACCACCATGTCTTATCCTGTTTTCTAATGTACCACATACATCTGCTCAAAGGTAACATATATATTATAAAGATTATAAAAGTGAAAAATCACCCACCAAATCATCTGCTGCAGTTTATGCTGTTGGCGCTGAATCTCAGTTACTAAAGTTCCCACTAGAAACCACCTAACTATATTTGATCTTTCAAGTTCAGTATTTTGTATTATACTTTGTGGTAACTGGCGGTGATACTTACAAAGATGGGACTTCACAAAGTTACAGCGCTTTTTTTCCCTTCCAATTAATTGGAGGTTGTGCTGTTTTCACCCTTAATTTTATTTCCCCCCACAGACTTTTAAAATTATAATTTTTGTGACAAAATGTTATTTTGGATGCACAGTGAATTGTGAAGCTACCGTTTATTAATAATAAGGATTATGCCAGACACAGCTGGGAATGGTGTAATTGAGAACTGCTTAGTGATGCAGGATAAGAGCAGTAGGGATTAATTATACAGAAGAACTTTTTTTAAACTATTTACTAAATAGAAGCTGTAAGATTGTTAACCAGGATGAATAATAGCCATATCCTTCCTCTTGAGAGTACTCCCAATAAGAACAATGCGACTGCTGAAGTGAGAAAGGATTTGCAGAATACATATCAAAGTGGGTGCACACAAATATGAGATCTTTTTTTTTTAAAAAAAAGTGTTCTGAAATAAACAGTGCAACAAGTATTAACTGTTTGTGTGGTGCTGGCAAGGAATGAACTCTGAACTGAGATTATTTGTAATTAGAAAATATTTTGGAATGACAATTTTGGGGGGATACATTAAAAGAAATTTTATAGATGTTTTGTCTTCATTTAGGTTCCAGTTTAGTGTAAAACTCTGCTCCTCATAGTTGTCTGCGTAGTAGGGGGCTGCGCCTGTGAGTAAGGCACAAGATCAGGTCATTACTTGTAAAATATTTGAATGACTAAGGAATATATTCAACCTGAAAAATGCAAATATTGGATTTCTAAATTGTTACATTTATATTTTATTACCTTTATAGCTTATTAAGTTGTATGATTTTCCAGTAAGCATATGTATATGTATTTATGCAACAGCTACATATCTACATCCATAATGGTATGTAAACTCCTCTGAGGAGAACCCAAGGCACGGAAAGTGATTTATTTAGACTCACCTCCTGCCCTTTCTTGTATGGTAGATGGTATGTAACGAAAAAGGCTATATTTTCACTTAAAAAAGAAGTGTGTTGTTCTATCCCAGTATAAAATCCTAGTAGAGACAAGGCACTCTAATTTTTCTGTGTAGCTAGTCAAGGTCAACCCTAGCACCCCACTTGGCATTGACCTCGACTAGCTACATGGAGTTAAAAACTACAGTGCCTTTTTCCCACTGTGACAGAGTTGTATTTGAGTGGGTATTTCAACAGTGATCTTTGGTTTGTTTGTTTGTTTGTCTTTTTACTATTTTAAAGTTTTAAAACTTGAAAATCAAGTTCCCATCTGTTATCTACTATTGTTAACCCAGAAGATTACTATAACTGGAAGGGAACAGGTTTCAGAGTAGCAGCCGGGTTAGTCTGTATCCGCAAAAAGAACAGGAGTACTTGTGGCACCTTAGAGACTAACACATTTATTTAAGCATAAACTTTCGTGGGCTACAGCCCACTTCATCGGATGCATAGAATGGAACATATAGTAGGAAGATATAATTTCTCATGTATGTATGTATGTATGTGTATTTATCTATATCTATATCTTCCTACTATATGTTTCATTCTATGCATCTGATGAAGTGGGCTGTAGCCCACGAAAGCTTATGCTTAAATAAATGTGTTAGTCTCTAAGGTGCCACAAGTACTCCTGGGTTTTTTGGAAGGGAGCAATTACAACAACAACAAAAGTCTCTCTCTTTTCAGTTTGTTTACTCTGTGCATTTGACGGTACTTTTTGTAGTACACCAGTTTCTCAGTTTTTTTGATGGGGAGCTCCCTTTGCAAAGAGGTGTTTTAAACAGAAGTGGCAAAACAGAAACTAAAATTGAAAAGGTAGCTGGCAGGTGGGTGCACAGAAAGAAAGTGGAGGCTTGGGGGTGGAAGCCCTGAGTTAGATGGGTGTTGCTCAAAAGACCCTAAATATCTAGAGAAGCAGAAAAGCCCTTGAATATTTTAAAAGGAATTTTTTTTAAAAAAATGTCAAGACCTAAAACCACCATTGTAATTCAAAATATATATTTAACTGTGATCCAAAAGCCAAGCTGTTTTCTTTCCATCTCTGACACCTTAACTTTTATTGCAGTTAGAACACTATTGACAATTTTTTGGTGCTGCATGGGGCATAATAGAATCCAGCTCATTTTTTGGAAGTGTATTAGCTCTAGTAATAAGAGGAAAAGGAAAAAATACCACACAGAACCTTGCTTTTATCAGTATTGTAAGCAACTATGACCTAAGGAGTTAGAAGGAGCAGGCATATAAAGTAAAATGGTGCCCCATTATATCATTTTTCTAACTATAGTCACTCTCCAATTGTTTTGCTTTTGCATTCTAAACCGTTTGTATTGCCACAGCTATTCCTTTAAATAGTTTCAGTTGTGCCATATGGTTGGGAAAGTATTTACAGTATATGAAAGCTATCTGTCTAATGTCCGTAACAGTTATTTTCACTTAGAAGGAGGGATGGGATCATTAACTTGCAGATTTCTCAGATAGGCCACTCTTCAGTTATCCTTGTTTTCCTTCCGCCTGTGAAGATAAGTGTCACAGCAGAGAACAGCCAGCATGTGTACATGCCACAGTCAAATTACTGAATGTATTGTTCTGCTAAAAGCCTGAATGTGTATTGATATTTTCCTGTTCAGGATTTTAAATGAATTTTTTTTAGATACTGTAGATTTGTAAAAGATGACGACTAAGGACCAAATTGATTCCTATTAAAACTCTGTTCCAAAACCAACAAGAAATCTAAATCCACTTTCACGTAAATTGTTGTGTGTTCAGATTGCTAGGCAAAATGTTTAAAAGACTAAGATAAAATGGCTGGATTAGTCTCTGGGATGTGAAAGATGTGCTTCTATTTACAAAATATGCCTATGACATAAAGAACATTAAAAAATTCAAACTGAAAGTACGGGTATCAGTACATTGACATTTGTATATTCAGCTGTGTTATTAAATGTTTACTGAAATTAAGCTAAAAATAAATGTAAATAGTTAAATTGAATAAATATTTTACTTCGGCTATATTCTGTCTGATGCCCTTTGTATCCCATATTAAAAGGCTTTGCAATCAGCCATTGACTGGAACACCTTGAGCTTGCAACATGTGTAACAACTTGCATCCACCCAGAACAGCTGTCCTGGTTGTTCTGTGAGTATTGGTTGTACCAAATGGTTGTAACAACTGGGATAAAGGTCTTAAACTTAAATTTCACTGAAACAGTGCAGTCTACAGTTGTTTCTTCCCACTGTGGGTAGGGAGCCACTAGCATTGTAGTTGCACCAATTCTCGATATCCTACCCCATAATGTTGTCCTTTGAGTTTAGATATTACACTGACGTCCCTACTCCCTACAACAATACTATTGTATTGCTCTGTGTGATTAAATTGATTCAGGAGATCCAGGAGGCACTGATATAGCCATGATTGTAAGTAAGGCAGGTGTGTGCGTGCGCGCACATGTTCGTTCCAAAACGGTTATATCAAAACCAGTGTTGCTTAATTGCCACATTAAGCTTGTCACAAGGATGAGTAATTGCTGGTTAAGGTTCTGTTGCCTGCATTAAGCAGGAGATTAGCCTAGGTTATTATAGTGGTTCCCTCTGGCCTTAAATTCTATTAATCTAGTGCAACCAAACATTCCATGAAATCTATGTCCATTCAGTGGTTTTTTGCTTATCATTGACACACCTTAGAAGCCATTTTGGTCCACATGTGGCTCACAGTGTTGTAGACAAAAATCTAGTTTCTTGTGGTTGAAGGGAGCTAACATTGGCTACTGTAGTAAGCAAAATAGAACTTTGAATAGCTATTAAAGTGAAATGAAGATTTCTTTAAATTACTCTGAAAAGGAAGACTGTCTACATGAAAGGTTTAACTAGGAGTTCAGGTAATCTTTACCAGCTTAAGCTAAAGGAATATAAAACATTTTAAAATCCATTTAAGAGAATCTACCCAGGCAGCAGTTTAACTGAATCACTTAAAAAACATACCCAAAGTTAAACCAGTTCAAATTTGTGTGCTTGTCTGCTTTCCTACACCTTTCCCTGATTGCATCCCCAGTACCTGAATTGAGAGTGGGCTCCCCCATGACTACATAACCCCACCCCAGTTGCGCACACACCCCTGCACCTGCTGCTGGATTCCGCCTCCTCCCGATTGCATCCCAGATCAGTCTTTTTGCCAAGTAATGCAGAATGTGTAATGAGAATGTGTCAGTCAGAGTTAGATTCTTCTGTGTGTATGTTAGAGCAGAATTTTGTCTATAGAACACGAAGAAATGTTTTCAGATGGTGGAAGTAAATTTCCTGCTATAGTTCCTTATTGCTGCTGCTTTCATTACTTAGCTCCTTATTACTGAAATAAATATTAAGTTTAATTCATACAAACTGGCACTTTGAGTATAATTGTGCTTAAAAACTAAAATTTGTTTTGTGTAAATGGCTACAGTAAAAATAATTCATTGTGTTTTGTTGGTGATAAAACTGGCATGCTATAAAACTTGCATTTTCCTCTCCCACCCATAATTCGGTAGGAGAGGGAAACTTATGTACTGTTTATAAAGGAAACAAAATTAAGTCCCTTCATAGCAAAGATTTTCTTGCAAAACAGATTTCTGTGAGAAACAACTTGTGAAATGGAATTGTATTAACAATGGTGAATTTTCTAATTAAAAAATGTATCTAACAATTCTGTTGCTTATCAAATCTACACGTATTAAGTGGAAGAATAAATTGTACAGGGAATTGTCTGTGTCAGGTTTAGTCCTTTTGTTGAGTTGATAATTCAGGGTGAGTCGCCACAGTAGTATGTTTTCAGTTAGTGTTCCAACACCACAGAGAGCGATGCAACAACAGCTGTGATAGATATGAACGGACTGTGCTCGTGTTTGGAGTGTACAATATTTATTTCTATTTGGGGGCATTCTGGAGTTTGAGCTGCTACTGCTGGACACAGTGTTAGCAACTGACATTCGCATTCTTCCCACAGATGTTTTTCACATACATGAGGCAGAGGTGACACTGAAACCTGTCATTGATGCATTGTTGAGCTATGTGAACTAGATGAAAACAAAAAAACCCCACCTAGGTCAAACTTGCCATTCAGGTCTGTCTTGCAGCCACAGGAGTGAGGTAATGCAAAATTAAGGCTGAAATCACAGTTTGGTTTACAGGAAACCACTTCTAGCAGAGAGTTGTTACACTTTACTGGCTGTGCTCCTTGGGGGCTCATGTCATCCCAGCATGCAGAGAGTTTAGGGGATGAGTCAGGAATTGGCCAAGGGATTGCTGGTCAGAAATTGAAATCACTGGGAGCTGTGGTTGCTCTACTCCTCTGAAAACCAGGCCATATTATTAGTGTTGTTGTTTTCTGGTACAGCCTAATGACTCCATAATATTAGTTGCTGTACAAACACGGAACAAAAAGACAGTACCTGCCCCAAAAAACGTACAGTCAAAGTTTTCTCTGTGTGTGCGTGTGTAAATAACCTCACACATTGTTTGTCACCACGGCAAAATCTGTTCCCGATTGGTTGAATTTAAGCTTTAATTTGTGAGTTTGCAGTTTTTATTGTTTAAAGTCAGAGGCAGGATGTTACTTTAGTGTCAGGAATTCGGGCTTGCAGCTGAGCCTGGGACCAGCTGGCTCCACCTCTTTAGTGAGCAACAGAGGACTTGCAGCTGAATCAGGTTTGACTTGCAGCAGAATCACCTGATTGGCCAGACCGTCCAGTTTGTTGGAAAAGTCAGCATACCAGCTCTTAAACCCAGCCACAGGAGCAGTTCAGCGTCTGCTCAACGCTAACGCCCATAGCTGTGATCACTCCTGTGCCTGCCTTGCCCCCCCCCACCCCCCTAGTCTTGTTCCAACCTCGCTCTTGCCTTGTTCCTGTCCTGCTCCAGCCCTGCTCCTTCCTTGCCTGGTTCCTGACTCTGGCTCTGCCCCTTGGCTTGACCTCTGGTGCCTGAGTCTGGCTCCAACCACTAGGCCTGACTGCTGCTGCTCTGACCCCCTAGGCCTGATCTCCCATGCCCTGGAGGCTGATATTTAATATAGTTCCTTCCTGGTGTTTCATTACATTAATTGTTTGTGTTGTACAAAATATGTTGAGGGTTTTTTTTTTTAAATGAATGAAACAGAAAAAACATCTTTAGTGAAAGTGATGAACTTAAGACAGTAGAATAGCTGTTCTGTAAATGTGCATCCAAATTATATTTAAAATATTATTATCATTGCGGAAACACAATCATAGTCCCACGTTACCAGACATTAAGGGATGCAGAAGCCCCTTCCCACCGTACATACTTGTTCTGCACCTTGCCTTGAAGAAAATTGGGCCTGCCATATACTTGGGGTAGAGGGGCTCCATGCCAACTCTGCAAGAAGCCAGTCCAGAGCTGCTTGAGGGTTTATGCAAATTAAATTCCTCCTGTCACCACCTTTTTTCCTAGGATCTGTCCATAGATGTTACCTTTCCCATTCTGTTTTTCTGTTTATAATAGTGCCATTTAAGTTACTACAGCCCCAAGTCTGCAATAACTCCCATATAGTATCAGTAAGAACGCTTCCAATAGGAAAGAAGAGGAAGTTTGGGTGGTTGCTAAAAGGAAAGGAACTCACCATCAGTGTCTGCAGAATCGTGCGTTCAGATGTGAAATGGACCTGAGAACTGATACTGCATATGTGTGTTTTGTATGCAGCTGTGGAATTTATATTTGCAACTTTTGTGAGCACAACTTAGCTAGTATCTTTGAAAATCTGGCCCTTTTAGGGCTCTTTATTGTGCCAGCAAACCTGTTTATTGTAAACATAAACCCATGCCTACTTTTGTTCATAGCAGATATGTGCATGATGTTAACTGTGTGCACAATTTTAGGTAAAATGTAAGGGTCTAAATATAGAAAAATTGGCTTTGTTTACTTTAACACCAGTTAAGATTATATGTCTGTCCTGGAAACCCTGTGAGCGGAGGTATAAGTCAATTTCTACATTTTACCCATGAGAGTTGCTAAATTTTCCACAGGTTAGCAAAAGTGAGTGCGTTTTGGGTAGTCCGCCAAAGTAGGTTTGGCTAGGGCATTGAAAGCAGAATTATGGTTGTGGTCTGTTTTGAAACATCAGGCTGTACATGTCAATTGAATAATAGCCAACAACAATATGGAATGTCCTCATTACAATGTAGCCAAGTATTAGGTGTTCACTTAATCAGACTGCCACTAATGGAAATTGATATGAAAGAGCTATACCAAGAGATTAGAGACTAGGGTTTAAACTGAAGTTCACATATGCAGAATATATATTATCTATTATTTATCTGTGTATATAAGTTCTAAGAGATTACATGTACTAGTGAAAGAAACTGTTAATTTGTTTGTTAACATACATGTATAAGTGTTGTTAATTTTTAAAACCCAGGAACTGCAGTCTTTTAGTCTCTGTTGCCTCTATCACATATACTACTTCTTCCTCCATTAGTAATTAATGTTACTCCAACACCGTCTGCTGGCTTTCTTGAGTCCATTGCTGCTCGGAAAGCAGTTCCTCTGCCTGGCATACTGATATTCTGGAAGAAAAAAAGTTTGATTCTTGAATGGAGAGAGAGGATTGGGAAACATATCCTAGCACTGTTCATATTTTAATAAGGGTTGAGTCACTACCATTGTAAATCTTGCTGCCCTTCCCTAATTTATCCTTGTGTTAATTTTGAGCTTTCTGCCGAGTGATCCAAATGAATTCATAGAAGCGCAGATAGAGTTACAATAGTTACAAGAAAAAGAAATTACGTAGTGAGTGTTTTGTAATAATAATCGGTCTGTTGTTGACTGTGTTCTGTAGACTTCACTCTTCCGTCCATTGCAAATGTCTTGGCTAGGTTGACAAGTCTGTAGGGCTTTTCCTTCACTAAAATGAATATTTCAGATTAGATGGTATATAAATTTACGCTGTCTAATGACCTTTCAGTGTCCTTTGCTGGCTTACTTTTCATATCTCTATTGAACCCACTGCTGCCTTTGGCTGATGTGCTCCAACCAATTTTTTGTGTCATGTAGACAGATGGTCTAGCATAGCTCTTCAGTGAAATCAGCCATGTCCATAAATAGGTCAGCAGGAGCTGCTAACAGTGCTTTAATCAATGTATGAAAGCAGAAGCAACACCACCTCCTCTAGAGCACTGGGTAAGGCACAGGCTTTCAGTAAAACAACACATCTTTCTTACTATTGTCTCAGGAAAAGGACAGAACCATTCCTAGGGGAATTATGTGTGCAGAGTCATTATTTTTACTGTATTATACTTCAGATGCTCCAAGAATTTTTTTTGGGGGGGTGGTATATTTTATTTATTTTCTCTTTTTTAAAAAAGTACAGGTTTTACAGTATTAAAGAGCATTTTATCTCCTTAGTAATCTGACCCTAAAAAGTTTCTTCCACTGGAAGGACAAGAAAGGGATTTTGTTGCTGAAACTGAAAGATAAGATCTGCTTCAGAAGCCATTTTTGAGCTTGCCAGTTGTGCAGGAATCACCATGGTGTTGGTGTTTTATTTATTTTTTTAGCAATAGGCAGTTATATTTTGGGCTCTTTTTTATAGCTACTTGTGGCTTTAAAGGTTGCCATTATTGGCTGGCAAGCTGCTTGCCTAGATCTCACATTGCATAGCATCCAGTTGTGAGTGCTCCAGTGATAGCCCCACGGTGGACACCAGTTTGATGCTCTGATCAGCAACTCTAATCCTTTCACAGTTCAGGCAGCCAATTGTGGGTTTGTTTCATTTACTCTCAGTAATTCCTGGAGATAGTGAAAAGACCAGGCAACTGTCTTAAACCACAGAAAGAAACAGCCAGCCTGTCTGATTCTTTAACTGTGGTAAGCCGGGTAGTTGTAGCCGTATCAGTCCCAGGTAGGGTGACCAGATGTCCCGATTTTATAGGGACAGTCCCAATTTTGGGGTCTTTTTCTTATATAGGCTACTATTAGCCCCCACCCCCGTCCCGATTTTTCACACTTGTTGTCTGGTCACCCTAGTCCCAGGATATTAGAGAGACAAGGTGGGTGAGGCAACATCTTTTATTGGACCAAATTCTGTTGGTGAGAGACAAGCTTTCAAGCCACACACAGCTGATACTTTAAAGTTAGTTTTGTTTAACAGCTTTGGTGCTGTTGATTAGCAGAGCAGAACCCTGTGTGTTCTTTGGATCTTTTTTTAGTATGCTAATAGCAGAGAGAGTTGTTATCTTAAAGTGCATTTTAGGCAGTTTCTATCACTTTATTGATTGGAGACCGTTCTGTTTGTTTAAAATAGCAAAGAAAGAGGCTTCTGAGCATGCAAGTTTCTAAAGTAATTTTTAGAATATCTTGCAGAACTTGTACATTTATTTAACTCTCCTTTAAATTTTTAGCAAGAGTCTTGGCAAAGTAACTCCATTGGGCTATTGAGGATCAACAACACCAACTGTGGAGATAATAGGAGCAAGTGGGTTGGTGTCTATAATTTAATTTGCCATCACCAGTGTGGAATGGAACAGTTTTGTGTACAAACAACCAGAAGCGTGGCACCTAGAGGGTCAAGAGGACCCTTCTGAAGCACATTTGTAGGAGAGCAACTGAAATGGTTAATACTGATTTATGAGGAAAGAATAAAAGCTAAAAAATTAAGTAGGGAACATTTTATTTATTAAAAAATATAACAATCTACAAGTCTTTGAAGGGTAAAAAAAAAATAGAAAAGCAGGAGATCAGTTGTTTCACATGTACAGGAGAAGGGGGATATTACTAGGAAAACTGGAATGAAATTAGATTAATCTAGGCTGAATAATGAGTTAGATGAATCTAAACTGAATAATTAGCCTGTAGAACAACCCTATCACTTGAGATGTCTAAAACTATTGTTGATAAAACAATGGAAAATATATCATGGGAGAGATATATATCATCTCTGCATTGGCAGAGAATGTGACTGGATGACCTTATGTCTGTTCTCCATCTCTAACTTTTATGCTTCTGTGCATGGGGGAAAAAAATTTGTTAATGTAATAGTGTCCAGGGTGGTATGGCCTTAGGATTGCAGGGAAAGAAGAAAAATCGGGTTTATTTCTACAAGAGGATTATATTTAATGAGCAAAATTTAGATTTATAAAAGCACACTTTGTCACTCAGCTGGATTGTTCTCAGTGCAAACTCTCCAAGTTCATTCGCTGTGGGGTTTTTGCAGGAACTGATGACTACGGATGTGTTTAGGCATTGGACTGTTTAATTACATGTAGGTAGTGGTAGTATTCAGTGTTGAGTTAAACATCTCAAAGCCAAAAATTGGAGTCCGTGTAAGAACTGAACCTTGTGAATGCTGTATTGTCGAGTAAGATTGCACGGCTTACTTCTGGTCCTGACCTGCTGTTTGCATTTTCAGTTCTCATGTGTTTTGACCCCAAGTTGTCATCTGATTTGGAAAAGTAGAATAGATTAATTTAAAAACAAACAAAAAAAGAAAAGTTTTTGCTAAATTGATTCACAACTTGCTGCTATTTGACGTTTGAATAACATGTCGCAATTATTTTGGAACTATAAGGAAAAAATGTTGCAGGATAAATAAATAAAGTCCATCAAGCCCAGTATCCTGTCCTCTGACAGTGGCCAATGGCAGGTGCCCCAAAGGAAATGAACAGACAGGTTATCATCAAGTGATCCATGCCCTGTCACCCAATCCCAGCTTCTGGCAAACAGAGGCTAGGGACACCATTCCTGCCCATCCTGACTAATAGCCATTGATGGACCTATCTTCCATGAATCTATCTAGCTCCCTTTTGAACCTCGTTATAGTATTGGCCTTCACAACACCCTCTGGCAAGGAGTTCAGAGGTTGACAGTGCATTGCATGAAAAAATACTTTCTTGTGTTTGTTTTAAACCTGCTACCTATTAATTTCATTTGGTGGCCCCTTGTTCTTGTATTATGAGAAGGAGTAAATAACATTTCCTTATTTACTTTCTCTATACCACTCATGATTTTATAGATCTCTATCATATACCCCCTTAGTCGCCTCTTTTCCAAGCTGAAAAGTCCCAGTCTTATTAATATCACCTCATACGGAAGCCGTTCTATACCCTAATAATTTTTCTTGCCCTTTTCTGAACCTTTTCCAATTCCAATATATCTTTTTTGAGATGGGGCGACCACATCTGCATGCAGTATTCAAGGTGTGAGCGTACCATGGATTTATATAGAGGCAATATGATATTTTCTGTCTTACTATCTATCCCTTTCTTGATGATTCCCAACATTCTGTTTGCTTTTTTGACTGCCGCTGCACATTGAGTGGATGATTTCAGAGAACTATCCACAATGACTCCAAGATCTCTTTCTTGAGTGGCAACAGCTAATTTAGACCCCATCATTGTATACATACAGTTAGGATTATGTGTTCCAATGTGCATTACTTTGCATTTATCAACATTAAATTTCATCTGCCATTTTGTTGCCCAGTCACCCAGTTTTGTGAGATCCTTTGGTAGCTCTTCGCAGTCTGCCTGGGACTTAACTATCTTGAGTAGTTTTGTATCATTGCAAATTTTGCCACCTCACCGTTTACCCCCTTTTCCAGATCGTTTATGAATATATTAAATAGGACTGGGCCCAGTACAGATCCCTGGGGGGCACTATTTACCTCTCTCCATTCTGAAAACTGACCATTTATTCCTACCCTTTGTTTCCTATCTTTTAACCAGTTACCAATCCACGAGAGAACCTTTCTTCTTATCCCAGGACTGCTTATTTTGCTTAAGAGCCTTTGGTGAGGGACCTTGTCAGAGGCTTTCTGAAAATCTAAATCCACTAAATCCACTGGATCTCCTTTGTCCTTATGCTTGTTGACCCCCTCAAAGAATTCTAGTAGATTGGTGAGGCATGATATCCCTTTACAAAAACCATGTTGACTATTTCCCAACAAATTATGTTCATCTATGTGTCTGACAATTTTGTTCTTTACAATAGTTTCAACCAATTTTCCCAGTACTGAAGTGAGGCTTACTGACATGTAGTTGCCAGGGTCACCTCCGGAGCCCTTTTTAAACATTGGCGTCACATTAGCTATCCTCCAGTCATTTGGTACAAAATCTGATTTAAATGATAGGTTACAAATGACAGTTAGTAGTCCTGCAGTTTCTCTCATAAATTCCTTCAGAACTCTTGGGTGAATACTATCAGGTCCTGGAGACTTATTAATGTTTAGTTTATCAATTTGTTCCAAAACCACCTCTAATGACACCTCAATTTGGGACAGTTCCTCAGATGTGTCACCCAAAAAGAATGGTTCAGGTTTGGGAATCTCCCTCATATGTCACAACTTGACATAGGAGTTCAATTTTTTTTTTAAATGGAGGCCCACTTATTCCTGCAGAATGCTGCAATTACATATGCAGAAAGCCATTTAAGATGTCTAAATAACCACTGAAGTGTGCAATCATAGACTTGTGTGAGTATGCAAGATTTGCAATTGTGGGCCCATTTTTTGTGTGTGAACCTTGGGGCCGCCTCTTCCCCTCCTCCTCCCCCCCCCCCCCCCGCCAAAAAAAAAAAAAAAGTTGGCCCTTGGTATCTTAGGCCCAGATCTACAAAGGTACTTAGTCACCTAACCCCCACATTTTGGGGCTAAGGCACCACTGTGATCAACAGAACTCTCGCTTGGCTGCTGCCTAACTCTATAGGTGCCTAAACTCTCTCAGAACCTAAGTTTTTGCAGTAGAAGTTTCCCAGATTGCCTGTGTTTCTACCGCTGAGCACGCACACTGCTTTGTCATGGGCCAGCCCTGATGGGCTCACTTTTGTGGTTCCCATTTGTAGGCACCTATCTCTCACATTTCATTCTATAGGGAGCCTAGACTTTGTGGATTGCAGAGTTGTTTCTGTGTTATTCTAAGTGCCTAAAGTTTAGACATTACAATGCTCACCTTCACAATGCCTAAGACCTTTTGCGGATCCAGGCCTTAATGTCCTTTGATAATGATTGTATGCAGATCATTAAATTGTATATTGATCTTAATCTGTACATTCCTCAAGGCAGTGCCTATGTCACTTCTTTGTTCTGTACAGTGCCAAACAATAATTAATAACAATAATAATCATTGCTGATGTTTGTACTATTCATTGAACTACCTTCACCCATCTTCAGAACTTATCAAAAGAACTGTTTCTCACTACCATACTGTGGAGGATTTAATGGCACATTAGTTTATCTCCTTGAGCATGCATTAGTTTGTATATTTAATTTGTTCCCCTTGTCTGTTGTTTTCTTAGCAAAGGTGTGCGGGTGAGACAGGCATTCTTCTGTCACTGCGTGACTCTTTTACGGGTGGGTTCCTTCCATAGCAAAGTGCTTTGTAATGTGTATGTAGCGAAAGGGAGAGACAGACAGAAATAGTCTGTGCCAGCAATTATTTACCTTTTTAATAGGGTTTGAAAGCAAAGGTGACAACTGACATCTGTATCTCTGGACAAACAGTGTTGCGTACACATGTCAACATACTGTAAGAGCCTGTATGGTGATGCACTGCTCAATACTGGGTGTGCTTTGGGGGCATGGAACTCAGAACTACGTTTGAGATTCTGCAAAGTGTCATCTGAATGGGCCACAGGGAGGTGACAATTGACTTTTGTCAGCAGTGTGTTAATAATGTGTTATATATTTATGGCATATCTTTGCTTTTGTATTTATAGCATAGCTACACCAGGAAATAGGTCAATATAACGATGTTGCTCAGGGGTGTGAAAAATCCATACCCCTGAACGAGGTAGTTAAACCAACCTAACTCCCGGTGAAGACAGCACTATGTGAACAGGAGAATTCTCCCATCCACCTAGCTACTGCCTCTTGGGAAGGTGGAATATCTTCGCTGACGGGGAAAGCCCCCCTGTCTGCATAGGTCATGTCTTCACTGAAGTGCTACAGTGGCACAGCTGCCGCAGTGCAGCTGCTCCGCTGCAGCATTTAAGTGTAGACCAGTCCTTAGTCTCTCATACAGTATATGCTCATCCTCTCTCATGCTGTCATTAGAGGCAGTTGTCTCTCTTTAGATTGCAAGTGTTTTGAGGGTAAGGAATGTGCCTTACTGTATATTTGCACTGTGCCTTGCATGTTTTGGGTGCTGCTGCAATTCATAGACTAAGTAACATTCAGTCCTTATTAAACAGAACATGGAGGTTGCTAGGGGGTCACACTTTTGAGATATACCTGAATTATTGTTTGTAAAAATATTTATCGTGTTCAGTACTAGCCTATTTAAATGTACATGGTTGCCTTGTGAAGCCTTTCCTTAAGACTGAAATCTTGGTTTGTTTTTTTCTTATTTCCAAGTAACTTTTAATTCTGTGTCAGGCTTCAGATTCCTTAGTCCTTCATTGCAGAGCGTGCAAATTTCATATTGTAGATTGGTTACTATGCAGATTTGCTACAGTCTGGGCTACCTGAACAGAAAACTCCTGTACTGTCTGGATTGAGACATGCAAAGGGAAATGCTCTTCAGCCTCCTGAGAAGGTCAACAAGGTGGTGTTGAGACTTAAAGTAATCTTTGGTCTGGATCAGACTGAAAGCTCTAATTGATAAGAGATTAGTCTTGATGGATATGTCCTACTGTCACACGTGATGGAAAGCAGTGAGATCCACTCATAGGGAATTGTGTTGGAAGGAGAGGAGACTGAAGCTGAGTCACTTTCAGTTCATTAAAAGGCATTGTAGACTGAGGGTGCAAAGGGATCTAATGGACTGAACAGTTGTAGGATTTGTTAGGTAAAAATCGCTCTGTTCGCCACTTATGGGAGGAAGAAGCCATTAATTAAGGTAAGGGCATTGTCCTTCAGAAGTAGATATTGGAAGCTTGATTTATTACAGAAATATTTTAAAAGTGCACATTGCTGTTGTGCTGCAGAAAAACTGGCTGCTTTGTAGCTGGACATTATCTGAGAAACCACTGGAATGCAAAAATGCCTTTTAACTCTGGACTGATTTGTTTTTGCTTCACGGGCAGTCAGCATCAATGTTTTTGAACAAAAGGAAGGAGGCCGATTACCGAAAGGTTTCCTGATCATGTGGATAAGAAGCTCTTAAAGAGAAACAGGAAAACAGAAATTCTCAGTAATAATTAGCGGTCGTCTGCTTTTTGTGACATTATGTACAAATTGTAAAAGAAGCAGAATTAAATATCTGCTGTATGCAGCAGTCTGGTTAGGATGTCTAGCAGCATTGCCATGGGAAAAACATTAACTAGAATGCTGAAGTATGCAAAATGCCTTTCTTTTATTGGACTTGTGTGCTTAAAAGTAGTTAGTATGAAACATATTAACAACCCGACAACTTCCATGCTGGCCCATTATGGAATTAATAAGCCTTAGCTGTGGGAGGAGGAGGATGTGGATTATTTACCAACAATCAGAAGTCCCCTGAGTTTAACATTCTATTCTGCATTTCTTTTTCCTGTTTGAAGAATGCAACTTTATTCCTGTTCTGGGGAAGAAGCAGGGCACAGCTTCAGATTAGATTTAAAGCACTAGTCTCTTCTCTTAAAGACCCCTCCCCCTCAAACAAACAGACACATACACTCTCACATACACACGCACACATGAGAAGGACTTGTACTAAGGAAGCAGCTGTGAACACAGGCAGATCATACAACTCATAGCTGTGGCTAGAATCTGACTTGAAAGGATTGAAGAAGGAAAAAGATCTAGAAGACGGACACATGAGACTAAAAGGGTAGCTTTGCTGGTTACTAGGTTAGTAGATTACTACTTGCTTCCCCTGAGACTTGATTTAGGTCATTCATATATCTGTCTCACTCAGCGTGTATGTGTAGGGGATGGGACTAAAAAACTTGCAACCAGAAGTACATATCTGGGTCAAGAACAAATTGACTGTACTAGGTGAGTTTATTGATTTTTTTTCTGGAAATAGCATGGAACAGTCATTATCTCCTGTTATGTCTCTGTATGTACCCGTGTAGAATACTAAAGCGTCTTAATTTTTAATCATCCCTCCCCCATCCATTCCTTTATTTTGTTTAAGCTGAATACTGTAGTCAGATAATCATGACTTGCCACGTTTTTCATGACTGTTGCTGCCTTGCATTTGTATTATTGAAAGTTTGGCAAGACTGGCTAAGGGGGCGGAGTTGCAGGGAGGAGAGTGAGGCAGCCAACGAAGTGGGGGCAGGGAGGGACAGCCTAATGAAGGAAAGCCTTTAGTATTTACATTTGCTGGCTGCAGTTGGGAGGTTCTGAAAGGAGTCATGTGCTGCGATAGACAGTGCCTGCAGAAGTGGTAGATGTTGGCTAGATTACTGAGGATGCAAAATCCAGGTAGGGGAGCAGTGAGATGGCAAGTGATAGCCAGCTCCAGCTACTCCAGTATGTTATGCCCTTTCTTTATTTTGTATCTTTTCTGTGGACAAGGCCTGGTTTACACTTGAGAGCTTACAGCAGCAGATCTGTACTGATGCAGCTGTGCTGGCTTAAGATCTCCTGTGTGGCCTCTCTAATCCAGCAGGAGAGAGCTCTCCTTTCGACATAATTAAACCACCCCAAGCGAGCACTCCTGCCAACATAGTGCTGTCCGTACTGGCGCTTCTGTTGGTGTCACTTATGTCACTCGGGGTGTGTTTTTCAACCCCCCTGAGCGACATAAGTTATACTGACAAAAATGCTAGTGTAGACATAGCCTAATGTTTAGTTCCCATCTCTGCTATGTAATGGACTATGCCCAGAATTTTCTACAGCCGTTTCAGACAACTGCCAACCTGTGTAGACAGGTCATAACTTTCTAAAGAAAGGTTGTTGAAAACTATTCTTGAGCTTAGGTGGATGATACATTTTCCCATCCTGTTTTTCGTGGCTCTGTATGGTATATAATATTACAGGAAGGAGTAGCAACTTAATTTGCTTTCCTGATTTTTCATCAACATTGTAATTACTGTACTCTGTTTTATAGATACTGAGGTAGCGTGGTTAAGTGACTTGATCAAGGCCACAAAGTAGGCAGGGTGAGTGCCAAGATTATAACTCATGAGTTCTTGGTTCCCAATCCTGTGCCCAGACCACTAGATTGTATCTTAGGGTTGATTGTGGTAGAAAATAATAGGTTTTAGCGCTGTTTGAAATAACTCATTGGCTTGGAGGGAAAGAGTTTGGACAGGAAGAAGCACAAGTAAATCCAAACTTTAGAGATTTTCAGCAAAGAAACTGAAATAAGGATAATGTCAAAGGTGTAGGTAAGGGAGCAGGACATGTAAATATGAACTCAGAAAGTACAGAATATGTAGTAGGTAACATGTGGACAACTCAGCTGAGTTGTTACTGGCATTGCCGTTGGATCTTTAATTTCTGCATTTCCTTAGCCTAAGTGTAAGCTCTTTGAGGCAGGGACTGTGTTTGTACCGTGTCCAGGACAATGAGTTCCTGCTCCTTGTCTGGGGCTCAGAGGTGCTACTTCAATACAAATAATGGTTCTGAAACCCAAAGTGATTTTTTTCATGTTGCGGTAGTCATTTCCCCCCCTTTATGATCCCACACATCCTGTAGCAGCTGCTCTTATAGCCTTTAGCCTGCATCCAAGGCTTGTCTACACTGGGCTCTTTTTACAAAAAATTTCCCCACAGCTCAGAGGTCATGCTACTGTTGACAACAGCTAGCAGCCATTGATGCTTTAACCACTATGACGTGTGCCTGCTTTCAGTAGGAATACATTTCAGCTCCAGCAGCCTCTCGGAACCTTGTCTAAACAAGAGCTCCTACCATGGAGTTGATGAGAAATGGGCAAAACATTCTATTGTAGACATGGCTCAAGAAGGCAGGAGAAGTGCCTACCTCTAGGCAGATTCTTTCATGACCAGACACTAGAGGATGGGAATATGCAATTCACACACCCCTCTTCCTCTAGCCATGCATTGAAAGTGAGGAAATCTTCTGTGATACTTCCAAAGTTGGCTCTAAACCTCAGCACTTTGCATTGGGCCAGCTCATCTGAGAAATCTTGAAAATACAGGCTGTATTCTCCTACTATCTAGTCCTTACTTGTTTTGGCAGGCTGGGATGGATCATAAGGGATTTCTGCGCGATGCCTGTACATATCCTTGGCCCTGTAGCTTAGCAACCTTCCTGAAGACAAGGAGGTTTGACGGGACTCCCTTCCAAGCCCACTAGTGAACCTCAGAGCATTGTTAATTATCTTGTTTTTATAAACACGGAGAATTGTTAAAGAAAAAATTCTCCTTTGAAAATGTCATTGAGGTCTAGTCTGCAGGGCAAACGGCTTTGTTAACAGTAATGAGTGGGGGAAGGGTTTGTAGCAGCCTTTTTTTAAACATTTTTTTTCTTTGACATCTTTTAAAGTAACACTACAGGCAATTCCTACTCTTTTGTATTCCTGTTTTATGTATTTATTTTATTGTTGTAATCCATTCAAGCCCTCTGTATTTCTCCTTCCCCTGGCATGCTGTATGAATCTGAATTGGCCAAAACTTCATGCCCAGGGCAGTAGCCACCATCTGTCATTTTTGTTACTTTTCCTTATTCTTGCAGAGGGAGGCTCCTACCATCCTCGCCTAACTTTAAATAACAGTGAGGGGCAGTAGGAGGAAGAAATAGAATGGATCTGATGGATAAAGAGGCTTTTAGTTCCCTGGACTTTGAGATGTCAATTTCCCCATAAATCACACTACTGTTAAGTCAGATCTCCCAGCTGTCTAGTTGCATCTGCAGTGTATTTTGCTGCTTTTTTGTAAGGCACTTGTAGTGATTCATTTCACCCTTTATTAGGGTTGTATCTGCACTGGCAGAAATGGGACCTCTAATTCACTACCACCATGAGAGCAACAGTGGTAGCAGTAGTGTAGACAAGGCTCAGGTGTTTTTTAACCATCATGTACACAGCTCAGAGTAGAGTTATAAGACTCTGTTAAAATCACCTCAGCCTGATTTTTCTATGGCATTAGGAAGGAATTTTTCCCTCATGTAGTGTATCGCATTGGCTGTGCACATTTGTTTTGGTTTTTTCCTCTGAAACATCAGGTATTGCTCACTGCCAGAGACAGCATTCTGGACGTGACAGACTACTGTCCTGATCCACTGTGGCAAATCCGATGTTCCCAGTCAGCACACACACTTATAGTTACTCTTAAAGACCTCCTCTTCAGCTCCCCTGTCATTCTGTAATAATATGTAGTACAATATGTAATATTATGTAGTACACAGGACAGTGTGAACTGGCCCAAGTTTTGTTCATCTGGTCTTTGCCCTTGTAGCAATAACTCTTTTTTTCATTTGTACTCATTGCATATTCCACATCTGTTGCTGGGGCACCTTGCCTCTGGCTGGGGAAGCAGATACAAGTATGTTCACACTTTTTGTTGGTTTTTTTTTTAACTCTGTCTTTTGTTCACACACGCACTCTCCTAGAGAAGATATATTTCTCCTTCCCTGCACCTCCCTGTAGACTAGATGCTGGAGGTCCCCAAAAACATTCAGAAGGTGAGAGTGTGAGATAGCAAGTGTGCTTCTGGGCTCCTAGCATTCTGCTATGCTGCCGACCTCTTTTTCAGAATTTTGATACTCCAGTTTGTTTTACCACATTGATTTTCAAGATTAAATTCAGAAAATTTACAAACCTGCCAGTCTGACAGCTTCTTCCCTGTCATTAGCAACCCAGGCATGGCTTTTGCAATGAAGCAGGGACAAAAATATCCAATAAATCATTGTTCATAGAGCTCCATAAGTGTATAGAGCACTAAACAAAACACAGAAACATAGGGTCCCTGCCCTGAGGAGCTTATAAGCTAACTTTGACAAAAACAATACATGAGACAAACTTCAAATACAAAAAGAGACCTCATTGAGAAGGTCACTGTAGGAAAACTTGTCAAAGGACGTGAGATTTGGAGGAGGAGGAAAGAGAGAAAGCACACTTTACTCAGAAAATAGGAGACAGTTCCAAGCAAATAGGGGTCTGCAAAAAGAAGGTATTAAAAACAAGAGTGGGGGAAGGAGATGTAGGAGGCTGTTAAAAGACCGGAGCATAATCCAGGAAGAAGAGGGGGATGGGAGAGGAAGATGGTTTCGGCAGGGTGAGGAGAAAGGAGGGATGTAGGCATGTTCAGTGTTGTACAGAGCCTTGATGGTCAGGACAAGGAGCCTATATTTAATGCAGAAGGAGAAATTAAGCCAGTGAAGATATTTGAGAAGGGGTGACATGGTTATAGCATCAGGAAAAGATCATTTTAGTCATTGTGTTTTGGGTATGCAACAATCAAGATGACCAAAGCATGGAGCTGGCATATAGAAACCAGAGAGGAAGAAGTGATGGGATTCAGCAAGAGCCTGATTGTGGGACAAGCTCTACCCAGCGCTGGTTAGACCTCAGCTGGAATACTATGTCCAGTTTTGGCCACCAGTGTATAGAAAGGATGTAGAGAAACTGGAAAGGATCCAGAGGCGAGTGACAAAGATGATCAAAGGGATGGAATGCAAGCCATATGAGCAAAGGCTGAAAGAACTGGTTATGTTTAGTTTGGAAAAGAGGAGATTGGGGGGTGGGGGAGATGATAGTGGTCTTCAAATACTTGAAAGACTGCCATAGAAAAATAGAGAAAACTTGTTCTCTCTTGTCCCAGAGGGCAGGACAAGAGGCAATGGGTTCAAATTACAGCATAGCAGCTTTAGATTAAATCTCAGGAAAAACTTCTTAACTTTAAGAACAGCAGGACAATGGAACAGACTGCCTGCGGAAATCATGGAAGCTCCGTCACTGGAGGTTTTCAGAAAAAAGGCTGGATAGCCATCTGTCTTGGATGGTTTAGATAAAACAAATCTTGCATCTTGGCAGTGGGTTAGCCTAGATAACTCTTGTGGTCTCTTCTAACCCCTATGGTTCTATGACTCTAAGCGGAGAGAGAGCAGAGCTGTATTTAATATCAAGGTTGTAAGCCTGTGTGACATAAGATGGTGGACTTGTCATAGGCTTGAAGCGTGGGGATAAATGTTGTCAGCTTGAGGGAGCAGAGCTGGCAGAAGAATACGGTCCAGGGGAGGAAGGTGCATGAGGGCATCTGAGGTGAGAGAGTATGCCTTGCCTGCCCTAAGGAGTCATTGCTAATTTTCAGAAGGCTCCCCATTGCTGGTGGCAAGTACTTGCACACTTCACCCCAGCTCCAGAACTGCTTACAAAAACAAATTTGAATAAAAGTGTGTGGGTGGGTGAGGGTGATGATGCTGCTGTTAATGGGCTAGGGGAGCTTGCCCCATGCTTTGGCAACTCCCTAGGGCAAATCAAAGATACCAACTCCATCCTCTCTGCAGAGGTTTGGGTTTATTGTATTGCTCTCCTTGTGTGTAGAGCAGCAGCAACAACGGCCTTCACACACTCCTGTCACCATTCTGTTTGAATTTGTGCATGCTGCACATGCTTGGTGGATAGCCCCTATCCTCCAAAGCCGATGAGACCCTTCCAGCGTACGCACACACACCTTTTCTAGAGGAAGGCAGGACAAGAGGGAGTCTTCTTTCCCTAGAAGTGTTCCAGCTTGGCAGCTGTGAGCTTCCCTCTCAGCAGCAGGTACCTGTGTGCAGCTGCTGCTTTGTCCTTGCTTTATGGCTAATTGGCAAGGGAGGGCCTTTCTCAGTCAGGAAATCAGATGAGGTTTGTTTTTAAAAAGAAACTTGAACTAAAATATTTGTTTTTATATTTAAAAGCTACAAACCTATTTTGTGTTAGTTTTAAAAGGACAGGTTAGAGGGTGGGGTCATGAGAGCTACACTTTAAACTGCAGACAGCAACACTGTGTTGTATCCTCTGGTTGTTTTTTGTTTTGTTTTTTAAAGAAATTTGGTGGGGTTGGATTTTTGGTGACTTGCTGGAACCCATTTGACAATTTTCAGTTGTCTTCAAAGAGGTTCAGTGTTGTCAAAGTATCAGAGGCACTAACTGACCTAGTGGAATTTCTGTGTTGTCCCAGGCCCTCCCTTTGAAGCTCTGGATTCAGTTTCACTCTAACTTCAAACAGTTAAAACTGCCTTTCTAATTGCTGTTACTATTAACTCCTGATATAAATGATTTAAGAACTTTATCTAACTCACTCTCATCCTACATTTGTAGTTTTGTCCGGGTACCAAGGCTTGTGTTCACAGAACTGCTTGGGTTTGCTTCCTAAACAGAGTTAACTTGGCTTCTTCCTCTGTGATTCAACAGCTAGCTCTGCCTTTCTTTTCGTCCAAATCCTCCTTCCCTTAGTATTTTTATAAGGCACAGACATTTTGTCTTTCTGAAGCTGGAAGGAATTTTATAGTAATGGCCTTTCTGTCAGTTTCTGCTCCAGTGGGAGGAACCTTTTGGCTATACTAAAACTGATTCCATATGAATTCTGAAAGGCCACAACACATGTGGCCCCCCCTGTGTAGTTATGCCTGTAAGTCATAAGTATTCAGTCTGTAGCAGTTTCATATGCAGAATAGAGAGACGCTTAATGTGTGATGATTTTCCAAGTTCCTTCTTTCTGAACTTAGTTGCCTACCCAGACTTGCACATAGTCCAGACAGAACAGGGTGGATCCCACTCTCACTCACTAGGAGACAGGCCAGCCCGAGAGCAACGAATATCATAATCATTTGGAGGCAGATTCCCTCATTTTTAAATTTATTTTTAGACAGTTTTTAAAGTCTCTTCCTCTAGCATTGCAGGATTTTACTGTATGTTTCAATGAGATATAGAATCATAGAAATGTAGGGCAGGAAAGGACCTTGAGAAGTCATCAAGTCCAGCCCCCTGCACCATAGCAGGACCAGCTAAACCTAGCTGACAAGTGTGTGTCCGGCCTGTTTTCCCCACAACCTCCTGGAAGCCTATTCCAAAGCTTAACTATCCTTATAGTTAGAAAGTTTTTCCTAATCTGTAAACTAAATCTCTCTGGCTGCAAATTAAGCCCATTACTTTTTGTCCTGCCTTGGGTGGATGTAAAGAACAATTGATCACCATCCTCTTAACATATTTGAAGACTGTTATCGGGTCCCCTCTGTCATCTTTTCTCAAGACTAAACATGCCTAGTTTTTTGTAATCTTTCATCATAGGTTAGGTTTTCTAAACTTTTTCTCATTTTTGTAGCTCTCCTCTGAACTCTTTATAGTTTGTCCCCATTTTTCCTAAAATGTGGCATCCAGAATTGGACACGGTACTCCAGCTGAGGCCTCACTAGCGTCGAGATGAGCAGGATGGTTACCTTCCATGTCTTATATACAACACTTGTGTTAATACACCCCAGAATGATATTAGCCTTTTTTTTGCGAGTGCATTGTCATGACCCACAGCCCTCAAACCCAGGTCCACAGGATTCACAGGAGCAGCCATTTTCCAGCCTTCCACTTGGCAGCTTGCTGACAACTACTTATCCAGAACCCATGAAGCCCAGCCCCAGACTGAGGCTCTGCCCCTGAGGTCCTATTGGCAATCCCAGTGCAGCCGATTGGCCCGCTGGCCCTACTTAAGACAGGAACAGGAAGCTGTCCGAACAACAGGGATCCATTCTGCTCTGAACTGTCCTGCTTCCCCGGCTAGACTTCCTGGCATGCCAATTCAAAATTACCTTGACAAATTGGAGAATGGGTCTGATTCCAACAAGATGAAATGCAGTAAAGACAAGTGCAAATTACCTCACTTAGGAAGAAAAAATCAAATGCACAAATACAAAATGGGGAATAACTGCCTGGGTGATAACGGCTGAAAAGGATTTGGGGGTTATAGTGGATCACTAATTGCATATGAGACAACAATATGGTGCAGATCCAGACATAGAGTCTACAGTCATGAGAAGAGTCAAGAGTCAGCTGGGTCAGAATACTGGGAGATCAGAAGCAGGAGACAAACTTGAGATCAGAACCATAAGTTGGTAACCAGTGTCAGGCCAGGTCAGGTTAACAGGGGGTCAGAGGCAAGAGACAAAATAGAGATCAGAACCTCAAGTCAGATGCCTGGAGTCAAGCCAGGTTCTATTTCTGTCCTCCAAAGTGTTTGCAATTCCTCCCAGCTTGGTGTCATCCAAAGATTTTATAAGCATATGCTCTACTCCATTATTCAAGTCATTAATGAAAATATTGAATGGTACCGGACACATTACTGATCCCTGCAGGATGCCACTACATGCGCTCTCCCAGTTTGTCAGCAAACCATTGATGATTACTTTCAGTGCAGTCTTTCGGCCAGTTATGCACCTGCCATATAGTAATTTAATCTAGACCACATTTCCCTAGTTTGCTTATAAGAATGTCATGTGGGACTGTGTCAAAAGCCTTATTAAAATCAAAATATGTCACATACTGCTTCTCCCCCTTCCCCCCCCCCCCCATCCACTAGCCAGTAACCCTGTCAATGAAGGAAATTAGGTTGGTTTGGCATGATTTGTTCTTGATAAGCTCTTCCTTATAACTCTATTGTCATCTCGGTAGTAGGTATTATCTAGTTTGCTGTCGGACGATAGGATACTAGGCTAGATGGACCATTGGTCTGACCCAGTTTGGCCATTCTTATGGTCTTATGTAAATACTTAAAAATTGATTGTTTAATAATTTATTCCAATATCTTTATAAGTATTGAAGTGAGGCTGACTGGTCTATAATTCCCCGGGTCCTCCCTCATTATTCCCTTTTTTAAAGATAGGTAATTTGTTTGCCCTTCTCCAGTCTTCTGGGATCTCACCTGTCGTCCGGGATTTCTTATAGATAATTGCTAATGGTTCTGAGATTTCTTAGGTAGTTCCTTAAGTATCCTAAGATGAATTTCATCAGGCTCTGCCAACTTGAATATATCTAATTTATCTAAATATTCTGTAACCTGTGTTTTTCCTATTTTGGTTTGCATTTCTTCCTTGCATTCCTTCCCTTGTTGATATTAATTGTGTTTAGTATCTAGTTACCGTTAAACTTTTTTAGTAAATACTGAAGCAAAATAGGTTTTGAACACCACAGCTTTTTAGATATCATTAGCTATTAGCTCTCCTTTCTTGCTAAGTAGATGACATGCACTTTCCTTCATCTTTCTCTTGTTCCTAATGTATTTAAAGAACCTCTTCTTATTGCCTTTTATGTTCCTTGCTAGGAGTAACTCATTTTGTGCCTTAGCCTTTCTGATTTTGTTGCTACGTGCTTGTGGTATTCGTTTGTACTCCTTAGCAATTTGTCCTCATTTCCACCTTCTATAGATTCCTTTTTTATTTTCAGATCATTAAAGAGTCCTCACTATTACACATCTCCTACGCATGATCTCCGTTCGCCCCAGAATACAGGCACGGAAGCTGCCTACAGCTTCTCGGTCACATGGCAGCCACCACGTTCGTGGTCAGATACGCCAGGCTGCACATGAGATGCCTTCAGGGTTGGCTCAACTCCCTTAGTTTTTGTTACACTGCAATTAAAAACCTGTGGCTGACCCATGCCAGCTGATGTGGGTTCATGGGGCTCGGGCTCAGGGACTGTTTAATTCCAGTGTAGACGTTTGGGCTCAGGCTGCAGCCTGAGCTCTGGGACCCTCCCACCTCGCAGGGTCCTAGAGCCCGGGCTACAGCCCAAGTATCTATGCAACAATTAAACATCCCTTTGGCCTGAGCACTGTGAGCCCGAGTCAGCTGGCATGGGCCAGCCATGGGTTTTTAATTGCTGTGTAGCCATACCCTTGGTCTCCCAGCTTCCTTTGTCTCACCAGCCACGTGTCATTCTTTTTCAAAATCTTTAACATTGCCCCAATTTAACAAACTGGACTAAAGCAGCTTTTTTGTATTTGGTACAGGCCAGGATTTGTTAGCTTTGCTATTCCCCCCACATTCTCATTTGGTTTGTTGTGCAAGTCCTGATGTATTCGTTGTAAACAAAAATAATTGATTCTTAAAAGTGTATTTGGGAAGAGCTGTAGTCAGCACTCTGCAAAGTAAAGTGGTGTCCCTTACCAAGAAAGACATCAGCTATTGGAATTGCTGAGTGCTGTAGGGGATTAAGATGGAGTCCTCTCTGACAAGCAAGAAGTAATATGAACCAAAGGATAGATCAGAACTAGACCAGGCTACCCAGTTAATGATTTTAGATGCTTTTCTGAAGTATAATCATTCAGTGCTGTGACTGTATGGCTGTTATAAGAAATCCAGGCACACTCCTTATGCTATAGAGATGGGCATTTTAAAAGAGCTAGTAGCTTGTGTGTGGGAGGTCAGGATAGAACATAGTCCTTTGGTACAAGTGCAAGTATGCTGTCTTAACTGACAGTTCCAAGGGCAAGTTAACATTTTGCAGAACTTTTTATTTAACCCATTACTCCTAGTTATATTACTGTGCACCAGGTAAGTCCTATTCCTCACTGGGTTCTACATCCTTCAAAACTTAGGCTGTTATTCTGTCTCTTGTTATCCTGTCCCTTAGCCAAATTATACATCTCGCATGTTAACTTCACAGGTGCTCCGATGTGCTGTGATGGGCATGACATACAAACCTATGTAGACAAATAAATAAATTAATCACTTCTGTGCCTTAAATATTTTTGTTGAATTTGAATTTGATGAATTTCCTCCAGTGCATCAGTATCTTCCTGGTATTGAATTTCCCAGAACTGAAGGAATTATTGCAGATGGCTTCTTACAAGAGCCACACAGACAAGAATGGTCACCTCCCTGCTCCATGACATGATTCCTCTGCATATATGCAGCCTCAATGTCTGCCTGCCCTTTTTGCTGCCATTTCATTTTCCCCTACACCTGTCTCAGTTTTACTGCTTTCCAGGATTCTTCCTTCCCATAGACTCTCTGATTATTTTCCCCCAGCTACGTTAGCTGGCATTTTTCCAAGTTCACTCTAATTTCCAAACCATCTGAGTCCCTTGGTATTGTTTCTGTTTTCACTGGCGTTTGCAGCAGTTCCCAGTTCAGTATCATTTGCAGATGTTATTGCCCCATTGTTTACTCCCTGTTCCACACAATAAAGAAGATATTAAATAAGATGGGGGACCATCAGTAAATGCTTCTGCACAGCTCCAGTGCATTGCCTGTAATCGTTCCTGTTAATATACTTCACCGGGACACTATTCTCGTATAAGACCATGGTAATTAAATTTGAGATCAGAATTTCATGACACACTATTGGATGTTTTACTTTAATCCAAATATATCACGTGTAACATATTCACAGCATCCACTGGTTTTATAATTTTGTAAAAAGTCAGTTAGCCGTGACCTGCTCCAGTCAGTTCTTATTTTTCCATGAGTGAGTGCAGTTTGCATTCCAGATGCCTACGAAGGTTTTTCTGCACGACATGTGATTTTCTTCCCGCCCTCCCCCCGGCTATGCATTATTGGTGATGTTCTTGAGCTAATAAAGGAAACCCATACTGCTTTAAATCTATTATGTCTTTTGATAGCACTGTTTATCTAAAACAGTGATTTTTCAAACTGTGAAGTCCCCAATATTTGCTTCCTTGTTGAAATAAAAGTATAGATTGGTGCATTTTTATAACAGACTGGCAATATACAAATATTCCTTGTATCTGGACAGAACAAGTGTCTCTCTGTTGGTACCTGCTCTGTGAAGAATTAATTTGCTTTTGTTTTAAAATGATGGAAAGTCTTCTCAGCTGGCTCTGTGTTTTCATGGTGTCTGACAACAGACCCCACTGCTATGATTAATTTATAATAGGAAACAGGGCGTTCTGATACAAGCACGGAGCTTGCGTCGGATGTGAATAAGCTGTATCTTTTATTTTAATTCCCATCTGATGTGCCTGCCTTCTTTGCTATAAATAATGTACAGCCCTTTTTACATCCGCTGTTCTAAACATTGGAACTCAGCATGGCTCATTTATATCTCGTTTTACTCTGAGTCCCTTTCTCATGTCCCCAGATAATAGGGTCTAGCTCAAGCCTGGCTGCAAGTCTGATTTATTTATTTTTTTTATTCTCCCTTTCCTTAGATTTTGGCTGCTGTATTACAGTAATTTAAGGTACAGAATGAGCTGTAAGAGCTCGACTTTCTGCTACAGCCTGCATTAACTCTTGACTGACTTTGTGTCTCCACAGTTAGCACAGAGACTGGAACATCTTAATTTCTTAATTGTAGTATCAAGTACAAAATAACCATAATAAGGGACCTGTAATTTTGATATCTATAGTGGAAAATCTCTAATTTCCATATTCATAGTATTGTAGCAATAAGTGTTCTCTCTTTTTCTGTTGGACAGATATATTTGTATTCATCACTGGCACATTTGTGGTTTTACTTGAATGAGATGTCTTTTTTTTCAGTTAGTACTACAGGAGAACCTTGTTAATTCTCGTATTCATAAACCACAACTTTAGTAATTGTCACCAAAAATGTGGTGGTGTCACCCCACTTTTCAACCATGATTTAATAGTAGAATACCGGTGAGTTCTCCATATATTTGTAAGATTTTAATTACTTTCACATCAATAAAATACTACACTACACTTGCATAACAATACCCTAGGAAAGCGTTTCTCAACCCATGGGTCAGGACCCAAAATTGGGTCGCCAGAATGTTTCAAAGGGTCACGTGGTGTCCGGTGGCTCCTGTCCCATGGGGCTGGCTGGGCTCGCCTCCCTGCTCCAGGCACTGCAACCTCTGGTGTCCCAGCGCCAACAGGTTTGGATGACAGGAATCTGGATGAGTGGCACTCCAATCCCATGAGCCAGGTCACAATTCCACTCTCACAGATTTGGTTCAGTCAGTAGGGTGGTGCCAAGAGCGGCACTGCCACCCCGGTGGTTGCAACACTGGAAGTGGAGAGCCAAGCCTAGCTAGCCACACAGCACAGGAGCTGCCACTGTGGGGTTAGTGCCAGGCAGAACCCAACTGAAACCACTCCAGCGCCTCCACCCTCAAACTATTTACCGGGTCGCGACAGGCCATAGCCATTTACAAATGGGTCCTGAGCCCAAAAAAGTTGAGAACCACTGCACTAGGGATACTACATGATTCTTGCAAGCATTATAACCACTCTACACTTGTCAAAATAAATGAATGAAGTACACTGGGAGACTGTGTAGCCTTGTTATGTTAGAGAACTGGACTGGGAAACAAGACACTTAGCTTCTAGTTGGGTCTCACTGTGCAAGCTTGGCAAAAAAAAAAAAGTAACCTCAAAATTACCCTATCTGTAATGCACACTTTTGTAAAGCATTTATACAGCACTTCTCATCCAAAGACCGGAAATACCATTTTCAAATGTAGTATAGGAAGCTGTCGGAACCTTTACAATCACATTTTGTATTTTCAAGTTCTCCAATTCACAATATTTGGTTGTCTGTAATGAATCTCCCAGCTGTTAGTACGAATTTTATGCATGAATTACTATGTGCACTTCTCTGTCCAGTATTCTGCAAGAGGTTGGTCTAGATGATCATAATGGTCCCTTCTGGACTTAAAACGTATGAAATTATCACTGTTCCATTATACTTTCTCTTGTCATGCAGTACAGAAACTGCCTCAGTTAAATGCCACAAACATGGTTTGTTTTGCCAAGCTTAGAAGCTTGGGTGAAGGGCAGCTGAGTAAACTGTGTTTTATGTCTCCATTATTTTAGAAAACGGTATAATTTAGAATAATAGAATATCAGGATTGGAAGGGACCTCAGGAGGTCATCTAGTCCAACCCCCTGCTCAAAGCAGGACCAATCCCCAACTAAATTACCCAGCCAGGGCTTTGTCAAGCCTGACCTTAAAAACCTCTAATTTCATTATGACCAGCCCATATGGGTCCTATACTGGCCCCCTCAGTGCTTTGTTCCAATTTGAGTGGTGGAGTGTGGAGGAAGTGGAGTGTGGAGGAAGTAGGATGAAATGGATAGTAAGTGGGTGTTTGGGAGGGGTGTTTGCGGGGGTGAGGGGTGAGTGAAGTGTTTCATCTCATGTTCAGGATTAGGCTGACGAGATCAGTTCAAATAACAATGAATCCTCCACATCCTCTGCTTGTTGGGACTGCAAAAAGATGGAGCGTTCCTTTGTGTGTTTATGTTACTTCTGGCTGTGGGTTGGGATGTTGGTTTCTTTTTATTACTTGGGTTTGTGATTCTCACAGAAGCTATAAAGTTCCCATTTTACTTTCAGTTTTAATATATATCTCCTCATTGATAGTCATCCAGATGAACATGTAAAACAAAACTTGATTTCCAATTAGTTGATGCTGGTGCAGTGGTATCTGATACAATATGTAATCACAAATCTGAGGCATGGGCTAAGATTGAAACTATGGGATCCCTTACAGTAATTCTGTGAGAAGAGTCAGAAAAAAGTGTACAGGTTGCACAGACAGGTATTTGTTTAAATGATCCATTCTGACACACATTCAGCTGGTTTGTACTGTCCCTGAATTCTTCTCCAAATCTTTATTAATTTCTGATTTTTGAGTGTCATAGAACATTTGTTATTAATTAAAACAGATTCTTAGTTGTTTTCTCAAGTAAACTTAAAACTGCAGGAAACTCAAAGTGAACCCGTTAATTCAGGGGAAACTTTACATGCCTTATGTATGTTAAAGTGATTCTCCAGTGTCCCTGAGCAGCAACCCAAACAAGTGAGTTTGGTTCTATTAATAGATTCAGGTGTGGGGAAATAGCTCTGCTGTCACAACCGCTGCACTATATGGGCTTGGTCCTGAGAAGTGTTAAATACCTAAAACTCCCATAGAAATCTCAGGATCTACCCCTATTAGCCCAGATAGCACTGTTGAAAATGTCCTCAGCAATAAAATATAACCATACTAATCTGTATCTAATTTTGCCGCCTCAAGCAGTCGCCGCGGCCCCGCCCCCGACGCAGGGTGACGTTGCGGGGCCCTGCCCCTGACGCAAGCAGTCCGAGTCCCGCGGCGGACCTGCCGCCCCATTGCTGCCACGGCGGGTGAGAATGGGGCAGCAGTCCGAGTTCCGCGGCGGCAATTCGGCGGCGGGAAGAGTGGACCTGCCGCCAAATTGCCGCCGCGGGACTCGGACTGCCGCCCCATTCTCGATGCCGCCCCAAGCACCAGCTTGGAAAGCTGGTTCCTGGAGCCGGCCCTGTACCCTGGCTACACCAATATATTTAGCATGCTAGTTTGAGCAGAGCTACCATGGGTATCTATGTGAGCTGGAAATCATATCTCCCCACTCAAATGTAGATGTACTCATGGCGTAAGGGAGTTGTAAAAGACTATAAATTGTACAGTGGTGGTATTCTTTCAGGGCAGTTGGCGAAGTGTGAGAGTTTATGCCAGGATCTGGAACTTCCTGAATCTCATGGTGCCGAGGGGCAGTGTGAGTATGTACTATGAACATTGCTCAAAGAGGGTAGAGGGAAGATGGCATTCCCCCGCCCCCGTGATGCAATGTAGAAATATAATTTCTTTCAATAATAAAATAGTAGAACCTCTGGCGAGATTACAGGGAAAATAAGGACTGCACCCGTACTGACAATCCATAGCTAAAAATGACAAGTTTTTAACAGGATGAAGACTCTTTTCTGTGATTGTTACAAGCAGTTGGGGATGGGGAGGACACAAGCGTCCAGTTGAACAAAATTAATTTAAAATGTATTGCACTAAACTAGTCTCACTGAGGATTGCTCTTCATGCTTGAGTGGAAATTGTGTGGCAGGTTTCAAAGTTAACTTTTGTTGTTTTCAAATTGTTTTGTGTGTGATTCGGATCTGACCCATTTTAATTTTATGGGGGCAAGTGAGAAATACAGAGAATCAGATTAGCCCTCAGTTGGTCAGTGCAACATAGCAATGCATAACTGCAACAGTTTTAGCTTTCTGAATTTTCCGTGAGGTTTTTCTACCATGAATTTTTTTCAAGCTACTGTATTTTTGATCTGCTGGGCTTTAAAAGCTAAATTTCTAATCCTCTCTTCTCAGTGAAAAGAAACAGGGATCACAGCTAAATGCATTTCAACAAAAACTGCTTCTGTACATACAGAAACATTGTGGCAAATTACTCAGCAGCCAGATGGATTCTTCCTAGAATTAATCACAGTAGAAGGCAGTATGATATTTTCAACATGCTCATTCAAGAAGAATGAAATGACTGATACTTGTAAATGGTAGGGCCCTTTTCCAGCAATGACACACCTCTGAAAGCAGTTTCTCAAAAAGATGAAAAAAGTGGATTTTTTTTTTTTACAGTAAAATTTCTTTTGTAAATCACTCATTCTCAGAGTCTTTGCAGAATGTCCATCCGTCTTTCAAGGAACAAGATCAATGTGTCCTCATGAATAGCAATTTCTCCATAAGAAAGAGTTCAGTAGCATGGCCTTGCGACTAAGCATGGAGCTGAGAGCCAGACACTCCTGCTGAGAGCCAGCACTGTTGGCTGTGTGGCCTTAGGCAAGTCACTAAGGGCTGGTCTACACTAGCCCCGAAGTTCGAAGTAAGATACGCGACTTCAGCTACGTAAATAACATAGCTGAAGTCGAAGTATCTTATTTCGAACTTTAAAGTACTCACCCCTGGTCCACACTGCGGCGTGCAGGCTCCCCCGTCGACTCTGCCTGCTCCGTTCGTGGAGCAGGATTACCAGCGTCGACGGGGGAGCACTTCCTGGTTCGATTTATCGTGTCTAGACAAGACGCGATAAATCGAACCCAGAACATCGATCTGACGCGTCCGACAGAGCTGGTAAGTGTAGACTAGCCCTTAGAGGCAGATGTTTAAAAATGTGTGTTACTTTTTGGTTATGTCAGTTATTGGATGTGTGGCTTGAGACACTTTTTGACTGATATCTAGAGACACTGAGTATGCACAGCTCCTGTTGACTTCAGCTGGACTTGTGGGTGCTCAGCAACTCTAAAAATGAGAGTAGGCTGCATGCCCAAAAACAGGCACCACAAATTAGAACCCATCTTGGCAGATGTAGGATTTAACGTCTTTATCTCAACTTCCTCATGAGTGAATAGGAATACCACCTGCATATCTTCTTCACAGGATTGTTTGTTTCATTTATGTTGATTAATAAAGCTTAGCATTAATTAGATAATGTATGTGAAGTGCTGCAGTTTGTCAAAGTATAAATGAAAGGAAGAGCCAAGGTGTTTGGGTATAAATCTGCAAAGCAAAGAACACGTTAGCCAAAGGTGTATTAGAATATGAATTGCTAGCAATATCTTTGGATAATTTTATCACCTACTTGTTACAATATTGCATTTCTCACCTGAGGAAGAAGAGTATCTCAGGCAGTCAGTTCCCGTGTTGAGAGTTGCAAATGAAATAGCTTTAGCTTTGGGAATAGCAAGCATGCTGCTTCTATATAGCAGTTCAGGAAAAAAAAAAGGATGGAGAGTCATGCGGTAAAATGGATTAATGCAGTGTTGATCCCTTTCTGTCAGGACAATTAACATGAGTCAAATAGTTGCCCTACTTAAAGCAGATAAGGGGGTACTGTATTATGCTCCTCTTGTTAAGATTAATGTTCCTATATTGGCAGCAGAGAGCACAAGATTTATTTCCTGAACATTATGTGGATTTACAGCTATGTCAATTACTGCTGAAAGCACAGGACCACGTTCATAAAGGATCTTTTTAGTGTGGTGGGAGGGGTCATAAGAAGGATGCAGACATTTTGAAGTGTTAAGAGGGGGATGTGTGACATGTACAACACCTTCAATTTCTAAGTAGTGACTTATGCTGACCCTAGTGTGTGTTGGTTGGTGGTGGTTTTTTGTATTACTACATTGAATGCTTAAGGAGCAACTTAACACTGCTGTCCTTGGCTTCTTAGAGGATTTGTATTGTTGCTGCATGATTATTTGATGATAGAAATGTGATGATTGAAAGCAGAGAAATTACTCTTAAGTAGGAAAAACCACAACCCACTGGGGTATAATCTTTATATATATGGAGTGCCTCTTAAATTTCATGGCCAAATACCGGCCTCATTTGTACCCTGCGCCCTACTGGCTTTAAAGGGGTAGAATGGAGAGTAGAATTTGGCTTTCAGAGACCAACATAAGAATTGATTCTGCCTTAGCAGGGAAAGGTGGGAACATGGTAATGAACATTTTTTGAGTAAATTAGTGTCAAACTAATGGAGAAGCTTTGTTATTACTTCTTCTGTGACAGAAAAGTGTTAAACTTCATCTATGTTTTGTAACTTAATAAGTTTATACTTTGAAGATGTGTATGCATCACTCACGGTGAAGGTTTATTGTTCATTAAACACTCTAAAACATTTTGATCTTGAGTGACTTGTTCGACAAAAAAAATGGGGGTACCATATGCAATGCAGAGAGTCCCAATTAAAATGTTTTACAGCCTGCAGAGATTAGAGATGACTTTGAATCGGTGAGTAAATTCTTTTCTCAGTGCAAGAGAGCTTGCACTAGTTGTTTTCTTATATTGTGGGCGTACCCAAAGACCGCTGTTCGGATCAGGACTACATTGTAGTAAGTGCTCTACGAAAAAGGAAGATGTAACCTCCACACTCAACAATCTTATAATCTAAAATGGCAAAAACAGATTGAGGGTGGGAGAAAGGGATGCCGATGCAACATACAAGCAAAGGGCTTGACCCTGCATCAGGATCTGCCAACCAGATCCCAGCTTCAGTTTTGCTTTTTAATTAATTAATTGTACCTTCATGTGACCTCTTGCTTGTTTGCTATATTTACCAAGTCCTGCCATCGATCGGCCGCAATGCTGTCAGGGGACTTTGCCCATAGAAATGAGGTCCAGAATTCTGCATAGTAAACAGGACCTGCTTTTAGGCTTGGAGAAACACCCAGAAAAAGTGGCAGGGATAAATATCAGCTCCCTTCAGTAAGGCTGTGTCTACAAGCTAAGGGCATGATTCCCAGCTTGCATACACATACTCACTCTAGTTTGATGAGATCTAGTGTGGTATAAAATAGTAGTGTAGCTGTGGCAGCCTGGGCAGCACGATTTAGCCATGCGGAATACGTACTCACAGGTTTCAGGCTGGTTTGTACTCGATACGACTAAGCTGTGCTTCTGCTGCTGCCTGTACTGCTGCAGCTACCTTGCTATGAATACTCACGCTAGCTTGATGAGAGCTAGCTTGAATATGTGTATGTGAGCTTGGAATCGCATCCCTAGCTCCAGTGTGGACGTAACCTAAAAGAGTATTCCTGCCATTTGTTACTCTGCTCCACATTCAAGGTATTGTGTTGGATTCTTGCTTCTGGCGCCAAAGAGACTGAAGTGTGCCTGCTCTTGGTTCTGTATAAACTTTCTCACATCAGCCCAACAGATCTTAACACTGCTTGTCATTTGGGCTTGTCATTTGGGCTTGTAAGACTTTGACCTTTTCAGTGAGATGTGGACCTCGTCACAGTTATCCATGTGTTCGTCACCTCAGTGTTGTGTTGCTCTTTATGCTGTGACATGGGGTTATTCTGGAAGAAGGAGAACATCTGAGGATTGCAGCAAGTGCAGGACTAAGTGATGTTTCACATAGATGACACATTGCCCTAGTGTGTTGTGATCTGCACAGGCTGCCAATTGATTTCTACGTGAATTTTAAGGTATTGGTTTTGATCTTTAAAGCTCTAAATGATTTGGATCCTGGCTACCTTACAGATATAGTCTCTCTCTCTGTCTCATATAGCTGGGAATACCAGAGGTGCTCAAGCGAATAGCCCCCTGGTTTTAATAAGAAGAGGCAGGGTGATGAGGGCATTTTCAGTGAGAGGCGCTGAGACTCTGCAACTCATTTGCTGTCTTTGGTCTGACACAGCCCAACTTAATGACTCTCATGAAACAATGTAAGGCTCAATTTATTCTTCCAAATTTTCTTGGGAAGGAAAGGGGCTTTGAATGGAGTCATTAAATGAAGAAATGCAGAAATGTATTTGGACAGGGTTATGCAATGGGGTGGAGAAGCTTATTTGACTAGGATTATGGACTGGGATAAGTAGGGAGGAAGTTTATTTGGATAGGTCTTGGGTATTTTCTTTGAGATGATTATTCTGTTAAGTTTTTGGCTGTATTTTCAAGTACAGTGCCTAGAGCTGAGGATAGGTATATATCTAAATATAACAAATAAATACTTTTTACTGACAAAACCTGTTCAAGAATGACTTTGTGTTTCCTTATGTTGTAAAAAAGTACTCAAAATAATTCTAGTTGTTTCCGCTTCGGCGCTCCTCTTTCTGAAATATGTACCTTTAACGTTGAGTCACGATCATGTCTGCCCATGTTAGACAATTATCTTTGTTACACAATATACCTGGTTCATTAAAATGCATATTGCACTAGTATTCTCCAGTTAATAGAAATATAAATTCATCAGAAGAGAGCACTGGTCTGCCACTGTTCTTCCTCCTAAATGTAAGTTATTAAATGTTTAGGGAAAACTGACCAGTCCCTCCTTTGTACGTTATCTCTTTACATAAGAAAAAGTGGCTCAGCAATATTAATAAACCAAATTAAAGGTAATCCTTTTTCCAACTTGTGCACAGTCAGCCAGTGGATTTTGCTGTAGCAAGTGGTGAGATTGTCAAATCCTTTATCTGTATTTAAGAAACAGTTTGTTAATGTTATGACTATTTATAATTGTAGTTTTGGATGCTAAGATTGGGTAATAAGTAATGATTAGGGGCATTACTCAACCGCTGTAAGACTCAGGAAAAAAATTTTTCCCATACAACATTGCATGGTTGCCCAGCTACATTATAGGGTTGATTTTTTTTTTCCGGTTTTGTCTGAGGCATCAGATTCTGCCAAAAGCAGAATGCTGAATTGATGGGCCACTGGTTAAGCTGGCATGACAAACCCTATGTTTTTAAATATACAGTGTCAGCAGATCATACAAATCATTCTAAAAGACAATGAACCTTTATGGCACAGTTAGTGCAGTTTTGTTGCTAAATCCCCAGTTGTGCCTTTGGAAGTAGGAATTAATTTTCTTGCTGAGAGATCTTGAAAAGAGAAGGAGAACTTTTGAATCCGTTGTTGTTAGTAGTAGTAGTAGTAGTAGTAATAGTAATATTTGATTTGGATTTCACAAGTGACTCTTGTATCTACAGCCTGCTTCTTTTGGAAGATCTGGTGTATTCTCCTGCAGAATGGTACGGGTGAGTGAAGTACCTAGTTTGCTGCAAAAGTGGTTTGCAAACTATGTCCTAAGCTGCACACGTCATGAGTATTATGAAAACAAATCCATGTGCTCTAGCACAGAACACAAGCCTACTGCTTATCTGTGCCTGATAGTTGCTCTGCCCACTTTGGCACTCAGGCAGAGCAAATAGAGTACCAAACACAACAGTAGTCATCACAGGGCCTGATTGAGTGAAGGACACACTTGGAATTTGTCCTCTGCTTCCTCTCCCTGGCTTTAAATAAAGGAGTGGAGTGCCCGTCACAGAAGTGTTGCCTGGGAGCCCAGACGAGAAAATGGCCTTGACATGGGAATTGTCAGGTACAAAGAGTTGCATGGAACGTCATCCTACGTTCTTCCTTCCATCCTCCTTGGCTACAGCTTCCTTGGGCAGGTGGAGGAAGGGAAGAGAGAGGAAGAAAGGAGATGCTCACTTCCACAAATAACAAGTGGGGACTAGAAAGAGGAAATCTGGCCTCCTTCCTTCCATAAGTTATGCTGAAGTGGCCTTCCCTGAGAGTAACTAGGAGGGAGATGTGTATGTTAAAATGGTTCATAAGCTGCAGATTTAGGGCTATACACAGCCCCTGATCAAGGGAGACTCCCATTGATGTGAGTTGCACATACAGGCTGAGGACAGCCTGTTGCTCAAAGGTTTGTTTCTGTTCTCTCATTTGTTTCTGCTCAGAGAGGAAAGAAAATAGAGGGAATATTGGACATAGCTTTGGGGAAGGAAATGGCATCTATCGGCTTTGCTCTTAAAGCCATTTATTTCTGTGCCATTTTTCTGTTGAAGAAAGGAGTTAGTTATTATTAGTATTTATTTAACATTTATATTATGGTGGCATTGAGGGTATGTCTACACAGCATTTTGGAGTGAGCAGGAACAAGCCTCCGAGCCCAGGTTGACAGACTTGGGTTAGCAGTGCTTATGCTAGTGCTCTAAAAAAAGCTGTATAGACAGCGCTTTGAAGTTGTGTCTCAAGCTGGATCTCAGGCTCTGAAGCCTAGGGCAGGGGGAACTCGAAAGAGCTTATGTCACACACTTCTGCCTCGTACGGTCTCTGTTTGCTGTGGAAGTGCACATACTGAGAGATATAGATATAGACATAAATCACATTTTAAAAACTACGTTAATGTTGTTTAAGTTACAAAATGAAGCACTTGAAAGTTAGGAAATACCAGCATTAAGGCTGCCTGTGCAACCTTAATTTCACCTCCTTGTGTGTGTTATGATAGTTTTGAATTATATAATCATATACAGTACTATTTTTCTGTAGGACCCCGACTCATTAAGTGCACACTGGGCAGTGCTTACTGAATGGGTAGCCATTCAATATTTTTTTTATTTTTGTCATTTAATGTGTGGCCCCATGCCTTATTTACTATACTCCATCCAAATCCTGTCCTGAATGCAGAATTATTAATTTCTTTATGATCGTCTCTAGTGTGCTTATCACTGTAGTCTAGGGATAGTCACTAGGTGGACCTTGGGCCAAATCTGACCCAGATGGTTTTCAACAGACCCCAAAATCATTATTTATTTATTTATTTATTTATTTATTTGTTTGTTTGTTTGTTTATTTGTTTATTTATTTATTTATTTATTATTATTGTTTTGTTTTTTATTTTCCTCTCTGGTTTTTGGACCTTGACCGAGAAATTTGGACCTTGAAAAAAAAAATTGCCTACACCTGCCATAGTCTCTGAGTGCTTCAGAGAACGTAGTGAATTTATCTCTACATCTCCCTAGTGAGTGAGAGTTTCACTCTTCCCATTTTGCAGATGGGGAAAATTGACAGCAACCTGCCTTAGGACAGTAAATGGCGGAGACAGATTAAGATTGGGGACCCTCTGATTCCCAACCGTATGCTTATATCCTTGAGACCTTGCTGCCTTCCTGGTATAGTTGCTGAGCATCCATCACTGCAGGAGGAGGAAGCTGGAAGTTTGTGGCACAGCTGGGAATTGAACTCAGATCTTCTTTGAGTCCCAAGCTAGAGCCTAACCACAGGACAACTCTTCCTCACTTCTGACTGCTGTGAGGGGGTGAGTCTCCTCTACTCTGCCCCTCCAAATTGCCTTCTGGTGAGGGTCACTGGAGAAGAGGTCCGTACTGTCCCTCCCCCGTCCTTTATTTTTTGGGCTCCCCATGCCATGAATAAGTCCATATATGTTTTTGCTGCTGCTCCTAACTTTCCGAAGCAACAATGTGACATTGATGTGATTCTTGACTGTTTCACAGTTGCTCACGGGGTTCTTAATAACAGCAGTAAAACTGAACAGAGTCTTGTTAATTTAATTTGCTTGGCACACCTATAAACCGTAGCCTTAGCACCTCTCTCTGAATACTCAAGAAGACAGTGCAAATAGTTTAGATTTTTAGCCATTAGGGTAATAACTGTCCTGTGATATGCATTTTGTGAAAGTAATGACATTTTAACAATATGTGATCTCACAACATAGTTCTCATATCACATCTTTGATGAGAATTGGGAAGACTCCATTTTGTGAGTGCAGTTAATGGGTATGAAGACCAGGGATGAATTACGACAATCTACATACCATGCGTCTGAAGAAGTGGGTTTTACTTCTTCAGATGCATGGTATGTAGATTGTCCCACAAAAGCATATGCCCAAATACATCTGTTAGTCTTTAAGGTGCCACTGGATTCCTTGTTTTTGTGGATAAAGACTAACACGGCTACCCCTCTTATATATACCATAAGACCCCTTATAGCTCCACCCTGTACTGTGACCTCACCCCCTACTTGAAATGGAGGTGGCAAGTGCTACACCTCTCCCCCCACCCCCATTTCCAGTCAGGCAGTCAGGACTGGCCCAAAGTAATGAACCCAGCAGCCAGGGTGTGTGTGCATGACTGGGTGGCCAGGCATACAGTAGATCTTGGTGTTAAACACCCTGTTGAGATTCATGTGGGCAGTTAGTAATTATCAGAGCTAATTGTTTCAGGCTGTCTGCAGACTCAGGCAAATATCGCTGTATTGGTTACGCTTAGGTCACATTTTCAATCTTTTCTTCACAACAGGGATAAAAACTTTTATTTTTATTATTAAAACTGAGATTCTTATGTAATCTCATAGGCACAGGCCTATAGTGGCTCTGGTGCAGATTAGTAACACATACATTAACTGTTTTCCATTGTACTCCATTTGTCCTATGCAAGTTATATATATAAATGTTAAAAGGGAGTATTTCCCCTTCCTGTATAGTATGTGTTTGTTTTATATTCTTCTGAGCCTCACCCCACTCCCAATAGAATCAGTGGCTGCAGCGCTGATTGTATGTTGATAAATATTACAATGCCTTATGGATTTTGCCACATGCGGTATTTTTACCCATCTTTACCCACTGTGACTAGGTCAGCAAGAGTAGTTTGGAATTATTTCAAAGAATGGTTAGGAAGATTCACAGGCATATTAAATATGTTAGGACATGTTAATATCTGGGGGGTGGGGAGTGAATATTTTTTTCTAAAATATTATTTTAAAAGAACCATCTGCAGATTTTTCAAATCAAATCAATCTGTTTAAGATGTGTTCAAAGAGCAAGAATCCATAATACTTTGTTTTGCTACAATTTGGATGGCTCCATCCTGGCTTGTTTTGGCATGCCATTTGTTTAATATTGAAAAAACATATGAAATGACTATGGAATGCCTAATATGACCTTGTTACTTCAACAGGAAAGTCACAAGCTGTGTGTTTCATATGTCATTCAATATACTAGTAGTTTTTGTGCTTTTTGAGGACTAATATAGAAAAATTGTTTCATGAATGTTGATTCTTGGCGACCCCAACAATACAATGGAAGCATTTTTGAGTGATTTGGGCTTTTCCTTAGATAATTACTTTAAAAGGGCAATTGGCTATGGTATTTCAGGTTTATGCCCTAGGGATTATACAACTGAGATTGTTTTAGGGAATATTGAGCTGTCCTCTCACTAATTCTAGATGGTGATTGTTTTTGTAGGATTTTCCATTCCAGCCTTGTCAGTGCACTCACTGAAATGGACTTTGATTACATTCATTTCACCACTTGGGCCATAAAAATGCATCGTTGTGAAGTATCATGTAGAAAAAGAGCTATAAAAAATAAGTGTAAGAGAGTGAAAACAGTTGAGAGAGATAATCATTTATATGTCAATCACTGTAAATGAATGTTGATAGGCAAGTAGTTCTGTAGCCTTTTGTAGTGCTGATGAATTGTAAATAACACTGCAAACAGCATGACTTTTACATACAACAAATGGCTGCACACAAATTGAAGATCATAAATTCCTTTGTGTTAAAAATTCCCTACTTTTATGTTGGAATATTTTTGTTTTCAAACCTTTCTCCTCAGATGTGGCCAAGTTGTATGTATCCTGGCTGTAATTTCTCTTAAATTCTTGCTGTGTACTTTATTGTCCTGTCCTGTCCAGCCATATATTAATGTTGAAGGCCATCATGAGAGCAGAATAGTGCCAACCATTCCCAAGCCTTGTCCACACTCTCCCTACACATACATGCACAGTGGTTGTGTGTGTGTGGGGGTGGGGGGGGGGAGAGAATGTTTTATCTGTTTTATCTGCATTTTCTAGTGGAATGCACAAATGACAAAATCTTGATAATTGCAAAATCCTAAACACTAAAATCCCTAAATTCAAAATCCTGACACGGGCAGATTCCTTCACTGGTATTTTAAATGTGCTTTTCATTATCCCAGTGACATGTCACACATAACTCCCCATAGAAGTTCATATTGCAGACTGCTTTTTCCTTTGGTGAGTATGGTATTTAGCCATTTTTGCCTGGCAGTTTGTACCATCTTTGAAGGGGAGCAGGAAATGCTACACAAATGTTTTAACAACCATTTATTGTCCTCTTGCTGCTGCTTCAGTTCCTAGATGGCATTCCAACTACGTTTTGCATTTTCCAGTAATCAAACACCACCTTCAGTGCCTTGTCGCAGAATCTTCCTGCGATTTCAAATTTGTCCTGTAGAAATTGAAGATGAACATGTGGTGGGATTTTGGAGTGGAGATGTATTTTTATTTGGACATTTGATCAGATCAGAGGGAATGTGTGTGTGTTAATTTTTAGTGCCTATAATAAGCTAAGCGCTGTAAAAACAGAAAAGAAAGCACAGTGCCTGCCCTGAAGAGCTTACTTTTTAAGAAAGTCAAAGCAGATCAAGAGATGGAGGCTGGGGAAAGGGAACAATAAACAGTTAATGTGATCAGGTGGTAATTGGCTATGTCCTGATAATGCAAACTTTTAATGACACAATGGGGTATTTTTTTTTAACTATATGAAGATACAGTCTGCGCGTTTCCCATCTAGATCCTGATGCTTCTGTGGTTCATTTGACATGTCACTAGTTTGAAAATTATGTGCCATAATACTGTAGCTGAGGTGAATGGGAGACGAAAGGATGGGTAGGGAAAAATATTTTTCAGCTCTTTACATACCTCAAATACAAAGGGAAGTACATAGACTCCCTTTTTAGTTTGGTACAGTGAAGACAGGCTTTGCACGATTGAAAATAACAAAATTATGTCATTAGCATAGCTATTCTTGTACAGGAGTTTGAGTTAGGGTGATTCCAGTTTGAGGAAAAGACACGTGTAGATCCGTAGTTCAGTGATAAAGTATGGCAGGATAAACAATTATTTCAAAATATGTAAAATGGCAGATTATACTATTGCATAAGTGGATAGGTTTCAATTAAGCATTCTTGTGTGTTTTTATGTTTCCTATAGCTCATGGTCTTCACTCTGCCACTAAAAACCTATTGAAGTCAATAGAAGTCTGTCTTTACATGACTTCATTGGACGTTGGATCGTGCTCATAAACCCACTGCGGTCATTAAATTATTTGCTAAAATTCAGCCCAGGACCTACCAGGTATCAGCACTCATCCAACTTACTTATCACAGGCACAATGGTGCCTTCCTGTTTCCAAGCTCAGTAGCTCCGTTTTTATCCCATCCAGATTGACATCCCATCTGTCCTTGTTGTGTGATTTTCAGTAATCCTTAAATATATTTAAACTTGCCTATCTGCAGATCTAATAATGTTGTTAATACTTTCAAAGAGCAGTTCACAAAGCACAGTGCAAACTGTGTGTTTAGAGTACTGTGCAAATAAGTCATTAACTAATGTTTACCTCACTTCTTTGTGACAGGGAAGTAGGTATCCTCTATCCATATTTTTACTAATGGGGAAGTTAAGGCAGAGACATGAAGTAATTTACCCCAGGTCACAAAGGAGTCAGGATTAGAACTCAAGAGTAGGTCTCTCCCAAGTTTGTTCTTATTGTTCTAGATCAGTGTTTCTCAAACTTATTTGATCACTTCCCCCCTTCTTTGTGTCTATAGTAATTTACGCCGCCCAAGTAGATATATTGATTTTTAAAAATCAACATGAAACTTTCACTAAGTATTAAAAACAGTGAGGCATTGATTCAAACAGAGCCAATGATCCATTGTAATAAGAGTAAAAGCAAAACTGTGATTGTGGTCGATGCTTACAGTGAAAAGTGCTCACCATGTCGTAGCAAACGGATTAATTTACAGATGACAACGGCTTTGTATAATGCTATGCAGGTTTAACAGAAATCTGTCAAAATGCACAGTGCCAACTAGAGTCAAATGTACAGTGCCATCGCTTATGTCTGGAGGAGTCATCTTTGCTAGTTATTGATTGCTATGGGTAAATGTGTGCAGTACGTTTTTTTCCCCTAAAGCTTCTCACGCCTCCCCAGAATACATTGTGCGCCTCCCAGTTTGAAAACCTCTGTTCTAGATCATATGATCTCTCTAAGTTATGATATGCAGTGGTCACCGTTAAAAAGTTGATATCTGCCAGCAGTAATCTCAGAGTGGTATCTAACATGTTGCCTTTTCCCCCTATACTAGGATACCAGTGTACTGCATTTGGAAAAATCACCTTTTCAATGGTGAACACTGCCATTTAAACACATTCAGTCCAGGCTTGGCACACAGAATTAGATTTATGTGGAGCCAGCAGATGCCATGCACATATGCACCAAAATTATGTTACTCTTCAAAAAAAAAAAAAAAGAGAGAGACACACACACTTTGGCAACCATTTGTAAATAGTGGGGAGAGGGGTGCTCTGGAGGCAGTAGAGTCATCCTGTAGCTAACCCTAGGAGCTTGTAGAGAGGATGGTAGATCTCTCAGCTTTGTGGCTCCTTTTAGTAAGCTTTCTTGCTCCATTCTTGTGAGCTAGTGGCATATTGAAACTTACAAGAACCCTGTGCTTATCATTACCCTTCGGGCAGGCAAGAGCAGAGTTGGTTGGAAGAATAAAAGGATATTCTGTGTGGCTTCTGTAGGCTTGAGTCACATGCTTGTGCCTATGTAATCAAATTTAAAAGAAACCATGGCTTCTGAACTAAGATATACAGTATAGTACACAGTGATCCTGTGACTCTAATTCTTTTACAGGAAGAGGGGACTATTCTGAGCCATTTCTACTTTCTTGGATTGATTGGGTGCTTTACCATTCAATGCACTTGTTTCTGGTGAATGGGAGAATTCAATACCTACTAAATTAGATCAATATAAAAATTTATGAACAATGCAGGCCTTGTGAGAGAACTCTTTTAGTTGTGCTCATGTAATTCTCCCTGGGAGTTACAGCCTAAGGGTTCAAATCAGTATTTAGTGCACACTAAAAGATTCATGATGTCTGATTATACAGACTTAATTGTCATAAACTGCTGGGTCTTTAATATGTTTTCTAATTTTGTGTCATTAAGATGCAGCCCACCTTGAGCTCTAAGTGTCTGATTTCAGTCTGTGTGTCAGTAACGCTGCCTTGTCTGTCATTGTTCATCATGGAGAAAGCAGTATATCCCACTTGACTGCCTCCATTCTCTTCCCTCTGCCTCCCCAGTTTTCATATCCTGTAACTACTGGGTACCACAAAATTACAGCTACAACTTCCTTTGCAAATATTTGTATTTATTTATTGAAAATCGCTTTCTCTTAAAGGGACACTGTAAAGATTAAAATAATGTATCTTCTTATCACTAATAACTTGGATTATTTAAACTGAAAATTCTAAAAATAAAAAATGTTCTTTTCACAATTTATCCTTTTGTTCATTTTAGCTTTTCACTCAGCTGCTCGTTATTAATTTGAATTACAGTAGCTTCTAGAGGCCCCAACCTCACTCTGCCAGGTGCTATACAAGCAGAAAGTGAAAGACCATCTCTGCCCAAAAGATACGGTTGCTAGGCGTCTGGTTTTTGCCTGGAACACCCGGTTGAAAAGGGATCCTGGCCATTCCAATCAGCACTGCTGACCTGGCCCTTAAAAGTCCGGTCGGCAGCGCAGCTGGGCTAAGGCAGGCCAACTGTCTTCCCTGGCTCCGCGTAGCTGCCGGAAGCAGCCGTCATCTCCCTGTGGCCCCTAGGCACAGTGGCGATCAGGGAAGCTCCACGCGCTGCCCCGAGCGCCAGCTCCACAGCTCCCATGGGCCAGGAACCTCGGCCCATGGGAGCTGTGGGGGCGTCGCCTCCGGGTGCGGTCAGTGTGCACCGCGCAGAGCTGCCTGGTCGCCCCTCCAACTAGAAGCCAGACATGGCAGCCGCATCCAAGAACCGCGCAGAGCCAGGGTAGGCTGGGAGCCTGCCTTAGCCCTGCTGCACCGCCGACTGGGAGCCGCCTGAGGTAAGCGCCGCCCAGCCAGAGCCCAAACCCCCTGCCCCAGGTCGGAACCCCCTCCCGTACCCAAACTCCTTCCCAGAGCCTGCACCCTGCACCCCCTCCTGCACCCCCACCTCCCGCACCCCATCCCCAGTCCTGAGCCCCCTCCCACACTCCAAACCCCTCGGCCCCAGCCCGGAGCTCCCTCCTGCACCCCAAACCCCTCATCCCCAGCCCGACCCCGGAGCCCTTGCCCCTTCCCACAACCCAACCCCCTGCCCCAGTCCAGTGAAAGTGAGTGAGGGTGGGGGACAGCGAGCGATGGAGGAAGCGGGGCTGGAGTGAATGGGGGGTGGGGCCTAGGGGCAGGGCCTTGGGGCAGGGAAAGGGTATTCAGTTTTGTGCAATTAGAAAGTTGGGAACCCTACCAAAACAGTATAGTCTAAGTGAGAAAAGAAGGTCAAGTGTATGTAACAAATAGTAGTAAGGAAAGGAAGGACAGGGGAAACAGTAATAAGAGCATGCATGTATATTGCCCACTTTCACTTTGATGATGAATGATGATTTCTGTTGCATTAGTATCTAGGCCTCAGTGTGGATCAGGATGTGATTGTGCTAGACACGTTTTAAACATATAATGTAAATCTGTCCTGTACTACCATTCAAGCAGAATTAAAATTTGGAGGCTAAACAATTAGTTATGCCTTGTTCCTTTTAAATTTGAGAGGTGTAGATTTGAGGTTGAAGACACACTCCAGAAACCTCTAACATTGAACCAGGGCATAAAATTCAGTCAGAGCAAGTTTAGTCTGTGATTGACTAAATGCCTATAATGTTAAATATTTTGTTTATATGATGACTTACCTCTGTCATAGAATCATAGAATCTCAGGGTTGGAAGGGACCTCAGGAGGTCATCTAGTCCAACCCCCTGCTCAAAGCAGGACCAAACCCAACTAAATCATCCCAGCCAGGGCTCTGTCAAGCCTGACCTTAAAAACCTCTAAGGAAGGAGATTCCACCACCTCCCTAGGTAACCCATTCCAGTTCTTCACCACCCTACTAGTGAAAAAGTTTTTCCTAATGTCCAACCTAAACCTCCCCCTCTGCAACTTGAGACCATTACTCCTTGTTCTGTCATCTTCTACCACTGAGAACAGTCTAGATCCATCCTCTTTGGAACCCCGTTTCAGGTAGTTGAAAGCAGCTATCAAATCCCCCCTCATTCTTCTCTTCTGCAGGCTAAACAATCCCAGTTCCCTCAGCCTCTCCTCATAAGTCATGTGCTCCAGTCCCCTAATCATTTTTGTTGCCCTCCACTGGACTCTTTCCAGTTTATCCACATCCTTGTAGTGTGGGGCCCAAAACTGGACACAGTACTCCAAATGAGGCCTCACCGGTGCCGAATAGAGGGGAATGATCACGTCCCTCGATCTGCTGGAAATGCCCCTACTTATACAACCCAAAATGCCGTTAGCCTTCTTGGCAACAAGGGCACACTGTTGACTCATATTCAGCTTTTCGTCCACCGTAACCCCTAGGTCCATTTCTGCAGAACTGCTGCCCAGCCATTCAGTCCCTAGTCTGTAGCAGTGCATGGGATTCTTGCGTCCTAAGTGCAGGACTCTGCACTTGTCCTTGTTGAACCTCATCAGATTTCTTTTGGCCCAATCCTCTAATTTGTCTAGGTCCTTCTGTATCCTATCCCTACCCTCCAGCGTATCAACCACTCCTTGCAGTTTAGTGTCATCTGCAGACTTGCTAAGGGTGCAGTCCACACCATCCTCCAGATTGTTGATGAAGATATTGAACAAAACTGGCCCCAGCACCGACCCTTGGGGCACTCCACTTGATACCGGCTGCCAACTAGACATGGAACCATTGATCACTACCCGTTGAGCCTGACCATCTAGCCAGTTTTCTATCCACCTTACCGTCCATTCATCCAGCCCATATTTCTTTAACTTGCTGGCAAGAATACTGTGGGAGACTGTATCAAAAGCTTTGCTAAAGTCAAGAACTAGCACATCCACTGCTTTCCCCTCATCCACAGAGCCGGTTATCTCATCATAGAAGGCAATTAGGTTAGTCAGGCATGACTTGCCCTTGGTGAATCCATGCTGACTGTTCCTGATCACTTTCCCCTCCTTTTAAGTGGTTCAGAATTGATTCCTTGAGGACCTGTTCCATGATTTTTCCAGGGACTGAGGTGAGACTGACTGGCCTGTAGTTCCCTGGATCTTCCTTCTTCCCTTTTTTAAAGATGGGCACTACATTAGCTTTTTTCCAGTCATCCGGGACCTCCCCCGATTGCCATGATTTGTCAAAGATAATGGCCAATGGCTCTGCAATCTCATCGGCCAACTCCTTTAGCACCCTCGGATGCAGTGCATCCGGCCCCATGGACTTGTGCTCATCCAGCTTTTCTAAATAGTCCCGAACTACTTCTTTCTCCACAGAGGGCTGGTCACCTCCTCCCCATACCGTGCTGCGGAGTGCAGCCGTCTGGGAGCTGACCTTGTCTGTGAAGACAGAGGCAAAAAAAGCATTGAGTTACACTAGCTTTCTCCACATCCTCTGTCACTAGGTTCCCTCCCTCATTCAGCAAGGGGCCCACACTTTCCTTGACTTTCTTCTTGTTGCTAACATACCTGAAGAAACCCTTCTTGTTACTCCTAACATCTCTGGCTAGCTGCAACTCCAAGTGTGATTTGGCCTTCCTAATTTCACTCCTGCATGCCTGAGCAATACTTTTATACTCCTCCCTGGTTATTTGTCCAATCTTCCACTTCTTGTAAGCTGCTTTTTTGTGTTTAAGACGAGCAAGGATTTCACTGTTAAGCCAAGCTGGTCGCCTGCCATATTTACTTTTCTTCCTACATATCGGGATGGTTTGTTCCTGCAACCTCAATAAGGATTCTTTAAAATACAGCCAGCTTTCCTCGACTCCTTTCCCCATCATGTTATTCTCCCAGTGGACCTTGCCCATCAGTTCCCTGAGGGAGTCGAAGTCTGCCTTTCTGAAGTCCAGGGTCTCTGTTCTACTGCTCTCCTTTCTTCCTTGTGTCAGGATCCTGAACTCGACCATCTCATGGTCACTGCCTCCCAGGTTCCCATCCACTATTGCTTCCTCTACTATTTCTTCCCTGTTTGTGAGCAGCAGGTCAAGAAGAGCTTTTCCCCTAGTTGGTTCCTCCAGCACTTGCACCAGGAAATTGTCCCCTACACTTTCCAGAAACTCCCTGGATTGTCTGCACCGCTGTATTGCTCTCCCAGCAGATATCGGGGTGATTAAAGTCACCCATGAGAACCAGGGCCTGTGATCTAGCAACTTCTGTTAGTTGCTGGAAGAAAGCCTCATCCACCTCATCCCCCTGGTCTGGTGGTCTGTATCAGACTCTCACCACGACATTACCCTTGTTGCTCACACTTCTAAATGTAATCCAGAGACTCTCAGGTTTTTCTGCAGTTTCATACTGGAGCTCTGAGCAGTCATACTGCTCTCTTACATACAACGCAACTCCCCCACCTTTTCTGCTCTGCCTATCCTTCCTGAACAGTTTATATCCATCCATGACAGTACTCCAATCATGTGAGTTATCCCACCAAGTCTCTGTTATTCCAGTTACATCATAATTCCTTGACTGTGCCAGGACTTCTAGTTCTCCCTGCTTGTTCCCCAGGCTTCTTGCATTTGTGTATAGGCATTTAAAATAACTCACCGATCGTCCTGCTGTCCCAGTATGGGGCAGGAGCCCTCCCCTCTTGCACTCACCTACTTGTGCTTCCTCCCGATATCCCACTTCCCCACTTACCTCGGGGCTTTGGTCTCCTTCCCCCGGTGAACCTAGTTTAAAGCCCTCCTCACTAGGTTAGCCAGCCTGCTTGCAAAGATGCTCTTCCCTCTCTTCGTGAGGTGGAGCCCGTCTCTGCCTAGCACTCCTTCTTGGAACACCATCCCATGGTCAAAGAATCCAAACCCTTCTCTCCAACACCATCTGCGTAGCCATTCGTTGACTTCCACGATTCGACGGTCTCTATCCTGGCCTTTTCCTGCCACAGGGAGGATAGACGAGAACACCACTTGCGCCTCAAACTCCTTTATCCTTCTTCCCAGAGCCACGTAGTCTGCAGTGATATGCTCAAGGTCATTCTTGACAGTATCATTGGTGCCCATGTGGAGAAGCAGGAAGGGGTAGCGATCTGAGGGCTTGATGAGTCTCAGCAGTCTCTCCGTCACATCATGAATCCTAGCCCCTGGCAAGCAGCACACCTCTCGGTTTTCCCAGGCAGGGCGGCAGATAGATGACTCAGTCCCCCTGAGGAGAGAGTCCCCGACCACCACCACCCTCCTCCTCCTCTTGGGAGTGGTGGTCGTGGAACCCCAATCCCTAGGACGGTGCATCTCATGCCTTCCAATCAGTGGAGTCTCCTTCTGCTCTGTTCCCTCAGATGTATCATCCACTCCACTCTCTGCACTAGTACCTGCGGAGAGAACATGAAAACGGTTGCTCACCTGAATCTGTGTTTCTGGTACATGGACTTTTCTGGTACTTTTTCCTCTTCTGGAGGTCACATGCCACCAGTTATCCTCGCTGGCCTTCTGTCCCCGCTGCGTAGCCTGCTCTGAATCTTCAAAACATTGTGCCCACTGAAGCCGATCCTGACGTCTATCCAGGAAACCCTCATTTTCTTTTATGGAATGCAGGGTTGATATTCGTTTCTCCAGACCTTGAATCTTCTCTTCCAATATGGAGATCAGCTTGCACTTTGTACAGACAAAGTCGCTTCCATCCTGTGGAAGAAAGACAAACATGGCACATCCTGTGCAGGTCACAACAGCGGATCGCTCAGCATCCATAGTCTCTTCCTTCTAAGAGCTTCCTTACTTGTGACAGAAGCTACTCAGAGAAACCTGCAAGAGGGAAGCCTCAGTAGGCTTTCTCCAGGCGAACTCCCAGGCAAACTCCTTCTGTTTGCCTCTCTGCTGTTCGCTGCTCAGCTGGTTTGCAGCTGACTGTCCATAGAGTACTTGAGCATTTGGGAACTCCCCTCATTGCCTGTCCCTCTTTTCCTAACCAGTATTTTAATATGTCAGTTGTGGCTTAGACCCTTATACAGTAATGTGCTGAATCTTGTGTTTGCAGAACTGCAAGACTGCCAATAAGCTGGTTGGGAGATGGGGAGATGACACCCTAATTTTTGATGGGGGCAAAATAGAGGTTAACGGTGTTTTTCGTCAAAATCATGAGTGTTTTTCCTCTTTCCACATCCCTTGCTTCCAGTACAGCGCTTTTTAAAGATGTAAATCAGTTGTTGAGATGAAGAGGAAAGTTGATTCCTACCATTGACTATGACAGATAGAAGCTGCTTGTTTGCAGTGACCATGCTTACAAATTAGTTGGGAAATTGTAAATTATGTTGGGTCACTTCCGGGCCTACTACTGTAAGAGGGAAACAATCTGAGGTAAATGCAGACCTAGATTATGAATATGTATATAAGCCCTAGTAGCTGTTTAACCTTGTGATAGTCCTGTTTGGCTGGATAATGTCTCATTGTCTGGCATGGCACTTTCGTATTTGGGGATTTTTCCTTCCTTTTTTGGTATACAATTGGCTTTGTATGATATTAAGTACTAATAAAACTAAATTTTATAAGGAGACAGGATTTCTTTGGTTAAATGAAGTCCAAAATCTAAGTTTTATAAACATAATAATAAACATAATGTTTTACAAACCCTTGTATTAATAGAAATGTTTTTACAATTATAATAACATTGCAGCATTGTGATGAAGAAAAATTGGCTAAGAAATAAACATGAAACTATTTTTATTGTCCACAACGAATTACATATAAAAAAATAAATAGCATAAATAGTGAAATATGTAATTTGCTTTCAGTATTGATACTCTTAGATGTTGTTAAAACAGGTAAGGAAACCTGGGGAGTTTAAATGTGATTTTTAAATGAACAGTGTCCTTTTATACTGCTGCTCAATGTGTGAGCATTGTTGGCCTGTTATTTAATTAGGACCACAGCTGGTAGTCATTGAAGAATAATGTACAAAGGGGAGAGATGTTTACTTGTCTTTTTGATATTAGTTTTATACAACTTAGAGAATTGTAGCTATTATTGACCTGTGGAGAGAAGGCTGTGCTTGGGAGGAGAGTGTGGGTTAAATAGTTCTGTGAAACAGATTCACTTTACTGTACTCTGTAGTGGAGCTTGTCAAAAAACTGAAAACACACACACATGCACACCCACCCACCCACCCCTCTCTCTCTCTCTCTGGCATAAATATAAAAGGTATATTTTCAATTTCATTTTTTTAAAAGTAAAAATTAATGTTGATTCCTCTTAGATTGCCCATTTTATCACAATTTTCCTGGCCGATCATAAATTTGCACATGCCATCAGGTAAGTATGGGATATGCCTTGTGTTCCATCTCTCATCTAGTTTTTGGTTCAGTTTCTATTGTTCTTTCCCATTCTGGATGGCTTTCTCCATTCTTCGGTTTAGTTGTTAGTAGCATGTTCTCTGATATCTGGTTGTACTGCATTTAATTTCCAATATTTTTAATTGAGGAATTACATATTTATACAAAGGGGAGAAAATACAAAGAGCCGTTAACAGTGATACACAGCAGACATACAGTGAAGTTTGAAAAGCATCTAAAGAGTATTAAAATTCACATTTTGAAATTGTAAAATATCTCTGGGACCCACCAGACTGTACGAACTGTAAGGACAGGATTTTGCCTTTAGTATGATTGCTTAACCCAGATAAATTATCTAGGAAAGAAATGCAGGTCAGGTCCTTCCATTACAACTTCAGTAAATCTTTGTCGAGTTAACTCACTAACATGAGACCCAGGGAAAAATTATCTCCGATAACTGCAAAATGGGAACTCTGTAAATGGAATTTTTATTAGTCTCAAGGTAACATTTTGAACCTTTGCATGCCATATTCCCATTGTTCTCTGTAGGAAGGTTACACAGGCTCTTATGTCAGAAAGCATTCAAATGGTTAAAGGACACTGCACCTTCTTTTATAGCACAAGCCTCTGAGCTAGTATCCACTGGGATAGTGTAAAAAAGCTAATGGACTCAGGCTTCCAACTAAATTACACTGCATTATATTTACCCTTGTTATGTGTGTTCTCTCTCTTAATACAGTATATGCTCTTCCTTAGGAGTGTTCCAGGAAAAGCATTCAGCTGCATGTGGATTATTTTATCCCAGATTGTGATTTAAAAGTTCTTAAGTGTGAAAGTTCACACTGGTTGTGAACATTGATGCCTCCTAGTAGTTTACAGTAGTGGCACATTAAAAGAGTGGTACATTTGGTAGACAAGTTTAACCTGGATACATTTTGTTTGTCTTGCAGCTCCATTTAGCAGCCCTGGCATCACTAAAGGGAGATATAGTGGAGCTTAATAAACGTCTGCAGCAAACAGAAAGGGAGCGGGACCTGCTGGAAAAAAAATTGGCAAAGGCGCAGGTGAGTGATGGTTCAAGATCCTGGAAATGGTCCGAGTTGTTTTTTTCAAACAGAGGAAGAGAGATTAAAGATAACATACACTGTAACACTGACATCGGTGGGAAAACGTTTTAAGAAAGCATAACAAATATTTTTGCCAAAGATGTTAAATTTTTATGTTTTGGTGGTAAGTGTTAAAAAAGTCAAGAAATAATTTAATTAAATTGGTTTAGTTTGAAGCCAGAATAAATAACCAGTTTTACTAGGGAACATTTTAAATTATACTGTATCAGGAAATATAATTTACTGGAAGGCCTCGTTGGCTTAGATGATTGAATATAGAGTCTTTAACTTTTAGGTCAGGTTCAAATCCAGTTCAGATTAGTAGAGCTCAGAAGTCATTCCTACTCGATAGCTACTCAGGGGTCTGTGAGAAATTATATGGTGGTCTCAGTCCAGTTTCTAGTGGGCAGGTGTCCATATATCTGCAATCACCATCACAACTGACGTTCAGTAGAGAAGCTAAGGACTGAATCAGGGTGCCCTCTGACCCTTAGAAATGGTCCTTTCATGTCAAAATAAAACAGGTAGGAAGGCAGATGTGGAAAACTTGTACTGTTTTCTATTTTGTAGTCTTCTTTAGACACAGAACCTTTCTTTTCAAATGCAATCACTCTGGCACTTTTCACATGCCCAACATTTCTAAACTGACTCAAAATATAAAATTATGGTCATGTATTCATAGAGTTTAAGACCAGAAGGGACCATTAGATCATCTAATCTGATCTATATATCACAAGTCATTAAGTTTCAGCCAGTTACCCCTGTATTGAGTCTCTTTGGCTAAACCATATCTTCCAGAAAGGCATCCAGTCTTGATCTAAAGACATCAAGAGAATGAGAATCCACCACTTTCCTTAGCAATTTGTTGCAATGGTCAGTGACACTACTATTCAAAATGTGTGCCAATTTCTAACTTAAATTTGTCTGACTTCAGCTCAAAGCCATTGATACTTGTTATGCCTTTCTCTTCTAGAATTACACAGTATTTTCTCCCTCTAAAGGTACTAAACACTGCAATCAAGTCACTTCTCTATCTTCTTTTTGAAAAACTGAATAGGTTGACCTCTTAAGTCTCTCACTGTAAGGCATTTTCTCCAGCCCTCAGATCACTTGTGTGTCTCTTTTCTGTACTTTCTCTGGTTTTTCAGCATCCTTTTTAAAATATGGACACCAGAACTGCGCACAGTATTCCAGTATCTGTCTCACCCATGTCATAGATGGAGGTAAAATCACCTGCCTACTCCTCTGTTTATATTTCCCAAGATTGGATTAGCCTTTTTTTGCTACAGCATCACATTGGGAGTTCATATTGAGTTGTTTGTCCACTATACTCCTAAATACATTTCAGAGTCATTGCTTTTCAAGGTGCAGTCACCTATTCTGTAGGTATGGAATACATTCCTTGTTCAAAGGTATGTAACTTTACATGTGGCTGTATTAAAATACATTTTGTTTGAATGGGCCCAGTTTACCCAAACAATCCAGATTACTCTATATGACTGCCTCTTGTTCTCATTGTTTATCAGTCTGCCAATCTTTGGGTCATCCACTAACCCTTTGAAAACATTTGCTTATTTTTTTAAAATGTTTTGTGACAGACCCAGACAAGTGGGGTACAGAAGTCTGATAGAAGGCAAATATACTGGCCATTGGATGAATGGTTTTCTGTTCCCTGAGTGACCAGAGCAGGGGCTGCACTAGAACAAGCAGGAACTTTCTGGAACCAATTTAAGGCAGGCAGGCTAATTAGGACACCTGGAGCCAATTAAGAAGAACCTGCTAGAATCAGTTAAGACAGGCAGGCTAATCAGGGCACCTGGGTTTAAAAAGGAGCTCCCTTCAGTTTGTGGTGTTGCGTGCGAGGAGCTGGGAGCAAGAGGCACACAAGGAGTTGAGAGTGAGAAGAGTTGAAGGACTGAGGAGTACAAGCATCAGCAGACCATCAGGAGGAAGGTCCTGCAGTAAGCATAAAGAAGGTGTTGGGCGGAGGCCGTGGGGAAGTAGCCCAGGGAGTTGTAGCTGTCACGCAGCTGTTACAGGAAACCCTATAGACAACTGCAATCCACAGGGCCCTGGGCTGGAACCCGGAGTAGAGGGCGGGCCCGGGTTCCCCCCAAACCTCCCAACTCCTGATCAGACACAGGAGGAATTTGACTGTGGGTTCTACCAGAGGGGAAGATCTCTGAGGCAATCAAAATCCGCCAATAAGCACAGGACTCACCAAGGTAGAGGAGGAACTTTGTCACAGTTTACAATGACAACTCTGAACATTCTTGTTTACATCTTTTTTGAATCCTGCTAAGCTCTTGGACTCAATGGTAAACATACAAGCTAATTGTATGTTTTGTGTTTCCAAATCTCCATTGCTCCTAGGAAAAGTAAGATTGAGGTCAGGAATTAACTGCACAACCTCAGACAATTCTGGATGAGACTAACTTCCATGGCCCTTTTACTCAGTAAAACCCTGGCAGGCAATGTATTGCCCTTCTCGCTCAGAGGATGAGAAGCTCCAGGATGAGGTGCTGCTGACAGATAGTACTAAGTCACATGCTTCTCTCCACAAAAGCTGTCCCAGAACTATTCCAGAAAATGTGCATTTTTCCTTGAGCAGTTCTGGAAGGAGGACAGTTTCTCACAACACAGGTGTGACATTGACTTTCAAGTGTCAAGAGCACTCCATAGGTCTGCTTTAAGAAAGCAAACTTTGAATGGGTCAGCAGTAGAATGTGGCAACTATACCTTCCCTGTCTTTAAAAAATCACATTGAATCTGCACGGTTGCACAAGCTGAAGAAGGTGATAGCTGAGTGGCTTCACAGCTGATCTCACCTTGGTTCATACTGTCGGACATTGGGGCCAGTGTGGTACGGTACACATTGTGTATGTTGTCAGTTTTGTTCCAGTCCCGTTTTCCCCTCTGAATGAATTTTGCCACAGTTCTTGAAAAGTCTTGAGAACACAGACAGGATGATGATAGTGGTGTATGAAATTTGTGGCCACTTCAATATGTACATGCACATCATCTTCTGAAAACACTGCATGTGCAGAATTCTTCTTCTTCTCCAGAGTGTTCTACATTATACAGAGTTGTCTTGACACAGAACATATCTGTTTACTTTATATTTGACTTTATTTCAATTATGCAATACTGGGGAGGGGTGGCCATCAGAAACAGACTGGAAAGACAGAGAGCTCAGCTCCCTGACATATTTGTCAGCTATATTAGTGGCTATAATGCCACTAATGTTTGTTTGCTCTTTCTCTCTCCAGTTTTTCCTCTACTTGTTGTTGCTTGTTTTGTTTTGTTTTTTTGTTCTGGCACTGTAAGTCATTATACTCTAAAATACCTGAGAGTTTGGGACCTGGCTGGATTATTTCTATCTGGTTATGTTCTCTCTATCTGCGCGCTGCTGCTGCTTCCACCAATATCAGTTTGAATTACTTTCTCATTACCATTTGATCTGACTGACTGTGTACAGTAGATCCTTAAGTGGAGGCATACATAAATTCTCATCTCCTGTAGTTTAAAAAAAAGTATTATTCACATAATCAAGTGGTGATCCACAGACTAGAGGATACACTTGCTAGCAGTTGCTACATATTCCCTTTTCACCGTCAGTTATTTGATTTCTTGTGTGCCACACCGGATATTACTTCCGGGAATATAACTGTAGGAAATCGAGGCACCAGTGCTGGGCATGCCCACTGTAATCAGCACACACTAGTAGGGGACTCTGGAGTTCTGGTTGTTGCACACTGGTTAGAGCCAGTTACCTAAACTGCACCTCCCTATGTCTTCAATCTATAGATCCTGTTGGGATTAACCTACGCTTTCCCACCACTCTGCAGTTAGCAAGCGTCCTTTCGTCAGTGTACAGTGGCTTCTGAAGATCTATAGTTCTTCCACAAGTCCTCCCACTCTAAAAACCAGCTCTCCTTTGTGCCATAGTGGAAGCAGCCGCAACCAGTGTCTTGTACCAGACATATTTTTGTGCTTTGAGTTTCAGCAGAGACGACCGGAGCAGGCCTTTGACCCACTATATACTCCTGTTGGCATCTCCTCTGACATATTACTCTGAATAACTTCCTACAAATCTGCAAACTGCTGCAAATACAAACTAAAATTAAAACCACTCTCTTCCCATATCTATAAAATGACTTCCCGTCTCCCTCAAGTACAACCCACTATGTATCATTCAAAGATGTATGGAGGTCCACTTCTGGTTTTAATATAAACCAAACTATAATCCATAGGCAGTGTATGGAGCTCAAGTAAAACACGGTGTGAGAAGATAGTTGTCATTTGGGTTCAAATTAATTTGAAGCTTTAAGCAAAGGTAAAAGGGGATAAAAAGCCACACAGGTCAGCACTGAAGAAAAAGTTTGTTGGGACCATTGCAAACAGAAACAGCCAATGTTCATGAAGCTCTAGTTTCATTTTAACTGCTGGATCAGGCAAAAACTGAAGCTGAGGGAACACAGAAAAATACAGACCATGTATGGTGGTTTTTTGTATAAAAGTTTCTTTTTCCAAAGTTGGTTCAAGGTGGTCCTCCTCCTGAGTAGGACTATTCAGGGAATACATTTCTAAAGGACATACATTCCTAAGATGCATCATACTACTCAGAATTTGTCAATGTTGTTACTCTCTTTTAAAAAAAAAAAATCAGAGTGGATTTAATGCTAAAATGACCTTGGAAACGAGGGATTTTGTAATTAAGAATTTTATCCTTAATTAGTTACTGCTGCTTCCTTTCCCATTCCTTTTGGAATACTACAGCAGTGTGTCTGCTCTACATACAAGAATTACTTCTTTCCATCAGGACTACAGTATTCATTTCTCTAATCTGCAGTGATGCAGAGTGGAAGACTAAAGGACTGAACTTCTAGACAAGAGGCAATTCCAAAAGCCATACTCGATGTTCTGATTAGAAGAATCAACTTTGCCATTCCTTTTGCGCTCTTCTGGTTTGCTGGATGACATGGAATCAAGATCAATAGTTGAGCTAAACAAATAATTAGAAATAGTACTTAGAGTTTAAATGGATAGCAAGTAGATGTGGTTCACCTATACTCTCATTCAGCCTCAAGCATTACACAGACCAAACTCCCAAACAATTAATTCTTCCATATGCACCAGCAGCAGACACAATTTTCTACACTCTGGGTCCTAGTGGCGCCCCCCCACACACACACAGTCTGGGACCTGAGACAGCAGCCTCAATTCGCCTCATGATAAGGCCAGCCCTGACTCTAGCACTGAGATTAGGATTTGGTATTATTCTCTAGCTCAGTACAATAAGTGTAATGCAAATGATTATACTGTTAGTGTTTCTTGTACTGCAGGTTGCTGCACATTATAAGCAGTTACACCTACTTGTGCCAAGATCCTGAGGTTGAAGTATTTTCTCTTATCTTCTCTCTCACTTCACAGTTTTTATTGGTCTGATGATTGTTTCGCAGCACTTTCTTTTTATTTATAAAGATCAGACTTTAAAGTGCCAAAGGTGTTCCCAAGCATGGTAACTTGGTTCTGTAATGAAGTAACCTCTGCATCCTGTCCCAGAAACCCTGGGTCACTTAGGCTAAAAACTTTACTGGAAACACTTTTTTCATCCTGGCAACTGCTCTTGATGTGCGCATCCCTCCAAGAATCCATGGCTTGTTCTTGTGTCTTCCTTTTCTGCCAAGTGGTACCCTTAATAATTCCAGTCAGAAACTTAGATATGAGACCAAAACAAGGCTGAGGAGAAAGAGAGAGGGTCTGAGGCATTTATCTCATAACTGGAAGTAATTGACATGTGAGAAGAGATTAAAAGAACTAAAGATGTACATCTTGGATAAAAAACAACTATGTGGTGCATGATATAAATCTGATATTTGAAGAATATGAAAAACAAGGAGAGAGAGGAATTTAACGTAATGAAATGGGGTATAAATAATAATGTGGTGAAATTAATGAAGAGAAACTTTAGGTTGAATATTGAAAAAAAAATTACCAAAAAGTGCCAGTGGCATGTTTAAACCTAGGGACAAAAATTGGCCAATAGAGGCACAGTCCTGTGTTGACAGATGGTCTAGATGGTTCTTTCTGTCTCTGGATTCTGCGTTGCATAATAGGTTGTATTGTCTCCTTTCACATACTTTTACCCTTCTTAGATGAGAATCACTATTGCCTGACAGGGCTCACCAGCAGGAACACCACATCATCCTCCAGGTTGTACAAGGTTTCCTTCAGATCATTCACGCTGAAACCAGCTCATAGTGTCTCCTAAGGCAAAGCATGGTGGGTCCCCACCATCTGCCCTTCCTTTTTCCCATTTTCTGTTGCCCCAGGAAAGCCAAAGACCCTTCTAAACAAAAACTTAAAGCTGCTTCAGGTGCATATACTTCCCCTGTTTCACATTGTTTCCTCTTTGTTACTCACCGTATGTCTGTCACCAAGTAAAGATTATTGTGAAAAATGGTGGCACTTGCAATGACTTGAGAGCGTGAGGGAGAGAAAGCAAGCCTGGTGCTGTAACTGAAGTCCATTAGCGAGAGTCAGTATATCTTCAACCAAGATAAATAACATTCAGCTTTTCCGTGCCCAGCTTAGAGAGATGAAATCTGGTGTGGTAGGCTTTTTATTTATTGTCAGAAAATAATTGTTACATCCTCCATCTGAAATATCCTTTCAGTTTAAAAAAACTCACATTGAGCAGATAACTTACTGGGCTGGAGAATACTGAGACAGTGTTTGTGAGTATTAAAGTGTGTCCCAGGAAATTTGGTTTAGAAAGGTGCAGTAAGCTGCTTTTTCTTTCCATTTTCCCTGCACTTAATCTGTGTCTAGCATTTTTGTTAAACTGTTGTTTAACATTTTTATCTGATACTTTCTCCCCCTGTATTTTTATACGCTGAAGGAAGGAGTAGCTATTTGATCAAGTATCAGGGAGTAGGGGAGGTGAGGGAACAGAGAAATAAAGCCTTTCGTGATGGCGTATGAGAAGTAAGAAGATATGGTGATGTCTGCATATAATAGCTATGTCAGGTAGCCAGTATGCTGCCTGAAGGCTGAATGTGGCTCATTGGAGTTCAAGAATGTGGCCCTCAGCTGCCCTCATCTTTAGTATGGAGATATATCCACAGAGACACACACTTCATCCAAGAGGAATTCCACTCTGCAAAAGTTGGAGCCTTAGATCTAAGAACAAGATGAATCTCACTGCATAATGGAACATGTATTGTCAGCATCCTGTACCGCTACATTAAAGATGAAGGCAGCTCCATTTTGTGCAAATTGTATGTGGTGGTCATACTTCTGGCAAGAAGCTAGTGCAGTCTTCTTTTGGACAAAGAACACTGTAGAGAACAGTCCTGCATAGGGCGTGGGCTAGTTGGCTTCACTTATTTTCCATCCATTCTGTGATGATAAATTTGTATTTACATTTTTAAATAATTATTATATGCTCGGCCCGTATTATATGTGTGTGTATATATATATATCTTTGTTCTTCCCCTCCCTTTCCAAAAACAATAAATAAAAACATAATGTATCCATAGTACAGATTATCACTATGGCCTGTCAATTAAATTCTAACATTGATTATCTTGTTAGAAGGTAGATATAGTGTGAAAGTCATTGCATATTTCACAGCAGTTAGAATGAAAAACAACACGACTACACTGCACTGTGTTTGTACTCCTGGAATTTAAAAGTATTGAAATGAATTTCTTTTTAAAAAAATGTGGATAATAAAATTTCTGTCAAGCTTAGCATCATGTCTCAGTTTGGAGGAAGTTTATTTTCATATAAGTTCTGAACCTAAGAAAATAGGGGGATATTACAAAAATATTGTCAGACCCTTAACTGTAGATCAGAATTTTGTATGTGTTGTGTATTGTGTTACTTTACTGTATTTTAATTCCATATAGAGCGATATTCAGGACAAGTCACTTTCAGTAAAATAAAAATGCAGGAGGATTCATGCAGCAGTTACTTCCGATTTAGCATTTAGAAATAGTTTTATTACAAAGGCATTGAATATGTTCAGTTGATGTATCAATGCTTAGATCACTGTAAGTTTGAGATTTCATTTAATAGGAGCAGTCTCCATTGTGTGACGGCAGGAGAGGCAGGGGCCTTCCTGATTCCTGCATGGGGTCAGAAGCAGGTTAGAAGTCTGGCCCTTTCCAGTGTGCTACCAAGCCTAATTAATGTGTACCATGCCTAGCGCTGTAATTGCGATGCATTTGGCTTCTGGCATCTGGAACCATGACGAGGCTGAATTGAAACGCTATTGGAGGGAAAGTTAGACAGGGTTGTGTGGAGCATACAGTAATAGAAGCAATAGGTCTGTTGTTTCATCACTCAAGTGACAAGCTTTTTATTGTGTTATAAATGAGTAAATTATGCAAAGTACCTTCTTAGACCAAAAAAAAGAAAAAAGAAAATCCTAATGGGAAGGAAAATGACTTACTAACAGATTCTCTAGGCTTTGTCTATTTTAAACATGTTTACCCCACTACATTCTTTCAGCCAGAAGGAAGGAAAAGTGGCAGCCACATTTCTGTTATCTTGTGCCAAAGTCTCTCCTTGATCTATCATGAAACACTTGGATGCACCTGAAATTCTTGGGAGGCCTAAGATGTACGCTATAACATGCCCCGCGATAACGTGAATTCAGTTATAACACGTGGCAGGTCTAGCCCCGGCAGCTGCGGCGGACACGGGGCGTTCGGGATCCATGCCCCGGCGACTGCAGCAGGAGCAACTCTCACTGCAGCACTGGCATGCCCCCGGGGTTCTCGCCATCCTGCTCCTCCTGCTCCAGCAAACCCCTAGCTTCTGAATACAGTGGAACCCCGCTATAATGCGACCCCGCATTTACCAGGATAGAATTTTTTGGACCTCAATTATCGCATTATAGCAGGGTTCCACTGTATGTCAGAGTGTTACAATACACTGCTTGTGTCTGGAATTGGCATCTCTTGTAGCTCTGTCTGATGGAACAGATTTGACAGTCACAACTTCATGGCATGGTATCTAGCACATCACCACAGAATGTCTTGTAGTTTAGGTTTTTGAGGTGATTTTTTTCTTTTTGGCATAAGGTTATTGCATTATATCATAAAATCCAATGCTACAACACAACATAGTGTGATGACTTTGCAGGCCCCCAGCATAATATCTTCTTGTGGGATATGGGAAGGCATGACAACCTTGGGAAAAGCCCAGACAATTCTGCCTGGATGACAATCTTCACAAAGACTATAGGTCCCAGCTTGTGATATTCCAGGGTGATCTGAGCGGTGAATGACACTATATTCAAGATGAGGGCAGCTGCAATATGGTTTATTTTATTGAATTTAGATGAAATTCTTGGGCTCTTGGCATGTTGCCTGTAAACCCCAGGGTTGTACCAAGTTAGAAAGCCACTCTAAAGACTATTTTCCTCTCTTGAAAAACGGTGTCAGGATTGGTGGGTAGGGGAGCCATTAATGCACATAAAACTTTGCCTTACATCTAATCTCAGTATGGTTAATCTTAAAATCCATCCTCTTCCTTTGTATTTTGGTTTTTCTGCTTTAGTGTGAACAATCTCATCTAATGAGAGAGCATGAAGATGTACAGGAGCGAACAACGCTGCGCTATGAGGAACGAATCACAGAGCTTCATAGCATTATCGCTGAATTAAATAAGAAGATTGACCGACTACAAGGAACAACAATAAGGTATTGCAACTCCTATGGAAGTCTGGGCCAAATTCAGAAGTGGTATACACGGTGGTGTACAATATACATTGGGTGTGAGTTAATCATAAAAGTGGTGTAGCTAGACTTGCTATGATTGAGGTTCAGTGAGTGTGCAAAATTAGTGTAACATGCATACTAGGGGGTTGGAAACTGGGCAGTTGTAGCAGGAAAAGCAACTTATAGGAGAGTGTAAGGCAAAGCAATCCACTCCCCAGTCCCTTTTTATCTTTCTCCTATGCTCTCCACAACACGACCAAGACTAAATTAAATCCATTATAGAGGTGCAACTGAAATTGGCTTCAAGAGTTGCACCTGCTTGCACCAGCAGTTCCCATAAAATATAAAATTGGTGCAAATCGAACTAGTGTTTCATACTCACTGAATGTTTGGACACTCCTCTTTCATACTCACTGAAATTTGGACACTCCTCTTTTAAGACATTACTCAATAAGTACCAGCTGTTTCTTCATGTAAGATCTAGATTTCACCAAAGAGGAACATTCTTTTAATGTATCTGTCCATATCAGCTGTTCTTAGCTTACTGCGAGGCAAAGGCCTTTTGCCGTTACTTCATGAAAGAGTTTGCTGGGACTTCACAATACTTTTCAGCTGCCAAGCTTATTGGGACATGAACTCCTTGATCCTTGGCCAGCTAGGATTTTAAACCAAAACACCCACTTCAAAAGTAAAGAGTTCACATCTCTATAGGTTATACTTACTTCAAATTCTCCCCATGTAGCACTGTGTGGGTTTCCTTGCTTATTTTCCTGCATGTTTTTCAGTAATGGCTGTTTCATTTCTTTATCTCACTACAGTCTATATGGCCATCAAGCCAGGAGCTCTTTTGTTTAAAGTATATGTCCAGGAAAATATTTGTGTGTGAAAGAATGAACTTGTGTGTCTTAAATTACAGAAGGTAATAATATCCATATATTGTAATTTCAGCATATAAATATAATTGCATTGCACTAATATATGAATAGGTAAATAGTGCAAGTTCTGCTGTAGGCAATGATGATGATAGGGTCCTGGAAGATGTCTCTGGACAGTACAAACTAGTCTGAATTTAAATAGAAAATAATTCAAGATCAGCTTCAACATCCAGAGCAAAGTGGGATACAGAACTGAATCTGACAGTAAATGTACATACACTACACCTTTGAAAGGATGCAACTGGCATTCCACATTAGAGTCCTTTGTGCTCAGATCCCTAGACAACACCTCTCTTCACTTATATTTGAGTTCATTCTGCTGTAATGATAATAATAAAATATTTTTAAGCGAATAATTTAATTCTTATTTTGCTTTCATTTAAGGGTCATTGTAGCTAATTTTTTCTCACAGACCAATACATTTAAAAAAACAACAACCTGTGAACAAGGTGAGCTTAGAGGGCTTCCGTTCAACTTTTAATGACAGTGGGAAGAAAGAAAATCAATTCTTCACTCCTATCATTTCCATACTTTCCTGTTACAACATGTCAGGCTTCTGCTCTTGCACCACTCTGTTAGCAGATGTTGGAACCCTGCAGAAATGTTGGTTAATTACTGTGGCCTCCATTGGGACAGGTGTGGCTCATTCTACTCCAACCTGAATATAAGGGACGCTGGTTTGGGTTGGGACAAAGAGATTCTAAGAGAAAGGTCCTAGGAGCAACTAAGGCAATGTCTACACTACCGTGGTAAGTTGACCTATGCTACACAACTCCAGCTACGTGAATAACATAGCTGGAGTCGACATATCTAAGGTCGAGTTACCGTGGGGTCTACACTGCGCAGAGGTCGATGGGAGAAACTCTCCCGTCAGCTTACCTTACTCTTCTCGTTGAGTGATCTGCTGTCAATTTAGCGGGTCTTCATTAGAGCCGCTAAATTGACCGCTGGTGGATCGATCATAGTGTGTCAATCCTGGCTATAGTATAGATGTAGCCTCAGTTTGAGAAAAGACTTAAGCCTTGTCTACATTACACAGTTTTGTCTGCAAAGGCTGCCTTCAGGGCCGGCTCCAGGCACTAGCCGACCAAGCACATGCTTCATTTATTCACTCTAATTTAATGTTTTGCATGCCAGTAGTACATTTTAATGTTTTTAGAAGGTGTCTTTCTATAAGTCTTTAATATATAACTAAACTATTGTTGTATATAAGGTAAATAAGGTTTTTTAAATGTTTAAGAAGCGTCATTTAAAATTAAATTACAATGCAGAGCCCCCCCAGACCGGTGGCCAGGACCCGGACAATGTGAGTGCCACTGAAAAGCAAAGTTACACAGTAAATTTCATAGTCTAGTTTAGAGTCTTTAAATTGTTGCCATTGTTCTGAGGTTAGCAATGCATGAGCAGAACAAGATTTTCAGTCTAAACAAACAATTGCAACAGATTTGAGAGAGTTTGAAAGATTGCATCAGCTAATTTATATTTTCCATTTAGAAGAGATTGCTTTTTTCAAACACTTTGGAAGGTGAGGGCGAATGGGTTCAGGAAGTTGCAGAATTATGGCTCACACATTGTTCAGCATGCCCAACTGCTGAGATGTCAGATCAAGTGCCATGGCTGCACCTCTTCTCAGACATACACAGTGTTGCTCTTAGTAATAGTTATTGTATGAAATATTTTTAGATGTTTCCAATAAACTTCTGGATTTGACAGGCCTTTATAGGGTACAGCAAGTTCCAGATGCATGGCCACATGAAGCTAGCTGTTGATACTGCATTATGTTCTGCCAACACTCCTGATGCAAATGAAGTCACAGCGGTTATGGGGTCAAGCCAACAATCATTCCTAATTGTCTCGTCTCACTGATGTTGCTGTAGTTGGAGACAGCTCAGCTGGCTTGGGAATCCAACCAAAAAAAGAGGAAACTGTGAAATACAGCTGCAACCAATTTGGTATTTGGTCTGGAAGAGAGATGTCTGAACTCATATAATGTTGAGCCCTACTTAGTTTCTGAAGGGGGGCTGATATATCACTTACCACCACCAGATCATAAGAAATAGTTTATAATTTGAGGGAAGTAGAGCAGTTAAGAAGGTAGCTTGCTGAGGGAGACAATAAATTTCTTTCTTATATAGTCAAGAATAGAAATGTTGGCTCTGTTTGCATTATCTAAGAGTTTCTCAAACAGTGAGGCTTTAGTGGGCTCCCTAAGAAATCCAAGGCTCGATGGGAGACTACCCTGTTTAAAACTTTGCTAAGAACACGAAGAGCAGTCTTTCAAAGTCCAATCTTTCTTTCTTGTAGTGTGAATGTAGTTTGGTCAAATTTGCAAAACTCAAGTCACAGGTTTAAGTCAAATTCAGCGTAAGATTGTTTCACCTGAAACTCTTTGTATATTTATGCAGGAAAGATGCAGAATATGCTTTCCATACTCTTCAATGTGAATTTTCTTCACTGCAGCATCATAGCTCTGAGCCTCTGTTACCTGTCATTTGGAAGTAGGCAGGTAAAATTATCACCAGCCTGTATTTCTTCCATTCACAGAAGACTTTGATACATTCATTAACTCTCTTTTCCTGAACTTCTCCCCATCCACTGGTTTGCACTAGTCACAAAAAGGCAAAGCCAGTCAAGTGGGTAGGTCCACATGAAGCAGCAGTATCAGTGTATTAAAAACACATACATATTAGGGTGTGTCAGTTACACCCTAACAAGATCAACCTCTCAAGAAAAAAGACATTCCCAAACTAAATGATAAAACATTAGATAATACTGTATCTGTTTTGAAAGTGAACATTACTGGCCAAGAAAAGTTCATCCTTACACAAGATTTTATTTATTTTTTAATCATGGCTTCAGTAAGGAAATGCATTTGTCATGCAATGATACAAAAATAAACCTTGCCATGTGATTGAGAACAGCATCAGCTAGGTACAGTCTTTCCAGTTTGTCTGTGAGTTCAGCAAAAGAATTGGGGGGCGGGGGAAGAGAGTGAGTTGTCTTTCATCTCAATGCTGAAATAGGTCTGTGCAGCGCTTATGGACTTGCTTGCCTGCTGGTGTCTGCTTAGGATTCTTAGCAGCTGTCAAAAGACATACAATCTAACCAGTCAACCATTTGTAACTAAATGCTGTGCAGCCATGAATTCTATGGCATTATCTAACAGAAAATTCATATAGAAATATGGGTCACCTAGAAACCCAGGAAGAAAAAGGGGAGACGGAATAGATGGTATAGTGGACAGCATCATAAAAATTAATAATGGTTGGCACTCATAGAGAGTCTTTTATCTGAGGATCTCCTTTTTTTACATAACATTCATTAAAATATAATGAAAGTTCAAAAACGGCCAACACCTACTGTGGTGAAACCATTCTCTGTTTGAAGCTATGAGAGAATCTATGTGTACACACCTTGACAACATCAACCAGAATTCCTTAATGGGGAGGAGGAGGTGCTGAGTGTTTGCCATTTTGATCATTACTAAGCAGGCTTTAAAACAGTTTTGTACCACTGGAGTGACACAAAACTGCTTCATTGCACAGGAGGATCTGGTTCAGTACCTTTTGTTACTTTTCAATCCATTTTTAAACATTCTGTTTTAGTGTGTATCTATTGCTCCGCTACGTCCTATTGAAATCAGCACCACTTTTGTGTTCTAAAAGGGAAGGGAAGAGGATGGAAGAGAGGGATTTTACATTGCCTTTGAACAGCTGCAGAACTAGAAAACCCATGTTTTCAAAAATCAGCACCTTAGTTGCATACACAAAATATATGCATATATAAAAGATGCTGCACTGATTGGTGCTCTTCAGATACCTCGGGCAGAAAAGGTAAATTGCACATGTAAAATATGCTGTTGTGTGTACAAAGTGGGTAATTTACCGTTTGCGTTCGTAGTTACCTATTTTGAATGTGCAGTTACATATTTGTAAAGAGGCATGTTTTGCATGCATATTTCAAGGAAAATTTGGCTCAAACAACCAAAGGTAAATTTTTCAATCTTAGCCATTGTCATTTAAACAAGAAAACTAGTCTAAGTCTGAAAGTGGAGCAAGTCACAGCTGATTAGCATGTGTATACAAGCAGTTGGTTTTATGATCAGGTTAGCCTGTCATCCATTCATGGAGGAGATTCATATTTTAAAATGAATCGCTAATTGCAAAGCAGGTTGATGTATAAATGAACAAACAAATTACCCTTTTGACCAAAAGAAAAAGCAACTCTTTGAGCACTTAGTAATTGTTTTTGTCTAAAGCTTATTATCATTGGCTTGTGCTGTACCTAATAATTAACTTATTCATAGAACATTAACCCACATTTGTGTGTCTTCAGTAGCCTGTATTTTAATTCATGCTATTTGTGATTTGGTTCTCACACTTTCTTTAAATATGGATTCCGCATCACCTAAAAGGCCTTAGAATCATAGATTCATAGAATCATAGAATCTCAGGGTTGGAAGGGACCTCAGGAGGTCATCTAGTCCAACCCCCTGCTCAAAGCAGGACTAACCCCAACTAAATCATCCCAGCCAGGGCTTTGTCAAGCCTGACCTTAAAAACCTCTAAGGAAGGAGATTCCACCACCTCCCTAAGTAACCCCTTCCAGTTCTTCACCACCCTACTAGTGAAAAAGTTTTTCCTAATATCCAACCTAAACCTCCCCCTCTGCAACTTGAGACCATTACTCCTTGTTCTGTCATCTTCTACCACTGAGAACAGTCTAGATCCATCCTCTTTGGAACCCCGTTTCAGGTAGTTGAAAGCAGCTATCAAATCCCCCCTCATTCTTCTCTTCTGCAGGCTAAACAATCCCAGTTCCCTCATCCTCTCCTCAAAAGTCACGTGCTGCAGCCCCCTAATCATTTTTGTTACCCTCCACTGGACTCTTTCCAATTTATCCACATCCTTCTTGTAGTGTGGGGCCCAAAACTGGACACAGTACTCCAAATGAGGCCTCACCAGTGCCGAATAGAGGGGAATGATCATGTCCCTCGATCTGCTGGAAATGCCCCTACTTATACAACCCAAAATGCCATTAGCCTTCTTGGCAACAAGGGCACACTGTTGACTCATATTCAGCTTTTAGTCCACTGTAACCCCTAGGTCCTTTTCTGCAGAACTGCTGCCCAGCCATTCGGTCCCTAGTCTGTAGCAGTGCATGGGATTCTTGCGTCCTAAGTGCAGGACTCTGCACTTGTCCTTGTTGAACCTCATCAGATTTCTTTTGGCCCAATCCTCTAATTTGTCTAGGTCCCTCTGTATCCTATCCCTACCCTCCAGCATATCAACCACTCCTTCCAGTTTAGTGTCATCTGCAAATTTGCTAAGGGTGCAGTCCACACCATCCTCCAGATCGTTAATGAAGATATTGAACAAAACCGGCCCCAGTACCGACCCTTGGGGCACTCCACTTGATACCGGCTGCCAACTAGACATGGAACCATTGATCACTACCCGTTGAGCCTGACCATCTAGCCAGTTTTCTATCCACCTTACCGTCCATTCATCCAGCCCATACTTCTTTAACTTGCTGGCAAGAATACTGTGGGAGACTTTATCAAAAGCCTTGCTTTGATCTAAAACTTAATTTTAACATTATAATCTTAATTTTTGTATAATAGTTGCTAAGTGCTTGTGATAAAGATTTAGCTTTCTATAGTGAGCTGAGTTGCCTTTCAGGGTTAGAAAAGTGTGACCATTCCTATTAAAACTACAGCGGGTAAGCTAAGGAAACCCTGGTTGGCAAACAAGCTGGAATTTTTCTTATGAGTTGGCCTGTTTCATGGACAGCAGCCTTTCCTTCAGTCAGTGTAGTGATACATATGGATCATCTTCCTTTCAGCTGTTTTGCCCGACAGACATTGTCAAACCTTAGGGCTAATTCCTACATGGTACTGAGAGCTCTCAACTCCCATGGACCTCAATGGAAGTGGAAAGGGCTCATTAATCTGCAGAATTACCCCCTTAGACAACAGGCTTCCCTCCAGCTGGGGGTGCCCTCACAGTTCTGTGCTCTCCCTCCCTCACCAAAGAACTCCATTTCTGCTCTATGCTTCCTCCCCACCCTAAAACCATCCACTTCTCTTTCTAAACAGCAGCAAAATAAACCTCTACAAAATACTTTGCTTAATGAGTAGCAAAATAGGGGTACAGTAAATTCACTCATCGAAGGTTTTGGGTTTGTTGTTTCTGTGCCGATGCTACTGATGTTTTTCCTGCTGTTTAAAAAGTACATATCTGAAAGTGACAAAATAATTACAAAAAACTGAAGCTGATTAAAAAAATCAGGTCTTCCTGAATGTCATTTTTTGAGTCGGATTAGCAAATGGATTAAAAAAGAAAAGAAACATTTTAAAGTGCTTCATTGGGTGCTGTGATCTCACATTCCACCACTGTCCTTATCTGCTTCTCCCCATTCTTTGAACTTTAGGTGTGAAAGTAGGGAGAAGAGACGCCTTTTATAAATCTCACTACTTCAGGTAATGCCCAATATCGCTCAAACATTTTTGAAGGAACCCACTTGACAAGTAAGAGTGAATGTATGTAATATGCAAGGGTTTTGTTTTCCAGTAACTCCAGCAGTTCACTGCCATTCTAATTAATCTGTATCTTCCAAAAGATTTCAAATGAAAATCCACTTGGCAACAGGAGAATTTAGAGAGAGACACACATGCACTTAATCTGGCAATACATTTTCTTATGGTGAACATTAGTCTGGAATGATCACAAGAACTTCGGTGAAACTTCAAAATACAGAAATGTGAGCCAGATGCTACCCACCACATAACTGGCAGTTGAGAGTACAATGCAGAAAGTCAGTTTGTTTTATTGAAAGCCTGGTCCATTTGATAGTCTTGTTGAGCTGGAGAAAGTTTGTTGTCCAGTATGTACCCTACTTATTGTGACTACAGGACTGAAAGGTATGCTGTAGAGTTACTTATTCCTTCAATAATATTTTTTTTTCTTGTGCCTCTTCCCCAGGGAGGAAGATGAATATTCCGAATTACGATCGGAGCTCAGCCACAGCCAGCATGAGGCCAATGAAGATTCACGCAGCATGGACCAGGATCAGACTTCTGTTTCAATACCAGAGAACCAGTCCACTATAGTCACTGCTGACATGGGTTAGTGATTTTCTGAAGAGACAGGATGTCTCCTACTAGTAGAAAGCCATTGTAGCCTTTAAAATACTGAGCAGAATGCTCGGAGGGGAAAGAAAATAAATCATCCAGGCCTTGTTAATCAAACCAAAGGTGTTGAGGAATTCTCTAGGAGAATAAACACTAGCATTTAAAATAATCTCAGAACCTTGCTCCCAGTCCATCTGAGCTAGAATAGCTGCAGAGGACGAACAGAAAATGAGCTTGTCAGGAAGAACTGAAGTGCCTAAATGAGTGCCCTTTGGGGAAGGGGAAAATGGAGGGGGGGGGACACACTCACCCCCCCGTAGAATAGTATGCATGTTCTGACCTGACCATGTAATTGTCTGATTAATTGGATGGATGGATTTTTTTTTTTAATCCTGTTCCTGTTTTGTTATTTTACCAAATAGCAAAAACATTTTATTTATAAGTGACTGAAGGTTGTTTTAAATGCTGCTAGTTTATTTAACTATAAAATGTTGATGGTTGGAAATTGCAGAGATGAAATAGAGAGGCATCTAGAGGCATTAATAAGTGGCAGAGCAATGTGCTGCTGTTAAACTTCTCTCTCCATACCATGACTTTTAAGACGTTGCTTTCTGAGAGCCATTAATTTATGTACAGATAGCAAGTTTCTGAATGACACTTATCTGTGCTGTGGAGTGTTAAGGAAGGTTCTCTATGTCAAAGAGTCCAGTAATTATATTGTTTTTCAGATGTGCTCAGATTGGGGATTTCAAAGCTGAAATTAGAGGGTAGTTAGTACTAGCTATAGAGATCCGGTTCTCTGACTCCAGCAATAAAGATGTTCAGTACTGGGGTACGTAGACACACTGCTTTTCACAGGCTTGGGAGCATCATTGATATCCATATTAGAGGGGAAATGTCTGTCTCACTGGATCAGATTCTGTTCTCATTCACAACAGTGTAAATCAGGGACACATTGTTGGCTGCAGTGTAGTTCCCCCTTCCTTCTGTCATAGGTATTTATTAGCTGCTGATCACCACAATGCGTGCCTTGGGAAAGTCATGATGCTCTGGATCTTGATGGAAAAAGTTACACTAAATCCAAAGTCCAATGTGACTGATCCAAGACGAGACAAAGGTCAAAACATCATAGAGATGTTTTCTACGTACTTTTGTTACAGTCATACAGATGGTCAAATTCTGTCCTCAGATAAATGTGTGTCACTCTCACTGAAGTCAGTAAAAATTCAGCTGATTTTTAATGGCAATTGTATGTGCCTTTCTGAGGGTAATGTTTGTCCCAGTGTAGACTAAGGCTACATCCACACTACCTGCCCGATTCGGCGGGTAGCGATCGATGTTCTGGGATCGATTTATCGCGTCTCATCTAGACACGATAAATCGATCCCGGAGCCGCTCCCCGTCGACTCCGGAACTCCAGCTCCGCATGAGGAGTAAGCGGAGTCGACGGGGGAGCCTGCCTGCTGCGGTGTGGACCAGTGGTAAGTACTTTTGAAATCAATCTAAGATACTCAACTTCAGCTACGTTATTCACGTAGCTGAAGTTGCGTATCTTAGATCGATTTCCCCCCCCCCCGCCCCGTGTGGACCAGCCCTTAGTTAACAATATATTTTTATTTCACTCTTCTCTTTTGCAGTAGCTTAGCAGACACCAGTTGTGCACTGATTTCTGGCCATGGACTCTGTTTCAGAGAGAGGCAAACTCCTTCCTCTTCCCCATTATAACTTTAAGCTTTATCTCAGATGGAAGTCCCCCTTCTTGTTTGCCATCCCCAAAAAGAACGAGGATCCCTCTTAGACACAAAAGGACTCTGTGACACATCACCTATTATACAGTGCATGGATTGTTGTCGGTATTTGAATTCCTCTGACTAATCCACCACTGGGAAAATATGCAGATTTACTGAGTAAAGAAGGTAGTAGTTTTGTTCAGGTCTTCCAAACTTTCCTGCAAAGGAAGGCTTAATTCAGGGAGTCTATGACCCACTCTTGCCAATATTGGACAGAAGTTGATTCATTTCGGTGGAGGTACACCAGGGATGAATTTGACCCAAATAGTTGAGACCTCAATACATGGGTTTCCCAAGACAACTTTGTAGTAGCTGACTGAAAACTGAGGGCAAAAAGAACATGTGGCTTTTCTTGAGAGAGGGACTTTGTGTTTGTTATGGTTTTGTGGGTTGAGTTTTTTTATTTTCAATAATTCATGTGCTAAACTGATGAATGTACCTTTTTGGATATGTGCCTGAATGTCACAGTAGATTTTATTCTTAACTGAAAAAATAAATAAGACAAGAGGCTTAGTCTCTAAACTTGGTATTTTGGTGAAACACATGAGGTCAGACAGTTTAATTTGACACCAAGAACTCGAGTCAGGACTGACTTACACAACCATATTGACTTCAGAAGGATTGTATGGAGTGTAAACCAGCACTGAACCTGGCCCTGAACGTTAAAACATTTAGTTTCTTTTATAGTGGGATTCTTATTATGTTTAGAGTGTCTTTTCTCTATCACTTACTCAGTGAGAACAGAAATTATGTCCTATATGTACATCAGTACTCTAGTGTAGACTGGCTACTGTTTCAGCCAATCAGAACTATAGATAAGAAGAATGGTATTATCAGGATTGTGATGGGTTCAGTCACAGAGACCCCTTTGGGACTGTCACCTGATGTGCTGGAATTACCTCTGGGCCCGTTTTCCCTGATAGCTTGGGACTCCACAACCCTGCCTTGTTGAGCCAGACACGCTAGTCTGCTGCAACACAGACCCAGATCTGAACCATGCCTCCAAAGCTGCAGACTTTAACTGAAAACCACTCAGCAGGTTACCTATCTCCAGCACACAGATACCCAGTTCCCAATGGGATTCAAACCCCAAATAAATCCGTTTTACTCTGTATAAAGCTTATACAGGGTAAACTCATAAATTGTCCACCCTCTATAACACTGATAGAGAGATATGCACAGCCGTTTGCTCCCCGAGGTATTAATCACTTACTCTGGGTTAATTAATAAACAAAAGTGATTGTATTAAGTATAAAAAGTAGGATTTAAGTGGTTTTAAGTAATAACAGACAGAACAAAGTTACCAAGCAAAATAAAACAAAACACGCAAGTCTAAGCCTAATACATTTAAGAAACTGAGTTCAGGTAAATCTCACCCTCAGAGATGTTCCAATAAGCTTCTTTCACAGACTAGACTCCTTCTTAGTCTGGGCCCAATCCTTTCCCTGGTACAGTTCTTATTAGTTCCATCTCAGGTGGTAACTAGGGGATTTCTCATGATTGGCAGCCCCCTTTGTTCTGTTCCACCCCCTTTTATATTTTTGGCACAAGGCGGAAATCCTTCGTCTCTTTCTGGGTTCCCCCCCTTCCTTCCAAATGGAAAAGCATCAGGTTTAAGATGGATTCCAGTACTAGGTAATATGGTCACATGTCCTGTGAGACCCCCAAGCCTCCATTCTTTACGGCCTGACTTACAGGAAGGCTTACAAGTAAACAGAGCCATTTACAACCAATTGTCCTGGACAATGGGAGCCATCAAGATTTTAAACCACCATTAATGGCCCACACTTTGCATAATTACAATAGGACTTCAGAGTAATACTTTATATTTCTAGATTCAGATACAAGAATGATACATTCATACAAATAGGATGAACACACTCAGTAGATTATACGCTTCGTAATGATACCTTACAAGAGACCTTTTGCATGAAGCATATTCCAGATACATCATATTCACACTTATAAACATATTTCCATAAAACATATGGAGTGCAATGTCACAAGGAGCATCCTCATTATGATTTCCTTTCCTAATCATCTCTTTTAAAAGATTATTTCTCTTGCGTTTCTCCTCATCGCCGAAACTCAGATATATTGTATATTAAATAAATACATAGCACTTCCTCCCTTCCCTCTGCCATTTGTCTATTAAGTAAATTGCATCTGTGTGTGAAAGAGATGTACCATACATAAGCACCATTATAGGAAATCATTAAAACAGCAATCCTTTAATTCTTGTTGCCACATTTGCAAGCCTGTAACTCTCCATGAGCTTGTGACTGTTGTTAGTCAGTATGCAGTATTTGCTTCTCTACATGTGGTAAACTGTTTAAAAAAAAAAGTTTTCAGTGTACCAGGCCTATGCATTTCATTAGTAAGAATGTTTCCAGACAAATACCTCAGAGCAGAATTGCACCAAGAGTAATCTGACCTTTGGGCATAGTAATCACTGTCCTGAGTTCAAATTTAATAACATAGAAAACACTTGGTGTCTGTAAACAGCCATAAGGAATAAACAGGTTGTTGTATGTCATTTTTACATCTCAAGCTGAATTAATTACTCTAGCTTCAGAAATAAGGTAGCTGATCACAAATACAAGAGTGACTATAAAATGGTCTCACATTTCAACTAGCAATTGAAGGGGTATTGTCACAGTATCTCTTATCCAAGGATTTCAAAGTGCTTTAAAATCTTTAATAACAACCCTGTGAAGTAGAATCATAGAATATCAGGGTTGGAAGGGACCTTAGAAGGTCATCTAGTCCAACCCCCTGCTCAAAGCAGGACCAAGCCCCAATTTTTGCCCCAGATCCCTAAATGGCCACCTCAAGGATTGAACTCACAACCCTGGGTTTAGCAGGCCAATGCTCAAACCACTGAGCTATCCCTCCCCCCAAGTAAAGACATATTAGTAGAAGAATTATATATTTTAAAAACAATAGGCAAACTTTTCAAATGTGGGTGCCTAATGCCTAAATATGGATTTAGTTGCCTAAGTTTAGGTGCCCAAATTTGAAAAGTTTGGCCTATATTCTTTACCTGTGTTACTAATAATACTTAAGATTAATCAGATTGAAAGAATTTTCACAATCCAATTTACTTTTCAATATTTATTATTTCTTTACTTTTACCACTTCATTGGTCCTGGACAGTGATCTGTTTTTTATATCTTAACACAAGGATGAGACGTTTACATTTCCAGCACAGCAGGAAAATGTAGAAATACAAAATATTGCTACACCAAACCAATAACTTTCATAGTAAGCTTATAAGGTATTCCTCCTACTCCCCAACACAACCATCCTTCTGTCCTTTGTTTATTTGTTTTAGTATCTCTTTAAAAATAAACCCTTGTGTTAGTTATGCACATCAGGCTAATTCACAATGACCTAATAATAACATGGCACTGTATACTCCACTAATGCAGCAAGCTTATAGACATGCCAACTACATCAATGTGTCATGATACACTAATGCTTTTAGATATGCTGCTCTTCTGCTGTAGGCAACAGAAACATCAAGAGCTAAAATTATTAGTTTCTCTGCTGTATCTTGTAAATCCTGTGAGTGGGTTTACGCTAGCTTCCCTTTGATATGTGGGTCTCTCTGACATTGTTATAAATTCTTATTTTCTGGGAGAAACAATCCTTCAGGGCTAGAACTTAGCATATAAGGTCTTGCCTTGTGAAGGACATGTTTTGTAAAATGAGACAAAATGTATATACAGGCATTGTTGAGTTTCAGGAGCACAAGCAAAACAAGTAGATATTACAATTAAACATTCTTGATGGTGCATCTGTGACTCAGAAGTGAATTTTATTAATAAATAAATTTATTTGACAGATTATTAATGCTAAAGCATATTAATTGTTTTGGTGGAGAGCTGAGTTTGTGGGAAGTTCTTGCACATACAACTTCAGTTGGAGTTTTACATGCATACAGGTTGCAGGATCAGACCCTGCTTTGGCCATCGATATTTGTCATGCCATTGATATGTTGATGGGTTTGTTTTTAACATGAATTCCTTTTTGCCTGCAATAATTTCACATTCACTCCAGGGCTGCATTCTTTTGAAATCCTATTCCTACGCAAAGAGAATTTTTGAACACTTTTGTTGATCTCCCTGTGCAAAGCTGGAAATACTGTATAAAGGCAAGGGCCCACAATTGCTGCTACTGTCATTTAATCACAAAGGAACAAATGCTACCTTGGGATTTTGAGGTGATAACAACAGTACTGAGTCTGTGTCTTGAATTCTGTTCTATATGGGTTCTTATATTGTGCTTATCATCGATACAGACAAGCTTCACCCATATGTTAGAGAGTTCCATTGTGCCAGAGGAGCATAGTTGTCGACCATGGTGTTCTCCCAGGGCTTTGCCTAGGCCATGGAGCCACCTTGAAGATAAGTACTGAGACCTTGAACTTGATTTGAAATTCTATGTGAAGCCTGTGTAACTGAATGAGAACATCACTGGCACATTGGAGGACATAAGTATTTTGGTTTTAAGGTTGCTTTTATTTCCCCCTAAATGTTAATTGGGCCATTTTTTTAAAATGGCTGTCTGAATTACAGCCACAAAATTTATACATGGCAAGCCTTGCCTTGCATTGCATACAGTTGTCTGGTTTTTGTACATATCTATGGATGTAATTTAAGTAGTTAGCTTTGTCAATTTGTCCGGTGTTAATCGAAGAGATAGATGAGTTTTTGGTTGTGAACTTAAGGTTATTTATTTGGTAGTAGTCCCCTGTTCCCTCGCACCTCACTCTTTCATAATCAGTTTCTGTGATCCTTCGTTTTAAATTCAGGTTTTCAAAGTGGACTAAGGGAGTTAGGTGCCCAACTCCCATTGAATTTCAGTGGGACTTGAATGCCTGTCTCCCTTAGGCTCCTTTGAAAACACCAGCCATATGTTTTATATTTGATTGGAAGGTCTGACTCTAATGAAGTCCTAGGTGGAGCAATACCATAGGAATAACACCGCATGAATGGATGCCACCCCTTTTAATATTTGTACCCCTGTGAAAGTAATGCATTGTCATGAAACATAAATCCATTGTGTGCTGTACAATGCAATAACTGATTATTGCATGATGCCTTGGTAATTAATGGCCCATAAGTGAATACAGCCAAGAGGCATCAGAACCGAAGAGTGAGTTCAACCATATGGTGCACATCAGGGACCACTGCTGATATTTATCACTGAATGTAAATTGGAGGTGATGCAATTAATTTGTAAAGTTAGTTCACAAGATAAGCGGGATCATTTGGTTGTTATAAAATTGGGAAGTGTATGGATGACACCCCATAACACAGTGCTGTCAGACTGCAGGGGGGAAGGGTCTTCTGGCCCTCGCTTTGTGAGAATTATTATCATGTTTTCATCCTAAAGCACCTCGTGAATGTGATCATGATGTGGAGCCTCACAAGAACAAGGGTTGTTATTGGGGACCCACGAATATTTCCAGTCTTCTCTTCAGTTGCACGCATAGAAGAAACAGCTGTGAAAATGAAATTTTAGCTCTGTAAAATAATCTCTCTGGGGTTTGTATGTAAGCTTTTGGACACTTGGCAGTAGTTTGAGCACAAATCCCCATAGTCCTTCCTTTTAGAGGAGATTGGATTATATCATCACTGAGTGAACTGGGCAGAAGAGCATTTTGATTCTGAGGGAAAAGTCTTTTTGCTGAGCACAAAGATCAGGAGAAGCTGCAGTAATGAGAAAGATTAACAAAAAAACCAACTGGGACAGTGACATGGAAGTGTGCTAAAACTTGATGTCTTTAAAATGTGGAGAAGGTTTTTCAAACAAGAACGACCACTCCAAATAAGTGGATGAGGCAATTATTTGTGTGATTGTGAGTAATTTGAGAGTTTAGGCTGATGGCATTCAACCCTAGAGATTTGTAAGGAGAAATCAATAACTTGTGCAAATATGCAAGACTGGTATTCAAGATTGGAGATTTGTGAAGAGCAGTGTCAGTCTGTAGGAATATACCATTTTACAGGAGTGGAGCCTGTCTTGCTGAAGGTAAGTATTGAATGGTAGTAGCTTTTTAGCTTGTGACACCCAGTGCATGTCTAACGTTCTTTCTGTTTCACAGATAACTGCAGTGACTTGAACTCCGAACTGCAGAGAGTGCTGACGGGGCTGGAGAATGTAGTCTGCGGGAGGAAGAAGAGCAGTTGCAGTTTGTCTGTAGCAGAAGTGGACAGACACATTGAACAACTCACCACTGCCAGCGAACATTGTGATCTAGCTATTAAGGTGCAACAGTATTAACTAGTCACTAAATGCATTGTGTGCATACATGATAATACCTTGCATTTATAGCACCTGTCATCTGAGAATCTCAGAGCACTTCACAAAGATTTACTGTGCCTCACAACACCTTGTGAGGTAGGTACAGTAGTATATCTGTATTTCCATATGGGTGCACTGAGTCACAGAGAGATTACCTATAGATCTTGTATAGAGCTTTTTGACCATAGATCTCAAGGCACTTTACAAATATGGGTAAGCCTCATCCTTATTTTACAGATGCTCAAACTAAGGTACAGAGAGATTGCCTGACTAGCTTTGCAGTTATAAACATGTCATTTATTTAAAGTACATTACACAGAATAGGCTGACTAATGGTCAAGGTATTTAGAAGAGTAAATAATAATCAGAGGAAGCAATTGCTATTTAAAAATTACAAACTGAAAATGAAAGAGCGGTAAATATTTCTACAAATTAGCTCCTTACCACACCCCTATGAGGTAGAGAAAAGGGGAAACTGCAGCAGAGAATTTATGATTTGACGGATCCCACGGGAGCTATTGGAGTTCCTCGTATCCAGGTTTGTGCTCAGAACATTAGATCCCATGACTAATTACAGTGTGTGAGGCTAGATTCTGGATTTATCCTTAATGCATCAGCATGCATTATCAAACTGAACTGTAACACTATATAATCAGGAATGAAGAAAAGCTCAATAGAATTAGTTCCCCCAGAGAAATAGGTCCCTGTATGTAGCAATTGCCTTCTATTCTGCTCTTCATCGCAAACAATGTAGTATGCTAGTCAGCAAACCAGAGCTGAAGCAAAGCATGCCACATCCAGAGAACTGCAGACAGTTTAGTTAGCAAATGGATGTTGGTCACATCAGCTTGTGAGAGTATAAGGGCAGAATGATACCTGGATTCAGTTAACTTTGTACATGGTGGTTATCAGCGTGCCTGTCAGAGCAGTGAGGTGAGTGGGTGCATTTAATGTATTGTGCTGCTTTTTCAAAAGGAAGCACTGGAAAGGGGGGCTGATATCTTTTTACCTTTTCTGTGGGTTATTTTTGATCTTTCCCTTTCTTTACTTGCAGTGGTAGTTACTATGTTCTGTAAGCAGCATTAAAACGGATTAGCAATGCTGACAAAGACTGAATATTAGGTGGAAGTTTTCATTGTATCTGAAATAGTTGTTAAGTAGATTTAATTATTAATACAAAACTTCTTATTCCAAATCGGAGATTAGATTCCTTGAATAGCTTTCCAATATATTATCTCCATTACCAAGAGAACATCCAACAATATCCTGTTTTTATTTTTGCTATCCCTAAGAATTTTATTTCTTCTTCGTCGTTGTCTTCTTCTTCACATTTCAAGAATGCAGCCCATTCATGCAATGAGAATGTTAAATGCTCCTTGAAGCAGTATGTTATCTTGAAATGACCTGTCTTGTTTTCAGAATCTGATTATTGGAGACCTGTAGATTTAGGTGGAGGGTTCATTCTTTATGAAGCATAGCAGCTTGTTTTGTATTGCATGGGTATTACAAGGAATTGCTAATCAGAAAAAGAGGGTAGGAACCTCCTCATGAGTAGTGTGTATTTGGTATTCACTCTTGAGCCTAACTGTATGAATTGTTACATTTACAACTGCAAACCAATTATAAACGTGAAGGGGGAGTAATATGGTCCAGTGTTTACAGGAGGAAATTGATGATCAGAACATGCAGTTTCTGTTCCTTCTTCCATAGACTTGCTGCATAACCTTGGACATGTCACTTAACCTCTTTGTGCACAGGCCTGTGTAGGGGTTAGTGTGGCTCTGCACCACTTTGGGTGGAAGGTCTGGAAGGGATTGTGCACACACACGCACGCACACGCACACACACACACACACACACACACACACGCCAAGGCTACTTCCAATATCTCTCAATATCTCCTTGTGCCCTTGGGGGAAACATATGTCCCTGGGGACCTACGGAAAGAACCATCCTTGTGCTCCCCCAAATTTGGCACTGCACTTGTCCCTGTCATGCTAATATGTGAGGAAGGATTCCTTGCACCCTCCCCAGCCCTACACACCCATTCAAGAGCCAGGCACAATCTGGCACTGTGAGTACATCTACACTTAAGCTGTGAGGGTGCTTCCCAGCACAGATAGACAGGCAAGCACTAGCTCTGCTTCAGCTAACGTGCTAAAAATAGTGTAGCACAGATGGCGAGTCAGGCTAGGTGCCTGAGTACAAACCTGCCTGGACCCACTAGGTATGTATTCAGGTGGCTAGCATGAGCTGCCATCTATGCTACCCCCTCTACGCTGGCTCAAACTCTCATGAGTCTGTCTACTTGTGTTCGGACGCACAGTCCCAGCAGCAGTGCAAATATACCCTATGTGTCTCAGTTAAGTCATCTGCAAAAGAGGCACAACACTTACCTATGGTGAGGTGTAGTGAATGTGTTATACTTTGAGGCCATCTGAGGAAAGGTGCTGTATAAATGCCAAACTGCATGCTGTTTGTGTATATCTCAGTGAGGTGAACTTTTATTTATAAAGCACCCATCTTCTGCCCAGGTGCTCATGGTGCTGAAGAGTAGAAAGGTTACAAACTATTATAATGAAAACAGCCTTCATTAAACTTCAAACAAAAGGAGTAAATTAATTTTGTGTGTGCCCGTGCGCGCGTTACTTGTATGCATGTGTGTAATTGTATAGCTCCCCTTACATCCTTATGTAGTGGCAGTGCAGTATTATTGGCCCTTTTTAATATTCTCCCCTTCTGCTCCTTTCTGTCTTATCGTGACTGTGTTTTTGCAGACAGTAGAGGAGATTGAGGGTGTGCTGGGACGGGATCTTTATCCAAACCTGTCTGAAGAGAGATCTCGGTGGGAAAAGGAGCTGGCTGGTCTGAGGGAAGAAAATGAGAGCCTCACTGCTATGCTGTGCAGCAAAGAGGAGGAGCTGAACAGGACCAAGGCCACCATGAACGCTATCCGGGAAGAAAGGGACAGATTGCGCAGAAGGGTAAGACTACCAACTGTCTGAAGAGTACATAGAAGAGCCTTTGTAGTAACAGGGATCTTGTCAGTTCTTTCCAGGCCACATAGATTTGTAACTGGGGAGAGTTGATACACTGTACCTTCTTGTACCATTTGTTTGGAAGCAAAGCAATATAAGTTGTAAAGAGCTAGGAGTGAATGGAAAGAAATTGCAAGGAGCTTCTATATGATGAGCAGTCAAGGTATACAGGAGCCTCATATCAGAAAACGTGTTAACTGAAAGGCTGGTATTCACGGGCAGGAAAGTATGTGTAAGTTGCTTATAGATAAAGCAGATGTTCATTTAGTGGATTTTCCTGTGAACAACAAATAGATATTTGTCTTTGATGAGAATTCAATTTGTGATTAAGAGAAAGTAAAAAAGCAGGATACCTGCCACTGGGAAATAATTCTCTGTGAAATGAACTTTGAGTAGTCCCAGCCATGCCCTCTATCCCTGTCTCCATTTTCCAGCTCTTTGCTATGTCAGACAAAACTGTTGTTCTTTATGTAGATACTGAATTAAGACAAGAGGAAATTAAGTTACAGAAAAGATGAAAGCTTAAAGAATACATGGTCAGTCTCTGGTATTCTTTTAAATTATTTACTGCCTCTCCTTAATAGACAAGTTAGGAAATTTTGCAGTGTTCCATGAAACATCTGCATGTGAAATAATAATTTTGTTTTTGAAGAATATGTGAATGATTTTTCTTCCAAGCCTTGTGCTGTATGTGGGTAAAAAATTAGAGACCTTTGTATTCTTTGTAAATTGTTGAAAATGTTTTTTACCTCGTGGCAGCGGAGCAACCTCTTCCTTGAATGCTACGTTTTTAAGAGATCAGTACTCTTCAGCATGGTATTAGACTATGTTGTTTGCCATTTCCAGTCTTTGGCTGTCCAGCCATAGATCATCTCACTCAACAAAGCTTCCTATCCATCGTAACCTAATGAGTTTATTTGCTGCTAAGGCCAGTTACACCTGTAATCTGCTGTGGTGCTTACTAGATCTTTATGTCTGATGCTCTGTTTAAAATTGCACGTCTGTGTATGTATACATGCATGTGTATATGCCTAAATTTGTGTTTGAGCTAGGGCTGTCGATTCATCGCAGTTAACTCACGTGATTAACTCAAAATCAATTGCAATTAAAAAAATTTATCACGATTAATCATAGTTTTAATGGTCCTGTTAAACAATAGAATACCAATTGAAATGTGTTAAATATTTTGGATGTTTTTCTACATTTTCAAATATATTGATTTCAATCACAACACAGTATATAAAGTGTACAGTACTCACTTAATATTATTTTTATTACAAACATTTGCACTGTAAAAAGGATAAAAGAAATAGTATTTTTCAATTCACCTCATACAAGTACCATAGTGTAATCTCTTTATCATGAAAGCGCAACTTACAAATGTAGATTTTTTTTTATTACGTAACTGCACTCAAAAACAAAACCATGTAACACTTTAGAGCCTCCAAGTCTGTTCAGTCCTATTTCTTGTGCAGCCAATCGCTAAGACAAACAAATTTGTTTACGTTTACTGGAGATAATGCTGCTTGCTTCTTATTTACAATGTCACCTGAAAGTGAGAACAGACGTTCACATGGCACTTTTGTAGCCGGCATTGAAAGTTATTTATGTGCCACATATGCTAAATCGTCATGCTTCATGCTTTCATCACTATTCCAGAGGACATGTTTCCAGGCTGATTCCACTCGTTTAAAAAAAAATGTGTTCATTAAATTTGTGACTGAACTCCTTGGGGGAATAATTGTATGTCTCCTACTCTGTGTTTTACCTGCATTCTGCCATATATTTCATGTTATAGCAGTCTTGGATGATCAGCCAGCATGTTGTTTGTTTTAAGAACACTTTCTTAACAGATTTGACAAAATGTGAAGAAGGTACCAATGTGAGATTTCTAAAGATAGCTACAGCACTTGACCCAAGGTTTAAGAAGCTGAAGTGCCTTCCAAAATCTGAGAGGGACGGGGTGTGGAGCATGCTTTCAGAAGTCTGAAAAGAGCAATACTATGATGTGGAAACTATAAAACCCAACCACCAAAAAAGAAAATCAGCCTTCTGCTAGTGACATCTAACTCAGATGATGAAAATGAACATGCATTGACCTGCACGGCTTTGAATCGTTATCAAGCAGAACCCATCCTCAGCATGGACGCATGTCCTCTGAAATGGTGGTTGAAGCATGAAGGGACATATGAATCTTTAGTGCATCTGGCATGTAAATATGTTGCAATGCCGGCTACAACAGTGCCATGCGAACGCCTGCTCTAACTTTCATGTGACATTGTAAACAAGAATCGGGCAGCATTATCACCTGCAAATGAAAACAAATTTGTTTGTCTGAGCGATTGGCTGAACAAGAAGTAGGACTGAGTGGACTTGTAGGCTCTCAAGTTTTACATTATTTTTGAATGCAGTTATTTTTTGTACATAACTCTACATTTGTACGTTCAACTTGCATGTTAAAGAGATTGCACTATAGTACTTGTATTAGGTGAATTGAAAAATACTATTTTATTTTTACAGTGCAAATATTTATAATAAAAATAAATATAAAGTGAGCACTGTACACTTTTTGTATTCTGTGTTTGTAATTGAAATCAATATATTTGAAAGTGTGGAAAACATCCAAAAATATTTATATAAATGGTATTCTATTATTGTTTAACAACGCGATTAATTGTGATTCATTTTTTTAATCGCTCGACAGCTCTAGTTTGAGCATTTTGTTTTCTCTTGCAAAATGTTTGTCTCCCATGTAATCATATACCATGCAGTGTAAATAGTTCAGACTGAGTACTTGACACAGTATTTTCGCTTTAACTAGGACTATTGCCACATCTTGTGCTACAGACAAAGTTCAAAGAGGTTTTTGCTGGTTTCTCAGTATAATGAAGATTTTATTTGTTTTCTGTTTTCCTTCAGCTGTGAAAATCTACCTCAGCTATGGACAATATGAGGTGATGCGGTATAGAATTTATTTGGAGGATATTCTTATTCAGAATGTCTGTTTGCTATGTCAGCCTTTGGGAGGTTTTGGAAAGTACAGTCCTCCTGGCCATATGCAATAACTAAACCCAGATCTAAATTTTCTGGTAATAAAAATTAAAAACTATAAGAGGTTGAGGTGTTTAAAGAAGAGGCACTAGAACAAACTGATAAATTAAAGGGCAGTGAAGACTAGATGGTAAGCATCCAAATGTGCTAAGGAATTTAAGAATGAATAGGCTGAGCAGCTCACAATAGGCAACTTCTATTTAAAATCACACCAAAGGATTGGAGGATAGCAAATGTTGCATTTTTTTTTTTAAAGGTTTGGGGAATTACATATCAGTAAGGCTATGCCTACACTAGAGACCTTACAGCGGCACAGCTGTACCAATGCAGCTGCGCCACTGTAAGATCTCTCGTGTAGCCGCTCTGGGCTAACAGAAGAGAGCTCTTCCATCAACATAATTAAACCAGGGGCGGTAGCTATGTCAGGGGCACACTCCTAAGCAACAAGTTTTGCTGACATACGTGGTAGTGTAAACATGGCCTAAGCCTTACTTGCTTACCTGATAAATTAATGTAAATGGTCATTTAAAAATAGAATGATAAAACACTTAAATTATTCTAATATAATAGGGTCTAACCTGCATAGTTCTACAAAGAAAAATTATACCTCACAAATCTATTAAAATTCTGTAACATGTCAGTGCAATAATGGATAAAGAAAAAACAGCTGACATAATTTATTTGAAATTTCAAAAAGATTTCTAGAAGTACCTTACAAGACATTATTAAGGAATCTCAGAAGTCACGGAGTGAAAGACCATACTGTCATGGATCAGAAAATAGATAAGTGACAAAAAACAAAAAATAGGACTAAATGGTCAACGTTCATCATGGCAAAAATGCCATGGAAGTGCCTTGTGGACCAGGACCATATATATTGTGTTTAATATACTTGCTAATTATCTGCAAAAGCAGGAGCAGTGAGATGGCAAAACTTGCAAATAATATGTAATTATTTAGGTCAGTCAGCACTGAAAAAGTCTTCCGGCTAGCTGAGGAGAAACATTTGGGAACGGGGGAGAGATTTGGAATAGGCAAGGGGAAAGGGAGTAGGGATTGAGAAGTGGGGGAGAACTAGTGGAGGTCCATAACACAGAAATTTGAGGGGAAGAGAGAGAGGCAGGCAGGTAAGAGGGAAAAGTGAGAAAATTTAAAAAGAGCAAGCAAAAGCATAGAAAATTCAGAAGCCGAACCCAAAAGGAAGTCATAATTTTCAGACAGAGAGGAGGAGAAGGACCTGGGATGGGACCTGTGGAAACAAGATAGAAATATTTATTTAATTTAATTTAGAAAATAAGGCAGATTATATTTTTACAGCGTGAATTTAGTGCTTGTGAAAGGACAAGTACATCGAAGGCCAGCATATCAACCCTCGCCTGAAAGGATCGCATCTAGGATGCTGTGTGTGCAAGAGATAATTTCCCACTGTTGCTGACACTGGTTCAGCTCCAAAAGGGTCAGCAACACAGGTAGCCCTAGTGCTGCTAGTGTTTTTAATGCCATGTTTTGTAACCCTACTCGGAGCCAGCCTAATCAGTTTGGAGTTGAAAATGCATGTGGTGGCCAGTCTACACTAGGACCTCTAACATCTTGAACACTGGTGGAGCTGAATTTGTTTAGGACTAGTGTAGACAAGGACTTAGGAGTGAGAGCATAGTTCAGTCATCCTGTCAGCCCAGTCGTGGGCATCTCTGCTGGGACTTCTAACAAAGGTGCTGCATACAGTGGTCATTTTTTTGTATGTGTGTGGAAAATTCTCTGGTAGAAACTCATTTCACGTAATCTATCATAAAAGCTAATGGATGGTGACAATATTAAGTAATTTATTGACCTGAATTGGATTAAAATCAGTGACTCTACTGGTGAAAAGCCCTGAATCTTTCTCTCTCAAGCCTACAACTCACCCCACAAAACAAGTCAACTTAGTTTTTTTTTAAATGCTAAGAAAACTCTTCTCAATATAAATTTAATAGATGTATCTCCTTTTAGCGCCCAAATGCAACTAAGTCACTAACTAACCTTTGGGTTAGGACACAACATAAGAAAATCAAAGACAGACTCTAGATTACAGACACAACTAAAAATAATTTTCTACCTTTTTCATTCATTCAAGTTTATTTGATATGTTTGTTAAAATATGTTTTTGAATACCTCGCTTAATATGCAGAACAATTAGTTTAATTCCCCTTGGAGGAGTCTATTTATTATATGTGACCGTGTCAGGAACACTATGTAATTGTTGCACTAGAAAGCATGTTTGCATTTATAATGTAACCTATGTCCATAGCTGCCGCACAATAAGTGGTTTTTTTTTTTGACCTGTTAAATATTTTATATATGCAACCCTGAACCCAGAGTCACTTCAGATTATTTCCCCAAGGGAAGTGGGGGGAAGAGACCCTGCCAAAACTTAGTTTTTGTTCTGCACAAATTAAATTGGATAGGGAAAATAGCTGAAGCTGATCAGATCAATAGGTCTGTTACTTTAGCCCAATGTCTGTAATCAAACAAAGTGCTCTCAATAGGTTTTCGGAGGCTTGTTAGAGTTTTAATTAAATTAGGTATTTAATGCATTCAGTTAACAGATTGTGCCACTTTGCCGAGCAGTAGTTAAGAAACGACATGCATACAGATTTTTGTTTCTCACAGGTCATTAGTAAATGAGGCAATTACTTATTTCTGTAATGTAGCTTCTAATTTCACAATGCAGAGGTCTACCCTACCTCTCAGTGATATAGCCATATTAAAGTAAACGGTGTAATGTCTGGAGGCAGCTATTGCCTTTTTACACACACACACACACACACACACACACACACACACACACACACACACACACACACACACACACACACACACACACACACACACGCTTTTGCCGGTAGAAAGTGTTTTTTACACACACACACACACTCTCTCTCTCTCTCTCTCTCTCTCTCTCTCTCTCTCTCATATTCTGATCCCATTCACACTGGGCAACTCCATAGCAGTACATGGAGTTAATACATGTAAGTCGGCAAGTGCCATTTACAATTGCTCAGTGTAGCCATTGGTTTGACAGCAGCAGAAAAGCCATTTAGCAAAGTCAAGTTAGTGAAACTGATACCACACAATCTGCATGCTGATCATTGCCTAAAAAGACATTTTTTTTTAACAAATTAATTTGTTGCCCATGAAAGGTGCCAGATTAACACCACTGGAGACTGGAAATCTCTGCTTATCCACAGCATTTGTACCACATGGGAAGTGTCAAGCAGTGTGCAGGTTTCCCCCCACAGTGTCCTTGAGGGACACCTCTGCGATTGAGACGGTGGTTCCAACTCTGTGTCTGTTAAACATTTCCGTACTTTAAGGGGCTGTCACCATTGTAATTGTTACGTTTGATAAAGGTGAGGCTTGACATTGTTTTTATTTTTTGTGAATACTTGTCCACTGTGAACTGGTCTGGATCTGCCAACTCAGTCACAAAGGCTAATGAACAGGTATCAAATGGTAATGTGATTTACTGGCCATACTTTACCAAGACCATATTTGAACCAGTGATCTAGACTAGCATGGAGAAACTTTGTGTCTCGGTGTAAATTCCCTTGAGCTAACCAGTTTCCCTTTTTTCCTAAAAATAAGCTTCATTTTAGAAAAAGAACATTTAGAACTCTCTCCCAAACTCCCCTCCTCTCAAAACCCATGCATGCATCACAAGGAGCCAGGTTCTTTGTCCCACTGACGCTCCTACATACTGCAAGGGGACCGTAAACCTTTCTTTGGAGTGAAGGAATTCTCACTTGTCCTACAGCTCTATTCCGACCCCTCCTCTTACCCCCAGTGTCAGGGACAGGAGAAGGCATTCTAGGGTCTGGAAAGACAAGGATGTAGTGGCCTCTATGGCACCCTCCAGTCAGGGGTGAAAGTAACTTGGAGGACTTACCGGTACGCCGGAGTCCTGAGCGGGGCCTCAACCGGAAGAGGCGTATTTAAAGGCCCTGGGGCTCCGCCTGTGGCTGGGAGCCCCGGACCCTTTAAATCACCGCCAGGGAACCGGTCTGCTCCGGCACGGCATACCACCGTACCAGCTTACTTTCACCTCTGGCTCCAGTTAAAGCAGTCTTTAGGCTTCTTTAACTCCCAACAAGGGCTGATTTGGCACTCAGCCTGCCCAAGGAACAGAGGAGAGGGAAAGGCAGTTTAAAAGCCACCTTTGTTTGCTTATAGAGCAATATCAACTTAACAATAAAAGGACTAGAACTCTGCTCTTTTCAAGTCAGTAGCCAAAGGTTCCAGAATTAACCTGGAAAATGGGGGAATCGGGAAAATCTTTGGGCTTCAAAATAGGATAAAGGAAATTAAAAAAAAAAAAGCCTGAGATACGTGCTGTGTGCTCAGCACACCCATGTATGTAGCTTTTCATTCTTCAAGTGCTTGCTCATGTCCATTCCATTGTAGGTGTGTGTGCTCACCACATGTACCTGTGCTGGAAGTTTTCCCCTCAGTGGTATCCGTAAGGGACAGGCTCTGGCGCCCTCTGGAGTGGCGTTAGCATGCGCAGGTATAAGGGGCACCGCCGGCTCCCCCCACCCTCAGTTCCTTCTTACCACCTGTGACAGTGCTGGAACATTCCCTTGCCCGGCAAGCTTTACCTTTTCCACTGTTCCTATTGGTGATTTCTACTGTATATAGTTGTTAGTGTTTTTCTGTGTAGTTTTTAATAGGTCCCTTCATGTTTCGTGTAGTAATAGTTTGCTAGTCCCCCACAGGATTTAGCCCAGAGATGGGGCATGCCCCCAGTCCCTGGGGTTCAAACTTTGTGACTTCTTCAAAAAACCTATGCCCGTCAGGGATCCCCACCAAAGCTGTCTGAAGTGCCTGGGGGGAACCCACATAAGTGACAAGTGTTGCATTTGTAAAAGTTTCAAGCTGAGCACCAAAAAGGAACAGGACATTTGGCTTTGAGTGCTCCTTACAGAGTCGGCTCTCACACTGGCCTCCAATCAGGCCAGATCTCAGCATCGCCACATTTGTGCGGAGTGCGCCACCGGCACCAGTCCCCGGTGCTGGCTAAGAAACAGAAAAGGCCCAGGAGAGGGTGATCTACATTCCGTAAGGGGAAGGAGAGAGCCGGAGGCAAGCAAAGACCTGGGCAGCTCATCCTCTCCGGAGCATCCACGGAGCTGTCAAGTCCCCTCCGAGACCCGCCCACCACCCCAGGAAGCGACAGGACCGTCTAGCACCTGGCAGTGCCGTCCACACTGCAAGCCTTCCAGGCTGCTAAGAACTTATTGTCCCTTCTGGTGCCACTGATGCCTGCCAGAGAGGTTGCCTGTTCTAGGGGCAAACCCGCCCTGGGGCTCTTTCAGCAGTCCCCATCTCTGCAGCACCGCTCCCCGGCACTGCCGCAGGTGGCATCCAGAGCAACACCACTGGCCCTCCAGACGAGCCGGCTTACCTGCCAGAATTCCCGGCTCCATTCCCCGGACTCTAGGTATCATTCTCCGGGATCCCAGCATTAATTGCCGCTGTCTGGCATAGACCCACCAAGGCGCATAACCAGTCCCCAGAGGGCACTGGTCCCGAGCTTCCACGTTGCTCTCCAGACTCAAGGCACCAAACCCTTGAGTCACAACGCAGGTCTCTGGAATCTCATCTCCGATCTCCAGATCGTCAATACCTGTCTCGAGAGACCCTTCGCAGGTCTCCAGAGTCGAGGTGAAGGTTTCCTTGCTCCCGCTCCAGGTCAACGGAGCGGCACTGCTCTTGGAGCGTGAGGCATCGATTGCTGGGTTACCATCGCCAGAGATGCAGCACCGAGCGCCAACATCCTGGCACCAGTCCCCAAGAGAAGAATGCGGAGATGGCTGGCATTGAAAGGGCAGAGAGGCGGCAGTGGTACCGCCCTGGTCCGCAGACGAATTTCTTCCCCCTCAAGCTCAGAAAGTGAGAAGGGTGCATTGCCTGTGGGCCAAGGGCACCCGCCAGGGACATTGGGATTCCCCCCGGCACCGCCAGCGAGAGTGTGGCCTCAGAGCCAGTGGCCGGCTCCATGGCAGTTCTGGAACCCCTGGGTGTTTCCTCAGATGTCAGAGCATGTCAGTCTCAGGGACATATGAGAAGCGGTCGGCGACAGTTTCCCACCCGCCACCTGACTCAGAGAAGGAGTCGGAGCAGGGTCCCCAAAAGCAGCCAGCCTCGGCCAAGGCTCCCCATGCAGGGGAAACGGAGTTGACGGACTCGCCTGTACCCTCCTCCTCATCCTCTTCACCCGATGAGGCAGTAGTGGGGCCTTCCCACGCAATTCCCCAGAATGATGTAAAAGCTCACCAAGAGCTGCTTAAAAGGGTGGCAGCGAACCTGGGGCTTGTGGCCAAGGAGTTGTTGGAACTCTCTGACATTCTATTCAGCATTTTGAATGCAGCCGCCCCCTCTTAAGGAAGTGGTAAAACTAATCAAGCCCGTGTGGCAAAGAGCCTCTTCCCTGCTCCCCCCCCCCACCCCCCATCTCCAAGCAGGGAGAGAGGAAATATGTCCCGGCAAAGGGCTTTGAATAACTTTATACCCATCCCTCCCCAAGCTCATTGGTCGTATCCATAGCCAATGAGCGTAACAGAAAGGGGCAACCAGGTTCAACCCCTAAGAACAAAGAGGCTCAATCTCTGGCAGAAAAATTTATTCAATTGCCAGTCTCCAATTGAGAGTGGCAATCATCAGGCCCTACTTGGCCCGTTATGATTATAACATTTGGCAGTTTATGGCCAAGTTTGTGGACTCACTGCCGGAGGAGCCAAGAAGGAAGTTCCTGGCTATTCTTCACAAGGGCAAGAGAGTGGTGAGGGCTGCCGTCCAAGCAGCCTCGGATGCAGCAGACTTCACAGCCAAACCTTGGCTTCAGCCATATCCATGAGGAAACCGTCTTGGCTGCAATCATCTGGGCTGTTGGTGGAGGTTCAGCAGTTGATCCAGGACCTCCCCTTTAATGGCCTGGCGCTGTTTTCAGAGCAAACAGACAGCAGATTACGTGTCCTGAAAGACTCTAGGGCTACTTTGAGTTTGCTGGGCCTTTACACGCCAGTGCCCGCAAGAAAGTGGTTCAAACCACAGCAGACCCACAGATTCAGTAGTCAATCCCGATCAGAGCCCTTCCGCAAGAAGGGCAAGGGCTACAAATGTCGACAGGGCCAACCACCGGCCTCCTCGGCTCACTCAAGCTCTACCCGCCACGAGCTAGGTAACAAACAGGTATTTTGAGGTTGCACTCGAGTGCGACCTCCCAGCCTGTATCCTGAATCCAACACCCCTTTTTCCCCCAACTATTTATTGTCCTACCGCCCTGCTTGGGCTTCTATAACATGAGACCAGTGGGTGCTCAGCACTGTTGCAGGTGGGTATACCTTTCAATTCAGACAACACAGCCTCCATGTTCTATGTCAATAGATGGGGAGCTCGATTATCGGCCCTTTGTCAGGACTTCTGTATCCAGCACGCTGTCCACCTGGAAGCCTCGCACCTCCCCAGCATCCAAAATGTGCTGGCAGATCGCCTCAGCAGGTCCTCCTTCTCTCACCACAAGTGGTCTGTCCACTCGGAGGTCGCCAGGATGCTCTTCCAGAACTGAGGAGCTCCCCGAGTAGACCTGTTCACCACCAGACAAAACAGAAAATATCACTGGTTCTGCTCTCTGCAAGGTCTTGACAGTGGCTCGCTATCTGATGCCTTCCTCCTGTCATGATCAGGCAACGTGATGTACGCCTTGCTGCCAGCCCCACTGATCAGAAGGGTCCTCTTGAAGATCAAGAGGGACAAGGCTGTAGTCATTATGATCGCCCTGGCTTGGCCGTGCCAGCATTGGTTCGGCACGCTCATGGACTTAGCTGTGCCAGTCCCAGGGACACTCCCCAGCCTCCCAGACCTGCCCTCTCAGGATCATGGATGATTACTGCACCTGAACCTCACCTCTCTCCACCACACAGTGTGGTTGCTGCATGGTTAAATCCCGAGAAGCAAGCCTGCACTAGTCAAGTACGACAGGTCTTCTTGGAAAGCAGAAAGCCCTCTACCAGGGCAATGTACCTGGTAAAGTGGAAGTGCTTCTCCTGCTGGGTGTTGGAGCGGAATATCTCTCTGATCCATTCATCTCTACAAACCCAACTCCCCAGTGGGATCTTAGCCTAGTCCTCTCCAGACCCACTGGCCCTCCCTTCGAGCCTCTGGCTTTCTATTCCCTTTCATACCTGTCGTGGAAGGTTGCATTCCTTGTAGCTATTACCTCAGTGAGGCAAGTCTCTGAAATTAAAGCCCTCCTGTTGGAGCCCCCGTACACTGTGTTCTACAAGGACAAGGTCCAACTGCATCCCCATCCGGCTTTCCTGCCAAAGGTGGTGTCGCACTTCCATGTCAACCAGGATATCTTCATCCTGGTGTTCTGTCCAACAAGGAGCGGCATCTGCACAACGCAGATCTACTCAACTCTTCATTGTGGTGGCTGACAGGATGAAGGGCCTCCCGATGTCTTCTCAGAGGATTTCGTCCTGGATCACCACCTGCATTCGTACTTGCTACGAGATAGCACGGGCTGTGTCTCCACTGATAGCGGCAGCTCATTCCACAATAGCTCAGGCATCGTCAGCCGCCTTACTGGCACATGTCCCTATCCAGGACATCTGCAGAGCCTCAACTTGGTCATCAGTACACACATTCACTATGCACTCTGCTATCACCCAGCAGGCCAGAGATGACACTGGCTTTGGCAGAGCTGTGTTGAAATTGACATATCCATGAACTTGTACCCGCCTCTGGAGGTACTGCTTGAGAATCACCTACAATGGAATGGAATAAGCAACCACTTGAAGAAGAAAAGATGGTTACTCACCTTTTGTGAGTTTTTCAGTTGTTCTTCGAGATGTGTTGCTCATGTCCATTCCATGACCCATCCTTCTTCCCCTCTGTCGGAGTTCCAGCAAGAAAGGGGGCTGGGGAGTGGTGGCACCCCTTCATACACATGCCATTCCAGAGAGCGCCAGAGCCAGTCCCCTATAGATACCACTGAGGGAAAAACTTTTGGCACTGGTGCATGTGGTGAGCACACACACCTACAATGGAATGGGCATGAACAACACATGTTGAAGAACAAGTTACGAAAGGTGAGTAACTGTCTTTTATGCAGTGCAGCATTGTACAGTTAAAGGGTACTCCAACTTTGCCAGGAGCCTGAAGGATACACATAATTTGCATTTTGCATAAAATGGAGCATTCTGCTGCTGGTCTTATCTTCATTATCTTTCTTCTATTAGGGAGACACAGGCCCCAACAGTCGTCTGCATGGATCAGTGTGAAGCATTGCATGCTGGGTCTTGTAATCTTTGCCCGAGGCAAAAAAGCCGCCCCGCTCCCCCGGCCGGGGCACCGGCGGGGAACGCGGCAGGCCCTGCTGCCCCGCTCCCCCGGCCGGGGCGCCAGCGGGGAGCGCGGCAGGCCCCGCTCCCCCGGCCAGGGCGCCGGCGGGGAGCGCGGCAGGCCCCGCTGCCCCGGCCGGGGCGCAGAACGCGGCAGGCCCCGCTGCTCCAGCCAGGGTGCCCGTGGGGAGGGCGGCAGGCCCCGCTGCCCCGGCCGGGGCGCCCGTGGGGAGGGCGCCGAGCCCGGCTGTGGCCCCGCTCTTCCAGCCGGCCGGAGCGCCGCAGGGCGCCACAACAACCCGCCGCGGTATGGTTTTTTTTAAAAAAAAAAACAACCCTGAGCGACGACCCCCTCCAGGTGCCACCCCAAGCACGTGCTTGGTAGGCTGGTGCCTGGAGCCGGCCCTGGTTTTGTATGTATATTTATTTTCTGAAACATTTGAGAGAATATTTTGACACCTTCATTAAATGACACAGAAGGTTTTTTTTTTTCTGTTTTTCATCGTGTGAATTTCTGATCCATACATCCAGTCCGTGTGCAGACTAGTGTTCCTTCCCCGTCCCATGAAAATGACTGCATCTGGGTATGGCTGAAAAGTCATGAAGACCCAGAGACTGGAAAAGGCACTGGCCACTCAAGACACATTTAATTGTCAGAAGACTCTGAGTCATACACTAGTGTTGCATTCTTCCATCCCACCCACATACAAGGCTTGCATTCTGCATGAATAAATCAGAAGGTGGAGAAATGGTATGCAATATTTTGTTGCATATTTTGCAATATTTTGTTACGCTTAGTCCTGCTTATAGCAGAAAAATAATAATTGGAAAGTATTAAAATTGTAAGAGAGACTTCCATTTCTTAGGGAATTATTGAATAATTAAGTAATCAGGTCACAGGTCAAGGAAGAGGGAGAAATGGTGTTGCACCTGACACACTTTTTATTTGAAGTTGGATTAAGAACTAATGCACTAATTATCTCTTAATCAAAATAATAGAAGAGTGACACCAATTGAGAGTTCTTGCTCATACTTTATATTGAGGGCAAATTTATAAATAGTTTATAAAGGGTTAAATGATGCTTGACTATATGGATAATTAATCATTATAGAATCCAGCAAGTCAATATGTTGCTTATAACCACTAGAATATATTCTACTGATGTGCTTGTAATCATCTATAACACATACTACTCATGTCTCCAACATACTTATATACATCTATTAATCATTTATGAATGCTTTATAAATGCAATCTTAATATAAAGTATGACAGGGTTCTCTGTCTCCCACTCTGTTTTCATTTTTTTTTTCATTCAGTGGTTCTTAATTGTGTTTTTTCCCCGTCTAGTCCCATCCTCTGCATTCTAAGGAAAAAATATTAGCGAAACAATTAAACAGTTGTTGCTTTCATTTTTACTTGTGTTACTAAGCATTATTTAATATTAATAAACCTAATCAGAAATTACTTAAATTTGTACTCCAGTGAGAATAGCAATGACAGTATTTACCAGCAGGGAACACACAAATACATATATAAAATAAGTTTCTGTGTAAATGAATGTAGTATTCTTAATACATCCACCAATCTTGAGTCTCATAATTGGGTTGCCCTGTCTTCTAGATATCATGGAAATTACTCAGTTAACATTTTCTTAGTATGAAAACTTCCCCCATAATTTGTGCTGTGTGCACAGTCCTTCCCCAGTTTACTGCCTCCATCAGTGAATGTTGTGACAGTGCTCCTGCTTTACTAAAGCTATCTCATGCCTAGTTTCTCCTTGAAGAACAATCTACAAGACTCTCAAAGCAAACAAAGAACCAAAAATGGATCTTCTCCACAGACAACAGTGCAGCCTCTCATAAGCCACCCTCCCCACCGAGAAGACACTCAATAGACTTCTGAAGTCAAAGAATTTAACCTCATGCTGTCTGAGAACATACTCACTACAGCTCAGAGGTCAGAGGCCCTTCCTAAGCTGTTGCTTGCTATCTAAGAGGATGCTTAGTGGGGCCCAGCTGCTGCTGGTATTGTATACCTAAGTTAGTAACATGAAAGAAGCTCTAAATGGAGAAATCCCAGAGATCATGAACCAGCCTTTGAACAGGAAGACTGTTTCTGCAGTACTGGGCCCTTGCCTCTGCCAAGGGGAAGATGGATTCTTGCATCACAGTGGAGTCAATCATGTTAGACTTGTTGCTCGCAGCATTATATTTAGACAACACAGGGAAGTACTGCTTCATCTAACTCAGCCCTTAGAAGTTGCTTGAACACACAAGACAGTTGGCTCAGCTATTAGACACTTTCCTTCAGGATGACAGAAGATACATCAGGATACAATTATTTCAGCAATACTGACATCCGACTACATGATATAGCAACTCCCATCATATGTCAGACTTTTCAGGAGTGCTGGAACAATTTGTATAGGGAGGGTGCTGAGAGCCACTGAACCAAACTGTACACCCTGTCTATAATGGAATCCCCTTCAAGCTACGGGGTGCTGCAGGATCCCCTGCACCCCTAGTTCCAGCACCTATGGTTCCCTTTCATATGGCCACTCTTGCTTCACACAGAGCTATCGTCACTATATAGGGATAGCTCAGTGGTTTGAGCATTGGCCTGCTAAACCCAGGGTTGTGAGTTCAATCCTTGAGGGGGCCATTTAGGGATCTGGGGCAAAAATCTGTCAGGGGACAGTACTTGGTCCTGCTAGTGAAGGCAGGGGACTGGACTTGATGACCTTTCAGATCGTTCCAGTTCTAGGAGATTGGCATATCTCCATTCATTCATTTTTTTTTATTATTATTATTTTATATTATCCTAGGCAAAAGGAACTCATGGCGTGGTTAATGGGTATCTTTTCATTCCCATAGGGAGGTTCCACTTGTACACCATATCTCTTCTCCTGATTACCTGAAGAGATGGGGAAATAAATGGGATAATATTAAATTATCCAAGTACAGATGAACTGGCCTCACCACCTCTGAATTGCAAACCACTGAAAGTGTCAGACTGTGTGAGCCTTTGATTTCTCAATTCACAGTTCTTTTACCTTGGGACCCAGTATTACTCCAAAACCTGACCATATGGAATTTGACTCCACTTTGTGATTCATCCATTGATACTGAAACCACTCAGAGATACTACTTTCATCTAGGGAAGAAATGATGGTTGGGTTAGCCCATGAGTCTGGGAAATAATTTCAGAATTGGGATACCAGCTGCTCTGCTTATTGAACCAGAAGTATTTGACTTTCTGTGAGACCTCTTCCACAAGGCTTCGCAACTTTAAGGTCATGTCAGCCTCGTGAGCTCTTGTAATCTCTCTGGAAGTCAAGAGAATCTAGCCATTTAACCTTTTAGCTAGTTTCTGAGATCAGTAACAAAATGTCATCCTCTTAAATGGAATTACATTTATTTCTTTGAGCTCTCAGGCAACGTTCCTTTGAGCCCATAGCAGACAAGTGACTATTTCTTTTCCTGTGTTCCCTGTTAGGTGGGTAAATTATCTGAGAGACCAATATACCCAACAACTCTTTCTGCAAGCTTTTGTTTCCCAGAGAAATCTAGCTTTTATTGTAGGCTCTTAATTTATATATCATAGGCACTCTCACCATCTCTTTGTCCTAGACCTAATCATTTTAGAAGTCTTGGAGCTTCACAAGTCGAAACTGTGCAGACTCTTAAGTTCTGTTCCTGTAGAACAGAAAACTTGAGTTAGACTGTTAGATTTGGTCCTTCTCACAGTTACAAAGGTGTAAATCAGGATTATCTACGTGGAAGTCAGTGGAGTTACACTGGTGTGTGTAGAGTTGTTTGTAAACTTGGTCATGCCTTGTGACCCAAAAATATGCTTTAATCGAATCTAAGATATAGAGGGATTAATTAGGTATGCTGGTCATCAGATTTATACACACGTACAAATAAAATTCCACCAAGCATCACGTTCACTCTGTACCCTTTATCGGAGAGAGAAGACCTTGCAAGAAATCTGCAGGACAGCTACTGGAACATCCCCATGTTCATTCCTAAACCAGGCTCACTTTTCATGTGCAAGTGAGGTTTTGCAAGTGTAAATTCTGTTATTTGCACAATCAGTGAAAGTGCTGCAAAGTGTACATACAGGTGGTTGTCTGCATATATTTGAGTGTTCATGAACAGAGAGAACATTTTGGAGATGTGAATGTCTTCGTGGATTTCTGAGCGTCAGTGGGTGCTGTGTGTGTTGCTCAATAGATGCAGCTTAACCATCCTGATATTAAATCATTCACCTCCCTCCACACCTCACCCCACGTGTTCTGCTTCTCTCCCCTCCCGCTCTTAATTTCATGCTTTCTTTCATATTACTCTCAAAACTTGCCATGGCATTCCTCTTCCATCTCACCAAATAGCTTCACTTTCTTTCTTTAAATCCTTCCTCAGAACTCGTTTTCTTTCACCTTATTTTCCTCCACTGACCTCCAATACTGTACTATCTGTACCATCCCCTGGTGCTACCTCAATATCAGTCTAGAAAATATCGGAACTTGTAAGATGTAGTCTCAACATAAAGTCACTCACATTATTTATTTTAACCCTCTGGCCTAGCTCTTCTTTTGTCATCTTCATTTAGTTAAGGCACAAAAATTTCATGGAAAGTTCTGATGCTGTATAAACAATATTTTTCTTCTTACATTGTAAGCTCTTTGGGGCAGGGACAGTATCTCTAGGCATATCTTGTACACCACAGAAGTTAATCTACACTATATAATGAAAACAAGTAACAGTGCTTATTTGTCCCAGAGACTCCAGATTGGTGGATGTATAGATGTGTAAGAAGCTAGGACAATTTTAACTTTGTAAATTAGTCCTCTCATAATTCATACATCCACCAATCCAGAGAAACCTCCTCTTATAACATTTTTCTCTCTCGATCCCTCTTCTCTGGTATTCCTTTATTTTTTTCTCTAGAATTACCATTACCTGTAGCTTGGAAAGTTACTTTCTGAGGCGATGGTGCATTCAGCTCTATCAAGAAGGTTTTGGTGACCAGAAATAATTAGCTGAGCTGCCTCTGGGCTTTCCAGTGGGTGGGGAAACCCAGTAATGAGATTTTGGATTGGTGAATGTATGCATTATGAGATCACCTATTTACAGGTAAGACAAATTTGTTATATTTAACTACTCAACATTACTATAAATTCACAGCAAAATGGACACATTCTTAATTTCATTTGCAAATGTTAATGATTAATTCAGCGTGTAATCTACTCAACTAACACTCTGGATTTGTATGTAAAAAAGAGACCGCACAGTTCAGGGTTGTTAGTGCTCTCTTTTTTCACCTTCTTGTTTCTGAAACAGAATATTGAAGCAGTCAATAGTGTACATTGATGGTTAGGCTGCGCTCTGAGTTTTTGACCATGTGCTTTCCTGAGTAAAACTTTTTTCCTGGCTGTGGTCTAAACTTGGTTAATTTTTCTTTCCATTACAAATATTGTTTTACAGATCCTTTAGAGCAGTTCACTCTGTAACTGTGATCAGTAATCACTGCTCGATAATCAAGTGTAGACCAGAGGAAACATCTCTGTGTTAGTGTTTGATTGCATTGTGAGGAGCTTTATGGAACATTGTCCATGTAAGGTGGCTTTAAAAATGTATGTATGAGACTGTGTACACCGCATCATGGGAACAGTAAGACCACTGTGGTTAAGATTTCAGACACTTTTCACTTTAACCCTCTGGTTTTAGTTGCCTATAACTTTGCAAAACTTTCAGCTTTGGAACTGAAATCTTCGAAGTTTGGTCTCTGGCCAAAGGTGTTTTGTTTGTTTTTTTTAAAGTTTGAACAAAAATGGTACAGAATATTTTGAATACAAGAAGGGGAGAAAATACTTTTCTCATAGATACAGTCTTTTAAAAAAATTTCACACAGCTTTGCAGCCTAAATAACTGGGGAATGAAAGTCAGAGTTTGGCATGGAGATAGCCTTGTTAAGAGAAATGCTCTTGTGTATGTTAGTAAAATTTGATGTGGATTTTACTGAGATCTTGTCTACACTGGTGTTTTGGTTTGGTTTGGTTTTTTTGCATCAGTGTAGCTGCACTAGTATAAATAGTGACATGCGTGAGCATGACCTCAGTGCAGTTCAACGGTTTCTATACCAGTTCATTACTCCTACCCTAGAGAGTTGCAGTAATGCTGTTATATCAGTGTCAAATGTGTATGTAAACCCAGCCTGAATTACCAACTGAAAATTGTATGCTGTGCATGGGCGTTTCACATGTACGTGCACAGCTAATGTAACTGTGTAATGAACATTTATTGAAGAGGTGCATGTGCTGGCCTAAGGGCTCCACAGACTCGTTTGACTCCATTTCTGTGGACCTTGCAAGATACAAAGGGGTTGAGCTATTGGATGCACTTTGTGTAAGGTTCTTTGCGTCCCGTTCTGGATGAGCTATCAAGTTATCCCCACAGTTAGCCTTTGTAACCAAAGTTCTTGTAAGTTCTTATTACTGCTACCTTCATCCTTCCCTCTCTTCTTTTCCCGTGTATTGTTTATTACACTCAATTATTTTGCCTTAAATGAGATTGACAGCTCTTTGGGGCAGGGCCCTTGTCTTCTTATGTGTCGGTACAGTGGACATAATGGGTCCACCACTGTTGATGATAATGCTAAAAATTAATAACAACAATAATGTACCTAAGAGCTCTGAAGCTGGGAATGCCCAAACCCTTAATGCAACAACCTTAAGTTTGACTGAGGGCTTATGCTTGAAATGTTAACCTATGTTTGGTGCTACTATATATTTATGTATAAAATCATACTTGTCCAATGGTATAGAAATAGTAGTCTGAATTTTACAAGTGGCTGTGAGATGGGTCATACGCAATTCAAACATTACTGCATTTTTTAGAATTTTTGGCAAAATATCATCAGTTGTATATTAGCTGTTCATTGTTTTAACAGAATCCACATGTAAGTTAAAAATAAACTATTTGTCATTCAGGGAATTTTCCCCTTAAACTGGGGAGGGTGTTTTTTTCCCCTTTTCCTTTGATGCCAGGATGCTAGTTCTGCAGAAAAATGAGCTCTGTTAATTTCCCCTATGGTATAATTGCTGTGTTCAAGCTGGCCATTTATTCTTTGTTTGTTAAGTAGTATTCTGAGGTAAACCCTATAATCTCTTACCCAGCAATACCGTTTGGCTTCTTCAAGCCTTTTTTTTCCTTAGCACTAAAATTATTTTGAGGTCAGTTCTGTATTTCTTTGGCATGTAATGAGGACAGTGCAGCTTTTTACAAAATGTGTGGTTATTGAGAGCCTCAGCACAGGGCCAGCTCTACCGTTTTTGCTGCCCCAAACAGTGAAAAAAACTGTTGCTGCCGCGGATGGCAAAAGGGAGAAGCTGCCGCCAATTTGCCGCCATGGCCGGTGGAATGGAGAAGCTGCCGCCGAATTGCTGCCGCTGCTGAAACACTACCGCCCCTTTCTGACGGCCACCCCAACCACCTGCTTGGAACGCTGGTGCCTGGAGCCGGCCCTGCTTCAGAAAACTGTTGGTTGGGTGCTTTTTTTATTTTTTTTTTGAGAAGTTCCCATTCTTGACATTACTCGCTCTGTGGTGCTCTATTTAATTCTAGTTTTCAAAGTATTAATAAATTATTTACATTTCAATTACTTTGGCCTTTTAATGCAGTGATGTCATCCTGGGATATTTATGCATGAGAAGTATTTCATCAGCTTTAGAGCCTCTCTCTTCAGCTATTGAAGACTCTAGCAGTTGGATCTTTGTCTCCTTACCATGTTCTTTACACTTGCTAATTTTAGTCCAAAGCATTATTTTGACTTCATTCCAAAGAAGGAGATTCTTATGCATATAATATTGTTGCATTCAAGGGATTATATAAAACAAGCTGGAACTTAGTGGCAGCAGATTTGTGTATTTCCACACTGCACAGGTTAGAAGGGGCTGGCAGTGGGGGAGAGTTCTGAATCAATGTGGAGTGTTCACAGCCTCCACAGTGAAAGCCTTACAATAATCAGAACTTCCCTGGTCTTGTCAGTCAGAAATCATCAGCTGGATGCCAGAGAAGCGGGGAAGAGCTAGCTAATTATCTAAACAATAAAAGTAAAAAAAGAATGTTTACATTTGATTTTAGGTTCGGGAACTGCAAACACGTTTACAGAGCATCCAGGCAACAGGCCCATCCAGCCCAGGTCGTCTCACTTCCGCAAACCGACCCGTGAACCCCAGTACTGGAGAGCTGAGCACAAGCAGTAGCAGCAATGACATTCCCATTGCCAAGGTGAGCTGTTGTGTGCTGCAGTGATGCCTCTCATTATCTGGAAGAAGCAGACTTCATTGTGCACAGCTGCTGTGCAGGCATGCGATTAACTGGGAAGTATCATCTAGAATCCCAGGGGTGTTTTCAAGGGCCCTAAGCGGACCCATGAACTCAAGCTGCAGGAAGAGATAAAGTGCTAATAATTTTAAGTCTCTCTTAGTCACAACACAGATGCCAGCTTTCATTTATCAACTTAATGTGGGATTTCCAAGCACGCTGAATGTGTGAACGATGATGCATTTTGCATAGTTGTGGAGAACACGGGGCATGGGATGCCTGTCTGTAACTTGTGTAGCTTTGTGGCTTTTAGATTGCTGAACGAGTGAAGCTCTCAAAGACAAGGTCAGAGTCTTCATCGTCTGACCGACCTGTCCTAGGATCAGAAATCAGCAGCATAGGGGTGAGTGCTAATAATAAATCAAAATAATAAACTGCGTACACAGCTCATCCTAACATGAGTATTGCAGGAAAGAGTCAGGGGTGACTGTTATGTTGTTAAAAACAAAAACAGTATCTTACTATTTCAAAGCTAATTTTATGGAAAATATTTTACAGGAGAGAGAGAATAAATGAATATGCATGTGTAATCCCCCGTTTTACATTAATGTAGTCCATGCACTTGCCATAAATTGGTGGCCAATGACCAAATCCTTGAAACCCTTGCTCATCTGAGTAATCCTATTGACTTCAAGGGGACAGTAAATATGAGTGAGGATTACTCACATAAATAAGGGTTATGCAGCTGCACCACAAGTTAGACATCTCTAGAAGAGTAGTATATCAAATTCTGCTCTGATAACACCAGTGGTAAATCCAGCAGAACACCATTGCTACGCCTGATTTACACTTGTGTAACTGAGAGCAGTATTTGGCCCTTTTGCTCAGCTTTCTTGAAAGTATAAATATTTTCCAGAGAGCCTGAGTGTTGCTTTTAAATCTACAGTATTTTTAAAAAATAGCCATCCACTCACAGCAGGTTTATTAACCACCCTGTGCAGGTGTCTAGCAGTGTGGCTGAGCACTTGGCCCATTCTCTCCAAGACTGCTCCAACATCCAGGAAATCTTTCAGACACTCTATTCACATGGATCCGCTATCTCTGAAAGCAAAATTCGAGAGTTTGAAGTGGAAACAGAGAGGTTAAATAGGTAAGATGGAAGGTTAGACACATTTGTAGTATTTTGCCTACTATTTGTTTTGTTAAATTGATTTTATTTTCATTATTGCCTGTCGCATATCTCATATCACATATCCCAGTTCATCTCTTGACAGCTTCATATAAATGTGAAACTTGGATAATGAAGAGGTGATCTTAACATACATTAACAGTTCTTTCTACCAATATGATAATTTGAACATGTATGCTAAGCCCTGTAGTGGATTTGAATCTCTCTCTGTCCTATATAGTAAATAAATTGTTTATTTCTCATGTCTCCTCCATGTCCAAAATTCTGATCTGTTGCGTGTTCCTCATGTCCCTGAAGCATGGAGCAGACCAGTAGATGTGGTATTTTTTTCTAAAACATACAAACGTTATTACTTAGGACTTGCATGACTACTCCACCATTCTAGAAACAGGGTATTTTGTTTTCTGCTGGGGTACCTGAATAATAGTGTTCAGAATCAAATTGTCTCAGTGAATGTGCTCATTTTAGCTGAGGTGGAGAATGGGTGTATTGGTTGATCACAGGATGACTATGAGCCGTCAGTGTGATGCAAGCGTGAAAAAGACTTAATGCAGTCCTGTGATGCATCAGGCCAGGTATTTCCAGCAGAGACAGGGAGAAGTGCTAGTACCATTATACAAGGCACTGGTGAGAGCTTATCTGGAATACTGTGTGCAGTTCTGGTCTCCTGTGTTTAAGAAAGATTAATTCAAACTGGAACAGGTGCAGAGAAGGGCTACTAAGAGGATCCGAGGAATGGAAAACCTGCCTTATGAGAGGAGACTCAAAGAGCTTGGCTTGTTTAGCCTAACCAGACAAAGGCTGAGGGGAGATACGATTGCCCTCTATAAATACATCAGAGGGATAAATACCAGGGAGGGAGAGGAGTTATTTAAGTGAAGTGCCAATGTGGGCACAAGAACAAATAGATATAAACTGGCCATCAACAAGTTTAGGCTCGAAATTAGGGAAAGGTTTCTAACCATCAGAGGAGTTAAGTTCTTTAACAACCTTCCAAGGGAAGTAGTGGGGGCAAAAAATCTGATTAGTTTCAAGACAGCTTGACAATTTTGTGGAGGGGATGGTAGGATGGGACTGCCTACGATGGCATGTGGCTCATTGGCAGCTGCCAGGAGCAAAAATCCCCAATGGCTGGTGATGGGACAATATATGGGGAGGGCTCTGAGTTACTACAGAGAATTATTTCCCAGGTATCTGCCTGGTGGGTCTTGCCCACATGCTAACTGATCACTATATTTGGGGTCGGGAAGGAATTTTTCCCCAAGTCAGATTGGCAGAGATCCTGGGGGTTTTCCGCCTTCTTCTGCAGCATGGGGTACAGGTCATTTGCAGGTTTAAACTAGTGTAAATGGTGAATTCTCTGTAACTCGAAGTCTTTAAACCATAATTTGAGGACTTCAGTAACTCGCCAGGGGTTAGAGGTTTATTACAGGAGTGGGTGAATGACATTCTGTGGCCTGCGATGTGCAGGGAGGTCAGACTAGATGATCACGATGGTCCCTTCTGACCTTAAAGTCTATGAGTCTAAGGGCTGGTCCACACTAGCGGGGCGGGGGGGGTGTCGATCTAAGATATTCACGTAGCTGAAGTCGAATATCTTAGATCGATTTCAAAAGGTACTTACCCCGGTCCACACTGCAGCAGGCAGGCTCCCCCATCGACCGCGCTTCCTCCGCTCGTGGAGCTGGAGTTCTGGTGTCGACGGGGAGCAGCTCTGGGATCGATTTATCGCGTCTAGACTTAATTAATTTTATTAATTAATTTTATGAAAATGCGCCCCATTCTCTTCAGTGAGCTACAGAATTTTGTATTGACAGCACAAACATTGGAGAAGTTGTCAGGAGAGTAAGCTGGAGCTTTTGACAGCTGGGTAGGGAACTGCTGGGACTTTGAGCAACCTGAAAAACTCAGGGGTTTATTCTGGCTACTGAGGAAGGGATGCGCTCGCTTTTTTCCTACCCCATTTACAGGTGATGAGGGGGTGACTTCAAATTTTTGAGAGGCGTGATTGGTGTTGATTTCCTTATTCCCTACCTGAGTAAACCTTTACAGCAGTTAGCTGTACCCTTCTGCTACAGTCAGTAATGATGGATAAGTACAGCAGCTTGATGTCTCTGCCAAAATGATAAGCAGTGACGTAGTCAACAATGTTGACATTTAAAGTATTAGGGCTTGTTTATGTGAACACATACTTGGCAGCAAGCTGGGATGGAAATCTACTTCTCGCTATCCTGCCCTGACTAACTGTCCATGTGGATCTTGTTGGTGCACACTAAAAGTTCTGTAGTGCACTTTGAAGCAGGGTAGATCAATGAACACTATGGAACTTTTGTTCTTCAAGTGCTTGCTCAAGACCATGCCACGTTAGGCATGCACCATTGCCGGAGATTTTCCCCTGAATGGTATCTGTCGGGCTGGCTGTAGTACCCTCTGATGCCACGCACTTATGCGCCAGTGTAAGGGGTGAGGCCAGCCACGCACCCTCTCGGTTCCTTCTTACCACCTGTGACAGTTGCTGAAAGTCTCCTCTTGCTTTGGCAAGGTGCCTATCAGTGTTTTTTTCTTCTCTGTATCATAGTTTAGTCTGTAGTTTAGTTATAGCATTTATATTGTAAATAGGGTTAGTGTAAATACTACGACCTCCCCTTATTGTTAAGGGGATTCCTTCGCCACCGTGTCCAGGGAGCTCACTACCACAAGATGACTTTTGGGCCCATCAAGAGCTCTTAAAGCGGATACCAACCAACCTGGGGCTAGAGATTGAGGAGCTTAAGGAATCATCCCACAGTCTCATTGACGTTCTGGCTCAGCAGTTCCATCTAAGGTGGCCTTACCCATTAATGAGGCAGTAATGAGTCTGGTCAAAGGCCTGTGGCATCTTCTCTGCCCCCCACTTTCTAAAGGACGGAGAACAAGCCTTATTGAAGAGATATGACTATAATTTGTGGGACTCCTTGGCCAAATTTAAGGACTCTAGACAGGAATTCTCAGCCCTCTTAGAAGAGGGGAAGAATGTTGCCAGAGCCTCTCTCCAGGCGGCATTAGATGCCGCAGACATGGTGGTGAGAACAGTGGCTTCTGCCGTCACCATGAGGCGATGCTCTTGGCTTCAGTCCTTTGGACTCCCTCACTATTTTCGGAGCAGATAAACCCAAGACTGCACACCGTGAAGGACTAAAGGGCACTACTCAGGTCCCTGGGCTTCAATGCTCTGTTTGCTTCTAGGAAGCACTTCTGGCCCCAACAGCCACCATGCTTCTTGGCTCAGCCTCCAAGACAAGAACCCTATAAAAGAAAAGGGAGAGGTTACTAGCACTCTCAACCGCTTCCATCCACCTTAACCTCCCAGCTGGGGCCTTATAAGGTACTCCGCCCAAGCAGGCCTTTTGGTGGTGCATCCCAGGGCGCTATACAAGCTCCTGTTTCAGATCCTGTCTCCTGTTTATTTTTGGACCGACTGTCCCACTTCAGCCCAGCGTGATCCCGTATAACATCGGACCGCTGGGTGCTAAATACAGTGGCAGTCAGCTATACCCTAGAGTTTTATGCATAGCCGGTGCCCCAAAGAACTTAGAAGTTGATTTAAGAAAAGATGATTTAAGACAAGACCAAAAGGTAGGAAGGCAAGGTAGAGGGAGGATAAGGATAGTGGTAATAAGACCGCACTGTTACATAGACTTGCTGCAGTGAGAAAGCAACAGAGAATTCAAAAAGGGATGTTTTATTCTTTTGTTGGTTCTTCAGTTGTTTTTTTACTGGTGGGGGATTGTCCCAGATCTAAGTAAACATTCTCCCGTGTTCTTGTCACAGTACATGAAACCGATGGATTTAGCTTTAAAATACTGCCAGCCAAATGTTCTTTGACATTCTAAACTGGGATCATTTTGGATCATTTTGGTGTTTTCAAGACAAATAGACTTCTGTCTCTGCTTGAAGGTTAAACATTATTTCCTTCTCTACAGCCGTATTGAGCACTTAAAATCCCAGAATGACTTGTTGACAATAACGCTGGAGGAGTGCAAGAGCAATGCTGAGAGGATGAGCATGCTGGTTGGGAAATATGAGTCCAATGCCACGGCACTCAGACTTGCACTGCAGTACAGGTATGTAAATACGTGGCCTGGGAATTTGAGCCTGAAAAGTGAGGGGACAAGACTTGCTACCAAACTTTAGGAGATAAAGCTACTGTTCTGCAATAGAACATCCTGTTTCTGTTCCATTCTGGTGTGAGTAATGATGCACTGGTTAGATACTTTCATGAGGCAGCTACATTTAAATAAATGTAAATAAAGGTAAATAACTTTACCTCTTCTTTTTGTTAATATAGAATGAAGATTAGAATTAGGGAAGATTTGTTTAGTTTTTCTCCCTCCTTCTCATATGTGCATGAAACAACCATTGCAGGTTTTACTGAAGAAAATAAAGAAAAAAGTGATGATGATAATAAGCAACTTGTGATGTTAATATGATAGACTTTGCTGGGAATAGTTTTCCAATATTTCTTTAGCAAGAAGAAATGAATCAGTGCCTGAGAAATGTTAACTCTGTGTCTTGCTCTATTTGAAGTGTGTTGGGTGCTCGCAGTCCTCATCACATAGGCAGCCGTGATCATTAGCCATCCCAACAAGAGGTTAAGGATTCACTAGGTAAAATGACTGAACTCCCCTCTCACACTCTAGCAGTTATCCCTCCAGGTGACGGCTGGGGCACCCTGGAGAAGCACTGTGAAGAAGCGCATGCTGGAGTGGTCTGTGCTTTAGCTGTCTGTTGGATAAATAGGAGACTTCGGTTTCTCCTACTGTCAGTCTAACGTCTTTCACAAGCTTGATGGTATAAAGAAAGAACCCACAACTCCCATTGACCTGTGTGATTTAAGTTGACTTTTGTAGGAACTGGGAGGTACACCTCTCAGAATTTGGTCCCAAATTACTATATTTGCATAAAAATATTTGTAAAAAATTGTGTCTCTAGAGCATTCGTTCAACCATGACTAATTTGGAGCAAACACTTGTGGCATTAAAGCAAATCCTGTTCATTTTGAAGGAAGTTGGTCTTGAATAAAAAATTTGTATATATGTGAAAATATCACAGGCTGCATATCATAGAATCATAGAATCTCAGGGTTGGAAGGGACCTCAGGAGGTCATCTAGTCCAACCCCCTGCTCAAAGCAGGACCAAACCCAACTAAGTCATCCCAGCCAGGGCTTTGTCAAGCCTGACCTTAAAAACCTCTAAGGAAGGAAATTCCACCACCTCCCTAGGTAACCCATCCCAGTTCTTCACCACCCTACTAGTGAAAAAGTTTTTCCTAATGTCTAACCTAAACCTCCCCCTCTGCAACTTGAGACCATTACTCCTTGTTCTGTCATCTTCTACCACTGAGAACAGTCTAGATCCATCCTCTTTAGAACCCCCTTTCAGGTAGTTGAAAGCAGCTATCAAATCCCCCCTCATTCTTCTCTTCTGCAGGCTAAACAATCCCAGTTCCCTCAGCCTCTCCTCATAAGTCATGTGCTCCTGCCCCCTAATCATTTTTGTTGCCCTCCGCTGGACTCTTTCCAGTTTATCCACATCCCTCTTGTGGTGTGGGGCCCAAAACTGGACACAGTACTCCAAATGAGGCCTCACCAGTGCCGAATAGAGGGGAATGATCACATCCCTCGATCTGCTGGAAATGCCCCTACTTATACAACCCAAAATGCCATTAGCCTTCTTGGCAACAAGGGCACACTGTTGACTCATATTCAGCTTTTCGTCCACCGTAACCCCTAGGTCCTTTTCTGCAGAACTGCTGCCCAGCCATTCGGTCCCTAGTCTATAGCAGTGCATGGGATTCTTCCGTCCTAAGTGCAGGACTCTGCACTTGTCCTTGTTGAACCTCATCAGATTTCTTTTGGCCCAATCCTCTTAATTTGTCTAGGTCCCCTTGTATCCTATCCCTACCCTCCAGCATATCAACCACTCCTCCCAGTTTAGTGTCATCTGCAAATTTGCTAAGGGTGCAGTCCACACCATCCTCCAGATCGTTAATGAAGATATTGAACAAAACCGGCCCCAGCACCGACCCTTGGGGCACTCCACTTGATACCGGCTGCCAACTAGACATGGAACCATTGATCACTATCCATTGAGCCCGACCATCTAGCCAGATTTCTATCCACCTTACTGTCCATTCATCCAGCCCATATTTCTTTAACTTGCTGGCAAGAATACTGTGGGAGACTGTATCAAAAGCTTTGCTAAAGTCAAGAACTAGCACATCCACTGCTTTCCCCTCATCCACAGAGCCGGTTATCTCATGATAGAAGGCAATTAGGTTAGTCAGGCATGACTTGCCCTTGGTGAATCCATGCTGACTGTTCCTGATCACTTTCCCCTCCTTTTAAGTGGTTCAGAATTGATTCCTTGAGGACCTGTTCCATGATTTTTCCAGGGACTGAGGTGAGACTGACTGGCCTGTAGTTCCCCGGATCTTCCTTCTTCCCTTTTTTAAAGATGGGCACTACATTAGCTTTTTTCCAGTCATCCGGGACCTCCCCCGATTGCCATGATTTGTCAAAGATAATGGCCAATGGCTCTGCAATCTCATCGGCCAACTCCTTTAGCACCCTCGGATGCAGTGCATCCGGCCCCATGGACTTGTGCTCATCCAGCTTTTCTAAATAGTCCCGAACTACTTCTTTCTCCACAGAGGGCTGGTCACCTCCTCCCCATACCGTGCTGCGGAGTGCAGCCGTCTGGGAGCTGACCTTGTCTGTGAAGACAGAGGCAAAAAAAGCATTGAGTACACTAGCTTTCTCCACATCCTCTGTCACTAGGTTCCCTCCCTCATTCAGCAAGGGGCCCACACTTTCCTTGACTTTCTTCTTGTTGCTAACATACCTGAAGAAACCCTTCTTGTTATTCCTAACATCTCTGGCTAGCTGCAACTCCAAGTGTGATTTGGCCTTCCTAATTTCACTCCTGCATGCCTGAGCAATACTTTTATACTCCTCCCTGGTTATTTGTCCAATCTTCCACTTCTTGTAAGCTGCTTTTTTGTGTTTAAGACGAGCAAGGATTTCACTGTTAAGCCAAGCTGGTCGCCTGCCATATTTACTTTTCTTCCTACACATCGGGATGGTTTGTTCCTGCAACCTCAATAAGGATTCTTTAAAATACAGCCAGCTTTCCTCGACTCCTTTCCCCGTCATGTTATTCTCCCAGTGGACCTTGCCCATCAGTTCCCTGAGGGAGTCGAAGTCTGCTTTTCTGAAGTCCAGGGTCTCTGTTCTACTGCTCTCCTTTCTTCCTTGTGTCAGGATCCTGAACTCGACCATCTCATGGTCACTTCCTCCCAGGTTCCCATCCACTATTGCTTCCTCTACTATTTCTTCCCTGTTTGTGAGCAGCAGGTCAAGAAGAGCTTTTCCCCTAGTTGGTTCCTCCAGCACTTGCACCAGGAAATTGTCCCCTACACTTTCCAGAAACTCCCTGGATTGTCTGTGCACCGCTGTATTGCTCTCCCAGCAGATATCGGGGTGATTAAAGTCACCCATGAGAACCAGGGCCTGTGATCTAGCAACTTCTGTTAGTTGCTGGAAGAAAGCCTCGTCCACCTCATCCCCCTGTTCTGGTGGTCTGTAGCAGACTCCCACCACGACATTACCCTTGTTGCTCACACTTCTAAACTTAATCCAGAGACTCTCAGGTTTTTCTGCAGTTTCATACTGGAGCTCTGAGCAGTCATACTGCTCTCTTACATACAATGCAACTCCCCCACCTTTTCTGCCCTGCCTATCCTTTCTGAACAGTTTATATCCATCCATGACAGTACTCCAGTCATGTGAGTTATCCCACCAAGTCTCTGTTATTCCAATTACATCATAATTCCTTGACTGTGCCAGGACTTCCAGTTCTCCCTGCTTGTTCCCCAGGCTTCTTGCATATCTAAGGGGAGGCTTGTTGTCCATTGGTGGGAGAAACCACATTATCTGGGATGTGGAAGACCCAATTTCAAATCTCCTCTCTGGACCAGTGATTTTACCCCCGGGCTTCCCTCTTGCAGCTGAGTGCCTATACCATCAGGCCCTAAGCTATTCTGGGATGGGTCCCTCTTAAGCTCTCTTACTGAAGCTTTTCTATTTCCTGTAAATAATCATTGGAGCAGGACTTGAACTTGGGCCTTCCCCCGCTCAGATGAGTGTTGTAACCACCAGGTTATAGGAGGGTATTCTGGGCTGGGTCTCTTTCTGTTTCTCCTGTTGAGAGTGGTCCATTTTGTGTAAAATACTTAAATAGTCAGTGGGCCAGAGAAAAACAGAATGGCTCTCTAAGGGAAGACCCAAGTTCAAGTGTGAAATGTTTCATTTGACCCAAAACAGGCTTTTTGTCAACTTCTTCTATTCACCGAATATTTCCAAATAGTTCAGATTTGGCCTGACTTGAACCAAATGTTTTTCTGATTTTCATAACTGCCATTGAATCAAAAAATCAATTACTGACATATCTGTAGTCCTGTGATGTCCCTGCTATCATACAAGTAGAAGGGAATAGCCTAGTTCTTCCACCACCGCTGATATTGATTCTCCTGTCTAAGTTGCAGATATTGTGTTTGTTTTATTTCAGTGAACAGTGCATAGAAGCATACGAGCTGCTGCTGGCTTTGGCAGAAAGTGAACAGAGTCTCATTCTTGGTCAATTCAGAGCTGCAGGTGTCGGGTCTGTCGGTAAGATCTCAATGAGTCACTCTCTAAATCCCATTCTGCACTTCAGTTAACATTTATCAGTTTACAAGGGCTGGTTTCAACAGTGAATCCTCTCCTGACAGTTTGCTACCCACCAGTCAAGTATGTGCTTATTTTCATGTTTTCAACTGAATAAATAAAATGTTTGACACACACAAAAATTAGGGCTGGAACCGAAACAAAATACTACAAGCAAGTTAAAATAAACCATATATGGTATTACAGGGGATGCATCTTCTGGACTTGTGGGATTACTTTTGTTGGGCAATAACCATATACCAAGCACAGTGATTAAACTGATACCTCTAAACACGCACTTCACATACTGAATGCAGTGGTTTGGGTTACATAATTTGCACTTGCAATTACCACAGTTGTTTACATAGCCACAGTATTTGCCCACAAAAATTGTGTTTTGTAAAAATCTGGTCTTAAATCTGTACACTCAAATACACCATAATGCAGATAAAATACCACGTGCAGTCTTTACCTCCAAGCTCCCATGGTACCTCTTGTGTTTTAACATCTTCATTCTCATGTTTTACTGCCTGGACTGAGGTTTCGGCCTCTCTTTTCTGTGTTTTTCTATTTCATTTTGTTACTCAGCAGCGCACACTGACACTAGTTAACATTGCTATTGAAAATGTTTTTGGGGGGATGGTGCTTTCCTAATAACAGAGTCAGCCCGTTTATTAATCCATTTTCAACATGATACATGCGAGTTCCATGCACGCAAAAGTCCTATTTAGTGACAGAAAATGGACAGTATGTTTTCACTGTGAAACTAACTCCTAGTTTTACAGAGGCTCATTCCTCTTCCTGATGGGAGGGAGTGGTAGTAGTAATCTTGGACCTTGCTTTGGGGGGAGGGAAGGGAGAAGGTATATGAAATCTTCAGAGACAGAAAAATAGCTTTCCGTACTGTACTGACACCTAGACACTGCCTTTAAATGGTAATTTATAGCGCCAGCTTCTCAAGAACCACTGAAATGTAAACTGAAAGCTTTTAAGGACCAAATGACCAGCTGGTTTCAGAGCCACGAGACGGATGAGTTCAACCTCTTGTTTCTGCAGGCTAGACGCAATGATCCACAGTTATTACGCCGTTTCCAGACAGTTTACTTTGCATCTCTCCTTGTGGTTTGTGTAGGTGTGTCTCTCCTTGCAGAGTATGTCATGCAGGAAAGGTCATAGCAGATTTTTTTTTTAATGTTTCCCATTTTCTCTAGACTCTAGCCCTTCCTTTTGGAAGTCTGGTATTGAATTTGTACTGCTGTTTCTTTATCAAACGGCATTAGGAGCAAATGTGCTTTTAGGCCTTAGATTTTGCTAGTCAGATACATGGCCAAGAAGTAAATCCAGAAAGGAAAGTATTAGTTTTCTTCTCCATGTTCAGGTTATAAAAGAGAGGGTGTAACTTACATTTATATAAGTGTCTGCCGTCAACTTTTTTTTTAATAGTAGTATTACCACTCTCACCCTGTAGTGGAGACTGTGCCAGCATTTCCATCATAAATCTTGTTTTTCAGGAGGTTATAGCTTGGCTGTGAAACTTTACTTCACTGAAAAATTTATTCAGAAGAGTCTTAGCCTGACATAAGTTACTGTTTTGCATTAGTTTAAAATAAAAATTAGTTTAGTTTATATTTAAAGTTAGATACAGAACAACCCTTCCCCCCGACAGCCATCTAATTATATCGGGGAAATATACATTTTCCAAATTCACACAAATCCCAGAATATGTCTTTATTAATGTTTTGTCTAGCGCCACAAATCTGGTTGTGATGGTTTGTAAGTTAAAGTAATAAATGTGGTGGCAAATCCTAATGCCTTACTCAGTCCCTTGCAGGTAAAACTACTATTTGCTTCAATGGGAAACTTGCCTGAGAACTGACCAAATAAAGTCTGAGTAAGCACCTCCTGATTTGGCCTGTGAAAAGAAATGTAGAATAAGACACTGAAGTCATATTTACTCAGTTCTGGATTTTCCCTACATCCTGGTATTTGAGAGAATGATCATGATAGTCTCTGGTGTCAACCACCAGAAAACCCAGAACAGGGATGAAAGGGTTGGGATAATATTATGTTGTTTAAGTTTTGTATGTGGTTATTTTATTGAATGTGTATATAGTGTTAACGTTTTGATAGACAGGGAGAAAAGCCAGGAAGTACAGTGTGAAATCTTGCATTACTCTTCCTGCAACTTCTATAACCAATAGATTGATTGATTGAATGGAGGATGTTGCACAACTCACCACTTTGAATTTCCTGGCATTTTCTGCTGTTTTTCTTATTTATTTTTTTATGTTACATTAACACCAAGACCCCAACTCAGATTGAGGCACTGTTAGTGCTAGACACTGTACAAACACATAGTAAGAGACAGGTCCTGCCTTGAAGACCTTACAGTCTAAATCAGGGATCTCAAACTCAAATCACCACAAGGGCCACATGAGACTAGTAAATTGGCCCGAGGGCCGCATCACTGAAACCTTTACATACAATGATACAAAAGTATAGTCAAAAATGAAAAAAAAGAACAGTAATATAGTATTCTATTAAAAGTCAATGTATTAACTTTTTAAAAATTGTAATGCAAAGAGGGATTTTAATAAAATATAAACACTCAGTAATGTTTGGAGTTTGGCTGCCAGTGGAGTCGGCGCTATGGAGGGCCGCAGGAAATAACTGCGGCCTGCGGGCCGCGTGTTTGAGACCCCTGGTCTTAATAGACAAGAGAGACAAAAAGAGTGGGAGGGGAAGCTGGGTCATAGAAAGGTCAAGCAACTTCCCTAAAGTCCGCCAGCAGGTCCGTGGTAGAGTTGGGAATGGAACACGGGTCTCCCAGTTCCCAGTCTAGTGCTCTTTCCACTAGAATATGCTGCCTCTCACTGCCCTTCATACTGCCAGGTGTATCCTTATTGCTGGTGTAACAGATAATTTTCCTCTCTGTGGCTATGAAGATCAGTGAGGATTTACAACACCCCCCCCCCCCCCACGTGGAAAATACCAGGGAGTTGTTGCTGCATCTTCTCAAGGAGATGAGCCCAACCTGTCAAAACTCCTGTTGGCTGGTACTCTTGCTTCCACAATTTTAATGCTGTCTTAAGGGCAACCCTTCTGAAGGGTTAATATTCAAGGGCAAGCATAAAATGTGGATGTACAGTGCTTGGCTCAAGTGAGGATAAAGCACAGTCTTGCACAGAGCAAACTGTCTCTTACTTGTCCTGTCTGATGGCAGCATTGTATATGTTTACCTCTAGCACAAAACACATGAATACGTGTCATAGCTTTGCTCTTTTTCTCTGTATTACTCTCACTTAGATCACAGATTGCTAGTTAGGTGTTAATGTCACAGCATTAAGTAAAATTATCTTTAAGAGTCTGTATTCTTGTATTAATTTTTATTATGCCCTTCAAAGCTCTGACACTGATTGTTTGCTTGCAAACTAGGGGACCAAACAGGTGATGAAAACATTACTCAGATGCTCAAGAGAGCTCACGACTGCAGGAAGACAGCTGAGAATGCAGCAAAAGCCCTGCTGATGAAATTAGACGGCAGCTGCGGGGGAGCCTATGCAATCACTGGCTGTAGTGTACAGCCCTGGGAGAGCCTGTCATCCAATAGCCACACCAGGTAACTGCAGCTCATCGGACCTATTAATCCCCAGGCCTTTGGTTTTAGACCTAAGTAGATTATGTTGTATTCCATTTATTCAACTATCCATCCTCACATCAGTCTGCTGGGTTATTTTTGTTTTTATTTTTTTTAATCACTATCATGCTTCAGTGAGCTTATTCTCAGACTTTGAGCAAGCTCCATCCAAGAAGAGTTTTGTATAGATTTGTTGCAAGCGGGTGATTCTGATCTTTGATCTCTTTCATAAAGGGCAAAACCATAACATTTCTTTTACTTCAGTGATTCTCTCTCTCTCTTCCCCTCCTTTCCATCTCATTGAAACTTGAAGCATGTACTTCTTGTTCACAGCTATTGTATGAGGGCACCACAGGTTTCCAGGGAACTGGAAACCAAAAAAGTACTTCCATCAAGGAAGGTTTTCATAAGCTTTTGGAGTGCTCAAGAATTGTTGTTTTTAAATGTCACAGCTATAACCATTTCACTTCTCACAGAAACAGAATAAGTTTCTGCCACCAGTTACAATGATTTTTCATAATAACCCCACTGTTCCGAAAAACCTCCCTTTAGCAGTTGACACTGCAGTCAAATATTGACTGGTGGACAAACTTTTTGCAGGTTAGAGTGGATTTTTCCAGAAGGAAAAATCAGGATATTGGGATTTTTTTAGACCTTTAAAACAATAAAACTTAAATGAACTATTATTACAAAATTATCTAGTTCAAATATTTCTGGGGAGCAGCTACTTCTTCAGTATATCTATATACAACGTATATACTTTGTGTCCTTGTGGTACCTTAGAGACTAACAAATTTATTTGGGCATAAGCTTTCGTGGGCTGTAACCCACTTCATCAGATGCATGGATTGGAAAATACAGTAGGCAGGTATAAATACACAGCACATGAAAAGATGAGAGTTGCCTTCCCAAGTGGGGGGTCAATGCTAACGAGGCCAATTCAGTTAGGGTGGATGTGGCCCATACACAACAGTTGACAAGAAGGGGTGAATATCAACAGAGGAGAAATTATTTTTTGTAGTGACCCAGCCACTCCCAGTCTTTATTCAGGCCTAATTTGATGGTGTCAAGTTTGCAAATTAATTCCAGTTCTGCAGTTTCTCGTTGAAGCCTGTTTTTGAAATTTTTTGGTTGAAGAATGGCCACTTTAAAGTCTGTAATTGAGTGTCCAGGGCGATCGAAGTGCTGTCCTACTGGTTTTTGAATGTTACAATTTTTAATGTCTGATTTGTGTCCATTTATTCTTTTGCGTAGAGACTGTCTGGTTTGGCCAATGTATTTGCTTCAGGTTGTGGGGCTGTCTGTAAGCGAGGACTGGCCTGTCTCTGAAGGTCTGTGAGAGTGAGAGATCGTCCTTCAGGATAGGTTGCAGATCCTTGATGATGCTCTGGAGAGGTTTTAGTTGGGGGCTGAAGGTGACGGCTAGTGGCGTTCTGTTACTTTCTTTGTTGGGCCTGTCCTGTAGTAGGTGACTTCTGGGTGCCCTTCTGGCTCTGTCAGTCTGTTTCTTCACTTCATCAGGTGGGTATTGTAGTTTTAAGAACGCTTGATAGAGCTCTTGTAGGTGTTTGTCTCTGTCTGAGGGATTGGAGCAATGCAGTTGTATCTTAGAGCTTGGCTATAGACAATGGATCGTGTGATGTGGTCTGGATGAAAGCTGGAGGCATGTAGGTAAGTATAGCGGTCAGGAGGTTTTCAGTATAGGGTGGTGTTTATGTGACCATCACTTATTTGCACGGTAGTGTCCAGGAAGTGGATCTCTTGTGTGGACTGGTCCAGGCTAAGGATGGTCGTGGGGCCTGAATACAGACTGGGAGTGACTGGGTCACTACAAAAAGTAATTTTCCCTCTGTTGATACTCACCCCTTCTTGTCAACTGTTGGGAATAGCCACATCCACCCTGATTGAATTGGCCTCGTTAGCGCTGATCCCCCACTTGGGAAGGCAACTCCCATCTTTTCATGTGCTGTGTATTTATACCTGCCTACTGCATTTTCCACTCCATGCATCTGATGAAGTGGGTTCTAGCCCACGAAAGCTTATACCCAAATAAATTTGTTAGTCTCTAAGGTGCCACAAGGACTGCTCGTTGTTTTTGCTGATACAGACTAACACGGCTACCACTCTGAAACCTATACTTTGTGTGCGTTTGTACATAAAGACGTTGACTGGAGTTGAGGTTTACAGTGGCAAGAAGTTGTCTTATGTTGGAAAAATACTTAGGGCTAGTCTACACTACCCACCTGATTCGGCGGGTAGTGATCGATGTTCTGGGATCGATTTACCGTGTCTCGTCCGTCCCCCCCCTCCCCCCCCCCCCCCCCCCCCCAGTGTGGACCAGCCCTTAGGAATATAATAGCTGAAATCTCTGGCTGAGATTGTTGCCCACTAGAAGTCACTCTGTCAAGCCACGAGACAGCTATTTCCCCTACAACTGAAAAACTCTAGTCTGTGTGTTGTGTTACATTTTCTAAAATACCTTCTTGCTCTAAACATACATAATAATTTAGTTATCCTCTGCTGAAACTTTTATCTCACAGGATCATGTGACCCTCTCTTAGAGCTGTTAATGCTTATGGGGACAAATTTGTTGCATTACAGTGCCCTGATGCAACATTATGCAGTGGTTTGAGCATTGGCCTGCTAAACCCAGGGTTGTGAGTTCAATCCTTGAGGGGGCCATTTAGGGATCTGGGGCAAAAAAATCTGTCAGGGGACAGTACTTGGTCCTGCTCGTGAAGGCAGGGGACTGGACTCGATGACCTTTCAAGGTCGTTCCAGTTCTAGGAGACTGGCATATCTCTATTAATTTAATTTAATTTAACCTCATGTTGTTGCACTGGCCTGAAATAATTTTTGGGTCGCTGCCAATCTAAATGAGAGGAGATGGGATAGTTTTTTGGTGATCTGGATGGGTGGCAGATTTCTTGCAATAATAATGGTGACCATCTTATATAAATATAGGTGAACCTTTTTCTTGATTAATTTTCAGTTTCTGTCCCTCAGATTCACTTAAAATTGTTTACTCAGTTTCTTAAGCAAATTTCTCCTTTTTTATGTTTTTATATAAAGTTCATTAGCACCTTATCATTTTCCCCACAATTCCTATTTATTACATTGTGTCTGACAAGCCTAAAAAGCAGCAAAAGACTAAGAAATGTGGCCAAATTCTGCATCAAACATGAGGATAAATTTAAATATCTAAAACTAAAAGGGTCATTTTGCTTTAAAAATACGCTGCAGTATCAGAGTTACCCTGTGCAGAGGAGATGGTGTTTGAGTTCATACATTCATGTAGCACAGTGTTAATTACTATCAGATCAATAGCTTTTGATGCCAAAAAGATTGACCTGCTTAGGAGTGCAGTATACAAAACTATTTCAGGTCACTTGACCCTGACTGTCATAGTCTGGGTGCAAAAGTACTGTATGTATACATGTACATTTGTGTGTTTATTTCTGGGTATATGACATAGCAACACACAGCTGAGGTTGCTTAAGCATTTATATTCTACAGGGTCATTTTTGGTTGTTTATAATATTCTGAAAGTTTTATCTTTTTGTGGATATTTGGTTGTTCAGTCAGGGAATGATTTTTTTTTTACCCTGAAAGTTGCACCGAAAACAATTGAACTGATTTCCAGGATGGAAGGAGAGAAAAATATCGTTGTTGTTTTTTGGTAGCCTTGCTTTGGTATTGGAAACTTGACATTTGACAGGGATGTATATAATCCCTAGATGTTTCCTTAGTTTCATTGGTCTGGTGAAAATCAGATTTCATTTGTCTGAGTGATAGAGCTGAAAAAAATAATTCTACATACATACCCTCTGCTTTTGTGGAGCAATGAAACTAATGATCTCTGTGTTCCACTGGCTGTGTGTAAAATTTGTTTTGGTTAACTAGACAATGTCTCAGCATGTCCACATGCTTAGAGTAGAGTGGGATTTCAGATTTAAGAAGTACAAAATCGTAGAATATGATCTGTGAAGGTGCAGATGAAAAGAATTTGCATAGATATGTATCTGTATATTTTATGTATATATGTAAATTTGTATGAGAGACCTATTAGCTTGAGTCTGTTCCTCTATCATTACATGATAAATTTATCTGATATTGAGAACATACCTCATATTGAACTGATATTACAGTTGAATGGTTACACACACAAACAGAGGACAAGAGAGTATGATTGAACTAACGTTCCTCTTAGATTGCTTGCTCATGTCCATTCCATTGTAGGTGTGTGTGCTCACCACATGCACCGGTGCCGGAAGTTTTTCCCTCCGTGGTATCTGTAGGGGATTGTCTCTGGCGCGGTGCACGTATGCACCAGTATAAGGAGGGCCGTCGGCTCCCCCCTCCCTCAGTTCCTTCTGACCGCCAGTGACTGTGCTGGAACGTCTCCTTGCCTCGGCAAGCTTTCCTATCTCAACTGTGCCTAGCAGCGAATTCGTTGTATATAGTTGTTAAAGTTGTATAGTTAATAGTTCCATTAGTGTTAAGTTAGAATTAGTTAGTAGTCCCGTACGGGACTTTGCCAAGGGAAAAGGTATTCTCCGGTCCCCGAGCTTCAAGCCTTGTGACTGCTGCAAAAAGCCTATGCCAGTCAGTGATCCCCATAGAAGCTGTCTCAAGTGTTATGGGGAAACCCACGTGAGCGACAAGTGTCACGTTTACAAGAGCTTCAGGCCACGGACAAGAAGGGGCGGGACATTGGTCTCCGAGCGCTCCTTATGGAGGCTGCCCTCGCACCAACCTCAGAGCTGACGAGATCGGACTCTGCTCCAAGCACTGCGGCCTTGGTGCGGAGCACGCCACCAGCACCAACCTCCGACCAGCACCGATCCCCATCCCCAGTTCCAGCTTAAAAGCAAAGAAAGACCGGAAGAGGGCGTTCTCCTACATCTCTTAAAGGAAAGACGAGAACTGGAGGAGCAGCTCTTCCTCTCCAGACATTGGCCAGGCTCCAGTTCCCATTGAGCTGTCAACCCCACTTTCAGACCCGTCCACCACCCCAGGAAGCGGCAGAGGCACTCAGTACCAGGTGGTGCCATCCAGGCCGGAGGCCTTTTAAGCCACTAAGGACATACTCTCCTTTCTGGTGCTGCCCACGCCGGCCAGTGAGGTGTCCCGTTCGAGGGGTAAACCACCCTGTGACCCTTCCAGAGGTCTCCATCAGAGTGGCACCGCTCCACGCCGCAGGGGGTGCCCTGCCAGCGTTCACCTTAACAGCGCCACCAGCCAGATGCAGGTCGGCTTCCCTGCCAGAGTTCCTGGCGTTGGTTCCCGGACTCTAGGCAGCGTTCCTTGGAGTCCCAGCATCGATCGCCAGCAGTCTGGCGCATACCTGCAGAGGCACGTCCCCAGAGCCCCGGTGCCGGGAGCGCCTGAGTCAGTCTCCCTGTCCTCAGCACCGCTCTGGAGGCGCCGGTCCCTGGAGCCCTGTCACCGGTCTCCGGATCACTGTATGGATCACTGTGAGCACATCGACGGTCTCCGAGATGTTGATCCTCTTGCTCCTGGTCTATGGAGGGGCACCATTCTCAAAGCACGAGGCGTTGATCTCCGGGGTACCGTCGCCAATCCTAAAGTCCACCACCAGTCACCGGAGTTGTGGCACCGAGAGCCATCGTCCTGGTACAGGTCCCCAATGGAGGTCCGGAGAGAGCCAACGGTAACAGGGTAGACAGGAGGCCTCAGTACCGTCCTGGTCCCCCAGACAAGTCTCTTCTCGGACTCTGATAGCGAGGAGGAAGTATATAGAGCTCAAGGAGGAAGAACTTCCTGTAGGCCAAGGTCACCCACTGGGGACATCGGCATTCCCCTCTGGGTCGCCAGTGGCTGCATGACCCCAGGGCCAGTGGCCGGCCCCTTGACAACTATAGAACCCCTGGGGGTTTCCCCATCTGTCACAAGGGCATCGATTGGTCTCGGGGGCATCCAAAAGATGGTTGGCGACAGTCTCCTGCCGACCCCCTGAGTCGGACGCGGAGTCAGAGCAAGCTCCCCAGGAACAGCCAGCTTTGGCCTCGGCTCCCCTGGCAGAAGCAGTGGAGTTGACACAACCATCTGTACCTGCCTCCTCATCATCTTCGTCCAATGAGGCGCTAGCGGGACTTTCTCACGCGGTCCCCCAGGATGATGCAATGGCCCACCAGGAGCTTTTGAAGAGTGTGGCATCGAACTTGGGGCTGGAAGCCGAAGAGCTGGCAGAGCCCTTAGGCTCCCTGTTCAATGTATTAAATGCAGCAGCCCCCTCCAAGGTGGCGTTGCTGTGCATGAGGGAGTGGTGAAACTAATCAAGGCCCTGTGGCAGACACCCTCCTCCCTGCCCCCCATCTCCAAGCAGGTGGAAAGAAAATACTACATCCCCGCTAAGGGTTTTGAATATCTGCACACCTACCCTGCCCCAAGCTCACTGGTTGTGTTGGCAGCCAGTGAGTGCGATAGACAGGGCCAACCAGGATCAATGCCTAAGAATAAGGAGGCAAAGAGGCTCAGTCTCTTTGGTAGAAAAAATTATTCTATGTCCAGCCTCCAGCTGAGAGTGGCCAACCATCAGGCCTTGCTTGGCCGCTATGATTTTAATATTTGGCAGTCCATGGCCAAGTTTGTGGACTTGCTGCCAGCGGAGCCCAGGAAGGAATTCCTGGCGACCCTCAATGAGGGCACGGCTGTGGCCAGGGCAGCTCTCCAAGCAGCCTCAGATGTGGCAGGTTTGGTTACTTGGACCATGGCTTTGGCTGTTTCTCTGAGGCGTGCATCCTGGTTGCAGTTGTCGGGGCTGTCGGTTGAGGTTCAGCAGTCCATCCAGGACCTCCCATTCGATGGCCTGGCACTGTTCCCAGAACAGACGGACAGTAAATTGCACGGCCAAAAGACTCTTGCACTCCCTGGGCCTTTACACACCGGGGCCTGTGAGGAAGCGGTTTAAGCCGCAACAGTCCCACAGGTTTGGGACCCAAACTCGATCAGAGCCCTTCTGCAAGAGGGGCAGGGGCTATAAGCACCAGCAGGGGCCATCAGCCCACTCGAGCTTTACCCGCAACCAACCGTGTAATAAGCAGGCATTTTGAGGGGCACTCGAGGGCGACCTTCCAGCCTGTGTCCTGGATCCAGCCCACCTGCTTTTTTCCAACAGTTTATCTGCCTTCCTCCCTGCCTGGGCCACTATAACATCAGAAGAGTGGGTCCTCAGCATGGTAGGAGGGGGATATACCAACTAGTTTATTTCTATCCTTCCCCTCTACCTCCCCGTCCCACTTCAGGAGGTGCAGGGCCTTCTGCGGATGGGAGCAGTGGAAGAAGTCCCTCTGCACTTGAGGGGGAAAGGGTTTTACACCCACTATTTTTTTTATCTGAAAGGCCAAGGGGGGGTCTACGCCCCATCCTCGACCTGCGGAGCCTCGACAAGTGTCTAAAGAAGTTGAAGTTCCGCATAGTCTCCCTGGCCTCCATTATTCCATCCCTGGATCTGAGAGACTGGTATGCCGCCCTCAACCTGAAAAACGCTTACTTTCACATATCGATATTTCACGGACAACGAGAGTTCCTACTTTTCGTTATTGGGACTGCACACTATCAAATCGCAGTGCTCCTTTTTGGCCTAGCAACGGCACCAAGGGTGTTTACGAAGTGCATGTCGCTGGTGACAGCCTACCTCAGACGTCAGGGTATCCAGAAATACCCATACTTCAATGACTGGCTCATCGAGGGCCGGTTCAGGTCCAGCACACCGTCAAGACGTTGCCAGCCACTTGTCAAGCTCTGGGCCTGTTGATAAACTAACAAAAATCAATGTTGATCCCGGTTCAAGCGATAGAGTTTATCGGAGCGGTACTTTACTCTACCCGAGCCAGAGCATTCCTGCCAGAGGCCAGGTTCAGGGCAATGTCAGATCTGATTCCCAGTGTCACTGCCCATCCGCTCACCACTGCCTGGGTCTGTCTCAGACTATTGGGGCACATGGCAGCATACACATACGTTGTCTGACATGCGAGACTCAGGCTGCGTCCCCTTTAGATATGGGTGGCGTCGGCCTACCTCCCAGCCAGACATCACCTAGTCAAGGTCATCACGATCCCGCAGCGGGTACTTACCTCCCTGAAGTGGTGGTCTGACCTGATTCTAGTGTTGGAAGCTGTGCCATTTGCGAGCCTGCGACCCACGGTCTCCCTGATTTCAGATGCATCCGACCTCGGTTGGGGAGCACACCTCAGTACATTGCGGACTCAGGGGTTATGTTCTCAAGAGGAGCTTATGTTACGTATAAATGCCAGGGAGCTCAGAGTCATCCGTCTGACTTGGGGTGTCTTCCTTCCCCAACTGTCCAGTCACATGGTGCAGGTGTTGATGAATAACAGCCTTCTTGTTCTGTGTCAACAGACGGGGAGCTCGATCATTGCCTCTGTGCCAGGAGGCCCTCTGTTTGTGGGACTTCTGCATTCAGCATGCAATACATCTGGAAGCCTCATACTTCCCCAGCGTCCAGAACATGCTGGCAGATCGTTTCAGCAGGTCCTTTTCTCACCACGAGTGGTCCCTCCACTCGGAGGTCATCAGAATGCTCTTCCAGAAGTGGGGAGCTCCCGAGTGGACCTGTTTGCCACCAGACAGAACAGAAAGTGTCATCGGTTCTGCTCTCTGCAAGGCCTCGGTGGAGGCTCACTTTCCAGTGCCTTTCTCCTGTCGTGGTCAGACCTGATGTACACCTTCCCACCAATTCCACTCATCAGCAAAGTCCTCTTAAAAAATCAAGAGGGACAAAGCAAGGGTCATTATGATCGTCCCAGCCTGGCCTCGCCAGTACTGGTTTGGCACGCTCCTGGATGCGGCCACTTCCCAGACGCCCGGACCTGTTCTCGCAGGATCACGGTTGGCTCCTGCACCAGAACCTCGCCTCTCTCCACCTCACAGCTTGGATGCTGTGTGACGGAATCCTGAGGAACAAGCCTGCTCTAGTCAGATACAGCAGGTTCTCTTGGAGAGCAAAAAGCCCTCCATTAGAGCGACTTATCTGGCAAAGCGTTTCTCCTGCTGGGCGTTGGAGCAGAGTATCTCCATGACCCCGTCGTCTCTGCAGTCCATTCTGGATTACCTGCTTCACTTTAAGCACCGGGGCCTTGCCTTCTCTTCGATCAAGGTTCACCTGACAGCCATATCAGCCTTCCACCTTCGCGTTCAGGGTAGATCGATATTCTCGCATGAGATGATTAGGTTCCTGAAAGGCCGTGAAAGAGTCTTTCCGATGGTCCGGGACCCAGTCCCCCCCCCCCCCCTTTTGTCTGTGTCAAGTTGGCACAGACTGAGCCTGCCTGTTATGCCAGCCTGGGCACCCTTTTTACCTGTCTTGCTGAGCCAGGCTATTAAGCTTCTTCCAGCACACACACAGGCAGGGCCACACCCAACTGCAGAGTGACACAGACACTGAGATCAGCTCTGGGAAGACAGCTTAAGGGACTTGCCCCAGCACTCAGGTGTCCACCTCCCTTGGAGTGCAGAACCAAAGATATATTATGAAATCCACCTCCTCCCTCAACATGTAGGAAGTATGTACAGCCTCTTCCCCTGCCCCCCGTTATGAATTGTACAAACGGGGTTATATTATAAACAAGAAATATGTTTATTAACTACAAAAGGTGAATTTTAAGTGAATATAAGAGATAACAGACAGAACAAAGCAGATTACTGAGCAAATAAAACAAAATACACAAACTAAGCTAGTTTCACTAAAGAAATTGGTTACAAATAGTAATTTCTCACCCTAGATATTGTTGCAGGCAGATTACAGAAAGTCTTGAAAGGCAGCTGTTCTGGTCTGCAGCTTGAGACCTCAGATATTATTACTCACAAGCTAGACGCCCTTCCAGCTTGGGCTCAACCCTTCTCTCCCCCCTCCCCCCATCCCCATTCAGTTCTTGCTTCCAGGTGTTTTTCAGTGTCTCTTTGGGTGGGAAGGCAGAGGAGAACCTCGATGATGTCACTCCCCTGCCTTATATAGCTCTTGTGTATGGCGGGAACCCTTCGTCTTCAAGTGGAAGAACACTGGCATTCCAAGGGGTGGATCCAGTACCAAGTGATTCATACCCATGTCTCTGCAGGGCTATGGTAGCCATTACTCATAGGCTGTCTGGAGAGTCCACAGGAAGACTAAGCTCTTTCACAGGCCATTGTCTTTGCTAATTAGACCTGTCTGGCTTTTCCATTGTACCTGAAGCGCTGGTTGGGGGTGACACCCAAAGTAACACATTTGAAATACAGATACATAGTTAATATTCCTAACTTTAGATACAGAAATTATGCATGCGTACAAATTTTGAATAATCACATTCAGTAAAACATAACCTTTCCAATGATATCTTACATGAGCCATCTTGCATAAAGTATATCTCAGTTATGTCATATCCATATAATAAGCATATTTGCATAAAGAATATGGAGTGAAACATCACGGGGGTTGTGGTACTGCTACCTTTACTTCTGCGCTGCTGCTGGTAGCAGTGCTGGCTTCAGAGCTGGGAAGCTGGAGAGCGGTGGCTGCTGGCCGGAAGCCCAGCTCTGAAGGCAGAGTCGCTGCCAGCAGCAGCGCAGAAGTAAGGGTGGCATGGTAATGGCTGCTGCTGTCCAGTTGCCCAGCTCTGGAGGCAGCATAGAAGTAAGGGTGACAATACCGCAACCCCCCCCCCCCCCCCCCGCAACTCCCTTTTGGGTCAGGACCCCCAATTTGAGAAATGCTGGTCTCCCCCTAATCTGTATAGTATAGGGTAAAAGCACACACAAGACCAGATTTCACTGGGGGAGACTGGATTTCACAGTCTGTGACTCGCTTTTCATGGCCGTGAATTTGGTAGGACCCTAGACATGAGCAATCACTCGAAGAAGAAAAAATGGTTACTAATCTTTCGTAACTCTTGTTCTTTGAGATGTGTTGCTCATGTTCATTCCATGACTCGCTCTCCTTCCCCTCAGGCAGAGTTCCAGCAAGCAGGAACTGAGGGTGGGGGGAGCCTGCAGCACCCCTTATACTGGCCCATACGCGCGCCACTCCAGAGGGCACCAGAGCCGGTCCCCTACGGATACCACCGAGGGGAAAACTTCCGGCACCAGTGCATGTGGCGAGCACACACACCTACAATGGAATGGACATGAGCAACACATCTCGAAGAACAACAGTTACGAAAGGTAACCGTCTTTTGTAGCTGTGATGTCATATACATTCAATGTAGGTGGACTTAATCCTTGCGATTGCCTTACAAAGAAGGTAACTAAATATTATCCACCTTTTATAGACCGAGAATCTGAGACAAACAGAAGTTACTGTCAGTGGCCCAAGGGCAGCAAGTCAGGAGCAGTCAGAATAGGGCTTAGAAAACTCAGGACATTTTGACTCCATATTGCACCACACTACTCTGCATTTCCTTTTTTTAAATCCACATATAAATATTTTTGAAATTTCAAGAAGGGACATGCAACATTTGCTTAGCTAAGCACAAAATCTCCTCTTTTCCCCATGGTTTTCGTCCAGAGGACAAAGGCGGTTAGATGATATAACTCAGACTTCTCCATAATGTGGCCCACATCTCAATAGAGAGAGAGTTTCATGAGCACCCCTGCTGTTCACAATCACGTAACATCCTTGTGGCAACTACAATGTTTGCTTAGACAGTAATGTTAGTAAAATAGGTATGTATTTGTAACTGTCTTTAATTCAGTATGCATTTTGTCCTTTATGAAGAAAACAGACACTCACTCTCCTTTTGTTCTTCATTTTGTTACACGCACACCTGTCCATTCTTATCCTCTCTCTTTCCTGCTGCCTCTCTGCTTATGCTTCTGTGCTCCCTTTTTCATCTCACCTTGCACATGCATACCTGCTCCTCCTCTCCATTTGCATCCCTGCCACCTGGCTCCCTTCTTTTGGCTTCATCCTTCCGTGCTGCCCTGGACTTGCTGCTCTATGGTTCTTTCATGCTGGAGGCTGGCAGCAGCCCTGGCCCCACCCGCTGGTATTTGCAATCACTGAAGGTGGATTCCGTCTCTTCTCTGTTGTGACAGTAACCCCTAGCAGAGGCAGCAAGGCTGACTCCTTATTTCCATCTGCTTCTGTAGGCTTTTTCTTTGTCATGGAAGAACCTGAGGGCCTGTAGAAGCAGGTGGAAACAAGGAGGGGAGCCACTTCCATAGGACCAGCAAGTGCTCTGTGGACCACAGTTTGGAAACAGTTCATATTAATGGACAAATTCCTTACTTGATTGCACTTAACCTCTGAAACGAAAACATTTGTATATTATATATGACTACAAGATAATCTTAATACAAAAGCCTGATCTTTGCAAACAAAAGTAGTAATAATGAAGATTCTTTAACTCAAAGTGCCAGGCATGTTTTTTTTCTTTAAAGGGGGAGGAGGAAAAAACCCTCTCTTTGGCTAAGACTTTGTGATAAAGAGAATAATTCTCACTGCAGTTTGAAACTCCACAAAACGGGTTTATAATGGAGGTGCTGACCCAACCTTAACTTTGGCATCATGAATGAGATGCTGAATGTCAAATCACTGAACACATTACCGAGAACACAAGCACAGGCAACTGCTGGTGACAAGGGGGGGTTAAAGATTGTAAAAGGGAGCATCTGAGATGAAATGAAAAATCAGCATAGAGGTTGTTACCAGCAAAGTGAATAAAGTAATAGCTAGCATCTCAATTTATTTGGTTGGCAGCAACCCAACTATATTGCCAATTCATTTTTGAAAATAAAAATAGCTTTGTGGAAGTCGTAATTGTTTTAATGGACAGAGGAGCATTCATTTCCAAGAAGATCCAACTGATTGCACCTGTAAAAAGAATGAAACGAGAGATGGAGATTGATGCTGTTACAATGACTAAGGATGCTGTTTTGTATTCATTGCACTACTAGTAACCCCAACCTTTCATCGAGATACAGGAGGGACAGTCTTTCCCATCACATGCAAAGGAAATACATTTCTACAACATGTTTTTACCACTAGCCATCTGAACTTATCCAAACCTACGGCTAAATCCTCCTCTCAGAACCACCTCATGGATTTCGGATAAGTAGCTGAAATAAAATATGTTGTCTGAAATGTTGATATGGAAACATGTTAATGCTTCCAAATACCGAAGCATGTGGTATGCTCTCAGTACCAGACTTCATCATTGGAGCAAATAGGTTTCCAAAGGAGGGAGGTGGTTTTCCCAAAGTATTGAGATTTTATAGCGCAATATAGTGTTAATTCAAATTCTGCTGGTCTGAGTGAAGGCCAGTTTATCTGAAAGGTTATCCTTGCCTTCCAGTTGTGTGCTTTCTCTGATGTGGAGCCACTCTGACCTGGAAGATGGGTGGACAGATGTACGTGACCTAACCAGTATTCCTTAAAGTAAAAGTTCAAACACAGATTCAACCATTCAAGAATGTTACATGGATTTGGGACATTCCATGTAATTTTAATTCTAGAAACCCTTAACCCACAGTCATTGTGGATAGAAATTCATACTGTATAAGGGATGCTGTATCCTTTTAACCCAGACAAGGTTTCTTGAATGAGATGTACTCAAAAGGATGTACTCAACAGCATCAATACACAGAGAAATATTTTATATATGTAGTGTGTATGTTTATGTATATGCACATGTATGTGTGTATTTGTACACGTGTGTAGATGTACATGTACACCTCTTAATATTACATCATGCTATCTAGTATCCTCTGTATAGAAAATATATATATAAATTAATTGGGCATCATTTAGGAATCTTGCAGATATCAGTGATGAACCGAGCAGGTAGAATGTTTCTTTCAGCTGTTTATGAACACCGTGGGGGGAATGTGCAGAAGGAAATTATTTTCCCAAGAGGTCTGATGGAGCTGTATAATTTTTTTCCTACCTGCATGCTAGAGAAATAAGAGAGACATCGTGTATCTGTTTTTGTATTTTTTTTCTGGTTGTGACATATGCCTGTTCAGTTCATCCCCTAACCTCGTTTGTGTTACCAATTGCCATCGGAAAGCATAGCAATCTGCCAAATTCAGCACTACACAGTATCTAGCCAGGGGTGTTTCCCCCACAGATGCAGCAGGACTGGCCTGAGGATTTTGGGGAGAGCCATCAAATTGAGTTTGAAGGAGCCTCATGTGGCATCACAACACAGTATCACATATGCATCATGGCATTGTTTCAGTGCTTAGTCATGCAGCCCCGCACACTGAACTTCTTCACAATTCAGGAAATGGGGGGTGAGGATTGGGGGGCTGTTTCTGCCTCTTGAGTAGGGGAATAGGCTATTTACCCCTTTCCTCTGCTGACCATATTGCCTCCTCTCTTCTCTCACACTGGGTGGGGGGATTCTGGCACCAAGGTTAGGGGACAAGGGGCAGTTCTCCTTTTCTTCTGTCCTCTTTGTACTGGTTGCCTGTAATTGAGACAGCTCCTCCATTAATTCCTCACCTTGTAACCAGAGGCCTCACTAGCACTTCAGCAGAGGAGCCAGCTCAGCTGCAGGCAGCCAGCCAGGACTGAGCTAAAGACAGCCCTAGCATCATTGGCAGCAGCCCAAGCTGCTGTTGCCTTCCACAGCTGTGGATTGGTCTCCAAAAAATGGAGACCTGCAGCTGTGGACCTGAAAGGTCAGTCCTGTACAGCTGTGGCTGGTCCTGTGAATACCTGGGGAGCTTTAGGAATAGTCCTCATAGCAGATGTACAGGCCAGTGCTCAGTTTTCATTCTGAGAGCTTTCTTTCCAGCAAAGAGGGCAAGGAGCATATTTTCTCTGTAAACAAAAGCTAAGGTTAATGTTGACTAAAACTCTGAGAATGTGCAGGCTGTGTAGACTCTAAATCAGGGGCAGGCAACCTATGGCACGGGTGCCAAAGGCGGCACACGAGCTGATTTTCAGTGGCACTCACACTGCCTGGGTCCTGGCCACCCGTCTGGGGGGCTTTCCATTTTAATTTAATTTTAAGTGAAGCTTCTTAAACATTTTAAAAAGCTTCTTTACTTTATATACAACAATAGTTTAGTTATATATTAAAGACTTATAGAAAGAGACCTTCTAAAAATGTTAAAATGCATTACCGGCACACAAAACCTTAAATTAGAGTGAATAAATGAAGACTCGGCACACCACTTCTGAAAGGTTACCCATCCCTGCTCTAAATACTGTCCCTGAGTATTAGTCTCGGAGTTTGTGTAGCCCAGGAAGGCTGGAGAACTTTTTATTTTGGAACCTGAAGTAGGGTGACCAGACAGCAAGTGTGAAAAATCAGGACAGGGGGTGGCAGGTAATAGGAACCTATATAAGAAAAAGAGCCAAAAATCAGGACTGTCCCTATAAAATCGGGACATCTGGTCACCCTAACCTGAAGAGATCTACAACACCACTTGAGTATAGAATTGAATAGTAATTTGTTGTATCGCCTGATTTTCACATTATATCTACCTCATCGAGGGACTAGTGGGGCCTAGTTAAATAAGGTTTGTAAAGAGCTTTGAGATCCTCCGATGAAAAGCAAAGTATTATGGAGAACTCATTAAAACCTCAATGTATTTTTACCCAAGATAGGCTAGCTGGGTTCTGATTTACTGCAGATGGGAATTAGTGGGGGAAAAGTGGTTTTCACTTCTAGTAAATACGGCGCCTGTTATCCCTAAGAGAGAGAAGAAATCATTTGAAATTAGCAGAAAGCTGTAGTAAAACCATGTAATGTGATATTTCATGAGGGAGGGAAGACTTAAGGAAGTCTTTGTAGCCCTGCCAATTCTCTGTTTCCTCTCAGGCTGCCCTTGGGTTGGAATTCTCTGAAAGATCCACTGGCAATTATCTGATGCAACTTAAAATCAACACCCCTTGAGCACAAGCACAATTGAGAGGAAGGAGAGAAAACCAACCTGTTCTCCCCCCACCCCACCCTTTTCTTTCTGCAGTGCATAAGTGTGTAAGCAAAGTGTATTTCCATTACACATTAGCCTGGCTCCAGCAGGCGTCCACAGGGTGGGTTTTTTTCCTCCTCAAAAAAATGCTGAAAAATAATGCAATCCAATACAGAATGTGATTTATTCCCCTGCTGATAACTGAGATCATCCAGCATTCCAGACAGCCACAGTTAATGGATGACTTAACCCTCACCCAGCAGCTGATTACAGGTCCTCAGGAGACAGCAGGCAGCTTTGTCTGTGTAGAGTTGTAGAAAATGCAGTGCTGTTTCTTTTCCTTTTAGTGTTATTGCAAGTATATTCAGCAGTGGAATGTTAAGGAACTAAAGCAGCATTGCAATTAACCTCCATAAATCTCTTCTCCCTAAAACACTGGAATGCACATAGATAGAGATTGGGCATTGAGGCGCCTCGTGCTTATCTAGAAATTGTTTTCCCTTTGTAAAAGCTCTTCATTATGTGACGTGTATGGAGCAAGCTAAAATTGTCTGGCAGTTTTTCTTTTGAAACTACCTTTGGAAAAGGAATGTGGCAATAAAGTCAGATGATGGTGTTCTATTAGAAGTCCTGTAAAACATGACTTAGATATCGCCAAGTTGAGGGATTTGGATGTCTTGTGGAAGTTAGCACTGAGGTAGCTGGTCACTGTTTCAAATCCAGCTCCAGGTTAATTGTGATTGAAAGACAGCGCCATGACAGCAGCTGGACTTTCTGAAGCAACCTCAGGCTGTTTCTTACAGGTGTCCATCACAAAATCACTTTAATAATTGGCACTGGCATCAGCAGACGGGGCATGGAATCTGAACTAACTTTTCAAACCCAGAGATTGTCATTCCCATGCAAGGCGTGAGGCAGCATGCAGAAGTTTTCTATAGATAAAGGATTTTAGGTTTTGTTGCTCTCAGCATGGCATATTTAACATGCACTTAATTGTTTATTTAAAAAAAAGCTTCATGTCAAAATCAGTTATGCCAGCAAAACGAATTATCTGGCTTTGCAGTGAAGAAATAATTGACTCCGTATTGTGACATTTTTTATTTTCTGTTTGAAGAACGATATATTTTTTTCTTTTCTGTATTTTAAAGTTGCAGAGTTGTATGTGTGTGTGTTTCTTTTGCATATTGCAACACTTTGGTCCAGGCTAAATTGAAAAATTGGACGTTTGATATGTGCTCCCAAGTTAATATTTTCTATAGTACTACAGTAGTTCTATAACAATATTAATACACACTGGATCCTGCTGGCCATTCTTGCCTTCCTTCAGTTGCTCATTATATTCAAAAGCATGGCATGCTCTTCGGCCATGTCACCAGAGGGACAAAAACACATCAGCACACCGTGCTCTCAAGCTCTCCATCAACATGCAAGGGGGTGCATGCCCCAACCCTGCCTGGCGCCCCCTGCAAAGCCATTCATGGATTTGTAGGATTGAGCCAGATGTGGTAACTTCATTATACCGATGCGATCAACCATGGTTAAGGCTAAGATTATGTCACGGAAGTCATGGAAATTTTCTGCTTCAGACCCAGGGCGGGAGCTGTCAGCCGGCGGGGGTCCTGGAACTCTGAGCTGCCACAGGCTTTGGGAGGGGACGACCCCAGAGCTGTTAGCCACTGCAGTGGTGGGTGCTGGACCCCTTCCTGCCCTTGGCTCTCATCCCTCCATCAGCCCCATTTTGTCATGGTTATTTTTAGTAAAAGTCACGTACAGGTCACGTGAAATAAACAAAAATTCTTGGAAGCCCTTTTTTTTTGGGTGGGGGGGGAGGGAAGGGGTTCATTTTTTTTATTGCCCATGACCTGTCCATGACTTGTACTAAAAATAACCATGACAAAATCTTAACCTTAATCGTGGTCATTCAGGCTGGTGCAACGGTCCTCAGTAGACTGTGCATGTTTGAGTATGATGATCCTGATAAAATTATACTCTGTGGCAACTGCGAGTGTAAATATGCCTGGGTGAATCACGTGTGTGGCGTTAAACAAATTTCAAATGAGAGCTCGGGGGGGAGGCGGAGGGAGAGGCCAGAGACCTGAATCCTTCTCCCAGTGAGTGATGCTGTTTTTGGTCTTCCAAGCACTACCAGCTCAACTGCAAGTAGCTGTGATACGGAGTTCACAAAGGAGGATGAGCAGAGGTTGAAGGATTACATCCAGCAGCTGAAGAATGACAGGGCAGCAGTCAAGCTGACCATGTTGGAGCTGGAGAGCATCCATATTGATCCCCTTAGTTATGATGTCAAACCTCGTGGAGACAGCCAGAGGCTAGATCTGGAAAATGCAGTATTGATGCAGGAACTCATGGCAATGAAGGTATTTTATAACATGCTGTCTTTGCCCCTGATTGCTTCGTGGTGTTACAGAGAGGTAACTAACAGTGATGCTCAGGACCACTATGAGACCTGCACATCCCAAAGGACATTGTGATAATAGCAAGGGTGTGCACAGCTTACTCCTCTCTATCAGGTTATTGCATAACCTAACCCTGTTGCATACCCTGTACCGTATCTGTAGCCCTGTATCCTGTGCAGTCCATTAGACCTAAACTATTCAATAGGGACCCTAGTATTACACAACACTGTAACCCCATTGCTTGCCCCCATCCACATCCAATGCAATCAGTATAGTGTCCTTTGTACTTGTTTATTTTTATATTAAATTGTTGTGCTGCCCCCATATTTTCCTCTGCTGCAGGTATTTGAATTGCAGTGCATAACTGCATTGTGAAAGTTGGCAGTGGGAAGCTGGGAGGTTATGTGACAGTGGGGTGTTTTGCACCCAGGAGATGGTTGAGAATTTCTCATTCCCCCTTTCCCACCCAACTCCTCAAGCCACTCTTGATAGTGACTAACTGTCCCACTGCACTCCACCTAATACCTGGTACTATATCCAAGAGCAACAAGCAGGCATATTCACTTGACGTTTCTGCTAAAAGATCAGCAATGAAATAGTTAAAGTTGACATTTTAAATTGTCATCAGACTTTCCTGTTAACACGCCTTGGCCATGAATGGAAACAGTTCCCCAATCAGAGCTGTAGTATCAGCATGCCTGCAGACTCAGGCAGCCACCACTGCACCTCTTCAGATGTTGATGCAACCTGATAGGGGAAGACACTTACTATTTTTTCTCTTTTAAAGAACGCTTTGATTCTGTAGCATAATTAGCTGTACAGCAACTTAACAGTGATTGATGGACAGTTCTGCTGTTATTTACACACCAGTATAATTGCATTATACATGGAGCCCATGGCATACTCACTACCCTCATTGTAAGGGTGTAGCATGCCTAGTCCCCTTTCTGAAAGAGTGTTTGGTGGAAACACAGACCTGGAGTGTTGATCATGACACCTGGGGTGGCATCTAGCTGGGTTGGAGGTCACATTCCACGAGCCGAGGTAGTGAAAGAGGGCATTAGCAATGACCAAGTCTGCGTGCGTTAAGCAAGGACTTCAAACCATGGTTCTAAACTTATGACACCGCAATCAAGAAGCCACATGCTTGCAATAGGGAGATATGACAGCAGAGGTGCTCGAGGGAGACCAAAAGCATGAGACAGCACTGCTAATGTAATGTTTCATTACCTCACTCACAAGCTTGTGCGTGTACCTCTCTGAGAAAACACTCGAAGCTTTGTGTACTGAGGCAGAACAAAGCCGCCTCCATTTCATATTGCCTCAGGAAAGAAGGGCCTGTTAAAAGCTATCATCCTTAAGGCATTCAAGTGCTCACCTGTTCAGAGCAATGTCTTGACACTGTGCTGCAACACAGAGTTGGGGTGGGAGTGGAGGATATAGAAGCATGGAGATTGTCCTGTGGTGGGGCTAGTTAGGACTAAACTGTGACCTCTGAGGCCTGATCTACGTACACAGTTGTACCGCTATAACTAATATATGATTTTATACCAATTTAGTTAAACTGGTACAACTTTGTGTGTGGCTCTTCTTATATCAGTTTAGCCTGGGCTTGTAATCAGGTTAAACCAATATTACCAAGGTTAAACCTTTGTAGGAGTGTCCACAATGTTGCAATCATATTAACAAAACCAATTTAGATTAAACCAGTGCAACTTTTGTGTGTAGGCAAGTCCTAAACATACATATCAATATCCTCAATTCTGGATTTGATTGCTTCCCTCTCCTTCCACTGAGAATAATTTTTTGGGGGGTAAGGAGGTGAACTTTCTAGAACATTGAGAGACAACCCCTCCTATTTCCTCCTGCTTTATCCTCACACCTCTGATGTTCTACTTCACAGCCACCATCTTCCTGATCTAGGAAAATTGGTGGGAGGGACTCTCTTTGGAGTCCATGGGCACCACTCTTCACTCAGCAATATGTATTGATTCACAGATTTTAAAGTCAGAAGGGACCATTATGATCATCTAGTCTGACCTCCTGCATAACATAGGCCTAAGAACCTCATCCTGTAATTTCTATATCAAGCCCATTCTTTCTGTTTGTGCTATAGCATATTTTTTAGAAAGATAATCTAGTCTTAATATAACGATTTCACGTGAGCAGGAATCCACCACATCCCTAGGCAAGTTGTTCCCGTGGTTAATTATTACCCTCATTGTTAAACATTTGTACCTTATTACAAGTCTGAATTTGTCGAGCATCAGCTTCCAATTATTAGATCTCATGATGCTTTTTTCTGCTAGATTAAAGAGAGCAGAAATCTGTTCCTTGTGTAGGTACTTATTAGACCATAATCAAGTCACCTCTTAACCTTTGCTGGTATAAACTAAATAGATTGAGCTTTTAAAGTCTATCATTATTAGGCCAGACCTTGAGTCATTCGTGTAACTCTTTTCTGATCCCTTTCTAATTTTCCAACATCCTTTTTGAAGTGTGGACACTGTTTTCCAGTAATAGTCACACTAATACTTTATACAGAGGTAACACGACCTTCCTACTGCTCCTTGATATTGCCCTCTAAGGGCTTGTCTTCACTACCCACCGGATCAGCGGGGAGCAATCAATCTATCGGGGATCAATTTATCGCGTCTCGTTTAGACGCGATTAATCGATCCCCGAACGCGCTCCTCGTCGACTCTGGAAATCCACCTTCGTGAAAGGCAGAAGCGGAGTCGACGGGGGAGCGGCAGCGATTGACTTGCCGCCGTCCTCACGGCCAGGTAAGTCGATCTACGATACGCCGACTTCAGCTACGTTATTCACGTAGCTGAAGTTGCGTATCGTAGATCGACACCCCCCCCCCCCCCCCAGTGTAGCCCAGGGCTAAGTATCTGAGAATTGTGTTCACACTCCTAGCTACACCGTTGCACTGCAAGCTCCTGTTCAGGTGGTTATCCACTCTGACTCCTAAGTCCTTTTCATTCTCACTGCTTTTCAGGATACAATTCCCCATCCTATAAATGTGACCTACATTGCTTATTCCTAGATATATGACCTTGCATTTGGCCGTATTAAAACACATTGTTCAAATGATACTAGGTGCTCCAGGTCTGCCTGTATAACTGACCTCTGCCTGTCATTATTTACCACTCCACTAATTTTTATGTCACCTACAAATTTTAGCTATGATTTTATATTTTCTTCTGGATGATTGATAAAGATATTGAATAGCACTAGGCCAAGAACCCGCTAGAAACTCTCCTGTTGGGTGATGATTCCCCATTCACAGCGTCACTTTTTGCAGTCTGTCAGTTAACCAGTTTTTACTCCATTTACATTAACAAAAAATTCACTATACTAAATTATCAAAATGTTATGCAGGTCTAAGTCAGATGCCTTACAGAAGTCTAAGTATAATATGTCAGCAGGTTACCTTTATCAACCAAACTTGTGATCTAATCCAAAAATATCTTGTCTGACAAGATCTATTTCCATATAACTATGTTGATTGGCATTAATTGTGCTATCACTTTTTAATTCTTTACTGATTGCAAGCAATCAGCCTTCCCACAATTTGTCCTGGAATTGATCTTAAAGTTAACTGCCCTATAGTTAGACCAGCACTGCTGAATGATACAAGGCTCTATCAGAGCTATGTCTGCTGCCTCTTCTCTTAGCCCTGGGCTACACTAGGGCGGGGGGTCGATCTATAACACGCAACTTCAGCTACGTGAATAACGTAGCTGAAGTCAGCATATCGTAGATCGACTTACCTGGCCGTGAGGACGGCAGCGAGTCGATCGCTGCCGCTCCCCCGTTGACTCCGCTTCTGCCTTTCACAGAGGTGGATTTCCGGAGTCGACGAGGAGCGTGTTCGGGGATCGATTAATCGCGTCTAAACGAGACGCGATAAATCGATCCCCGATAGATCGATTGCTCCCCACCAATCTGGTGGGTAGTGAAGACAAGCCCATAGTCTGAGCACTGAGGTTTTAGGCAGAGAGATTATTGCCTTTCTCCTCCCTCTACAAGAATGTTAATCTAACTAAATAAGCACTGGAATGTTTTGATATGTTCTTCGCTGACCGTGGATTTCATGCTGGGAAAGTAAGGTTCTTTGGATTAATATGACACCCCTTCCAGATTTTTTGGCCTCAAAATATGCTTTCAGGTAAAAACTTAGCCACATTTCTGGAGTAAGCCATATAGAAAGGAATTGCTGTACTTCTAGATATGTTCAGAGGATGTATGAGAGCATATCTGGTTTGTGGCATGGGGAATGGACACACTGACATTATAACATACATACAACAAGGGTTTGCTATGAGAACGTTTGCAGCAATATTGTAACCATCTGACTGGCAGGAGAATTATCTGTGGGAACAAGCTTTTAAAATTAAGCTTCCTTGTAAAGTATCAGTATCTCTCTTCTACGTGTCAGATTCAGAGAGGAGACAAAACTAGTGTAATGTTCACCTTTTTCAGAACCTCTCATAGTTGGGATAAGTTACACTAACAGATTGTCTTACATCTTCACACCTGCTTTCAGCATATCACTTGCCCCTTTACACATCACCTCTGAATTTGGTCCTGGGAGCCTGAGTGCAAGATGGTGTGGCTAAAAGGAAGTATATATTTCACCCGTTCAGACTTCTCTCTGAGTAGGACCTCTTATGGCTCAAGGGGATAGCTTTTCAAACATTATTTTTTCTAATATAATACATAATTATATTCAATACCAATAATATATTTACACCAGACAATTCTCTACTGCTGCCTGCGTCTGTAAATGTTCTTTGTTTAAATAATACAGTCGAATCGTATGAGCGATTCCTAAATGAAAAATTCATTGAAACTCAAATTTAAGCCCCATCTTGGCAAGCAGCACAAATGTGATTCATTCACTGTAAGACTCTGTCTCCCTTTTGTGTACAGTTCTGTGAAGTGGTATCTTGATGTGATCTTCTGTGTCTCCCCAACAGGAGGAGATGGCAGAGCTTAAGGCACAACTGTACCTGCTAGAGAAAGAGAAGAAAGCGCTGGAGTTGAAACTCAGCACTCGAGAGGCCCAAGAACAGGCCTACCTAGTTCACATTGAGCACCTGAAGTCTGAAGTAGAAGAGCAAAAAGAACAGAAAATGAGATCCCTCAGTTCCACCAGTAGTGGCAGCAAAGACAAATTGGGCAAGGTCAGGAATTAATGCAAGTCTCCAGAATCAGAGTAAACATAACTAAAGACATTTCATCTCCCTGTCGTTTCCAGTTTTAAGCATGTTAATCATCCCTGCTTTCTCCCTTCCATCTACACACACACACCTTTCTCCCTCTTCCAGTTGACATGTATTATATATAAGGTTAAGATTTCGTCATGGTTATTTTTAGTAAATGTCACAGACAGGTCACAGGCAATAAACAAAAATTCACGGAAGCCCGTGACCCATCCGTGACTTTTACTAAAAATAACCGTGACAAAATTGGGGGTGCGGTGAAGGGAGAGGGGTGTGAATCCAGCACCCACTGCTGCTGCAGCTCCCAGGTCCCCCAAGCGCCTGTCGTGGCTCGGAAATCCAGGGTCCCCACCACCCATGGTGGCTGAGGGTGCCCGAGTCCCCACCGCTGCCCACAGCAGCTTGGAGTTGTCCATGGCCAGAGCTCTGAGGTCCCCCTGCCACCAGCGGCTGAGAGCTCCGGGGCCCCTGCTGGCTGCCAGCTCCAGCCCTACCGCCCCTGGGCTGAAGCAGAAAATGTCACGGAGGTCTATGGAAGTCACAGATTCTTTGGCCTCCGTGACATAATCTTACCCTTAATTATATGGCACCTTCCATCCTGGGATCTCTAAGCACTTTGCGGACACTGCAAAGTTAAGCCCATGTCTGCTGAGCAAAATGCAGTTATTAATTCTGGGAAGATGACAATCATTCAGCACTAGCTTACTAGCTACTATTGCCAACTTTGTCATCTGACTATTATGTCGCCTTGAAAGTCAATAGTGATGGGGTCTGTGCATCCAGAAATAAACTGAGATACATTAGTGCTCATTTCACTAGGAAATGGCTGGAGATTTAATTATAAAAACCCCTCGCAATGCAGTTAGGTACCAATGGTTGGGGGGGAAATAATTTCCCCTTAAATTAACAAAATCTGTGTGTTGCTATCTTTAGGTTTATAAATTTTCTAAGGAAATAGGGACACCCTAGAAATTCCGTAATCCCATGCATATGCTGCTATGTCCCTTTGTTCCTCTGTCCCTATAAAGCCCCAGCAGCAAAAAAAAATTACAGAAGTGTACTTCGGTATTTTTGACTACACATCATTTGAATTTCTGCTTGCTCACTGTGCTTTTTCCCGTCAAACCCAGCATCAAAAGTGAAATAAGACACCAGAGAATGTATGCTCGATAGCAGAATTCTGCAAATTATTTATTATTGTGGGATGGTTTGTAAAACATCAGGTTAGTCTGTGCAATATAATGCATTGACCCATCTCTTGGTGCATTGATGTTTCTACATGACGCTTGTGTTGTTTATACTGATTTAATTTTAGCTCAGTTTTAAAAGCAGTTGTAAGTTTAAAAGTGCTCATAGTTTCCCCCCTTAAGGTGATGAGTAACTCTTAATAAGGCGATCTTGCTCATTTCTCAGGAATGCACAGATGGGACCACAACACCATTAACCCTAGCTGAGCTGAGACCATACGACGACAGTGAACTGGCTGCAGAACTAACAAATGCACTCAGACGGTAAGCACCCTCTTCCACTTCCTGGAGACATTATTTATTCCACAATTCTAGGGTAAGATTTCATTCTGAGTTGTATCTTTTAATTTGACATGTTTTGTAGGGATCATCAGAGGTTTGCCCATGAGGAGGAACCAGGACTAAAGTTTTCTAACAGTTTGTTTTCTGCTTGTTGATCTTTTTGTTTTTTTTTCATGTATAAATAGCTCTGTGGTGCTCATCTCCATGGTCCCTAAACTTCTCAAAAATGTGAATGAATTTTAGCCTCACAAAACCTTTGAGAGGTAGGGAAATACTGTTATTCCCATTTTACCCATGACGAACCTGAGGCACAGACAGGTTAAGTGATTCACTCAAGGTCACCAGGAAACCTATTATAATGCTGGGATTAGAATCCAGAGCTCCAGTAAGAAGGTTTGTCCCCAGGTCAGTAGTTGGATGGGAGACCACTGAAGAACCCCTAGGTGCTGCAGGGCGTAGTTTTGTTGATTCAAAAGCAGCATTCACCCGTTGAGTGAGTACCAAACCAGTGCAATGGCATGGTGATAAGGTTGCTGTTTTGTGGGAAGTTTTGGCTTTCAGATGAGATACAAAACTGATGTCTTGACAACTTTTTTTCATTAATAGCAAAACTTTTAAGCTGAGGTCCTTATACAGTTACACACCTACTATATATTCCCATATGTAATGGTTGCAATTGTGCAGTGTATGTGGTGACTTAGAGTGAAAATGGTTATCTAGATGTCTAAATGTCATTTGTATGCAGGTTCCACCAGCCTCCAATTGTAAAGATAAAGATTTGGCCTTTATCAATCCCATAGAAACTTTTTTGCAAGAGATCAACTACCCAGTTCCTACTATGATAATTACATTCTACGTACCTAAAATTACACTAACCGTTTCAGTTTGAAAAATATATTAATCTGCATTTCTGGCCTAAAAGCTGTATATAGTGTTGGTCTAGCCTATCAGGCAGTTGCTGTGTTTCACTCCAGAGGCAACTTCATTTCAGTGTTTTGTAATGTACACAGGAGTCCCTGAGGATGAAAGGCATTTATATAAATGTAAGGTCATTACTACTGTAAAATCAATACAGCTAATATTATTTGCTTCCTAGTCTCAAAGTTGCAGTTGCTGAATATTTAGCTTGTCTGGTGCAGTAAACAAAAAATGTTATGGTTAAAAAATTGTAATTTGTTTGTGAGGGTGTGTTCCGTTGGGTAAAACCTGGCTGGGTAAGTGAGTTGAATAATAATTATCCAAGAGCCTTTTGCCTCAGCCCAATGGAGAACAACAGTCCTGGCGCTGAGAGCTTCTTTCCAGCTGTAGCTTTTGAATGTTATTGCCTTTTGCTCCCAGATTTCAAGATGGGACCACTGGCCTTAACTAGCAGAGATTGAGTAGAGTCATGAAGTGCGGTTTGCTGACTAAACACAGAAAAACTTCAGTTTATCAACTGCACCATAAGTCAATTAGCATGGATTTCCAGTTAAGGGCCTAGCAAACAGAGAGTGAGTGCAGCCAATTGGGTAGGAGGGGAAAGAGAAAATAATCAGATTAAACTGCTCATAAAGTGAGGAGCTTACGCTCTTTGTATAATGGAAATCAGAGTTAGTTACAGCCATGTTACATGTGATTGTTGCTGCCAGCTGGGCTCCAGCACGATTTCCATGATCAGTGGGGACAGGAATTTGTACTGAGAACTGTGCCAGCCAACCAGGCCATAGGCTAACCGCCTTATGTAGTCTGTTGGTTTTTAAGAGAGTTCTCAGAGGAAAAAGTCCTATCCCCAGAGCTGAGGGAAACTATGCTAAACCCTGATTGGCAACAGCTGTGTTTAAAAAAATCTGTATCATTGTACTTAACTTGGTTTCGATCTCAATGTAAGTAGGGCCTTAGATATCTAAATAAGGTTTATGTAACTGTGAATCCACAAAAGGACCTTTTCATCATTAATGCAACAATATTTGTGTGTGCACAACAACAACATCCACTATGAGCTGAGTTATGAGACTGGGGGGAAGGAGGGTTTGGGGGGGGGAGGACTGATGCTCTGAGAGCTGGTGTGCAGATTTCTCAGTCCTGCTCCCACTTGCATCTCAGGAGGAAGTATTACCAATGCCTCCTGTACTCCCTGAGTCCATATCAGTGAAATTTATGAAGACTTCACTCCCTGAATAAGCATTGCTTAAGCAATAAGTGATTGCTTAACCTCTTGCTGTGTCCAGACAGGGTTGACCCTTGAATTAGCTTCTGAAATCCACTCACCTGGTCTAGGCGTTCCCTAAAATGTCAGTGTAGTGCTCATAAATGAATAAGCACTGTGTATCAGACTGTCAGCTCTCATTTACAATAAAAAGATGTGCTCTGCTCTTAGGTTTGCCAAGATAACCCTCCAAATGTAAGCTGCAAGTGAACTGAAGCAGTGTTCTCTTGCTGAGTCTGTGAACAACCTGGGAGGGGAAAGCTCTTGAAATTTATCTCTGGAACCTAATAGTGACATTGCTCAGTGCTACTCATATTAGCAGAAACATCCAGCTATTGTGCATATTATCCATGGTGGTTAGACACAATGGTGAATACTGAGGCACTGAGATAGCTGGTTCCTAAGAGGGGAAAAGGTCACATCCCCCAAAAATGCAGTCACCTCCAAACCTGCCCACAAGTGAGAGGAAAAGAGGAGGTGCATTTCTTCCCTGTGGCCAAAAGCCTCAAACACCTTTAGAGTGTTATAGGTCCAAACCGCCTCCTACACCTTCCTGGTTGCCAAAAGCACCAACTATTTCCTATTGGCTGTCAAAACCTACAGTTTCCCCTAAATGATCTTTCTTGTGCAGTTGCTGCAGAGCATATGGGGGCCTTCTCTATTGAAGTAATGCTAATTATATTTTAAAATTGTGTATTGCTGTGAAAAAGCAGAGGAAGATCATCTTGTGCAGGAAAAAAATAGACATTGACGTAATGATTTGGAAGCCTTTATTTTTTCATGGCCTGTAGCTAGTTTTGCAGCAGCATCGCCACCAAATGTGCTCAGTGCTGCAGTGATTGCTTAACCTCTTGCTGTGTCCAGACAGTGTTGACCCTTGAATTAGCTTCTGAAATCCACCCACCTGGCCTAGGGGTTCCCTAATATGTCAGTGTAGTGCTCATAAATGAATGATTTGGGGAGATCCAAAAAAAGGATCATATTCTTACCTTGTTGTTTTGGTGCATATTTGTATTTGTACCAGTTTTACAGGTTCCCTTGTCACAGTTGCTTTGGAACCAACTTGACAGTTTCTCCTGGCTGTGTACACTGTGAAACTCCATCTAATGTGCTTCCCCTGTAGACCTCTTTCCTCTTCTCTTCTATAAACAAGCCACATGCAAAGTAGTAGTTATCTGCAAGTTACATGCTATAAGGTCTACCAGGTTTCCACTATTATAGACTGGGGCGGGCTGGCTGTCTTGCTTTGTTTGTTCATGCCAAGTTCTGGCTGAATGTAAATCTGCCCCATTCCCCAAAATACATTTTGAGCACTGTTTTGTTTCTCTTTTTATGGTCTGATAGAATGCTTTGACAAGTGTCCAAAGTGAAGACGTTTGACAGTCTTAAGACAGTGAGTAATGGTGCCGCACAGATTGTTGGCAGGAAATATCTTGTGTTCAGGATGGAGTGAAAAAATATTCCCAGCAGCCTGATGGCATTGCATTGTGTTGTGTCATGCCAGAAACTGGGGCTGTAAGAGAAGATTTGCTGGAATTCCCAACTGCCAGGAATAGTGGAGGCTCAGCACAGTAGTGGATGCTGACACAGTCTCTGAGGGGACCCATAAGTAGTACATGCCTTGCTGCTGTGCTCTTCTCTCCAGCTGCGGGAGGGAGGACTGTAGCTTTGTCCATTTCACTTCATACTTAATAAATGAATTATCAGGCCATGAATGCTTATGGCAGCTACTGTGCAGGGAGGAGGAAATGAGAAAAATGTCCTGTAGGGAATGAACTTGCCTGCAGGGAGATGCATAAGATGATGTAACTGGGTCTTATTTAGTCTCTGATTCCTATAGTGCTGTGAAAAATGGATGAGAACCTCTGCATCCCCTTAGGCCCATAAAGCAATATTCTGATGCGTTAGGCCCTCTCACGTTCTTTAGCCATCCACAACAAAATTGGAGTTATAATAAGCTTTGGTGTCTGCATGGATTTTTTGTAATTCTTTATATTTATTAAAATGCTTGGCCAGGAGGACTGATGGCTCCAGGGATTGGTAATGGGATACAAAGCCATTCAGCAGTCACCGGTTCATATCCAGACCAGGTCAATACTGGCCAAAAGTCATTACATCTGCTGGCCGTTCACAGCCTGTGTGAAATGAGTCAGTCCAGTGGATTGGTGTCCACATCACAAAAGCCACCATTCCACTTGGCGCCCTTGTTGTGACAGCCTCAGCAGAGAGGCCAAGGGTTGAATGGGCATGGAGACTAGCCTAGCAGAAGAGAGTTGAGGCCGTACGGTGAAGCGGGCAGTGCCACTGCACATGCTATGCTAGTTCTGTGCATAGTTCTGTCCATTAGTGTGTTGAAAAGTTGTCTCGTTTCACTATAGCTTCTATAATTTCCTAGTGAGAGACAGTAACATTCTTATAGACTCCCCGAAGAGATCCCCATGCTTGTTTCAGTAGCAGCGCCCTGGTATTTGGAGATCAGCAATGTCACAGAAAGCTGTGCTGAATCATGATAGTGGCAATTTCTTCTCATAACGCCAATTACATTTGGACCAAACTGCAAAGTTTGGATTCAGTCTTCTGCGCCGCTCATGGCTGTTTGGATCTGAGGTTTGGGTTCAGCTCTTGATGGCAGTGATATCCAGCCCTGAAGTTGGGATCCTGACCTGGATATAAGTGTCTCCAAAATTCAGACCTATTTTGACCACAGATTAGGCCTGCTCTTGCAGCCCAAAAGAGAAAAGCAAAACTACAGCGTATTGTAATTTTGATCCAAAGAAACAGTGACAGTTAAAAAGTGCCACAGTGAAGTGTCCCTTTCTGCCGCACTGCAGCTCAAACCGTACATGCAGATGTCAATAAAGCTTTTAAAAAGCAACCTGTCAGTTTTCCCACAGCATTTTGTGTGCTCCTTTTTGGCAGAGTTATTTCACATTTACCTCTTTCTTTGACCTAATTACAGTGTACATTAAATGGGATCAAGGGGCTTGGAACTTCGTAGCATTTCACAACCAAATTTTGTGACAGGCTGCAGTGAAGTCACAATGACACAGCCATCTGCAAAATTCAAGGATCCCTGCCTTTTTATGCCTCGACCATTATCCAGTCTCTCACTGACCCAAGAGATTTTCCTTAGTCCATTGAGCCCGGGGGGAGGGGAGGGGGAGCTATTTTGTCATTTTTCACCAATAACCAGTATCACTCTCATTAGTTGTTTAACTAGAATGAGTAGCTCTGCTCGCCACAGGATAGTCTCCCAAATCACTAAGCAACTATATACTCAGCCCAGAACTGGAAAAGCTCCAGGTCAGGACAAAGCTGTGCAGGGAAGCTTGATCAGGGAGTGCCCCCACTATGCCCCTCTCTAATTATTGTGAAGAGCCCCTCGCATCCATACACACCACTGGTTTGATTTTAGAGGTGCCAAACCTCCACAGCTCCCATGGATTTCTGAGAGAGCTGTGACTTCTGAACCTCTGATCATCAGGCCACCTGTGGAATAGTGCAGTGCTCCTGCACACAACAGCAAGGCAAACTTTTTAAAGCATTTAACACCTTTCCTCCTTTTCCTCCGCACAGTCAAACTGGTGGCAGGAAACAACACTGCAGGCATCTGCTGATCCAAACACACTTGTGAGTTGGACAAACGTCATATCTGAAAAGGCTTTTTCCCCCCTCTAGCTTATTAGGCGTCTTTTGTTACTGTTGCTATTAAGGAAACAAATATTTCTGTGTGGCCCTCTTCTTTTGTGTTCCATATTACCTGTCCCACCTTGAGTGGCCAATGTAGCTGTGCTGTTAATTGGTTTAGGGATGTTACATGCGGTGCTGGCATTGGTTGTTAGTTTAAGCTGCTAATGGAAAGAGGATTCAGCTGCAATGGTTTTAAACATACCATTGTCTGTGGTCTCTTGAGGAGAGTAGAGCTTCATCTGGAATCAAACTACAAGTGTGTGTCATCCTGTTCTACAGAAGTAGGATGATGCATTTCATGCCCTCATAAGCAGGCACAGAGTGAGTAGGGTAAGACATCCTGGGCCAAACCTGCAGCAAGTATGGGGAGACCAAACTGACAGAAAACTTCAAAGAGTTTGCTCTGTCTTGTGTGGGACCAGGGTTTGCGATTTTTTGCCCAAATTGGATTCAGAGCATTTGATGTGGCTAGATGTATGAAAGTAGAGAAACACTGGGGCCCTGTTAACTAGCCTTTCCACTGAAACCATCCCACAAGCCTGAGCCAAAGCTCTTTAAAGCAACTCAGCAGTTATCCACTTTAATTCCACTCAGCAATTGTTTTGGTCTTAAAAATGTAAACCAAGATTCTCCATTACTACCATGTCAGTAATTTCAATGAATAAGTGGTACTGTTTTTCAGAGGCTGCTGCTATGCATTAGGTCTGTGAGCTACACATACTCTGAAAGTAGTTTTTCCCTTCAGAACATTGCAGGCAGGGTTTTTCCCAAATGACTTGTTTAGTTCCCTGCTGACTGTTCACTGAAACGGAGTTATTAACTAATCGAAACAGAACCATAGTCTCCTGTGACATTTGCTTGCAGGCATATCTCTGATCACAGGCTCATTCCCTGTCAGTGCACACATGCATGGTCCTTCTACTTGCAGATGAAATTGAGATGCACCAGTTTTCTCTGAGTGCATCTCACACAAGATGTGATGTGCCACTGCTATGTTTTCTCAACTCCCTATTGCTGCAGGATCAGTTGGAAAAGGAAGGTGTGGGAGGTGAGAGCAAAGGTAATGCTGATCTTCAGAATGCTAAACAAATTCAAGTTAAGGTTAAAACAGCTACTGAATTTAGGGTGTGTAGAAGTTTGAGTGTTCCTTTAAAATAGTTAATTCTTTCTCTCATTTAAATATAAACATAGACACCCACCGTAGGTTCATTCTGAAAAGATGCTGCGTTATAAATAGCACAATGATTTTACATGTTCTGTTTTATTAAACCTGCATTTGCTGATTCTTCATATTCTGCTGATTTATAATAGCAATCAGGAGAGTGAAGCTGTGCTCAGAATTCCATAAATGCATATAGCCCTTTAGTGCATTAATGAAATACAAAGTGCACCTCCAAGTTCCTTATCACTCAGACACAAACTACAGAACAAATGCCTGGAAGGGCACAAATGTTAGAAGGATTTTCACATGCCAAAATGGGATTTCATAGCTAATTGGGGAACAGTAGATACTAAGGAGGTTCTGAAGGCACAGAGAATATTTTCACAAGATCTTATAAAGGGATAGAGAGACTGATGATATACCAGCATTTGCAGCTGTGATGAAGTCTCTGGCATACTAGTAAAAATGGAAAATGCAACACCTTGGAGGAGAGAACTTGAATTCATGTGTTTTGGTTGTTCAGCCAGTCTGCAAACAAATCTCGGTTTCACAAATTCCAAAACAAATGAATCGATGTTGGATGACTATCTCATTGCTTTTGCTGCTGCTTCAGTGTCCATATGTCTGAGCAGCACTTTTCTGTAGAAGGCCCATTGAAATGTAATAATAAATAAGAATATAGCAGGTACTCAGAATTCAAAAGTGTTGGATCCCTGTGGATTGGTTTGCAGGGGTTCATGAGGTTTCACTCCATCAAATTGCTGCGGTGTCTTTCATGAGAATTCCTGCAAAGGGCAGATTGTTTGATGCCCTTTTCAGCGAACTGCACTATCTCAGGAAAAGGTAGCAACTACCTGAATCCTACCACTACAAATTAGGAGATTTATTTCACTGGTGCAACCCACATTGCAGGGGCCTAGTGGCAGTAAGTGTGAAAGGAGTAGGGGGTGCAGCATACACACTGCGAAAGCCCCCGCATGCTCAGGAGGCTCACAGCTGGCACCTGAAAAGAATTTGACCAATCTAGGCGCTACTGAGGACAGGTCAGGCAGGAGATGTGCTGATTCAATTCCTCTCCCAGGCAGCCTCCTCGTAACAACCCAAAAAGGGGGGGGAAATGGGGAAGGAAAGGTAGAGGTACAGATTTAATCCATAGAGTGTATGGGTTGAGATCTTCCTTCATTGGCAAAGTGGATTGTCAAAATAACCCACTATGTAATAACAGAAGCAAGTCGGTTGCTTGTTTGCTCACAGTACAAGAAAAGCTCCTAGAAATCTTTTTTTTTAAAACTCACTTTTCATCATTTCTTCCCTAGCACTTTAGTAGGAGCTGTCCACCGGGCCTTTGTCACAGGTGATGTGCTGAGAACTTTAAAATGAATTGCCGTCTTGTGGGGTTCCTTACTATGGAAGTTGCTGCAGTGTGATCTTTGTTTCAGTGCAGTATTTTCTGGCTGATTCTTGATTTTAAATGGGCCTGACTTATTATTTTTTCTTCTCCTTTTACTTACTATATATATTCATCCTAGCTCACCTACTACTCATGCTTTGTCACAGGCCAGCATAAATATATCTCCCCCTCCCCCATTCAAAGTCCCTAACCACCCACCTTCCTAATGCAGGCAGACACTCAATCTCTGCATTACTCTGTTCAGCTTCTTAAATGGCTCTTAACTTGTAGTATCAGAGCACCTGTCAAAAGTGCATTAAAGCACTGTGGCTAACTTCTGTAATGTCTGGTTCATTCATCTCTGATTCGCTTCCCAAGGTGAGATGGAGGGGAGGTTGTTTTGCTTAACTAAGGTAAACTATTATCTGTACGCTGCTGTGTGTTTGTATTAGCTAAAGCAAGGGCAATGAATGCACATTTGGGAGCTGAAAGTGGTGAGATCTGTGATGGTCCATAGACTCATGACTGCCCCCTTCCTCAAAAAAAAAAAAACAAAAAAAACCCCTAGAAATTTCAGAATCTGCATGAGTCTATACAGCAAAGAATTTTTAAGACTTTTCTTTAACGAAGATTCTTTCCACCCTGTCATTCTAACCTAACCAAAATATCCTTGACAACAGTACATTGGTGTAAGTAGCTAGCATTCAGTTTTTCCCTGACTTGTTTTGGCAAAACCCTTCTGTTGCTGAAGATTGATTTTAAATTTGTTAAACTAGCATGTTAAATGGCTCTTCCTGTGGTTATAAAATGCTGCCACTTTCAGGCCAGCACTGGAACTGAGGTCTGGTTAAGAGGCAATTCCAGAAAATCTCAGAGGAATTCAAAGGGTTTCACATACTGCAGTGTGATAAGTTGGTGTCAAATGGTCTTTAAGGTGCTTCATTCCTCAATTCTATTAAAGTGCAGATCTAGACTGGACAGGGTCTCTAGAGCAATGCTATTCTTAGACAACTCTCAGTGATTATGTATCAAATGTGTTCAGTTTACAATTAAAAATATGCTTGTTTCCTAACTGAGCCTTGCAAACCCAGCCCAAGCCCAGAAAGTCAAGCTGGGTACTTCTCAACAGTTCTGCTGGCCAAATCATGCCTTCCCACCTGTTTTAGTGACCACTGTCTTCCAGTTAAGCACCTGTGCAACCTCATCATAGTGAAATTCTGCCACAAGTGACACCTGTACAACCCCCATAGCACTCCGTAGATTTGTACAGATGTTACTGATTAGCTTTGTAATTGAAATTTAGTAAACAGTTTTGTTGTGTTGGCTCTGCAGGGCTAGCAGGAGGAAACAACAGTATAAATTTATTTTAGTCACTTTAATAGGGATATGTTACTAATATATACAAGGAGTAGATCTGTTGAGTAAAGTGGTATTTTACAGTGACCTTCAGAGAACTGTACTTTTATGTTCCTGCATGGTTAGAATTCAAACTCTTCTGTATTTTACAGCTGTGTAAGAAAAACTGAGAAAGTGCCATTGCGGGGGGTCGAGTGTACATTTGGTATGGTGACATACACACTATTACAATTACAGAGACGTACATCATTTGTACAATGGGGTAAAAGCACACAGAGCGTTAATTCGTTTGTATGTTTCCTCTATAAACAAATTATGGAATATTTTCTTTGGCTAACACAGTAAACAACAAATTCTGTGGTTTAAATTCAGAATTACATTGTGTGGGAAGCCCTACCAAGCAACCTTCAGAGTTGAATAACCACTGCCCAGTGACCACATTCGGACAGGTGGAGCTTGGGTCAGTACTGTGTCTTGTTTGCAGCCATAACATTTGGATTTCTCTTGTGGCTTTGGATGTTGGAAACTGCATATCATGATGATGCCACTAGCATAATGAAGAAGTGGGGTTTGTTGATTAAACCGATAACCTCAATTTATCAGCGGTGCCATAAATTGGACACCGTGGATTTCCAGTTAAGGACCTAGGACAAGGGTGCCAATTGAGGGGACAGGGGAGGACGGGAGCCCCTCCCTGAATTTCATACAGGAGGAGTGCAAGCACCCAGGTGGAGCTCTTAACTACAGCACAGCATTAGTGTAAAATGTAAGTTCTGTAGAGGAGATGTGCCCCTGGGGCAGGGAGTCAGTATTTTGTTTGCAAACTGAGGCAGGGTGATTAAGATAAGAAAGGGCTGGTGATTAAGGGTATGGAAGTTTAGCATGTAAAAGAGGAGTCCATCCATGTAGGGGAGAGAAGAAGGCTGTGGGTTGTTTCAGAGAACAGGGGATTCAGAAAAAACACAGCAAAGCACTGAGCCTAGGATACGTTCAGAAAAGGGGGAGTTTTGGGGGCATAGGTGAAAAGAAGGGGTCAAACCCACGGAAGTACCTGTGGTACTTATGTAGTCTCATCACCATAGTATCTGAGGCTGCACCTCACAATGTCTAACCTATTTCTCCTCCTAGCCCCTCAGTGAGGTAGAGAAATGCTGTTATCCCCTCAACTACCTGAAGGGGGGGTTCCAAAGAGGGTGGAGCTAGGCCAGGGGTCTCAAACTCAAATGACCACAAGGGCCACATGAGGATTAGTACATTGGCCCGAGGGCCGCATTACTGACACTTTCCCCCCCTCGGCCATGCCCCCACTCCACCCATTCCCCAAAATCCCCACCCCAACTCTGCCCCCAGGGGGTGCAGGAGGGGTGTGAGGTGTGGTGGGGGCTCAGGGCAGGGAGTTGGGGTGCAGGAGGGGTGCGGCAGGGGGCTCAGGGCAGGGGTGTTGGGGTGCAGGATGGTCTCAGGGCAGGGGGTCAGGGTGCAGGAGGAATGCGGGGTGCAGCAGGGGGCTCAGGGCAGGGGGTCGGGGTGCAGGGTGCGGCAGGGGGTCAGGGTGCAGGAGGGGTGCAGGGTGTGGCAGGGGCTCAGGGCAGGGGTCTCAGGGTGTAGGAGGAGTGTGGGTTGTGGTGGGGGCTCAGGGCAGGGAGTTGGGGTGCAGGAGGGGTGCGGCAGGGGGCTCAGGGCAGGGGGGTCGGGGTGCAGGATGGTCTCAGGGCAGGGGGTCAGGGTGCAGGAGGAATGCGGGGTGCAGCAGGGGGCTCAGGGCAGGGGGTCGGGGTGCAGGGTGCGGCAGGGGGTCAGGGTGCAGGAGGGGTGCAGGGTGTGGCAGGGGCTCAGGGCAGGGGTCTCGGTGTAGGAGGGGTGTGGGGTGTGGTGGGGGCTCAGGGCAGGGAGTTGGGGTGCAGGAGGGGTGCGGCAGGGGGGTCGGGGTGCAGGAGGGTCTCAGGGCAGGGGGTCAGGGTGCAGGAGGAATGCGGGGTGCAGCAGGGGGCTCAGGGCAGGGGGTCAGGGTGCAGGGTGCGGCAGGGGGTCAGGGTGCAGGAGGGGTGCAGGGGCTCAGGGCAGGGGTCTCAGGGTGTAGGAGGGGTGTAGGGTGTGGGCTCTGGCCCTGCATGCACTGCGGGGCAGGTTCCCTGCCTGCCCTGCCCCGCCCCCACGCTGCTCCAGGAAGAGGTCGGAACCTGGGGGAGGAAAGGCACAGGGGTCTGTGTCACTGTTGCGTCCAGGCACCACCACCAGCACCTCCCATTGGCCGCAGTTCCCCGTTCCCAGCCAATGGGAGCTTCTGGGGGCGGTGCCTGGACGCAACAGTGACACAGACCCCTGTGCCTTTCCTCCCCCAGGTTCCAGGAGCTTGCCGGAGCGGCACAGAGGCAGGGCGGCCAAGCAGGCGCCTGCCCTGCCCCCAGTGCACGTTGCGTTGGAGCCGCTGTACGTAAATGCTGGGGGGGGGGGGGGCCACGGGGAGCTCGCGGACCTCACAAAATAGCAGGCCGCGTGTTTGAGACCCCTGAGCTAGGCTGTTCTTAGTGGTGGCAGATGACAGAACAAGGAGTAATGGTATCAAGTTGCAGTGGGGGAGGTCCAGGTTGGATATTAGGAAAAACTATTTCACTAGTAGGGTGGTGAAGCACTGGAATGGGTTACCTAGGGAGGTGGTGGAATCTCCTTCCTTAGAGGTTTTTAAGGCCCGGCTTGACAAAGCCCTGGCTGGGATGATTTAGTTGGGGTTGGTCCTGCTTCGAGCAGGGGGTTGGACTAGAGGACCTTCTGAGGTCTCTTCCAGCCCTAATCTTCTATGATTGTACAGATGGGGCACTGAGGCACACACACAGACTAAAGGCCAGATTTTCAAAGGTATTTAGGCACCTAGTAAGATTTTTAAAATGCACTTAGGTTTAGTGCTTTGTAAACCCCACTGGATATCTAGCTACATCTTTGGGTGCCTAAAAACCTTTGAAATTCTGTCCTTAAAGCACTGGCCTTGCATCAGACAGGAAGTCCATGGAGGGAGTAGAACCCAGGTCTCTCAGGGCTAGCTCCCTATCCAGCAGACTAGCCTCTCTCTCTGCTGCATGCTGCAAAAAGAGGACTCTGATAGATGGGAGCAAAACCAAGGCGGCCAGTTCTCTGAGACTCCAGCAAATGGTCCCAGGATGGATGTCATGGTTGACAGCATGAATAGCAGCACAGAGTTTAGGAAGGATGGAGAATGAGTCAGATGAGAGGAGATCACGTACCTCCCAAGGGGTGGCAGATTCTGCTGGGTTGTACAATGGCTGCTGTGCAATTTTACATTTTAACTGAAAACCATTTTGTCCATTTTTTGTTCTGAGTTTGAGAAAAGGAAGGAATGAGAAAGTGACATATAAGTATCAATGTGTTTATGCCTCAAATTCTTAGGGTTTCAGCTGTATTCAAGCCAATTCCAGAACAAAGAACAGAAACTGCATCCACAGAGTCCATAAAGTCAATGATTACTGTCATGATTTGCATTATTCACTGGGCACCATCTGTGTGCTCAGCACTATTCAGAAAATCCAGTCCCTGAGCCAATGCATATAGGATGTGTAACTCTGGATAAGATGGCTCAGATATTTAAGTATGAAGTGCGTAGTTATTGACCACACATATCATCACCTGTTCACTGTGATGTTTATATCTGTGAGTGGAGGCACTGATGGCAATAGAAGTTTTACTTAAGGACTAGAAGATTTGACCCTCCAACTTTCTTTCTAAAGAAAGCTGCCCAGAGCTCCTGTGCCTGTTTATTTTCCTTTCCTGCCTGCAGTGGTCCTGATATAGCTCAGAAGTCACAGGGTTTTTTTTCTCAACTTTAAAATATGGAATTTTCTTGGTGTTTGGTTTTAAATATCCTTCTGTGAGAACTGCAACTCAGTCGCTGTAGTGTTGTGTTTTTAAATCCTTCTGGAAAGTAACTAGCCTTTAAACAGAAGTAAAAGCAGTGTTGCCAAGTCTCGTGATAATTGTTTTCCTTAAAGCCCCAGCTCCTGGAGTCAAGTGGATATGTGATGATTTCAGCCTTCATTCTTAAAGAAAAATGAAGTTTCTAGTCGTTGTGGCTGTGCAGAAAGCTTCAAAATGTGACCCCAGTGCACTCTAAAGGCTCAAAAAGCAGAAGGCAAATAAAAAGAACCCCAAATCTGTTATTTGTACAGAATCTCATGATTTTAAAGCCAATCTCATGATTTTTGGTGAGTCTGAGTCATGATTTTTGAACATTTGGGATTGGCAATACTGTGAAATGACTTAACAGTGTCAGTTTCACTCCTGGTTGGTTTCTAGTCTGGTGTTTGTAGTGGGGTGACACCTGTAGAGCGTAAGGCAGGTGCAGGATAAACTCATGGGGTCTTGCCCTAGTAGGACGTTTCCAAAGTTAAATGATCTATTCCAAGCTTGAATAACTGCAAAAAAGTGATAGAAAGTCATCTAGACTTTTTCTTAAGTGACTTCTCACAAGATATGAGAATATGTTAATATTAGAGCTGAGTGGGTCTAATATTTATTAAATCCTCTTTTTTTTACATAGGAATTAGATACAGTGCTCCTATCAGCTAATTTCTAAGTTATCTGCTAAAAAACCCTAGTTTTCAGGTGACTAAGTAGCCCTTGGAATCATGGTTAAAGGTGCCCCCCCTCCCCAAAAACAAACATTTGAAATGGGCGCCCCTGACCTAGGAACCATGGACAGCCAGCCCAGAGGAGAAATGGGAGAAGCATAAATCAAATCAAATAGATGTGTAAATAAAGTTTAGTGGCTGAAAGAACCTAAGTGGAGTGAAGTTAATGGAATTCACAATAAAGCTCAAAATGTCAATGCAATTAAAAAAATGCTGTTCATCAATTTGGGCTGAAAAAGAGAGATTTACAGCAAATGGAGACTATTTTAGCGGATCTCATGTTAGGAGGCAGGCAGGCCCACAATCAAAAGTTTTAACAAGGGATTTGATTTTACACATTCACTACAGTGTCTTTACCAAACAGCATACCTAATCTCTAGCCTTGGGTAGGGTGTCTAATATGCCTTTGAGTATTTGTGCACTATATGAATTCAGGGTTCCAGCACCTTGTGTCTAGAAATTAAAGATGCCCTTGCCAGCAAAGAACCTAAATGCAATCCCAAAGCTGCTCCAAACAGCTCTTGATACTTTATGCTGAAAAATACCCATGCTCCCCTTATAAGTCACTACAGTGGTTAATTGTATAGTCTCGTTGGTAGCATGATAGCTTTGTGTGTGTAATAAACATATGTTAAAAGAACATTATTAAGTTTGCAAAGGACTCAAACGTTAGGAAATGTTAGAACTATGCAGTCTCTAATTACATGACCACATACTGTTTTTTCCACAGGACCCTGCTGCATTCAGTGCACAGAATGAATGTAATGAGCATCTATTCACTATCTTGTTTTCTCCTCAGTGTTCGATGTGTAGCCTTGGGTCTTATTTATTGAATGCTATTCAAACCCTGCTCTGAAGACAGAATTATTAATTTCCTTGTGGGTTTTTCAGTAGCAGTCATCACTATAGTATCTGAGTGCTTCAAAACCATGACTTTATCTTAACACCCATGTGATAAGTTGATATCCCAATTTTACAAATGGAGAACGGAGATTGTCAGAAGTTTTCAGTAATGTTGGGTGCCCGACTTGAGGCACCAAGCACTTGATCATTCAGAGTACTTTCCATTATATAGCACTTCATATGTTCAAAGCACAGCTCCCATTGACTTCATTTGCAGCTGTGAGTGCTCATCACCTCTACAAATCAGATCCTGGCAATCAAGTTGAGCACCCAGAAACACACAACTACTGACTACTTATGAATCATTGAATTTCAGTGACTTGCCCAGCATCACATAGGAACTTAGGCAGTGGTAAAGGATGGAATCCAGTACTCCAGGGCAGCATTCAACTGCCTTAACCAGGAGACCCTCCTTTTTTTTCCTGCAGTATGTGACTCTGTTATTTTGGATGCTAGTGAAGTCTTCCTCCTTACTTATTGATTTCTCCCTCTTTTATGTAGTGAGTCTTCCTGCAGCTTTTTCTAATAAAGAGCATTTTTAAATAAAAATAAATGTTTGATTAGCAAATTACCTAGTTATCCTAGGTCTGTCATGTTTGTATTTAATTTTTCTATATTTATTAGCTTTAGGTTTAACTTTTCTTTATAGTGTTTACTTTACTATCTGAGTTGCCATCTTAAATATATAATATATAGAACATGCTATATGCGAATATCTTCTTCCATGCATCTCTTTTCCTAACTGGATATTGCACATTCTGCGCTTATATGAGAGAGATGTAGTGTGGACAAGACCATCCCCAGTGACGATCTAATGTTTGTCCATATTTCTTATTATCCTACATTCCTAATATGTGACTTGTTAGTTTTGCTTTTAAATAAATCAATTTAACAAAAGTTTAACCTTATAAAACTAAATCCTGCATTATCAAAGTTGTATAAAGAAAAGTATTTTCCTCCTTTACATCTAACAGAAGGAACTTTGTTGAATGCGGTCTATACTCTTGCAAGTCCAAATTGTATGGATAACTGATTTCCTCACTCCTTGTGTCCTGGTGCAGAGAGAAGAAACTGAAAGGGAGAGTGCAAGAGTTAGTGAGTGCCTTAGAGAGACTCACGAAGAGCAGCGAAATCAGACATCAGCAGTCTGCAGAGTTTGTTAATGACCTGAAAAGGGCAAACAGGTAAAGGATCTTCTAGTGAATGGATGCACACATTGACTTCGGCTGCATTCTGGTAGTGCACTGTAATCCTCTCCTTTCCCTAATGAGCAGTTTCTACATCCTCAGCTGCTTGCCAGTAGAGTTTTGAATGCAAGGTTAGAGTTGGGGAAGAGACTAATCCTTGTCGCTGAGTGCTCCATAACCTGTGTGCGTGCGCGCGGGGGGAGAGGGGGAGAGTCTGTTGAGGTTAAAAATAGCATCCATTATAAAACAGTTCTCCGTTTAATCATGTTTGTGCATTATTGATGTTTTTGCTCACCTCCTCCCTGGCCTGGCTCATGCATTTCTTCTTATCCCTTCAAATTCTCCTATTATCAAGTTTCCTTCCATAATCCCACTCAGTACTTTAAAGTGTAGCGCTGACCGTGATGCAGACTGTGCCCCCATCTCCCAGTTGGTCTGCATCAATGGGCTTTGATGGACTGAAGGTTACAATTGTTGTTGGTCCCCTTCCTTCAAGGAGGGGGCGGTCAGGGGACAAGGAGCGGGGGGGTTGGATCGGTTGGGGATTGTGAGGGGGCAGGAACTGGGAGGGAATGGGGACCAGGATGTTTGGGGAGGCACAGCCTTCCCTACCCTGCCCTCCATACAGTTTTGGAACCCCAATGTGGACCCTTAGGCCAGAAAGTTTGCCCACCCCGATCTAGGCACTTATATGGCCCTCATCATTGTAATACCTGATCACCTCACGCTCATCAGTGCATTACGTTACAGGGAAGTACTATTACCCCCATTTTACAGGTGCAGAACTGAAGCACCGAGATTAAACGACTTCCCCAGGTTCATGCCTGGGGTAGGATTTGAACTGAGGTTTCACAAGTCCCTGTCCCGTTCCCTATCCACCAGACCTTCCTCCCTGCTCCAGAATTCACCTTCCTTTGTATAAATAATGCAATATTAAAAATATATAATTCCTTTAGGCACCTTTGTTGATTCCCCACACTTTTGGGATAGGCTTGGCAGGGGACAAAAACAGTAAAAAAAACCTTCATCCATTGAACTATTTGTGATTATTATTTAATTAAAATATTTACGTTCTATAAATCTTTTTTATTTACAATATCTAAATTTTGATCATAAACCTACCTGACAGTATCCCCTTAACAAAGCACTTTGTGATATGCACCTAGGGCCTAAGTCCTAGGTGATATACTGAGCAGCCTCTACTCATACTCACACCAGGGAGGTGCGGGTGCTCAGCACCTCAAACAATTGGGCCCACAATCCTCAAACATCATATGATAACCTGGAACTGCATAGCGCACTAGTGCAGCAAGCATATAGTGATGCATCACAATAAATGATCACAGTTAGATATGTTGCTTTAATGCCACAGGCACTAATAAAACACCGGAGCTACTCTGACGTAGATATTTTCATTGATTAATTAGACCCAGTTCTCCCTGATTTGTGATTTGGGCCTCTCGCTTTCATTTGATAATTTTTTATTTTCTGGGAGGAACATTAGTTCTCTTATGGCTGAGACTTTTTATAAACAAGGTCTTGGCTTGTGAGAGACTCATTTTGTAAACTTTTGAAAAAACATGTTCAAAGTTCTGTAGAGTTATATTAAATTTTAGGGGGAGGAATCCCTTTGCCAATTTTTCAAAAAAGTGGCCACTGATTTGGTCTGTTTCTAGGTGCTTAACTTGAGCTAGTGTTGAATGATCTTGTATTGCTGTCTGTTTCTAACAGTAACCTTGTGGCAGCTTATGAAAAAGCAAAGAAGAAGCATCAAAACAAACTGAAGAAACTGGAGTCTCAAATGATGGCCATGGTTGAGAGGCATGAGACTCAAGTGAGGATGCTCAAACAAAGAATAGCATTGCTGGAGGAGGAGAACTCAAGACCTCACACAAATGAAACTTCGCTTTAAAATTATATATATATGATGACAATTAGTGCCATTAAAAAAAATTTTTTTTTTTTAACTGATTTTAGTTGGTGAACACTATTAAGGATCTGAAACATAACAGGCATAGATCAGCCTTGTGGCTTTGTCAAATCAAGCCAGGAGGAATGGGGAGACTATTTTAAGCTTATGCAAAGGATTGTTTATTGATGACTGCTTGAAATGGACAGTGTCTGAAGGTAAAGTTTCCCGTCATACGAAGGTTACGTTCACGGTGTATGTAATTATGTATACACACATGCAGGATTATCTCCCATCCTCAAATCCTAATAGGTGGCAGTCCCTCCACTTTAATTTTGATCTTGATGCATTCCCTTGCTTTTAGTTTACTCCTAAGACAATGCCAAAATAGAACTCATTCAGATGCTTTTTGTATGTTTGTTTGGGCACAGACTGAGCCAGTTTGATAGATCTCCCAGCCTCTATTATTATCTTTGTCCTGAAATCTTGCAGTAAGACTTGCTGTTACACCTATTGTATGTACATGTTTGGTGAGGGGAGGTGTGCAAGATGACAGCCTGGCTTGTACCCTGCACCAAACTTGCAGTTCTCCACACCGCGCACAGTCCCAACAGATGGAGGAGGAGAACTGCTAATTCAGAGATGTTTCACCCAGGCAGGATTCCTGAACACAGCAACTAGAAAGCTCTTGCTGCAAGTCTACAATGCTACTTTATTTCTTATGCCCTTACAAGCTGTATGTGACCATGTGCTTTCTATTTACAGTGCAGGGGAGGGGGGGCCAAAATTGGGTAGGAAGTTACAAGGAAGTTTTTGTCCTTCATGTTATATGGTAGTGCTGACAGTCCATTTAGAAAAAAAGTTTGATTTATTTTTCTAAAATAATACATTATAGACAAGGTTTTCCTCAAAGAAGCTTCTGTCAGTTGCATAGTAGTAGACCAGCATAATGTTCCATTACACTTGTGTGTGGCCAAGAGGCAGAAACCCTCTCTGCACTTACACTGTATTGACCAAAAGGGTACTTACTTATAAGAAATGTACCTATTCAATATTAAAATAAATGCACATGAATGTGCATAGACATGTAGATAGATACACACATACAAAATGAGTGAGCAAATGGCTGGCTCTTATTACAGTGTGAGTAGAAGTTGTATGAACACAGCCTTCTGATGGCTGTTGTAAAATTACATTTATAGGCTATTTTTTAGTAAATTACTGTTATAATTGTGTGGACTTCTCCATTCAAGCCAGTCTGTTTCTCATGTTATGCTAGCACGTGGTAAGACTGAGTGAGTCTGGTGTTTTTAGTAGTGGCTGAGTGAAGCACAGAGATCAGGTTGCCACCTCTAGGAAGCAGGAGGTGTAGTCTCAGACATGGCACGCATCCCAGCTCCTTTGGGCCTTGTTCACAGGACTTGTGTTTTCACTGTCGCTGAGATTGTCTGAGCACTTAAAATAAAACAACCCACCCTCATCAGTTTAATCAACTTGGAGTCGATTAACTTTGTTGTTGTTATTACTACAGTGCAGGGATGTGTACTACTAGTCAAGCTTGAGGTGCTTTCCTTGGCAAAGGGATTTTCAAAAGTCTGCTGCCATTCCCACCTGTCACACAGGAATGTGTTGTGGTTTTTTTCCATCAGTTTTGGGATTTGGCTTGTGTTTCCTAGACCTGTTTAAAGTGATGTGAGTTTCTCTCTAAAGGCTTCTTCAGCTTTTAAAGTATTTCTGAAGAGCTGTGGCTATGGTTCTCTATGCTGACTAAACCTTTGGCCTTCCTGGCTGGTATCTCACTTTGCTCCTTCTAGACATTAAGCAGGGACAATGAGGGGATTTGCTTTCCAGTTTTTAGGGAGCAGATTAAAAACAGCCTTAGGTGAGATTTAAACTTAAATGGTTCTTAATGCTGGTTTCCAACAAACACTCTCCTTCCCTTTGTCAACTGTTTTCTTTCCGTAAAAGCAGTGAAGGTTGAATAGCAAATCTGAGACAACATACGATGCAACCATGCCAAACCCACCCTCCTGACTACACCAGCATAAATGAAAGACAGCCTTACTTACAAATGAAGGGCCACCTGGTAGAGCCCTGGTACCTGACTTGAAACCACAGGGACCCAACTACATGTGTTGGGTCAGGTGGGAAAGCAAGCAGACCCTTGTTAAAAAAAAAGTTTACTCTTTTGCCCACAAATGTCCCCAACTGTGGACATTTTTCCTGTGGTCTATTTCTCATGATAGCTGGATGAAGAGGGCTTGAAAGGCAGAACCCCTCTTAAACACAGCTTTTTCTGCCTTATGTTAAAGTAGTTTCTATATTTTGGGTCCAGTACCATACTCAGAGTTTTGTCATGGGACTTTAGTGGAAGCAGGATCAGATGATGTGCCTCTGTTTATCACTGGGAAATCTTTCCTGTATGTAACCCTACTTAGAAATGACAGTGTGAGAGATGGCACTAAGCCAGTTCCCACAGGTTCAAGGAGTCATCAACCTTGTTACCTCCTTGACATCAGCCCTACATTAAGCAGCAGTGTTGAAGTCCTTAGGCAGTGGTGCCTGCAGGTGCCATGGCATTTATGTGCACCCGCCGTCAGGGCTGGCGCCAAGGAAGAAAGAGAAGAGGAGCATCTTCCGGAGAAGCGTCGCGACTGAAATGCTGCCAAGGAGCACTTCCGGCGGAGAAGCTTTTGCCAAAATGCCGCCGAGGTGCGCTTCCAGCAGAGCTTTTGCTGAAATGCCGCCGAGAGGTGTCGCTGCCCACCACCCTCTGATGAAGGGATGAATGTGCTCTTGGCTACAGAAAGGTTGTGGACCACTGTCCTTACGTCTGATGGTGAGGGTTAAGTGTAAATATAAGTGGCTAGATTAATGGGTCCAAAGCTGTAGTCCCCTTATTCAGGCAAAGCTCACATTAGCTTTAGCAGGAGTTTTGGATAAGTAAGGGCTGCAGCTGCTTGCTTGGATTAAAGCAAATGATTGGGGTATTTTAGTACATTTAAAATATACAGGCTAAGCTTTTGTCTGAGGCAGTTAGGCCAACTGGTGTTATGTATTTAACCCAGCTTGTTTATGGTTCATTAACAAAATTCTGTGTAAGCTAAAGCAAGCTCCATGCTGGAAAAATGTATTTCTGCAGGAGGCACCCACTGCTAGGAGCCTGACCCAAGCACTGAGAGCTGAAGCGCTTAGCTGACATATATTTTGAAATTTAAAAAAACCCTACAGGCATATGGTTCAGGGGCTATAAACAGGACACAATGGCATGGTTCACATTTCCTGGTTCTTTTGTAATTTGTGTGAAGGAAGAAAGCACATCATTGTACTCTTTCTTCCTGCTACAGGGGGTTCAGATCCCTCTTATTTTGCCCATGTTCTTATACTGACCTCCTCACCCTGATATCTGAGTGCCTTCGATTAAGCAAAGTTACTAAGATCTGGCACTGGTGATTAGTTCTCTATCCTCTCCCAAGGGAGTGTTACATAAATGGCAGCATTTTCATTTAAAGACTGTATTAGAAAAGGCAAGGGTGAGGTGTGCTTTGCATTTGTAATTGAAGATAGGGAGATTTGTGATGTGCTTAACTCCTGCAGGAATTTGTTGCAGAATTGGGCAGGCTCCCTAGAAACCATGGCTGTAGCTTTAGCCTTAAAGTAGAAATGGCACCTGAAGCCAAGTTGTTGACCACAATCTTTAGCCATACAAAGCCCTGGCCAAGGGCAGGTCCTGATGCAATATTCTGTAGGAAGCCATTGTGGAGACTCAGCAATAATGAATCTAGCTGTAATTCTTCCACATATAAAAGTTTGGTTACCCCAGGTTGCTTGATTGTTTTTGTGATGACTTTTCCTAGTATCAGTTTTAGGAGGCCTGCTCACAGCTCTACAACATATCACACCTGAGCTACCACCTAGTAAGAGACATTATCAGTAATTGTTAAAATCCCTTGTGCTTCAACTTAATTATAGGTTATGTTTTTTCCTTCTCCAAGAAGAGTGAAAGGGTTTACTGTTTGAAGTCGTATAAAAATTTACACCTAATTCAAAAGTCTAGGCTTGCCTTGTCCAAAATGGTGCTGAGTAGAACCTGTCCTGTGTATAAACTTAGGTGCTGGCTCAATATTCCTGCCTTACTCAGATTTCAAAGGGATGAGGAATGATGTACAAGTTTTCCAACTCATTTAAGTCACGAGGATTACATATTTTGTGATAGTGCCAATTTTAACCCGTCTTTTGCGTTAGTTTTTAGCAGATTTGTTTTATTTCAAATACATTTTAAGAATGCTGTAAGTTTACAGCAAATAATCATATCAAGGTGATTAAAGGTACCTTACCCAACATTTCTTCCATTATGTTGATGAGAAACAGTATTTGCTTTGTCACAGCCTCTGCCCTGGAGTCTTCAACAGTTAGATGCAAGTACCAACACAGTACAGCTTCATTCGTTAGTATATTAGAAAAGGGAGTGGGATAGGACCAATAGGAAATAATGGTGAAATAGCTTAACACTAATCAAGAGTGTGTGTTAAATGTTTTAGTGCTTCCTGTAATAGGTTAACAGTAGCAGTAGCCCTAGTGCACCAGTTACAAAAATGACTTTAAAACAGTCAATTCCAAAAACTAATATTTTTTAATTATGCAACTGTTTGAAACACCAGCTCGAAGCATTATGTAGTCTTTATCTAAATGGACAAGTGTGCATTGTAACTTCTTCAGAAGTAACTTACATCAACTGTAGACACTGCGTTTTTTTTTAATTGTGGGAGTTGGGTTACACACACCTCATTTGAGTTCAATAGCTAAGAGTTAGGTTCTATTTATAAGAACCTAGTCAATTCTCCTTCAGTCTCTTAATAGCCAAGTGCAACAGTGTATTAATTTGTATCTTGTTCTAATAAACTTTTTAAAAATTGTCTGAGTCTGTCATACAGTGCATGACATTTTATATTTCATATTATGAAAAATTACTTTTCTAATTAAAAAACCTTTACACCAGCTTGAATGTATTGTTAGTTATTACAAAGCACATGTGACTAAGTTTGCATTAACATCAGTATTCCACTGTTTATATCGGAAGTTTTTCATTTAAAAATGTCACTTAATGTTGTACTATATGTGTAATTTTAGATACTTTTCACCTAATTGATTTGCTTTAAATGTGTTCTGCTTTTTAGTTCCTTAGCTGCTGTAAAATAGTTATTTGGTGTTTATTTGATATAGAATTGTAAAAACTGCATTTATTTATACAGAGACATTTATAATACTTTTTATTTTACAAATGTTCTTATATTCTGAATAAATATTTCTAATGCTAAAGTATGTGTTTCACTTGTTAGCTTCAGTCCTGTAACTAGTTACATACACTCAAACTTAACTTGACAAGCATGTATTGAAGGCTTGACAGGTGGTACAGACAGACAATAATGAAACCACCTATTTTCACTTTTGACAACACTGAAAAAAAATCTTAAAGGCATCTATACTAATGTTGAAACGGACATAATTTAAGGACATTAAGTGGCCTTGTCCTTTTTTTAACCACGTTGTCATTCCCCCATACTTTGGCATTCTTTAAAAAAAAAAAAAAAAATTGAAGTAGGAACAGCTTCCCAGGACTGTATTAAACTTAAAAGTAAGTCTGCAGCTACCTCATTCTCCTTGTACAACTCCTCTAAATTTAATATGAAACAGGCCTTCCAATTATACATTAAAAGGCAAACATTTTTAAATGGAAGGGTACATATAGACAGTTGCACACATTTGATTCTTTTAATGACAAATCACTCCATTTCACAAATACTTTAAAAGGACTGATCGGGGTTTGATAGTAAATCCTCTCATCCAATGTTACAAACACTGTCAAAAGAATCCCCATATATCCTGCTCACGTTGTCTTTAAAAAGTTCAGAATCCAGCTCCAGTCAGTTTTGACTTTAGCAATGCTTGCTATAACTTTAATGCTCTGGTAAGTGGCACATGTAGAATCAGTGCTACTAATGGGCATTTAAGGCAATATAAGTCAAAACATTCTACAGAATAAGACTGTAAGCTGCCCCAGGCAGCCCAGACATGAAATTTCAAACCACCACCAGTTATGTTCATACTTCATTATTACAGTAACAATTTTATCCAGAAAGTCAAATACTTTAAAGGATTTTTTACTGTCAAAATTACAGAAGAACAGCCAATGATTCTAAATGTTAATTGTCTAACAAACAATGCTTCCATTTCTGGATCAGTGAATGTACACAATGCTTCAAAAATACATGTAATCTGTTTGTTAGTGCAGTTACAGATCTTACCTTAATTTGAAGAGTTGAACGGTGCTCTTCAAGACTAGCTCTTAGAAACAGAGTAAAACCTGTAACTTTGCATGTTTAATTAGCATAATACTACAAATACATTTTATTTAAGCCAGTATGAGCATTTAACACCCACCACCAGTAAAGATGGACCTCATTCTTAAAGTACCACTCATACCTGGCCTATACAATAGAATACTTCCTCATCCCAGAACTAATACTTGTCATTGCTTAAGTTTCTGCAAGACAATCACAGAACTTAAGATATTTTTTGTACAGCGTGGAAGAATTTTTCTTTGAATATCGTATGTGGTTGTCTGTTACAAGACTGAGAAATATATTTGCTCTCTAGAAATCAAGTAGCTTTTAGGATTTATTAGCATTCCATTTCATCTAATAGTTTTCTTATGTAACAGGATTGTTCTCAACTGGTGAGAATAAAAGGTGATCCCCTCCTACTGTAATAATTCTACCCAAGTGTCCTCAAGAGAGCTTACAAGATTCAATCACATTGTCACAATCAGCAAAGCAAATTAAGTTCTAATTATAGCATTTTATGTACATCATCTCATCTGAAAAATCTGTTGCATTTCTCATCACAAAATTTGTGGCACTTTCAACATTTAGAACGTGATTTCTATATCTTAAAAGATATGTAATCCAAACTTCATAGTAATATTAGAGACTAGCAAATTAAGTTAGTTTTCACCTCTTTGTACAATTTACCTTTTGAACAAATAATTCACACAGTATGACAAACAATTTCATGGTATAGTTATATTAAATTAAATATGAATAAGGTATTCTACACACACTTTTTTTCCCTGCAGAATTGGTATGTTTTTTTCTTCCTATCAACCCAGAAATCATTTTAAGAGATACCTTCAAAAGTAGTTGAGTAAAACTTAAATCCCATCCTGCTCCTTCCCTAAATATCCTGTATGTGTTAGCTGGCGAACTATCAGGAGCATAGGCCTTTCTGTAATACAGAACGTGCCATCAATTTGGTTCATGTTTCCTACAGATTGTCCTAAAACTGGAGTCACATTAGAAACCATGAAAATCAATGTTTGCGTTCTTACTTTAATCTAAAGTCACTGTAAAGTTAAACCCAAGCATTAGGTAAGTAGAAGAACATTTAAAATGGAGACATTTATTCTTGCATGATCCTAAATGTGACCACGAAGGAAGGAATTGCTACATATGCAATGTCACACCCTCACAGTAAGGCTTATAAACTTACTTGCAACAGTAGTGAAACGCACACTCGGGAAAGAACACACTGCATTTCTTATCAGTGCTTATGTACAGTATAAAAAACAGTGCAAATACTAGCTTTTAGCCCATTCTCTTGCTCTTTCCATTGTTGAATAAGAACATTGCTACAAACATTTTTTATTTTTTTTCTAGCATGACCAGAGCTTACCTTTCCAAGCCTCATTTACTACAAGAGAGCCTTCATAGTGCACTTTCTATTATGGGTGAATTAATTTAATGTATAAACTCCACATCTTAAATATTTTGGTTGCTTCAACGCTAATGCTGAAGTGGACTCAAATTCAGTCCAGGGCAGTGGTTTTTAACCTGTGTGCTGCAGCCCCCTTGGCGTCCACAGACTGTGTCTAAAATTTCCTCCATTTGAAATTTTGTAGGGTCCACAAATAAAAAAGGTTGGAAAAAAAAAATCATTGGTCTAGCATAATTCCAAAAGCAGTTTGAAACCTATATCAACAAAGCTAAAACAACAAAGTCTTGTGCGTATGTTTAAACTGCAAACTACTTAAGTCTATAAAGGAGATTTACACTATTCCACAAGCTCCCTTTTCTAAAAGTTTTGGTTCCCAATATAGATAAGAATAAACTCCAGTAAATTTAGTTTTACAATATTAGTGCACCTTGGGGTTAACCCAGAGAAAAAAAAGAGACATTCTAGCTCCTAGACTGAAGTAGTCAGTATGATTTGTTAAATCAGGATTTGAACTAGGTAGCTGAAAATGAAAAGCTCACTGAGCTAACACTAAAACTGGCCCTATGGCCCAACAGTAACACCTCAAGTTCCAACACAGATATAGAGCTTGATTCAGGCCAGCCAGAGATGACGGCAGTGGGGGCTGGGGAGGACGGGGGAAAAAAATCACACTGGTAAAAAGCCACTTCAAATCAGTGATCACAGAAGAAAATGCACTTTTCATATTAAAATGACAATCTGATTGGAAATTTTAGGAACAGCCAGACTGCATAGTTTGCCTTAACATTACATGCAGCATTTTAAACAGTCAAAGAGCAAACAGTGAATTGTTTTTGTAGATCTTCAAAGTAAACTACGATCAGAGCACAATATGTGAACCAGTAGTTTTGTGAGAGAGACTTACTTTAAACTAAACATACAGAAAGGAAACCTTTTAATTGTGAAATAAAATAATTTTTCCCCTTCATACCTCTATCTCCAGAGCTCAAACTCTGTGCAGGATTCAATAGCATGCATGTGTATTTTTTTTTTTAATTGAAATTTTTAAAGACCAAGTTAAAAAAACATGCTAAATTAGTCTATAGTCACAAAATCATCCAAAATTAAAAACCAACAGCCCCCACACTGCATAACTGGGGGGGAAATGCATACAACTGCACTAAAAAACTAAAATAAATTACTGTTTATGTAGCACTAGAGACTGCTATGTGAACTAATTCCAGAATTTCCAGTACCTGCATTGAGCTTTTTATCCATTAAACATAACCTCATAATTTCATGAGTCTTAACTTCAAGGATGCAGATGAGTGAGTCACAATTTGATTAGCAACTGCAGGTGAGTGTTGCAACTTGTTTTATTCCAAGCACAGTAGACTGACATGCTTACTTTTCAAGCATCTTCACACCAACAAGCACTTAGGTCTCTGAAGTCCATTCACAACCAATTTGACTAGATAATCTTGCCTCTCCAAATGCCCACCCACTCTCAAAAACAAAAAAATGAATGAAACTCAATCATCCATTTGCTATTTCTTCACTCTTTTACAGACATTCCTATAAGGTCTACTCCTACACTTTGGAATACAAGTATAAAATGATTCATTTAACATTTTGAACATGAAACACATAAAAAAGGACATACAAAACTAGTAAGAGTAAACAATCTGAAACGTTCACAGTGCAGGGCACCCTGAAACCCAAAGGCAGGTCATATACAAACACATTTAATAAGCTATTTGACACCTCAAGAAAGAAGGAAACTATGTCAATACAAATATGAACATTTTGAATTCATATTTCTGAAACAGTACCTTGTACCACAAAGAAACAGAAATTATTGCATATTTATCAAATTTATTTTCAACTCTCACATTAATGCTAGATTTCATAAAATCAGGCCTGTTTTCTGCAGCTTTGTTTGGGATTCCTCAGTGAGGAAGTCAGGTATTTTTGTAATTAATGAAAACTTTTGCTTTAAAAAAAAAAAAAATCTACACTTAGTGATCCCAGTAAGGCATATCCCATTTCTGCACATTCTGCAGTTACTTCACTTTAGAGGCTTCCTCTCATATTGCTATGAGCCATTTCACATCTCAAACTGTCATCAAGTGGAAGTTTAAAATTCACACAGCTCTATCAATCTTCCCCTTATTAATCAATGGTGCATTAAATGAAGAGGCATAAAAGGAACATACTTGAAAAGTCAACCTACCTATCAGAAATAAAGATTTCCAAAGATTGATTTTTAATCATGCATTAAGAGAGTCTCATTAAACTCACTGGCATTAGCAGCTTGGAGATCTGAGTGCTAACTTCTGATTCCTTATGAGCTAGAAACTTATTGCTGGGAAATCAACTACTTACACTCAGAGGACTGAACAAAGCTTTGTTTTCATTTGGATCTGAATAGGTAAATTGACATTCATCCCTCCCCAACTTTACTATTCAGCCCTCTCAAATAACAGGACATATGCATTTAGGCACAGAACTCCCACTGACATGACTGGAAGTTAGGCAGCCTGAATAACTTTGAAGATCTGGGCCTTACTGGTTTAAGCAACCGCTGAACATTATTTCTGGTTGTCAACCCACAGCCACCACCACACCAGGGTAAAGCAAAAAAGAGTCACTTCAACAACTGAAGAAAAACTATTCTAAAAGTAAACTGACCTATTGTAAGACTTTCTTAACCAAATGGAAAAACTTGAGTCTATTTCTCCTGTTAACTGATACAGGAGTCTAGCTTTCCTGGCTAATGGGAAATGTTTTAACAACTGAAAATTACTAGATTCCCTGGCCCAAAGGGATGAAAAGATTAGAAGATAAAAATAAGCTAACACGCTATTTACTGAGGGCAAATATACGGTAATAGATATTATAGGGTGTTTGCAAGAAGACAGGGATTGTGTTTTGTGGATACCACACCAAAGATATAAAAGGCTATCTGTGGGTGAACGTATCTTCTGTGGTCAGAGAATGTACGCAGCCTTGAAACACCCACTGATAGAAGAAAATTTAGTCATTCAGTCTTCCAAATTACACATCACACCCACCTACCTTAATTTTAGAGAACCATCCACTTCTTTTTTTTTAAAAAAGAGGGGGAAAATATAGGTACTGGCTACTGAGACAAGTGAGGAGTTTCATTTGCCCCCCAAAAAATGCTTTTGAAATGTATATTCAAAACTCTCTCAAGTGAATCATGATGCAAGGATGTATGACTAGTGATTTTTTTTTTTTAAACTTAATATTTGCATTCCTACTGCAAATTTTTTCACATCTCTGATATACTTATTAAAACGCTGTAGCCTCATTCATTTTTAGTTACAGTTTTCAGATACTGAGATGCAAGTGCAATATCAAATTCAATACTATTGGATATATATAGAGAGAGAACACACATTACACTAGACCTCCAAGGACAATAGTACAGAACACAATAATGGACACTTGGAACAGTTATTGCGAACTTGATTAAGCCATTAGGTGGCACATGAGGTTCTCTAGTCAATCCTCCCCTTCCCTCAGCAGGAGCTGCAGAGGCTTATTTACATTCAGCACAATACAAATGTTTAGTATACATAAGAATCCCCTCGCCCACAAAATTTAGCTTTTTCTTTCTGCATCTTAAAAAGTAGCTGCAAGTGAAAGAAGGCTTGCATCCCATTTTCTCCTATTGGAGAACAGTTCTAATAGCCACAAAGGAAGAACAGAAACAAGTGTGAAAAAGGCCAAGTTCTGTCCAGCAAGTGTATCCCCACCGAAGACGGGAGGAAAAGGTGTAAGCCAGGGCAGAACGGGACCCTGTGGATTTAGTTTTGAGTTCTATTGACTGCAAGTCATTCTGAAATGAGTTTGAGCATGATGGAGAGGAGAGAACATCAGCAGACAACTGGAGAGAAGAAGAGAACTGTAAAGATGAGGTCAAACTAGTAGACTTGAAAACTAATTTTTTTAAGCACAGAAGCTCCAAGATTTCAACATTGCTGGGATAGAGAAGATGGGTGTCCTCTGAGAATTACTTTAATTGCTATACTACAGCAAAGTACTAGAAAATAAAAACTGAGTGTTCCAAGAACTTTACATCAGAGCAGGTTCAAAGTTTAGTGTGTTAGTATACAGCCAACACTGTATTTCAAAGTAAAAAAAAAAAAAAAAAAAAAAAATGCCCTCTAATGCAACAGCAGGAACTGGTGAACCAAACACTGGAAAGGTACTTTTGTGGATAAAAGCAGAACTGCATTTCAAGTGCGACACTTCACTATGCCACTTCCATACTGCAAAGAGAATGAACCTTTCCAAATCATCATTCAGTCCCTGCATTGCTTTAAAAATAAAAAAAATAAAAACACCTGAGAACGAGTAAGGCTGGATTAGAAACCCACTCAACTACAAAAGATCAGTCTGACTTTTGTTCATCCATAATAGGTTTGCTGTCAGAGGTCAAAACTTTTCATTATGGCGTCATGGTCAAACTTGAAGCTCAAGAAAGCTCTTGATGAGAAAGTGATTTTGTAATGACCATTACATGCTTCAGAGTGTGCCTCTGTATGTTCCAGAAGGTCTTCAATGGAGAAACACACATCATACGCTGCTGCATCTGCTTAAAGAGAAAAAATATGTTCTACCACTTAACTTTCAACTGTATTGATCAATGAAGAGGTCATTGAAAATATGCTACTATTTAGGTTTAAAAAGCTGTACATTAAACTTATCTTCAATTAGCATTTACTTACACAGGCAATTTTATCAGTTTGGTCATCATTTCAAACAAAAAGTGTAGCAAGGAATTCCTTATCTTTATTGGCCACCTACTGGTCAAAACAAGTTTTGTAGGAGTTACATTAACAGCAGTTTTACCCAAATGGTTAACTGTCTTCTGCAAAGCACAGGTTAGGGCAATAATTTTTTGCCAAGGTCCAAATTTCTTGGTCAAGGTATGGTCACGGTCCAGTCTCCAGAGAAAACAACAAGTAAATAAAAAGAGTTCACAGTCCATTCAAAAGCATCTGGTGGTCTGGATTTGGCCCGCAGTCTGTCTTTTGACTACCCCTGAGTTGGGTAGGGTGACAAACTGCTTGGACACAGTCCCTTTCCAAAGTGGAGACTTGGAGAAGGGGCTGGAGAGCCCCTCAGGGGCCTTAAGTCAGGTGGTGGCAATTTCAGAACAGCCCTTGCACCATCAGCAGCATCAGATGCTCCAGCTCCTATACTACCATGAGAAGCCTTTTCAGTGACCAATTCAAATGGTCACCACCATGGCATGCTTCCCCGAGGCCCAGCCCAGATATACAGTGCTTTGCTTTCTGCATCAACGGTGAACTATAAGAAATTGTATATTCCACCATCCTACAGATTTCACAACTAAGGAAAGGGATCTTAAACCTTCATTTAAAAAAAGGTTTCCCTTTTCGGCATGTACCGTAGTAAGTTGATGCAGTCTCAAATTGTTTCAAATTAATGTGTTCACATACAAATGAAAATTAATATACTTGCCTGTTTCAAAGTTATCCTGAAGTCTTCTTGGATTAAGTTTTTTTTCACATTTCTGATTAAGAAAGTGAGAATACATTATACTCTTCAAAATACATGCCTTAATTTTAACAGTACTCAAGGAAATAAATATAACTGCTAATTAATGCCAAACCAGTAAGTTCATTCTGCAATGACAACTTTAATTAGGGATTTAATATTTGTTTTAAATCAAAGCAGCTAGTTTATTATCAATTAGCTTTAAAAAGTGAATTCTGTGATACTGCTATAAAGAATTATCTAGCGAGCGTACTCCTATAAATCTTTTGAAAGTGTGGAACAGGCAGTTTACATATGCCAACTCTCTCAGAGTTTTTTAAAGCAATCTAAAAAGCTTCTTTTCCTGTAAGTATTCGCTATTGTAGCCTGCTCAGAGCTGACGACAAGCGATTTACTTACTCTTAGAGTGTAGAGGTATCGCACCAATATTTGAGATGTGGAAACTTTAAGCAAATAAGTATTTCCATGAATAAAGAAAAAGGGGCAGATGGGGGTACCTTAATCACGTATTGTGAGAAGTGCACGCTCCAAGTGCTAAGTGCAATTCGATCTACGTTGTACCCCTGTAGTGAACGAAGCAGGGCCCCACAGATTCCATGGAAATGGATGCAAAAAATCAACCCTTTACTCATAACTGTGTTTCAGAATCTGAGTTTTCATTTTTAAAAAATGATTTCTAGCCTAATGGCTATAATAAAGATAACATTTAAAACCTGAACCAAGCATAAACTGATTCATTAATACCTGCCCAAGTCTGCCCATGCCTGTAACAATAGCTACAAGGTATAAACTGCCCCATTCATCAAGGTCCGATATACTCTATGCTTCCAAGGTTGTGGAATATGGCATTTTCCCAGAGTTTGTAGAAGTCAACATTCCTTCTGTCATCAGCCTCCTGACATTTCGTTCTCTCCCCCTGCCTTACCAAGACCCAGCCTGCAGCTCCCTGTTGGCTCCCTTGTTTTCTCCACAGTGCATGCTCCCTACACTGTTACACAGAACCAGATAGCAGGGAATTGGGAAGTCAGAGCTGAAGTCAGATTTTCAGGCCGGGGGGGGGGGGGGGGGGGGGGGGGGAGAGAGGGAGAGAGAGAGAACCAAAAGTCTGGGCTGGCAAGATGAGCTGCCTGGAGAACAGTACAGTAAATGAGGCCTAGAAAGTCAGGTAGATGAGCCACTGAAGCGGGCTACAAATCCTCTCTAGTCCCTGGCCCACTGGGGGTGGGGAGATGGTGCAGTTTTCTGAGCTTGGCCAAATGGACAATATCGCAAGTGCCAAGACACAGGGTGTAGAACCAGGCCACCTGGAGAGCACGGTAAAAAACCCATCCTCAAAAAATACCACTGTCAAAAATAGTCAGATACATTTTGTTAACAAGATTTTCCCTGACCAATGACCCAGCTGAGGGTGTTTGTGTGATGGTAACGAGATGGGAATTAATAGTATTTTATAGTGACTGAATAAGTTAATGTCATGGGATTCAGGGTTTGTTGAGGCAGAACTTGATCCCATTGTGCCATGGATATAGGTATGAAGCCTACACCTCAAACTGTAGCCAGGCAGAAAGGAGGGGAGTGACTAGGCATATACTTGACATTTTCAAACTCAGTGGTTTTGCCATACCACAGTAAAATATTTATACACATTTTTAAGCAGCAGATATTTTGCCATTGCAATGTACAATACTAGACCATTCTCGGTCAAATACCTGGAATATTGCAGGAAGGAACATCTATTGAAGGCTCACTTTAATATGCATTAGAATTCAGTTACAAAATGCTAATTGGATAAATTATATTATTCAATGCTTTGCAAGCGTACATGTATATGGGATGAGAAATGTCACATGCAGTGCGTACATTGAACACTCATTTAGATCAGTTTTCATGGACATGCAATTTAACATTCCATCCCCAAAACCTTCGTTTACACACACTTAAATGTCACCAAAATGTGTTAATGCAAGAACTATTGCTGTTAATCTTACCAATGTGTGGTTCTGTTTCACTGGCTGACTGTGAACCCCATTTGTCCTCTTCTTTTGGTTAGAAGTGTCTTGGTATTGCTTTCTACCATTACCCCTCATGTTCTGAGTCAGCGACACCCAAAAAAGGTAATACAAATAAAGGTTAAGTGCTAGTGTCATACCCCACTACATGATGATACCACTTACATAGCAACTATCATCCAAGTACTTCAAATCATTTTAAGGATTAGAAACTAAGGCACAAGGAAGTTATAGCTACTGTTTAAAGTTACTTAGCAAGCCAGTGGCAGAGGTGGGAAAAGACTCTGTCTGCTGATACCCAGTTCCCTGGTCTAATGACTAGACATGCTCCTTTCCATGATATAATGAAGTCCCATCACTCAAAGCAATAAACCCAAGAGTCTATCCCCCTACAAAAAATAAATAAATAGAGTTTGAACAAAGCATTACCACTGATTTTAAGGGATCCTAACAAATCTAATGGATTTTGAAATTAAATCTACCTTTATTTTTAGCGCTTCAGACATCTCAGAATGATTGTTATATGGCTTCTGTTGCTGTGGTTGTCTGTACTTTGTCCACTGGTCTCCTGGAGAGCCATCTGTAAACACCTGCTGGCTATAACGAAGTTTGGATCTATCCCATTTAAAAAAAAAAAAAATAATTATCTGCAAAAGAACTTTGATTCAAGACTATTATGATCAGAACAGAAATACACATTGTTCTGCTTCTCCAGACAACCTTACAAGATAAGCTCAAGCAGAGAAACATTGGATCTTAAACTTAATATTCTCTCCACTCACTAAACTGGTTTTGCTTATTGGGGAAGAGTTATGCACAAAAGGGAAAAAATATGACTTTATAAAAGCAACAGTATGTGACAAGTAAAAAAGATTTCTTATTCTAGAATCCTGTCACTTGTAGTGTTGTATGGATAACAAGTGAGCACACCTTGATACTTTATTTATGATACCAGTGTTGGTGCTGAACTGTCCCAGATTGCTGATGGGGAACCTCCCTTTGTCAACCTGAACTGGTTTGAGAAGTTGCTCAGTCACATGACTGCTAGGAAACCCTACGACAAAATTGCCCACTTTCATCTAAAGATCTCCCTGTGATTTAACATTACAAGATCATTTTTTCAATCGCCCCCGAATCACAACAACATTGGTTTTATCCAACTTTCTTTGAAATTGACATTAGTTTGAAATTACTTTTAAGTATCATGACTATTAGTGATTCTTCCTGACTTTGTTCCATCATTTTTGGCACCTCTCCTTCCTTTCAGCACTACACTGATTATTTTAGAAAGCATATCTACCTGTTCTACCGTCTGATAGAGAATTTCAATTTTATAAAAAAGTTTCTCCTTCACTTGCTTTTCATATTCCCATATAGGAACTCAGGACATTCTCTCAGTTTTACCATATTCGAAAATTTTCCATACAGTAGTTTCAAGCACATCAGGGAACTAATTAACCTCTCCATCCTACTAACAGTCCTATGGATCTCTCTATAATCTATTACAGTAACTCCCCACTTAAAGTCGTCCTGGTTAACGTTGTTCCTTTGTTACACTGATCAATTAGGGAACATGCTCGTTTAAAGTTGTGCAATGCTCCCTTCTAACGTCGTTTGGAAGCCGCCTGCTTTGTCCACTGCTTGCAGGAAGAGCAGCCCGTTGCAGCTAGTTTGTGGGTGGCTGGAACCAGGGTGAACCGGCAGCCACCCTATCAGCTCCCCACTCCTCTAAGTTCCCTGTGCTGCAGCTTCTCAGCAGGCTATAAATTGCTGGCAGTTCAGCTGTCCCTCCCCCACTACCATGTGCTGTTCCTGCCCTCTGTCTTGGAGCTGCTCCCGAGCCTCCTGCCGGGGAAGTGAAGGGGGGGGGGGGGGACTAATGTCAAGCCCCATGCCTGCCCCAAGTGTCCCCTGGCCCCCCCTTGCACCTCTCTGAGCCCCAAAGGAGAGCCTCTCTGCCTCTGCCTTGCAGCTCCATGCTACCTCCAGGCATCAACTGCCGCTGCAGGGTCCTAGTGCCCTCCATGCAGACTGATCCTGCCCTTCCCCCTCAGACCCTTTCATTTTCCGGCAGGACCCTCCACCAGTACAGCCTTCCCCCCCGCCCCCCCCAGTCACCGCTCCTGCCCCACACTGGGCAAGGGGCAGCCCCATTCCCCACCCTCAGTGAGGCTACAGTGAGGGGCAGCAGCAGGGGAAGAGAAGCATGCAGCTCCCTCCCGCAGCCCAGCACCTACCACAAGGGAGGCGAGGGAGATTCTTGGACCTGAGAGGGACCCTAGGAGCACATTCAGTGACAGTGGTGGGGGTGAGTGTACTGGGGGGGGGGGGGGGGAGGAGAAATAGGGGGGCCCCTCCCCCAGAGCTCATTGCCGCTGGCAGGGAAAGGGCTGGGGCAAGTCCTCTCTGGCTCCAGCCCCAGGGCAGCCTGCCTGCACCCCAAACTCATCCCCAGCCCTGCCCCACCCCAGAACCCACACCCCCAGCCAGAGCCTTCACCCCCCACACCCCCCCCAACCCTCTGTCCTAGCCATGAGCCTCTCCAACACCCCAAACCCCTCATCCCTAGCCACACTCCTGCACCCCCTCACTCCCCCAAACTCCCTCCCAGAGCCTGCACCCCAATCCCCAGGCCTGCACCCCAGACCACCTCCCTAGGTTGACCAGATAGCAAATGTGAAAAATCGGGAAAGGGGTTGGGGGGTAATAGGCTACTATATAAGGAAAACCCTTAATATTGGGACTGTCCCTAAAAAAAAAAAAAAAAAAAAAAAAAAAAATTGGGACATCTGGTCACCCTACTCCTCCCTCACCCAAACTCCCTCACAGAGCTTTGGGCAGGTGGGGAATGGAGTTTGGGCACCATTAAAATTTCTACAAACCTGCCACCACTGAGCAAGGGGGACACAGGACAGTCCCGAAGGGAGCTTCCTGGTCTCAGCTTGCTGATCTAATTAACAAGGCAGTGTACTTAAAGGGGAAATGTGCATAATCACACACACACACACACAGTCACTGTCTGCCCTCCCTCCTTTCCTGCTGCCTTGTAGAGTGTGAGTTAACCCTTGAGGGCTCAGCCAATTGCTAGATCATCATTTAGCAGTAAGGCATTCCTTGGGAAATATCCCACCCTTTGACTTCACTACCTCAACCAAACTTCACAATCATCATTGCTGTGTACCAGTATTAAATTGCTTGTTTAAAACTTATACTGTGTATAATAATGTACAATATAATCTTTTGTCTGGTGAAAAAAAATTCCCTGGAATCTAACCCCCGCCCCCCATTTACATTAATTCTTATGGGGAAATTGGATTCGCTTAACATCGTTTTGCTTAAAGTCGCATTTTTCAGGAACATAAACTACAATGTTAAGTGAGGAGTTACTGAATATTAACCCATTCTGAAAAAAAGAATGGACATTCTTCAGCTTTGTGTAGCCAATGATTTATAAAAATGTTGTTGACAGACATGTGAAAATGATCTAGTTTCTTGCCTTGTTTTCTCCATGTTGAGCTTGGATGGTGTGCTCCCAGTGGATGAAAAGCCATTGTCACTATCAGAGGAGTCCCCATATCTTCGAAAAAGCCAGTCTCTCAATGGTCTGTGAACAAGTTAGTGTTTTGTCAACAATATCCAGTGTCCTGAAAACAAGAGGCTAGACTTTGGCTTATCCTGAACATACCTGATGAAGGGAATGGCCATGAAAAACTTGTTAGGTGCCAAACCAAGCTTGGACTTTGGGGTCATGTCATTTCTATGGCATGGTAATTTATCAATTGAGAACCATTCAATGTTCTGAAATACAGAAAAAAGTAATTACTTTAGTGAAGTCATCAAGGGACTTAAGCGAATAGACATCATCCACAATGATTTTCATTAAAATCAAAAAAACTACAGCAAGAGTCTAAATTAATGAACCATGACAGAGCTGCTAACCAATACACGTTAGTTAAAATGTTAGGATCACTTTTCTGGCCACAATATTACAGACATTACAATGCAAGTTTGCAGTGTTATCGTAGCTGTGTTGGTCCCAGAATGAGAGAGAGACCTGAAGAAGAGCTCTGTGTAACTCAAAAGCCTGTCTCTTACACCAATGAAGGTGGTCCACTAAAAGATATACCACCATGTCTGTTACAATACATAAAAATTGTAAGATGACAGAATCCCTAAAATGTGGAATGCAGTACAGAATACCTCAAATATTGAAAGTTAATTCATTTTAAATAAGGTCTGCAACAACATACTCTGACTGTGCACTGAATGCCCTAGAGAGAACAATGGTAATTCGAGGATACAAATAACTTTCAAAGCTTGTCTCTGTCTCCCCACCACCTCCCCCAAACCTAACCCATCTTATTTTATCACCAAACAGAAGCAGATCATTATCAGCCACTCAGAGGATGCCCCAGCATACATTATGTTGATGTCAATAGAACTGAAAAACCCTGTTAGAGTATCGATCCCTGCTTATGGTAGAGGACAAAGAAAAGGAAGCAAACAAAAGCAAAGGAGGGGGAGGGGAACGCAGGGCAAATGCCTTTCATACTATATTGTGATGGGTTTTACCTATCACAACTTTATAGTACACAGGGGATAAAACAAAAATTAATATACAAAACCCCAGTTAACCCCTTCCACAAGTCAGTTCAACTGGATGCTCCAGCAGGTTCTGCAATTCACATGATACACGCTGAAGGGCCTCTACCCAGAACACAAAAATGGAAATCAAGGTTTTAACAAGACCAGCGGTTCTTAAACTGTGGGTTGGACCCTTGGGCTTCAGCTTTGCCCCTCCACAACTTGGAGCTCAGGCAGGCTCAGGCTTCAGTTCCCGCACCTGGGTCGTGTAGAAATTTTTGTTGTCAGAAGAGGGTCGTGGTGCAATGAAATCTGAGAACCCCTAACTAGATTAAGTCAAGAGGATGCTTAAACAAGGAGCTAGTAATTTACAACTCTGGGGAACCAACCTAAGGGGGAGAAGAGGAATGTTTAATAATGTGCTGTTGTCCCTATTACACTTCATATTCAAAAGATATAGCTAAAGTTGGTGTTAATTCTAGTCTTAAAACAAAAATTGCTGTTAAAGTTAAAATGTTATCTGCATGACGAGAGAAATTCAAGTTTCAGGAGGCGATGAACGTCGCAGGCAGTGACATGCACTTCTCAGCACATTAGGCACTTTAATTTCTTCTCCATCCCAACAGCTTTCTAGAAGTCCACCAAGTTCAGCTCACGTACACAATGGTTGGCTCCCACTGTGTTCCACAGCCAAGTCTACTCTCTGCTACCCATCATACACTAGATCTGGACTGAACAGACTACTTATAGAAATAAGGCAAGCCCCATTTTCCTCTTCCAAATCGTAGGTTAATGTACAGTATCCTTAAATATTTATATCCTTACAGAAAAATATGTGCAAGACATTAAAAAAAGGTTAACTGCAAAAAATATTTACAGGAAGAGAAAGTGTGATGTGCTTTATTGTTAGAGTCAGCCTACACTCCAGTGCCAATTTATGATGGCGCCAGGTGTCATAATGAGCAGTTGGCCAGCAATCAGTCTTCACATCAGAACTGCAGAAAGCTGACAAAACCTAAAGTGATGACATGCTGCTTTTACTCCATTTGGGGCAGTCATCACCTTTTGTTTAATACTTAGCTTTAAATCAACCTTTGCTGAGGTAGTGGCAACCTGAAAAATCTTTAGAAATAAACATAACTATGTGTACCCGAATTTCTCTTCTGGTTTTGGGGTTGAATTTTGTGTCCTTTGGAACTCCTGGAATGATGTACAAGCGTGCTAGCTGATCATTGATTCGTAGTTCAATGTAGTCATCTTTGCAGATGTAATCTTTGATATCAAAACCAGTTTCTTCAAACACCTGAGAAGCACACAGATCAAATTAGAATTGTTCAAGTCATACCTTCACATAGATTTTTAAAAGGCTAAATCAGAAGAGAACCCTTTATTACTAGTTCTCAGAAAGCAATTGTAATGTTTGCACATATGCAGAGACACTTGATTGCTAATGAAAGAGCATAATCTCTGTACACTCAGCTTTTGTCCATTACAGCTCAAGAGTGTGAAGTGGAAAAGAATTTAGATGTGTGAAAGCACGCTAACAAGCAAATACAGGGAAACAGCATGGCTGCTTGTTGATGATGCTGGACACATGAAAAAGTATTTTGCTTCAGACAAAAGTTAAACATATTGGATCTAGACAGAGAGTTTATATTTTCCTATAACTTTCTGGATGTCTAAAAACTCCTAACTTGGTTTCTACACATAAGTTCTCTCCCATCCTACAGTACTAATAATGCCCTATGAACGCCCCCACACAATATTCATTCTTATGTCAGTTCTTGTATCAAAATTCAGCAGTACCATAAATTACTCTGAGTAATATATATTTACTAACATACAGATTAAGTTACTAAACTCAAACTGGGCGTCCAAGCTGATAACGGGGATACGGAACTCACAATTACTCAGTCTGCTGACATACTATTACAATCTGTTACTCAGAAGGAATTAAAGGGCTAAGCCTGTGACAGGATCACTATAAAACACTAAAAAAGTACATTATGGATCAACATTTTACTGGAGTATTTCATATTTCACCATTGAGGGGCAAAAGATCCTACCCCTTAGATGGACACAAACTAAGATGAGATGTAGATTAATTTAAAAAAAAAATAGATTTCATCCACTTCATAGTATAACAAAACATTTATACTCCTACCAGGTATCATTACTGAGACAAGCAGAACAATAATCTTTGCGAAAAGTAATATTTAGCCTTAAATGCCAAGTAATGTGTGGGGCGAGGGGACTCCCGTTTCTCCTCTTCTCACCAAACACGCCATTTTAGAAACTGAAAAACTAGTATAACTTTTGATCAATGCCCTGGACTGAAAATGTTGCAAATGCCTTACAAAAAAAGCAGCCCTGAGGAATCTTAATGAAGACATGTGTACATCTGTGAACCAACACATACAACAAACTGGTTGGAAGTGAAGTCTGTTCAGCATATGACAAATTTCATTGAGATCTGTGCCCACCTCTATATACAAACTGGATCTTCATGATTAAACAGATAGTTTTCACAGTCTAGCTTGTCCCTATGGAGTCAGCATTGTTCTCCGGATTATTCATTTTGCCAAATACATAAGAAAAATAATTTGTAAAAATCTGTAAATTCAGTCTCTATGTAGTTGTGAGCAGACTGTTGGGAGCACAGATTTTCTGGAAGCAACAACCCTTCTACTGCTTCATATACATTGAGAAATTTTCAGAGATGAATGAAAAGGGAGCAAATTAAAACGCAACTGATGTCTAGCAGTTCCTCCTATGTGGCAAGACCATATTTACAAAAACAAGCCATTAAGGGAAACTGTTTCCTAGTGAGGAGTAAGGTTTGAGGGTCTGACATAAAATCTTTTAAAATAGGGAAGATTATGATATGCCCTAATAACCTTTAATACAGTGGTTCTCAAAGTTTTGTACTGGTGATCCCTTTCACATAGCAAGCCTCTGAGTGTGACCCCCTTAAATATATAAAAAAGTGGTTTTAATGTATAAACACCATTATAAATGATGGAGGCAAAGCGGGGCTTGGAGTAGAGGCTGACAGCTCACGACTCCCCAGGTAATAACCTTGTGATGCCCTGAGGGGTCCCCACGCCCAGTTTGAGAACCCCTGCTTTAATATTTAATACATGAAATGGATGACAGATCTAGGAGATAAACACAAATTTTGTGTTTATTTCACTGCCAAAAGAAAGTCAACTTGTTTTACAGTCTCTGGGGACAAATGCAAGAGTTTAAAAAAAAAAAAAAAAAAAAAAGTGACAGTTCGCCTAATGCTGTTAACTTTGGACTAGTCTCCTATGCAAAAAGGAAAGTGTTGGGTTAGAATAGAAGCTGGGGGAAAAAAAATATACAAGTTTTTGGTAAATGATGTTCTAAACTGATGGTTTGTAAAGGCAATTCTATCCACAACACAGAAATGAAAGCCAAGGTTTTTGTCGGGCCAACCCTATTCTCTCAATGCAGCTCCACGCAAAAGAACAAACAAGAAAATTAAGAGGCAAACTTTCTTAACCCAGAGTTAAGAAATGCATCTTTCATCATTTTCTAAAATAAAAAAATGTAAAAATTAAGAATCTGAAAAATGTAAAGTAAGCTAATTGCTTACTTTTAATAAAATGTGTATACATGTGTATCCTGGTTAGCAAAAAGAACCACCAAATTTAATATAAAGGCTATGCTTACTTGCTTTAATGGTTACCAACTAATTAAAATTAGTCTCTCTTTAGGAACATAATAAAAAGTACAAATGCAAAACAATTAAAATTAATCATTTAATTCAATGTTTCCTACTTTGTTGATTTAAATCACTCCATCATGGGTCAAACGTGGTCTCTTTTTCACATACTTTTTTCTTATTTAGGGGACCAAATGCTACAGCAGTAGATGCCAACAAGAATACATAATTTAATAGCTTTCTGTAGAAAGACACCACCAGATTGCTAGAATTTATTTTTGGTGTGCATGAAAACCCTACTCCCAACATGGGTGAACGGAACGTGTGTTAAACTACTTTGTCCTAAAGGAAACGGATTTAAATGTATGGGTAAGGAATTTTTAAACAATCATCAATGGAACTCACCTCTCTAGCTGCACAGTCATGTGGAGCCTCTTCTTTATTTACTTTCCCTTTTGGAAATCCCCAGCCAGACTTTGCTAAATATCCTTGAACCAGGAGTACCTGCAGAATCCAAGCAATGCAGTAGTGAAATAAATCAAATCTATGAGATTAATGGGTAATTCCCAAAGTGATACTTTTGGTTGGAGGAGGAGACCTTTTGCCTGGCATTAGCATTACAGCTTAACCAGACTTAGCAAGATTACAAACTTTGGTATAGGGTTATATTAAAAGATATATATAAAAATAAAAGTTTGGTGTGAAGACAAGGAAAATGCACAGCTGACTTTGGTACAATGGTAATAAAGATACACCGAACAAACCAGAGATGTACAGAAACTCAATACAAATGTGAAAAGGTAATGTTTATGATCATCAATCTGAAAACATGTTTTTTAAAGCACAAAAAATTGCTGGGATTGTTAAAAAGCTAGTTAACATCCTTTCTGCCCAGCCCTCACCATCTTGTATAAATGTTCAGATTAGTTTTACACTTACATTTTCAAGTGTCTCATCAAGAATAATTGCACCATAGGTTGGTACTCCCATTTTATACTCCTTCCACTCATCCAAAACCCTTTGCACATCTTCACCTTGAGGCAGTAAAAAAGGGCAATGGCTAAAGAGTATAGAAACATGTCAAGGAAACTAACTGCACACATAGACCCACCCAAGACAAAAGTTTATTATTTGGAGCAAGAAATTAAGGTAATATGAATAATCCAATACTGAGTTATATTCTGCAGATTCAGGGAGCAAACACTGATTTACCAACTCCAATACAAGCCATTTATACAATGGTTCGTCATTAAAAGTTAGAGAAGCCTTCCTTTGTTCAAAGGAAAGTACCCCCCAATAGTGGGATTTTTTTATTTATTTTTAAAACATGGAGCCAAGTTCTTACCATGAGAAAAGTTTTAAAACCGCAGAAGTAAAATTAAAGACATTTACCCTATTCTGATAATCAAAATATTTGGTTTACAAAAATAGCTTGTTTTAGCAAAGCATGGGTCCTCAAATGGGAGCTGGAGCAAAGATACTTAAGCATTATAAAAGTTAGAATACTGCATGCTATATTGGTTCCCACAGCTGATAGCCAAACTGTGGCATAAAAACCACACTTAAGAAGTTATGATTAAAGCTAAGATTTTGTCATGGATATTTTTAGTAAAAGTAAGGGACAGGTCATGGGCAATAAAGAAGGGTTTCCGTGAATTTTTCTTTATTGCCCATGACCTGTCCCTGACTTTTACTAAAAATATCCATGATAAAATGGGAAGGGACTGGGCAGCTGCGGGGTGGCTGGGAGCTCTGGGGCCCCCCCGCCACCAGTTGGGGCTCAGAGTTCCAGGGTCCCCCTGCCCTCTCTGCGGCAGCTGGGGAGCTGCCGGGGTAGCCCCACTGCCCATGGCAGCTGAGAGTTTGGGGGCTCGCTGCCTTTGGCAGCAGGGGTACCACACAGCTCCCTGCTGCTGCAGGAGACGGCAGGACCCTGAAGCTTCAAGCTGCCAGGACTGAAGTCACGGAGGTCTTTGTAAGTCGAGGATTCCATGACTTCCACGACCTCAGTGAGGAAACCATACCTTAGTTATGATCTAATCAGATTTAAAATAATGTCGCTTAAGCCATGTGTTCAGGTTTAAGACCCTTCATGAACATGATCAAAACCCACCATAAAAAAAAAAAAGAAAGATGTAAATAATTTGAATTACTACATAAACACATCCTGAAAAAGCCACACTGCAAATGACATAACCCCTCACAATTGCACACCATCCCCAGCCACATGAAAGCCAGAGAATTTATAGAATTAACACCCATGTCAGTTTCTCCATGGAAATCCATGAATTTAGGGAAGGGAATATGCCGCAGAGAAAACATTATATTAAGCCCCTCCTGGCCCTGACCATGCTGAATACAGGACGAAGTCTTGACTGTTAACTCTCAGTTACAGGATGAAGTCATAAAAGGCCTCAAAGCAAGCAATAAGCTGTTGAATTCTCAGAGCTCTTGGGAAGCTGGGGAAAAGATATTGAGTGGCTTGTTTTTTTAAAATGTTGTAATATTATGGCAGCTATGAACATTAAAAGACTTTCTAATGAAGCCAGTTTTATGTCACTCAAACAAACAGAGGGACTGTTGTCCAAGCAGTTACTCATGAAAACAAGATTTCACTACTATACTTCAGTATACAGTTCGTCCACACGCATTGAAAAAAAGAGTAATTGTACCAATAAAAAGGATATCAGCTTTAGCAAAGTCTCTTATCCCACACTGAGGTAATCCTGGTGTGTTCTGCATGTAGAAATCCAAGTAAAACCAATGGGCAAGTTCAATCTGAAAACACACTCTGATTGCATTGTCTCTTTCCTCACTCGGAATGTGCAAAATAAATCGACTGCCAGGAGGGAAAGAAAAAAAGGGAGGGAGAGCTAGATTAACAGAATTTTCAGATAGAAGTTTTCAAAATATGATATCAAACACTCAAAATGCATTACAGCATGGAGTTTCAAACTATAATTTATGGACCCCAGTAGCAGAGATCGTCCTAGTAGTCTGCACAATTAAAGGTTTTGAAATTCACGGAGCGGGGGCTTTTAGTATTGGGAGGGAAAGCAGATAATGAGATGCTCTCTCTTACAAAGTTGCGTTCAGAATGAACAATGGAGAACCCGAGTCACAACAACAAACTAGAAACAAATAAATCCAAAATAAGATACAGGGGTAGGGACATCCCATCCAATCAATTGGTACACATTAAAAAAAAATGAATTTTAAACACTCAATAAAGATGCTTAATAAACTCAGATTAGATATGCCAATACACACTTACCATGGACACTGTCAGGTTAAAGATATACGAAAAATGTTTCCTCACCTGGTATTAACATCATTATGAGTTATTAAAAATACTGTAACAAAATCTAATCTATTTTCCCCACCATTTATCTTCACTTTTAATGCACAGTTTTCTCAGTTTGAAGCTAGCAGTGGACAGGTTAAATAGAACTGGTTGGTTTCCCTGTACATTGTCACCTTCTCATGCACTAACACAATGCTGCATGCAGTACCGGGTTATAAACATCAAGGGAAAGTTTACATTCAGACAGTAAAATTCTGTACTTCTATTCATGGAAAGATTTTTTTTTTTAATCAACACTATTGAATTTTCTTGTTAGATTTCAAAAAAAGTTTGATTTTTTAAACTAAAATTGAGATTAAGCTATTTGACAGGGTTCTTTTAAACCAGAGGTCCCCAAACTGTGGGGCATGGAGGAAGGTTTGAGGGCACGACTAGAGCTTGGACCAGACCCCACTGGGGGTAGAAAGGGAACGTCACCCAACTTCAGTACTGGCCCCAGGAGGCTCCTCTCCCAGCCCCGGAAGGGAGTCTCGGCCCCTTTACCCATCTGCGTTGTCCTCTCCTGGAGCCACAGCCCCACTCCCAGCCGGGGAGGGAAGGCACAAAGCAGGGGGGCATAAAGTAAAAAGTTTGGGGATCACTGCTTTAAACCCAACTTTTGAGATTTGCCAGATAAGCCCCATAGGTGGGCATGGGATGCTGATGCGACAGCTAAGAGTCAGAAAGATAGTTAATATTTTTTAGAAGTTTTAGTTATATTGAATAAGAAATGAATAATCCCATATAAAAAAGTAAATTTTGCCAGGCCTGCTGCATGATGGTTCTCTTCTACTGAAATAGCTGTATGCTTTAACAAACAACAACATTTCCAAGATTTATTTATTATTCTAAACACAGAATGTAGCATTGTTGCAAGTTAGAGAAAAATGTATTTTTCTATTTAATAAGTTTGTTTACTTTGTGAATTTCACTGTTTAATGTTTAACCCTTCCCAAAAGGTTATTTTCCAATGACAGCAGCATAAACATGATCAAATTCAAGAAGTAACACGCAGGAGAGCATCCAGAGACAAATGGAGAAAGGACGAGAGCATGGTCTGCTCTCAGGCCCACCTATAAAAACACCAAGAGGAAAACAGAAATCCCCACCCCCCACCCCTTTTTAAAGGTAATGTAGAACATACCCATGCAATACTACCCAATAAACCAGCAACATTAAGGTAAACTGCAATTTTTTTAAAAGGAGCAGGAATTATCTGCCTACTGCAGTGGAGAAGCCATACAACCTCCCAGCAAACATTGCTGGGTATATGCTTGTAATTTATTACAATTACAACATCAAGTTGGTAAGCCTTTACATAAACCAGACTGACAATTTTGCTTAACAGTGGCGTTATTTTTTAAACCATTTCAACTTCACAGTTTATTGGAACAAAAAGGAGAAGACTTGGGAAAGCAAAGGAAAAAATTATAAAAACCAAAAAGAAACTTTAGGATAACTGCTCTATAGCCATCAATGAAAAAATGGGTTTCAACCATGTTCACCACAGACAGAATACACTGTTGGAGACTACGATTAATATTAATATAATAGCTGTGATATGAGTATGGAAGATTTTATTTTAGAACTTACATTACCATTTGAACAGAGATCAGATTCCTTGAATGATGTAGTCTTTGGTTCTTTGTTCTAGCATTATCTGTCCTCATCTGGATTGAATTTAACTCTAGTGTTATGTTGCATATAGTTATACTCTGATCACATAACCTATGCAATAAATTTCGTATTAAGATAACATACAGTGATTTTAAAAAATGCCTTCTTCAGACTGTACAGGTTTCAAGCACACTGCTAGTGGTAAAAGTATTATAAAATACTGGAGTGCTACAAGTGCACCAATGCTTTGCAAAAAAGTGAATATATTCCCTGTCTCATAGAGCTGATGAAAAGTGCTTAGGTACTATGGTGATGAAACTTAAGACAGAGTTCCCTTAAGAGGCAGGTTTTAATGAAGGATGCTTGGCAGAAAAGGACAGGGAGAGTATTTCTGATGTAGACATCGATGTTCTAGAAGACACAAAGAAAGTGTTGGGGAAAGAAAAAGAATGCATTAGTACCACAAGTGAACTGGGGGGGACTGGAGGACACAAGAAATAGTGAAATTAAGGAAGAAAAGTGTAGCTGGGAATGAGATGCAATAAATCTGAATTTGGTCCAACAGAAAATAAAAAGCTAGAAAAGAATTTAAGTTAGGGCACTTTAGGAATGGCATTTTGGACAAACTGGGTTTGTCCAAAGAGGAATGACAGGCAAGGAGGCTACAATTTTAAAAAAATAAATAAAAAATAAATAAATAAATAAAAAGATGAGATAACTAGGGTTTGAAGAGAGAAGATAATGAGAAAAACAGCAGACTTATGAGTAAGGCTACATATTAGTCACAGGTATTTTTATTGAAAGTCATGGACAGGTCACGGGCAGTAAACAAAAATTCATGGCCCCTGGCCTGTCTATGGGTACGTCTATACTACCCGCCTGATTCGGCGGGTAGTAAATCGATCTTCTGAGATCGATTTATCGCGTCTCATCTAGACGCAATAAATCGATCCCGGAAGTGCTCGCCGTCGACACCGGTACTCCGCGCGAGGAGTAAGTGGAGTCGACGGGGGAGCCTGCCTGCTGCGTGTGGACCTGCGGTAAGTGCTGTTTAGTTCGAACTAGGATACTTCGACTTCAGCTACATTATTCACGTAGCTGAAGCTGCGTATCTTAGTTCGAACCGGGGGGTTAGTGTGGACCAGCCCTTAGACTTGTACTATACCCGACTAAATCTTGGGAGTGCCACAGGTGCTCGTGGGCGGGAGGGGGGGAGAGAGGGGCACGGGTGCTGGGGAGGTTGGGGTTGGTAGGACTGGCAGACTCCCTACCAGGCTTCTCAGAAGCAGCAACATTTCCCTCCCTAAGCTCCTAGCTTCGCGCGCTGCCAGCTCCGTAGCTCTGTGTGGGCAGTGCCTGTGGGCAGAGGCAGCGCACAGAACTAGGAGCGGAGAGGGAGGGTCATGTTGCCACTTCCGGAGAGCCCCCCCAAAGCAAGCACTGCCCAGAGCCCTCACCCCTTCCTGTGCCCAAACCCCCAGCCTGCTCCCACCCCTAAGGTCCTCCTGCTGCTGGGGGGAGGGGGAGAGACGCGGTGGTCCGAGACGCCCCAGCAACAGCCAGTGCGACTAGCTCAGGGGCTGCCTGAGCTGCTCGGGCAGCCCCAGACCCAGCCGCACTGGCCACTCCAGAAGTCATGGAAAGTCACAGAATCTGTGACTTCAGTGACAAACTCGCAGCCTTACTTATGAGACATTAGGGAGAAAAAGCAACAGGAAGTTGTAAACCTGAAAAACAGGAGAGTTATAAATGCTGAAAAAGGACATCGTTTCAAAACTAAACAAATTCAGTTTTGTTAGAACTGAATGCTGGACACCTAAGTGGAGACAGAGAGGCAGCTAGAAATGCAAGACTGGTTGGAGGTAGATTTAGGATAGGTCTACACTGCCCGCATTACAGTGCGGCCACGGCAGCACTGTGATGTGGGCAGTGTAGTCACGCTTTATCACCAGGGGGAGCTCTCACAGCAATATAAAATAACCACCTCAAATGAAGGGTGGTAGTTTTATCGCTGGAATAAAGCATGGTCTATACTGGTGCTTTTCAGCACTAAAACTTGTTGCTGGGGGGAGGGGGGGGTGTTTCACACCCCTGAACAACTAACATTTTAGCACTGAAAGTGACAGTGTAGACACAGCCTTAGGTAACGTATAGAGGTGATAGTATTGCCTCCTGTCGTTTCAATTAATGATCAGGTGGTGTTCGCAATATTTTGTTGAATGTACGCTGAATTAATGTCTGATTTAACAGATGGCTAGCTGATTAATCCAGGACTAGTATAGTGATTAGTATACTGCAAAAGTACTGTAGTTAGTAAACCTGTGTAATCTAAAGAGTGATTTTGTGACTGTATTAGGGGAAACAGATCAAAAGAGGTCAACAAGTTCAAACCATGAGAATGGCATATCTTCCCGAGACGTACAATATAGTTAATAGCCATTTTACTCTTAGATAAAACTACTTACATCATGGACAAACTGAGTAACCAACATAAAAATACTGGCAATTATTAGGACTCAGAAAACTCTAATCAGAGATCTTATGAAAAGAAAGTTTTGATGTGCCGGGCACATTTTAAGAGGATCAGTGAGCAATCAATGTATGTTTATGGACATTGGAAGGGAAAGTTGATGGCAGAACATGAGGAAGAAAAAGATGATCTCGGATGGACAACATGGTATTATGGGTGGCTCAACAGAATTATACGTCCACAAAAAGATTAGCAGAGCATCATACAGACTACTCTAAATAAGGCGGAAACTACTTAAAGGTAAACCACTTGAAAATACAACACAAACAATTCTGCTGATGTGCCTATACAAAGTGATTATCAATTTCCAAGTTCTGCTTATACCCAAGCTACTTAGCTCACAAAAGTTCAACTGCAAAATGTATGATAACTTGTAAAGTCACAAAGAACAAATCTCAATTCTCACCAGGAATTTTGTGTACTCATGAAAAGATTGCTCTTAGACCTGGTCTACACTAGGAGTTTATGTCGAATTAACCCTGCACCCGTCCACACAACTAAGCTATTTATTTCGACATAAAAGGGCTCTTTAAATCGATTTCTGTACTCCTCCCCGACGAGGGGAGTAGCGCTAAATTCGACATGGCCATGTCGAATTAGGGTTACTGTGGACGGAATTCGACGCTAATAACTCCTGGAGCTATCCCACAGTGCACCACTCTGTGGACACTCTGGACAGCAGTCCGAGCTCGGATGCTCTGACCAGCCACACAGGAAAAGACCGGGGAAAATTTGAATTCCTTTTCCTGTCTGGCCAGTTTGAATACCATTTCCTGTTTGGACATCGTGGCGAGCTCAGCAGCACTGGCAACGATGCAGAGCTTTCCAGCAGAGGTTACCATGCAATCCCAGAATAGAAAGAGGGCTCCAGCATGGACTGATCGGGAAGTCTTGGATCTGATCGCTGTGTGGGGAGATGAATCCGTCCTATCCGAGCTCCGATCCAAAAGACGGAATGCAAACATTTATGAAAAAATATCCAAGGCCATGTCGGAGAGAGGATACAGCCGGGATGCAACACAGTGCCGCGTGAAAATCAAGGAGCTGAGACAAGCGTACCAGAAGACCAAAGAGTCAAATGGACACTCCGGATCCCAGCCCCAAACATGCCGTTTCTACGAGGCACTGCATGCAATTCTAGGTGGGGCCGCCACCACTACCCCACCAGTGTCCGTGGACTCCGACGATGGGGTACTATCAACGGCTGCTTCCTCGGAGGTTTTCGCGGACAGGGAAGATGAGGAAGGAGAGGAGGAGGACGAGGCAGTCGACAGCGCTTTCAACACTGATTTCCCCGACAGCCAGGATCTCTTCATCACCCTGACGGAGATCCCCTACCAACCCTCCCAAGGCAGTAACTTGGACCGTGAATCAGGGGAAGGATCAGTAGGTGAGTCTTTTAAACATTTATTTTGAATACAATAGGCATGCTATGTTAGCAATGGGTTTTTAATAATTAGTTTACCCTAGGCGCTTTAGTTTTTAGTCGTTGCCAGTGCAGCTACTGGAAAAGTCTGTTAACATGTCTGGGGATAGAGCAGAAATCCTCCTGGGACATCTCCATGAAGCTCTCCTGGAGGTACAGTGAAAGCCTTTGCATAAGGTTTCTGGGGGAGAGCTGCCTTATTGCGTCCTCCATGGTAGGAAACTTTTCCGCGCCAGGCTAGTAGCAGGTACTCCGGTATCATTGCCTGGCAAAGCATGGCGGCATACGGCCCCGGTGTTTGCTGGCATTCACGCAGCATACGGTCTCTCTCTGTCTCCGTAATCCTCAGAGTGATATCAGTCATGGTGACCTGGTTTGAATTAGGTGAATTTTAGTATGGGGACTGGTTGCCTGTTCCTTTAAAGAAATCTATCCAGCAGTTCCTAGCCACGCAGCGGGGGCGAGGAGGGGGAACGTTTCTGCTTGGTGGTTCCCCGGCAGCTTGCAGGGATCTTTCCCGGGGACAGCCACGCGGTGGGGGCGGGGAGGCAGACCGTTCATGCTGAGCGGTTCGCCGGCAGAATGCAGGGACCGTTCCTGGGGACAGCCACGCCGGGGGGACGGGACAGGGGGAGAGTTAATGCTGGCCAGATCGCCGGCAACAGGAAGAGGCCAACACTAGGAATTGTGCTTGGAACGTGAAAGGAGGGCGCTGCTATAAATCAAGCTTTCAGCAGCCAAAAGTCTACGGCTTACCATGGCCGCCTGCTAGCCGAATTCCGTTGTCCAGCCCCGCTTGTGTGATCTGTACACCAAGACCCCAGGCACTCAATATTAAGATAGAAAATTCGACCTTGTACTGAGTGCACATGTGATAGGTAGTGTGCATGGTCTTGTTCACAGGGAAAGACTATATTCATTGTTCGCGAAAATGTATCTTTGTGAGGAATTCAATCCCTTTTTTCCATCCCACAGCTGCGAGTGTCTCCCGGCCTACCCCGGCATCTCCCTCCCAGAGGCTGGCTCAGATCAGGCGGTGAAAAAAGAGAACACGGGACGAGATGTTCTCAGAACTTATGCTCTCTTCCCAAAATGAGTCAGCACAGCTGACTCGGTGGAGAGAGAACATGTCGCGAGCATCCAGCGAACGGGAGGAGAGGACGGAAGCGCGGGAGGACAGGTGGCGGCAGGAAAACCAGCAGGCTACTCAGACGCTGCTTCAGCTAATGCGGGAGCAAACGGACATGCTCCGGCACCTTGTAGATGTTCTGCAGGACCAGAGGCAGGAGGACAGAGCACCACTGCATTCTATCTGTAACCGCCCTCCCCCGCCACAAAGTCCCATTCCCCCTTCACCCAAAGTCACAAGAAGGAGGGGCAGCAGGGGCCGTGGAAACAATCACTCCACCCCTGCGGACTGCTCAAGTAGCAGAAGGCTCTCATTCCCCAAGATTTGATGCGTCCTTTCCTTCCCTTCAACTGCACCCCACCCTAGCCCCCGTTCCAATTTCATCCCATAACTGTGTAGTCTTTAATAAAAAATATGTTTCTGTTAAGTACTGTTTCCTTCATTTTCTTTTAAAGGACGGTGTGTTTGAAGGGGGGGAAGGGGGTTGGTAATTGGAGAGGATAGGCACCTTTACCAGGGTACAGGCGCGGGGGCAGGTTCACCAGAAGGTTATACACACATTGCAGTCATTAGGTACCCTGGTCAGTCTGGGAGGTAGTTTTCATGTTCTGTGGGGGGGCTATGTGACTTTGCGGCGGGGGAGGGCAGTTACAGATCTTCTGCAGCGGTCCAGAGCCAGGATGACAGAGCCACGCTGCAGGGGATCTGTAACCGCCCTCCCCCGCCACGAAGTCACATAGCCCCCCCACACAGAGTCCCAAAAAGGAGGGGTGGCAGGCTCCGTAGAAACAACCAGTCCACCACTGCGGACTGCTCTAGGAGCAGGAGCCTGTCAGTCCCCGAGTTTAGAGGCGCCCTTTCCATCACTCCACCCGCACCCCACCCTAGCCTGCGTCCCAGTTTCAACCCTTTAACGTGAAATCCTTAATAAAAAAAGAGACAGTTTTCATGAACAATGTTTCCTTTATTTTCTGCTTAAAGGTGTGTTTGAAGGGGGGGGTAGGGGGTTGGTAATTGGAAAGGATAGGCAACATTAACTGGGTAAAGAAACGGGGGCAGGTTCAGCTTCTGTTTAAACAACCGTAATAGTCACTGGTTACCCTGGTCAGTCTGGAACCTAGCTTTCAAAGCTTCCCAGATGCACAGCGCGTCCTGCTGGGCTCTTCTAATCGCCCTGGTGTCTGGCTGCGCATAATCAGCAGCCAGGTGATTTGCCTCAACATCCCACCCCGCCATAAACGTCTCCCCCTTGCTCTCACAGAGATTGTGGAGCACACAGCAAGCTGCAACAACAATGGGGATATTGGTTTCGCTAAGATCAGAGTGAGTCAGTAAGCTTCTCCATCTTCCCTTCAGACGGCCAAAAGCACACTCCACCACCATTCTGCACTTGCTCAGACGGTAGTTGAAGAACTCCTTTTCACTGTCCAGGGCGCCTGTGTACGGCTTCACGAGCCAGGGCATTAGCGGGTAGGCTGGGTCCCCGAGGATCACTATAGGCATCTCCACATTCCCAACAGTTATTTTCTGGTCCGGGAAGTAAATACCTTCCTGCAGCCGTCTAAACAGACCAGAGTTCCTGAAAACGCGAGCGTCATGAACCTTGCCCAGCCATCCCACGTTGATGTTGGTAAAACATCCCTTATGATCCACCAGTGCTTGCAGCATCATTGAAAAGTAGCCCTTTCGGTTAATGTACTGGCTGCCCTGGTGGTCCGGTCCCAGGATAGGGATGTGCGTTTCATCTATAGCCCCACCGCAGTTTGGAAATCCCATCGCAGCAAAGCCATCTATGATCACCTGTACGTTTCCCAGGGTCACTACCTTTGAGAGCAGCAGGTCAACGATAGCATTGGCTACTTGCATCACAGCAACCCCCACGGTAGATTTGCCAACTCCAAATTGATTCGCGACTGTTCGGTAGCTGTCTGGCGTTGCAAGCTTCCAGAGGGCTATGGCCACTCGCTTCTGGACTGTCAGGGCTGCTCACATCCTGGTGTCCTGGCGCTTCAAGGCAGGGGACAGACAGCAAGTCACACAGTTCCAGGAACGTGCTCTTACGCATCCGAAAGTTTCGGAGCCACTGTGATTCATCCCAGACCTGCAGCACTATGCGGTCCCACCAGTCCGTGCTTGTTTCCCGGGCCCAGAATCGCCATTCCACTGCATCAACATGACCCAGTGTCACCATGATGTCCAGGGTGCGGGGTCCCATGCTTTGTGAGAGGTCTGTGCCCCTCTCAGAGTCAATGTCCTCACTGCGCTGCCGTAGCCTCCTCGCACGATTTCTAAGCATCTGCCTCTGAAAAAGGTGGACGATAAGGCACGAGGTGTCGACAATGGCCATAACTGCAGCGATGATCGCAGCGGGCTCCATGCTCGTGGTGCTGTGTCATCCGCGCTGTCAATCACTAGAAAAGGGCGCGAAATGATTGCCTGCCGCCGCTTTCATGGAGGGAGGGCGGGAGTGAGGGTTGAATGACGAGTTACCCAAAACCACCCGCGACACATTTATTGCCCCAGCAGGCATTGGGGGCTCAACCCAGAATTCCAATGGGCAGCGGGACTGCGGGAACTGTGGGATAGCTACCCACAGTGCACCGCTTGCAATGTCAACGCTTGCCCCGTTACTGTGGACTCACAAAGTCGAATTACTGTCCTTAGTGTGGATACACACATTTGAATTTGTAATATCAGTTTCACAGATTCGATTTAAGTAAAATCGAACTACTCTTGTAGTGTAGACATACCCTTAGTGAGGCTGAGCAGCAGCAGTTGAATGTGCAGTTTTAATTTCTCAAAAGAACTTCAATTGGATCTTTCAACTCCCTCATCACAGGGCAGGCCACATAACATACTGCTGTCCCAAACCTACCTCCCCCCACACCTCCAGTGCAGGAGCACTAAAGAACATGAACCCCAACCACTCCAAGCTCCCCACTGACCCAAATGTTAGGTATTTTAGCTTACACTCACACGCAGACCTAGCCTTGCAGCTAAGGTGAAAGGGACAGCACTAACCCTTTTTAGGATGTCACAGTAAGAGTAATTTCTAACGGTCCTTACTAATAACGACACCATATCTTAATTATCAAGATTACTTTACCCCACTTGTACTTTTTATTAACTTGCTATTGACTATCGCAACGATCACCACTGGAATAGCCAAGTAAATTTCGTTTCTCTTTTTCCGCGCAGTTTCACTTTCAGCTTCTCTATCATTAGCACAGTAGTGTAATATTGGGCTCCAAACACAAAGCTAGAGAGCGGTGGGGAACAGGGACCGGCTCAAAACGCCCCGCTGCCGGGGGAGGCGGCGGGGCCCGGCTCAAGCGGAGGGGGGCGGGCAGGGGCCCGGCTCAAGGCGCGGGGCGGCGAGGGGAGCCCGGCTCAGGCGGCCGGGGGGGGGGGGGGCGCGCAGCGGGGAGAACGGGGGCAGGGGCCCGGCTCAGGCGGCGGCGGGGGGCGCAGCGGGGAGAAGGGGCCCGGCTCAGGTGGCGGCGGGGGGAAGCGGGGAGAAGGGGGGCAGGGGCCCGGCTCAGGCGGCGGCGGAGGGGGGGGGGAAGCGGGGAGAAGGGGGGCAGGGGCCCGGCTCAGGCGGCGGCGGAGGGGGGGGCAGCGGGGAGAAGGGGGGCAGGAGCCCGGCTCAGGCGGCGGCGGAGGGGGGAGCAGCGGGGAGAAGGGGGGCAGGGGCCCGGCTCAGGCGGAGGGGGGGGGGGAAGCGGGGAGAAGGGGGGCAGGGGCCCCGCTCAGGCGGCGGCGGAGGGGGGGGGAGCGGGGAGAAGGGGGGCAGGGGCCCCGCTCAGGCGGCGGCGGGGAGAAGGGGGGCAGGGGCCCCGCTCAGGCGGCGGCGGGGAGAAGGGGGGCAGGGGCCCCGCTCAGGCGGCGGCGGAGGGGGGGGGGGGAGCGGGGAGAAGGGGGGCAGGGGCCCGGCTCAGGCGGAGGGGGGGGGAGCAGCGGGGAGAAGGGGGGCAGGGGCCCCGCTCAGGCGGCGGCGGAGGGGGGGGGAGCGGGGAGAAGGGGGGCAGGGGCCCCGCTCAGGCGGAGGGGGGGGGAGCAGCGGGGAGAAGGGGGGCAGGGGCCCCGCTCAGGCGGCGGCGGAGGGGGGGGGGGAGCGGGGAGAAGGGGGGCAGGGGCCCCGCTCAGGCGGCGGCGGAGGGGGGGGGGGGGAGCGGGGAGAAGGGGGGCAGGGGCCCCGCTCAGGCGGCGGGGGTCTCCGTTACCTGCACAGATCGTCCAGGACGCTGCTGGGAATCTCGACCCGTTTGGTCTCCATGGGGAAGCGCGGCTCATCCCGACGCGACAGGGCCCGGAGGAACAGTGACGGGGGGGCGGGGAGGCCTCACACAGCACGGACCAAGCGAGGGGCGGGACCAATCGCTTCCGTCCCACTCCCGCTGGGGTTGGGGGCAGGCCCTGTCGTGGGACAGACACCCTGCTCCACCAACCACCAATGCTCGCCCGTGAGCGACGCGGGACCGTTCAAACGTCACCTCATTGTTAAGCCAATCATCGGGAGAGTTAGTGGGAGGACTTGACCAATCGCCGGTGAGACACGGTAGACAGACAGTGTAGCAGGCGCTGAGCATGCGCACTTTCCCTTTTAAACTCGGCGTAAGCGGGTTTGTGTCTCTTGTTTCCCGCGCGGAGGGGACACGCTGCCTGCCCCGCCCCCGCCGCTCTTCTTCACAGCGCTCAGCACCGCGCAATGGGGAAGCTCGCTGCGCTTGCCCGCCCCGGCCGCAGCGCTCCCCCTCCGCCCGATTCAGGAGCTGCAAGCGGCGGGGCGGGGCGTGACAGCATGCGGGGAGGAGTATTTTAACATGTCCCACCGCCGTTCCGCCTCACACCGCACCCTGGCCCCACTTGACTCCGTCCCACCCATAGGCGCCGGTGGGTGCTCGCGCCGCAGGCCCCGCCCTAACTCCACCCCTGGTCCCACCCTTTCCCCAAATCCCCACCCCCTGCCTCCTCCCTGGGGAAAAATTGGTGGGTGCTGAGTAGGGTGACCAGACAGCAAGTGTGAAAAATCGGGACGGGGTGGGAGGTCATAGGAGCCTATATAAGAAAAAGACCCAAAAATCAGGACTGTCCCTATAAAAATCGGGACATCTGGTCACCCTAGTGCCAAGCACCCACCAGCAGCTCCCCACCAGCCCCCCCACCCACGCCCAACTCACCTTCCAGCCGGTTCCCGTCTCCCGCCGAAAAGCCGCGCTTTTTTTTTTAGCCCAGCTGCCATCTCTCAGCTGTTCGGCGGGACAGCTGCGGAGGAAAGCGCCTCCTCGTACCTCTCCCCAGGGCTCGAGGGGGGAGCTGGTGCTGTGAGTGCCCGGCATGGCTTGTGCCCACGTGCAGAGTGGCGAGGGGTCTTCACTGCAGCACCTCATCCATCAGCCTGCCCTTCGTGGGGCCTCGCCTACTGGCCAGGCACCGCCAGGCCGGGCCCCTTCCGGGGGGGGCACCAGCAACATCCAAAGCCTAGAGGCCTCCTTCAAACCCTCTGCTGCTTCCCCCGGCTGCTCCCACCGTCACCCCCCCTCAGGCCCTGCCCCCCATTGGGACTGAGGCTCCTCCCCATGTTGGTAGCTGCTCCCGGCTGGGCTGCATTTCCAACAGCCCTTGGGCTCCCCGCTTGGGCAGCTCTTATCTCCCTCCTCCAGACAGGAGCCGCCCAGCTCCCCTGCGGAGCTGCCATCCGCTAGGCCCCTCTTGGCTGCGCTACAGCGGCACTGCCCGGAGCCACGCAGCCAGGCCTGTCACATGGCGAGCTGCAGTCTGCCCCTGCCCTGCTGCCCATCTGCCAAATGCTGCTTGTCCCTAGGTCCGCTTGTTCCCTAGGCCGGTGCAGAACCTCCCGCCCACACGATGCCCCCGGGGTGGGCTGACCACTCCCACCATGGCCCTCCAGGGCCACCTGCCTCTTCCCGGGGGGTGGCCGGAGCCCTGTGTCACCGGCACCTTTCCCCGCACACCAGTCGCCACATTGGACCCGCGCTGGGGAGGCCCTGGCAGGGGCAAGGGGGGTGGCCTCTGAGGGTCAGGGGGTGGCCTCTCCCATAAGAGACCCCAGGACTCCCCACAGAGCAGGGGATGCCACAGCTTTTTTTAGCCCAGCCGCCGCCTCTCTGCTGTTCGGCGGGGCGGCCGCAGGGAAAGCGCAGCGGGGCAGCGCCTCGGGAGGGGTATGAGGAGGTGCCTCCCCATATCCCTCCCTCGAGGCACCGCCCCCCCGCCAAACAACTGAGAGGTGGCGGCTGGGCTAAAAAAAGCTGCGGCTTTTCAGCAGGAGGTGGGAACTGGCCAGAAGGTGAGTTGGGCGTGGATGGGGGGGCTGGCGGGGAGCTGCTGGTGGGTGCTCAGCACCCACCAATTTTTCCCCGGGGAGGAGGCGGGGATTTGGGGAAGGGGCGGGGTCAGGGGTGGAGTTAGGGCGGCGCCTATGCCCCCAAAAAAATCAAACTCCCATACAATACTGCACCAAGGCAAGGCACCATCATCGTGCAGTGCCGCAGCGCCGAGCCCCGGAAAGCGAGCGAGAAACAAGGCAGTACAGCTTGCAGGATTTATTCCTCACTGCACCTCTCTCATCAAGTATTCCCTTAAAGGAGAGGTCTGGGTTCCTGCACATGACCCTCTAGCTAAACACAGTGTCATATTAGAATAACCGCAATGGGAACTCTACAGCGCTTTTGTCACAGTTGAGAGCATTATAAATACCAGAACTTGCTTACCTATTGTGCTCCCTTGAAACCTCTCAGTGTTTGCTATATACTGAAACTGAACACCAACAGGCTACCCAACAAAAATCACTTAACTTACGTGGGAGCTCAGCTAAGGTGTTCTCCTCTGGCTTTGGGAGGGAAGTTCTTTCACACATTATTTGTACAAAGTCTTGTTTGTACAGTACCTTTGTGGTGGGTTTGATGTTGGAGCGAGTGCAAGTCTTTGTGATGGCAGCATCTTTGTGATGGTGGTGGTGGGTGGGTTTTGACAGTGTTTACTCCAGTGGTTCTTAAACTTTTGTAGTGGTGACCCCTTTCACACAGCAAGCCTCTGAGTGCAACCCCCCCTTATAAATTAAAAACTTTGTTTATATTTAACATTATTATAAATGCTGGAGATTAAGCGGGGTTTGGGGTGGAGGCAGACAGCTCATGACCCCCTAGGTCAGGCCTGCACAACATGCGGCCCGCATGGGCTCACTGTGCAGCCGGTGGGGGGGTGAGTAGGTGGGCTCATTGTGCAGCCCAAAATCTGGGACTGTGTCTGTTGGTCCTTTTTGCTGCTTGTCTCTGGGCTGGGGGTTGTCCCAATGCTGCAAAGAGGGTGTTCCCAAAGAAAGGTGCTTGCTTCTAACCCCCCGAGGCCGTCAGTATGTCTGCTCTTCTCTAGTCAGCCCACTTGACAAGTTTGATTGTCCTTGGTCTGGTTCCCATCCCCTCTCCAAGGGTTGCAGCTGTCTGGAGGTGCCTGCCTTCCACGCCTTCCTCATTCACACCTCATTCATTCAAGAGGGCAATTGAATACAAAGTGGGAGGAAGATCTTATTCTACTTCTAGCAAAAAGACATTTTTCTTTTACCTTAATTATACTACCTTAGGGGCCCGCTATAACATATTAGCGAGGTTCAATACAAAGTCATATAAAAGTTATACAAAAATGCATAATGCAGAGATTTATCTACAACTGCATTGATTGACTGTTGTGTGCAGTAATATAGTGACCCCTGAGGGGTGAAGAGGGGTGTGATGGTGGGGCCGAGTGGGGAGGTGGCGGGTCCTATTTTACTGCTGTGATCTGGTCACCCTATGTGCGCTGTTTCTTTCCCCCTCTACAGGCGTCCACACCCCAGCGCTGGGGAAGGAGGGGTTGTTTCCACGGGGCAGGCGGCGCTGGGGGGGAGGGGGGTGTTTCCGCGGGGCCGGGGGGGTTCGGCCCTCAGCTGTTTTCTTTGGAGTAATATGGCCCTCGCCGCTTTACGAGTTGTGCAGGCCTGCCCTAGGTCATAACCTCACAACCCCCTGTGGGGTTCCAACCCCCAGTTTGAGAACCCCAGGTTTACTCCTTCCATGACTCCCAGTTGCAGTAATGATAGGGCTACAGGCACCAATGTTGTCATGCATGTTGACAGCCAGTATCCTACCAGGCTAGTATTAACATGTGCTGTGAAAGTGTTTCTCCCTTCAAGATGGCTTGCCATATATTTTCTTTGCTTTTTGCGTCTCTCTCTAATAAGGCTTAGCCATTTTAACAGCCAATTTAATTTGGTTATTTGTCAAATCACATCACATGCCACAGCAAGTCAATCTGTTCCCAGCTGAGTTGCAAACTCCCTGCAAGTAAACTGGGGTCCATTGTTAAACAACACACAGTTTGGGATACTGTGCCTGCCAAAATGCTTCCTTGTTTCATCTAGGATGGTCACTGCAGTAGTGTCTGAGAGTTCGTCTAGTTCCTAGACATCTGAATAGTAGTCTACAATAATGAGGTAGTTTGTGTGGTTTACTTCAGAATGCCTCAGAAGTATTCTTGAGAGAATTTCTGTTTAATGATCTGGGAATGATGAATCGACTGCCTTTACATATGATGCTATTTTATATGCTCAGATTGTCTCAATAGTTCCAGTATTCTTGAGAGGCAGGTTAGGTTTCTCCCTGAAGTCTGACTATCATGACAGAATGAGAGACCTAGCACTTGTAATTCTTTGTCTTATATGGTTTGTCCACAGATTCTTTCCAGCCCCTGCCTTGAATCTGTCACATAACTGGCTTTGTTGATGCTTTCTAGGTCTGTGTTTTCTGTATTTCTACCAGATTGAGGATCTCATTCAGTTCCCGTATTTTCATGCTGCAGGGGCAGGGCTGCTCTGAACTTAGCTATGTACCTCTGTCTTTCTTTAAATTGTAGCATTGCATTTGCCACAGTCAGAAGACAGGATAATGGGCTAGATGGATCTTTGGTCTGACCCAGTATGGCCGTTCTTATGTTCTTATCCCTCTAGCCCATTGTGAGGAATTCTGGCTTGGCTGCTAGGAATCCACTAGTACAAAATAAACCTAACTCTTGTATCTACCTTTGCTCTGCCTCTCTGGAGCACCCATAGAAATGGTTTTTCCAAGGCGAATTCTGATACATCATTTGCTGTCTTTAAATCTAGAATATAAAACCTCTAATAATTCATTTGTTACTTCATTTTCTTTACCATAAATATTTTGAAAATTAAGTTCTGTGTCAGTCTGATGGTGCTGCACATTCAATAAATGTTTAACCCTTGCTTAAATAATCATGAGAATGGAAATATGTATATTAAATGTAGCCTGGAAAACAAAAATGTGTAAATGCCATAAGATCTAAATTCACACAAAACTATTTATTTTACAACTACAGCCACCAGAGGGTGTCCACTACTCTTTTTTACTATTTACATGACACTTCATACAACAAGAGTCATGCTTCAGCTGATTTCAACAACAGCAGGAGGGGCCAGTAATTACAATTCCCTCTCATTTAGGGTAAAAGCTTGTAACTCATAGCCTGCTTCTCAGAATTCCTTTATTAACATTCCCATGAACCCTGGCTCTTCTGTCTGTGACTCTGCTTTGGTTAGGTACCACTCATATAGCTTAGCCTATTCCTAAATGGAGCCCTGCAAGGCTGAAGTCCCTCCCAGTGGAGTCCAGACTTTGACTATACCTTGACTAAGAAATGTTGGCCTTGACAAAAAAATAATAGACTACCCCGGCATATAGCTATGAACCCCACTGGCCGAATGTGTCTCATCCTCCTCTAGTGGCTAGTTCACATAGAAAATACTGGCTTACTGGTTACTCCTTCAGCTCAAGTGGCAGGTCTGTGCTGTGGATTTAAAGATTCCAACCACGCTGATGATGGATGTCTATATAGTTTCACATGATGAAATTTGTTTTTTCAATTGGCTTTTTAAAAGCTTAGATGACAAAAAAAGTGAAAAAAGAGTGCTTAAGTTGCAAAGTCAAACACTCAAAAGTTATGACATGCCAGAATCAAAGTTGCCTGTAAAACTTTAGTGCCCTTCCTCCCCGTGCGTATGCATTAGGATACAGTCTTTAACAATGAAATCACATACATTTTTCCACAGGCTTCCCTACCTCATTTAATGCACAAGATGGAGGAGTCTCAGGAAATCAATCTACTGTCTGTAGATTCCTTGCCTCATCTGTTTCAGAAGATGGAAGATGGTGTAGTGAATGAGGCAGGGAACAGCAACAAGAGATACTTTTTACATAGCATACAACCTAAGAACTAATAGTCACAGGACAAAGATCACAAGGAACCCCTAGAAAAATGAAAAAATGGTTCAAGATGCTTAAGGACATAAAAAGGTTGGTGTCAGCTTGGAAAATGCACTCGATAGGAACACTTGGTAACAAAGATCAACCCTACCAATCCCAATATATGGGGAACAGTGAAGGCAAAAAATAATAGTAAATCCTGCAGGAAGTGTAGCGATACCATACATCCTGTACACTCTAGATGCAGTCTTTGGTTTGCCACACCACACTTCCTTCCTGCTGGCACAGAAAGAAGGCAGCCCAGAAAGAAGGACAGGGCAGTCACAGAGTGCAGCTACACTGAGTTTAGGAAGTCTTGTTGCATTGTTTCTGTACTCTCTTGAGTCAGGCACAGAAGCCCTAGATGTATACTATGCATTCCATACAACTGATGGGGGAAAGACAGGAATGCTTTGCAAAAAATAATTAAAAAATGTTTGAGGATCAGTGTCCCCCCTCCAAAAAAATCTTAGTTATGAGAGATAGACAGGACAAGAATACAGAATGAAGGGGAAACAATAGATGAGTTTGGGGTCACATAATTAAAACTAAAAAGTCAGTCCTCTGAATACAGAATATTAAAAGACTCAGAGACTAGATTATCCTGGGGTGTAAATAAAAAGAGTCCAGGAATGGTTAATAAGGGAGATGGATGAGACATTAGAAAGGTCCATATGTATATGCCAAAGGAGCAGGATAGATAGAAGCAAAAAGCCCAGAGAAGGGCACAGAGCATATGATTGAGAGTACTGTAGCTAAGCCAGCAAGGAAAAAGTTAATAGAAATTGAATTGGCCATGGACAGGAATATGGAAAGCAGGACATAATACCAGAAATGTGGCAACCACTTTGAGTATAGGAAATGTCCAGCATTCTGGCAAATATGTAGAAACTGTAATAAGCCCAACCATTATTCAAAAATGTGCTGAGAAAGCAGGAAAGTGCATGTATTAAGTGCAAAAATGGATTCCTCAAATGAAAAGGAAGAGCTTTTCTTAAGCACAATAAGGAAGAAACGGAAAACTCAAAAATTATCCAGTTAAAATGTGTATTATAACAGGGGTCACTCACCACTTCCTGGCAGCTCTGGGGATTAGGTCCTTCCAGGTCTGACTCCCGCTTCTGTTGCTTGTTTGCATGCCCGGCAGTTTTCCTCTCTATCTGTGACTCAGGGTGCTCTTTACGGTTTGGCTCTCCAGCCAGGTCACTAATATGTTTTTCCCCCTTCTGGGGTATCAAAGTCATACAGGACAAACTATCCCAGGTAGTCTTTAAATCCACTACCCTGACTGTGCCACTTCCCTAGGGGGTGGTACAGGAATCCAGGTCCATCCTCTACTTTAGGTTCCAGCTGAGGGACACGCTAATCACCAGCCAAGGTCTGCAACATCCCACCTATTCCTTTTCAGCTAGGCTTCATCATCAATCCAGGGTTATTTATCCACCTAATTCCCCTCATATGTTGCCTGTCTGGTTAACTGGCCTCTTCTCAACCTCATTAACACTTTCCATGCTAGTATGGGGTGAACACCCCATCACATGAAGAAATGGCATTTGTGTAACACACAGGATAGATACTGGGGCACAAGTAAATGTAATAACAGAACCTGAAATAGAGTGATGTAAGAAGCAGCTGAAAGTGGATGAGTCTAAAGAATCTGTGAAAGACTATATTGGAGGAACAATTCCAGTCTTGGGAAAGTGCATGCTAGCACTTAAATACAAAAGGAAAATGATAAAAACAAGCACTTGCAGTGGTACACAGAGACAAGCAACCATCTACACCCATATGAGGTGCTTGGTCTTATTAACAGGATGTGTGCTATAGAGCAGTGGTTCTCAAGCTTTCCAGACTACTGTACCCCTTTCAGGAGTCTGATTTGTCATGCATACCCTCAAGTTTCACTTCACTTAAAAACTACTTGCTTACACAATCAGATATAAAAATACAAAAGTGTCTCAGCACAATATTACTGAAAAATTGCTTACTTTCTTATTTTGTTTGTAGGAAATTTTAGTTGGTACTGACTTTGCTAGTGTTTTTATGTAGCCTGTTGTAAAACTAGGCAAATATCTAGAGGAGCTGATGTACCCCCTAGAAGACCTCTGTGTACCTCCAGAGGTACACATACCCCTCATTGAAAACCACTGCTAAAAAGAGAGACAGAAAGACAACACAGAACCCAATATGTAAGTATTAATAGCATCATATGAAAATGTATTTGCAAAACAGAGGAGCTTCCCAGTAACATACAAGATATGATCAAAAGAAGCTGCAGAACCTGTGGTACATGCTATCCAAAAAGTTCTACAAGCCTTAAGAAAGAGGCTAGCCAAGCTCCAAAACATAGCAGCAAATGTTATCATTCAGAGAAGAACCAACACTTTGGGCTCACTCCTTAATAACTATACAGAGAAAAAGAAGGGGAACTATAGTTTCCTTCCTAGATTGATTGATTGATTGATTGATTTCTTCCTTCCTTCCGGCCCATTCCCATAGCCCCTCCCTAGAACTATTGTAGATCTAGATATTTAACAACCAGACAGAAACTACAGCATTCTTCTTCTCTAGCTCCTTATCTGGGCTTCCTCCCCTTATGCTCAGCTACCATCTGGGCCTGGCCCAGGCTCCAGGTGCAACCAGGTACTTTAATCAAATTCTCAAACTCCAGTTGACCCTTTTAGTACCAATGTGGGGTATGTACCTCACAGTAACATATTTTAAATATTTTGTCCCCTAGGGTTTACTTTCAATAGCTAGTACATACAATTATAACTGCCTTGTCTAGACTAGGATTTAAACGTTAATCATATTACTAACATATAAAAATACATTTTTCCTAGTGTAGATGTGGCCTGTATGTTCCCATCTCTGACTTTCCTTTTTTCTTTTTATTTGTTTTCTCTGCCTCCTGCCCCCTCTGGCTGATCAAGAGTGCATATGCTGATGATCCTGCCTTTTTAAATCTATTTAGATTTTGTTAGTGTGTACAGTTGTCTGGATTTAATTTAAGGTATGACTTTAAACGGTTTAGTTAAACCAGGGTACTCTTAATTTGGTTTAGCTAAATTGATTACACACAGGCTAAAGGTAAACTGAAGTAAGGACTTCTTACACCAAAATAAAAGTGTCCACACAAGGTTTGCACCAGTTTAACTACACTGGTTTAATTATATCGGTGTAAGTTTGAATATATACAATGCCTCAGAACCTGATTGTGTTGACTTGGTGCAACCCCCATATATGGACACTTATTTCAGTTGAAGAATACATTATAATGATTTAGCTTAAGTGATTATTTATCAACTGACATCTGTCATGCAGGAGGTCAAGGTGGGTAAGGTAATATCTTTTTATTGGACCAACTTCTGTTAGTGAGATAGACACACTTTTGAACTTACACGGAGCTCTTCTTCAGGTCAGCTCAGTGTAAACTCAAAAGCTTGTCTTTCTCACCAACAGAAGTTGGTCCAGTAAAAGCTATTACCTCACCCACCTTGTCTCTCTAATATCCTGGGACCGACACGGCTACAACAGCACTGCATATGTCACATAGCAGGCATCAGATCAGATAGTTTGTGCCATTCTGTGGTCAATGTTGTTCCTATTCTCGGATGTCAAGTGAAGCCAGAACAGGATTTGATCACTAAAGAGAGAAGATAAAGTTGGAGAAAGAGACTGAAGAGAAAAGATATGAAAGAAAGAGGTGGAAATGCAAGGGACTCATGAAAGAAGAAAAAGTTTTGCAGTGTTAGGTATATTTGTCTGAGTCCTTTGCAAGATGCACTTCTCCATAGACTACAAGAATTGTTCACTTAAGGTGAACAGATAGCAAGTGTGAAGAGTTATACAAGGGATCGGCAACCTTTGGCACGCAGCCCACCAGGGTAAGCCCCCTGGTGGGCCGGGCCGGTTTGTTTACCTGCCAGGTCTGCAGGTTCGGCTGATCGTGGCTCCTACTGGCCGCGGTTCACCATTCCAGGCCAATGGGGATTGCGGGAAGTGGCGCGGGCCTAGGGATGTGCTGGCCATGGCTTCTTGCAGGTCCCATTGGCCTGGAACGGCGAACCACGGCCAGTGGGAGCCGCGATCGGCCGAACCTGCGGACCTGCAGGTAAACAAAGTGGCCCGGTCCACGTGCCAAAGGTTGCAGATCCCTGAGTTATACCTTTGAAGGGAGGTTGTGCTATTTACATTTTAAACATTCCCAGGTATGGGTAATAAGAAGCAAAGCCTCCTGAGAAAGCCATCTTGTCATTTGGCCATCATGGCCAGTTAATCTTTTTCCGCATGTGTATGGCTTACAGAGATTCGAGGGAGGTCTGAAATCCTTTTAGTCAGAAGCTATAAAGCTGAGTCACATGAGTAATGATATCAAGGAGCTTCTGGTAAGTGACCAGGGCCAAAACAAAGGGGTTTATTAGTCAACAGGCCAAGAAAGCTTCCAAGATTGCATCATACTTTGTAAATTACATACTGTTGGCAGAGAAACTGTTCTAAACCTGTGGGAGACCTGACTTCCAGGGTAAAGTTACAAACTTCTAGTACTATTCTGATGCAGTCATGCACCTTTCCAGTAAAAGTGCAGTCATATTACCACAAACTTTGTTCTTCCTCACCTCATCCCTTCCCTAGTTTGTTACCCAGACTCATTGCTTCAAATTTATAATTAGATTGTCACCGCTTGGGAGCACAGACTGTGTCTATTTAATCCATGAAATCTGTATACAATTTTGGGTACTGTAAGCCATCAAAAGGAAACAAATATCAAATAAGAATGGATTCCAAGCAAGAATGATGACCTAGGCCTATCTGCACAAAATATCACTAAAATTCCAAAAAAACTCGACACCTTCCCAGGACCCAATAGGACAGGTCTTCTTGACCTTTCAGGTAAGCATCCAATTAGTATCAGTTTACTGCTGTGGTATCACACATACATGGGCACTGTTAGGAGGCCAGAACTGCGTTTGGGAGGGGGATGAGAGCTGGAGAAGGCAATCAACTAGATCGCTGCCGCCATGCAGCGCAGGCCCAAACCCCGCTGGGCGCGCTAGGCTGTGTTTACCGAGGGTTTGACGTCCCGGGAAACTGTGTCCCCCGCCCTTCATCCCACAGCCTGGTCCCTTTACCTATGTTTGATCATCCCCCAGCGCCACCCTCCTCGCTTGCCATAGCAACCGCAAAGGCGCCTGCAGCACCGCCCTGCTGCGGCAGCGGCCGGGGCTGGGCGTGGTGTTTGCAGTGCGGCCCGGGCGGGGGAGGGCAGCTGGGCAGGCTGACGCCCAGCTCACGTATCCCGTGATGCGGCCGCGTGCCACCGCCTCCTCCCCTGCGCGGCCGGGGTTTTCTAGCCAGCAGAGCAGCCACCGCCGCAGCCCCTGCCTCGCAGCGCCAAGGCTGGGCTACCGGAGCCGGGCGTTGCGTGCTCGCCAGCCCGCGGGAGCCGAGCGGTCTCGCCATGACGGCGTCCATGAGGCAGCGCTTTGAGAAGTTCCTCCACGAGAAGAACTGCATGACCAGCCTGCTGGAGAAAATCGAGACCAAGACGGGGGTGAGCCGATCCTACATCGCCATCGGTGAGTGAATGCCCCGCTCCCGCCGCTGCTGGCCCCCGGGACACGCCCGGCCTGCGGGCAGGAGCTGGGCTCAGTGCCCGCGAGCCCGGGCAGCGGCTGTGCCGGGGACACGCTGCCGAGGAGGGGGCTCCCTGCTCTGGGTTATGTAACCGGGCTCGGCGAGGAGGAGGAGGCGTGGGGAAGCCTCCGGCCGGCCAGAGGGGCAATGGAGGCGGAGGACAGAAGGAGGAGGCGGTAGGTCTGGGATTGGGTGTCTGCGGCAGCTGAGAGGAGCGACAGCAGCAATGTGCTATCCGGTTACGCCAGCCCAGCCCCCCCCCCCCCCCACCCCCGTTATTGCCTCCCCTGCCTTCTCCTTGGGGCGATTTCTGCTGCATGGAAGCTGCGGAGCCATATTGTCAATCTCCCTCCCCCCCCCCCCCCAAAAAAAAAATACCGCACAGGGTTTCCCCTAGACAAGGGGATGCCTAGTCGATGGCATCTGTGCCAGCGCGTTTGCATGCAACGGGGAGGAGGGGAAAGAGCGAGTTACTCCCAGGAGGTGGAAATTGGCTAGCCAGCGCGGCTGACGTGTCTGAGCCTGGACACTCTGCTTCCCTCCCCGATCCGGCCTGATGTACCCCTTTAGTGTCACAGGTTAGCAGCTCTCCCCCCCCCCCCCCCCGGCTGGCTTGTCGGGGGCTGGCAATAGGCGACTCGGGCTCCATGCGGCAGCGGGGGAGCGAGTGGCTGACTTGATAGCTTCGTTTCTTTCCCACCGGTCTAGAGCCATTAAGAAAACTCCCCGTCTATATATAACCGGTCGGTTCCCCCTCCCCCCTCTAATACGCTATCTTGCTTTCTTCCTGGGTAGCTATCATTGGCGTGCTGGCCGTGTATCTAGTGATCGGCTATGGAGCATCTCTACTGTGCAACCTGATCGGATTCGCTTATCCTGCCTACATCTCGTAAGTGTCTCAAACGCACCCTCCTGCACAGTGCTGTCCCCAAACAGGCCATCTGAAAGGGGAGGAGGGGAGCACTTCTCTAGAGAGAGAACTATTCCATTGCTGTTTTTCCTCCCTGGGGATAATTTTTTAGGCAATGTTTGTAGCATTTCAAGTTTGTAGTGGTTTTGTACTGTTAATTATTTTCTCCTCTCGCATTCAAATTGTCCGAGCTTGAGATAATCTGGTGGATGAATGTGCTAGTGAAATATGCAGATGGTGAAATTTTCCAAGGGCCTTATGTTCACAGCTTGCGAAAACATTGCCTGTGGCTTTTTAAAAATACAATGTCTCTAGGGATTTTTGACTATGAGAATAGGGTTCCTTGTTACAAGGTGAAATGTTAGTCACTGGGTGCTTATTTCTGTAGGATTGTGTTAAGGCTGGCCCATGGTATAGATTATATCTGTTAAATTAAAACTTGAAAGACATCTGTTTCTTAAATTAAAGACTTACCACTTCGGAACCAGGGTGGGCAGATGTTGTTTTTACAAAACAAGGGAACAATGTTGAGTAAGACTGATGAGTACTGCAAAGTTGAGACTCTGCCCAGAAAGCTAATAAAGAGTTAGAATTTTGGAAACATACATGAGATCAAATATCCGTTGGATAGGGAGGCAGTGCCTGTGACTTTAAAAAAATATTTCCATGGGTTTTGCCCTTTCTATCATGAATGTTAGCCGGTTTATTTTCTGAAACTTTGTATTAATGCAAAGTTACAATAAAACACTAACATACTGCATCATACATTACTTATTCAGGATCAGCATAATATTCAAAGAACTTAGCTAAAGACTCTAGCTTGCTGGCTAAGGGGCTTTCCTCCTTTGAGTATGTTAGAAAGGGTGGCCAAATTTCTAAATACCTATCCTCTTTTTGGTGCTTCTCTTGTGTGCATATTTGTTGTATGAACTTTTCCATGACAAGAACAATCTGTTTTACTATACCTCAATTCCATAGAAGGAAGGGGTCACATTTTTCAAATTTTAGTGGGTATTTTTTAAAGATTTATTTTTTAATTACCATTGCAAAATCAGTCATCTAGCTTAAGCTCTTTATAGTGCCTGTGGCATTGAAGTGCCATACTCCTGAATTTTATCACTCCTTTGAACTTTTTTAGTTTATGCTAGTATGTGTAGTCGGTAATGAGAAAACTCACTTGAATTTACATAGTTAAAGTGGAAACCTGAAAATCTGCCCCCCACCTCCCCGCGATTATTTTCTGCATGTGCTAGATGGTAAGGTATCCTGTTAAGCAATCTTAATGTTTAAAAACCTGTTCTTACTATGTTCCATCTTTTGGTTTTGAAGTGTGATGTCTTAATGAAAGGTTGAATCATGTTGCATTTGCTTCTAGTGATGAGAGAGAGAAATAATTACTATTGTTACAATATTGGATTGATATGGATATTTTAGTTTAGAGTACACTTCGAGATATTCACTAGGGCAGTGATCTAGTGTAAGCATATAACCTAGGCCATGATAAAACAAACAGCATTGTATAAAGGAGCCGAGAATAGATCCATATTTAAGGAGGCCTCCTTGCTCCAAAATGACTTTGCTGTTGAATTTTCATTTTCCACTGCTTGCATCTGAAGAAGTGGGTATTCACCCACGAAAGCTTATGCTTCAATATCTCTGTTAGTCTATAAGGTGCCACAGGACCCTTTGTTGCTTCTACAGATCCAGACTAACACGGCTACCCCCTGATACTTTGCTGTTGAAGAGGCTGGAAGTAACACGTAGGAGCAGCATTTGACAGTAAACGAGAGAGAGGATTAAAAATACTTTTAAAAATTCACAAAACAATATGGGGAAGCAGTCTGAACTTGTTCTGTAGCAAGGGCAGTCAATCTGGTACCTTTCACAAGCACTACATTAACTTTAAAAATGGAAAAAATAAAACCTATTTCCTGTTAGGACAGAATACAGTATACAATATTGTAAAAGGTCTTGGAAATGTATTCAAAAACTTCCATTTAACTAAATCTGTTCATAAAATGGAACTTTTTCTAACTGTACTAACAATTTCAAAATCTGATGTTTGCCTTTCACACAATAGTGCTTGTGTTTTAAATATAGTCAGCAGTATTTGTAAGCACGCAATCCATGGCCCAGCCCCTTTCTAGTTTGCAAGAGAAAATGCAAACTATATTGCAATGTTTGTTCTTCCTCTTGATTATTCTGACATCTTGAAGGTTGGCTCAGTTTCAGGCTGTGACTGGTTTAATGCTACCGTCTTGAAACAACTTATGATCATTATGCTTATAGAAAAGTCTAACTGTATTAAAAATAATTAGATAAGTTCATAGAGGATAGGTCCATCAATGGCTATTAAGCCAAGACGGTCAGGGATGCAACCCCATGCTCTAGGTGTCCCTAAACCTCTGAGGGTACAGCTACACTGCAGTTAGACACCCACAGCTGGCCCTTGCCAGCTGACTTGAGCTTGTGAGGCTCGAGCTAAGGGGCTGTTTGGACTCTGCGAGCTCTGGGGCCCTCCCACCTTGCAGGGTCCTAGATTCCTGGCTCCAGCCCAAACCCAAACACCTACAACTCAATTAAACATCCCTTTAGCCCAGGGGTTCTCAAGCTGGGGGTTGGGACCCCTCAGGGTGTCACGAGCTGTCAGCCTCCACCCCAAACCCTACTTTGCCTCCAGCATTTATAATGGTGTTAAATACATAAAGTGTTTTTTAATTTATAGGGGGGGAGGTCGCATTCAGAGACTTGCTATGTGAAAGGGATCACCAGTAAAAAAAAATTTGAGAACCACTGCTTTAGCCCAAGTCCTGCAAGCCCAAATCGGCTGGCATGGGCCAGCCGCGGGTTTTTAATTGCAGTGTAGACATACTGTGACTGCCAGAAGCTGGGACTGGATGATCCCAGCTCTGTTTAGTTCATTCTCTCTGATGCATTAATCACCAGCTTTTGTTGGAAGAAAGGATACTGAACTAGTTGGACCATTGGTCTGACTCAGTTTGGCCATTCTTCTGTTCTTATGTAACTGTAAAACAGTTTACTAAATGTTCTTATTGAAGGGCATTACTGTTGAAAATTACAGCAGGGAACTCCTCTGGAGAAGCACCCAGCACAATAGGGTCATTGTAACGAGTCACATTTTGTAAAACACATACATGCTTGATATTCATTCTCTAAAATCTGTTGGTGGGAAATAATGCTTATTGATATTTCTTTATTTTTCTCTTGTTGGCCTTAGTTCATAAAAAATATCCACATGGCCGCTGTGATTATGGAACATTTTCTATGGCTAGCTGAGTCACATTGTGTACGTCAACATCAAGTAATTATATAACATGTGGACAGGGTTTGTTTTTATTGGCATTTTTTTTAACAGCACTCATCACTGTAGAATCTAAGTATTTGCATGGATCTTCTGATATGTAAATATTCTGATATGAGTGCATGGAGAATTGACTACATGTTGGCATCCAAAAACTGATGCTGAGCTTCGTTCAGTGAATCAGAAGACCTCTTTTTCACATTCTTGCAGAGACAAAATGGTGGCAAATCAGATATGGTCAGTAGCTTTGGGTTTTACGATTTGTTTCCTTCCTTTTTTTCATTTAGTAAACTTTTTTTCCTACTTTGTTTTCTTCTATGTAAAGTGAACACAACTGTCTATTGAGAGTGGGTGGTGGGGAGTACACAAATTCCCATTTCATGTGGGGTCAGGTGGTCCCTTGGAAGAGGCAGATGCTTTGAAAATATCTTATGGCTAACCTGTCCAGCATCTTGTGTTGTAAGTAAACTCTGTATTGAATAGGTGTGTGTGTGTGTGTGTACAGACAAACCTCATTGATCAGGGCTAAATGCCAAAGCTTAATGTTTTAAAAGTTAACTATCCATGAATGTATATATTGCAATATACTTACCTAGTTCACATTTCCACTTTAGGTTTTATTTCTTTTTATATTTATTTATAAAAAGATGTTCTGGGGAAAATAGTCCATAATATTAGGCTAAATACAGGGGGAAAACCTCATTGTTGTGTGTTACAAACACATTTTAACATGTGTGCCTTTTAAGTTAGATTTTATTGTTTCATGTTGAATGAGTACTTAAAATTCCATACTACAGGGTCCCCACTCATCAAAACTTGCTGTAAGGATAAACTGTTCCTTCTTACTAATTTAACAATGCTATCTGATTGATTTTAGTGCATAACTTATTGGATCTTCTTGAGAGCTATGCACTTATTTGAGTATGCTGAATAGTATAACAATACTAGTGAAATCTGCCTTAAAGGTGTTGGATAGAAAAGTCCTGGACACTTACTGAAGGTAAAACTGAAAGCTGTGGCTCATATTGTTGGTGGGAGAATAAAGTGAGCTAAATTCAGCATATTGTCACAGGGTCTTAATGTGGCTGCTACCAAAGCAGTTAGCTGCATCATTGTTAAAATGGTTCAGAAGGTGAAGGGGGTGGGGGACACATTTTTCCCAATTCATTTTTTTCTAGAACAAAGTGGGTCCAAGTTTCATTTTCATAGTATGTCTAGTAACTTGTCTCATTTGAAGTTACATTTAACAAAGTACTCAAGCACACTGCTGCAAAAACATGCTTACCTTGCTACTCGTTCATGGGATGGGCATGCTGCTCATTTGTATTGCTAACCCATGTGGGCTAGAGATCATATCATGTCCCCGTCTCCCCTAACCCTGTCCACACCAAGCAGACTGTGGGAACACACTTAATTGTTAGCTTCTATCTCTAACTTCTATGATACTAGGATTTTAATATTGGGTTGCTTCCTGTGGCAACCACACTCCTTCCTCTTTTTTTAAACACAAACAGACACGCACAAAGGATTTAGTCAGTGTCAAAATGCGAGTTTGAAAGTAGCTGTGCATTGTCACACAAGTCCCCTTACTAATTTGTATGGTTTTACAATTAACTGTATTTTCCTATTAAGTTTTCTCTTGTTTGTGAGAGTCTTTCACGCAACAAGGGAAATGAGCTATAGAGTGAAAATGAATATAAAGTGTTATCAAATGCACAAAGTAAACCGGGGGGAAATCTATTTTTTTCTAGTTAATCTAAAATCACTATAATGGAAAAGGAAGTGTTCTTTGTAATAATAGCAGGTAACAATTTTTAAGAAGTCTGATGTTTATTTTATTTTAAGTTGGTGATGTTCCTATGTGTGTTTTGTGTAAGCTACATTGCCATCAGTGGCCGATTCTCTTTTTTGCTACCTGAGGAAGATTCCTTTTTTAATGTCTAAACTTATTCCTCTTATGTGATTATGGTCAAGGACCCAATCCTGCTGTCCTTTGCCACAGAATTTAGAAGCAAACTTTTTATTTCCAGCCAACTTTACTTCTGAAAAAGGGAATATCCAGACTACTAAAGGAGGGAAGAGGTGAATATTAGAAAACATTTTTGTTGGCAGTGCTTAAATAATGCTATCAATATTTTCTCTGCTCTCCTATGCATTCCAGAGCATTAGTCTGTTAAATGTAGCCCCACTTGTAACCGGTGGTGATGAACTATCTAACAAATAATTATATATAAAAAATTGCTGTGCGTGTGTAAAATATGCATACACTTAAAAAAAAGGAACAGGAAACATCTTCGGTGATGACTAAGTGATAAGGATCATCTGAAACTTTCTTTTAATGTGCTTACTTTTTTTTTTTTTTTTGTAATTACTAAGAATAAGGTCACTTGAAGCAGTAAAACTGCCCAACTCCTAGTGCTAATGTTAAAAAGCAGAAAATCAGTAGAGTATAATTAAATTCTGCTGCTTTGGCTTAATTTATGCTATTAATATTTTGATTAAGCTACATTTTTGCTATATAGGAAGAAAACTAACAGAAATACCCATGTAATGAGAGGCAGCATAGTCTAGTGGATTGAGTTTAGGGATTGGGAACCAGAAACTTGAGTTCTAATTCCAGCATTGTCACTGGAGCCTTGAGCAAATCACTTTAGACTTTTTGTCTCCATTTTCTCCATCTCTAAATGGGGATGATACTTTTCCTATACCCAATGGTATTGTGGCAACCGTTCAGCATTTTGAAAATGTAAATCATTTATATAAGTGCTAAGAATTAGAGCAACAAGTTTCTTCAACCTCTCTTTTTCTCCCTATTTCCAAATCTGATGGGGAACATTATTTACTTTTTTCCATATCTTTTTGCTCATAAATCTTCAAATGAAAAATTGCCCATTGTGTCTCCATTGCTGATTGTGTCTCCATTGCTGATTATGAGGAGGATATGAGAAAATGTGCTTGAGGAATTTGATTCTGAATTTAAATGCGAGAGGAAAGCTGCCAAATCTTGTTTTCAGAAATGTTTTCACTTCTACCATTTTCTCCAACCTACACTCTGGGTTTTCAATGAGGGTTAAACGTTGAACAGTATATATCAACTTGATGCATGCTCTTCAGAGTCGGGTCCTCTCAACCTATTTACCATTTGAATTTCTGAATCTTATGTCTTACAGTGATTTGTTCAAACAAAAAATCGTCTCTGGTGGTTAGATCAGTCACAAGTTTTCTTTGCAGTAATGGTAGGAAAATTAGAATTGCTCTTTATTTTCATATTTCAAGTGGCTCCTCATCATTTCACAGGGAAACTGAAGAGAGACTCTCCCTATCAGCTTATAACTGACACAGATATATTATCTGTCAGTTATATTTTTTATATATTGCTGATCAGTTTGGGACATATGTCAAATCTGGTGTATATAAAAATGTGTAGTGCTTTTTTATAACAAGTGGGCCAGATACTCCGCTAGTATAAACTGGTGTGTAGCTCCACGGATGCTGGTGGAGTTACCCTGATTTACATGAGCCAAAGTTTTGGCTCAGTATATTCCTAAAGTGTCTTTGATCCTTACTGATCTCAAAGTGCTTCACAAACCACATATGCAGTATTGCCAACCCCAAACATTCAAAAATTATGAGTTAGGCACCAAAAATCAGGAGACTTAAAAACAAAACAACAAAAAAAAAAAACGGGGGGTTACTTTTAGTTCTGGTTTTTGAGATTTTAGGGTACAATTTAGTCACATCTTTAGGCTTTTCTCCCTAGCTGTGAGAGCTAAAACCTTACTTTATCTATGTGTGTCCAGCAGTTGTGGCTTCAAGTACAATATTGAATATCGTGAGACTCTCAAAAATACGAACGTTGGCAATGCTGCACCAGCCCAATGGAAATGCAGCCTTCCTCTGGGTTGAGCGTACCAATGAGAATGTGCTAGTATCAGGAGGGAAAATTTTGGCCAAAGACCACAGGGCAGTCTCCTACTCTTAAGAAAATAAGAGTGTCAGTGAATCTTTGTTGTCACTGTCCAAAGCTGCAGCTAAAAACTTATTTTAAAAAAAAATAATCTTTTTTCCATGAAAGACTACTACGTAGTTGGGTACCTTGCAGTTTACTATCTAACTTCAGACAGATGAAAGGCTGAGTAGGCCATGCAGGGATTTTAATCCAGGAGTTTATTAGGTCAGGATTTACCCCACCCCTTCCCCAAAGCCTCGCCCTGCTCACTCCACCCCACCCCCCCATCACTTGCTCTCCCTCACTTTCACTGGGCTAGGGTAGGGGGTTGAGGTTCGGGAGGGGGTGCAGGCTTTGGGCTGGGGCCAAGGGGTTCGCAGTGTGGGAGGGGGCTCTGGGCTGAGCTTTGGGCAAGGGGTTGGGGTGTAGGAGGCAGGTGAGGGATGCAAGCTCTGGGAGGGAGTTTTAGTTCAGGACGGGGCTATGGGCTGGGGCAGAGTGTTGGGGTATAGGAGGGGGGTACAGGGTGTTGGCTCTGGGAGCGGGGTCAGGGCTGGGGCATGGAGTTGGGCAGGAGGGGCTATGGGGTGCTGGCTCTGGGAGGGGGCTCAGGGTTGGAGGTCCGGCCTCCTGCACTGCCTCTCTCTGCAAGCACCACCCCCGCAGCTCCCATTGGCCACAGCTCCCCATTCCTGGCCAATAGGAGCTGCGGGGGCAGTTTGCAGACAGGAGCAGTACGCGGAGGGAGACCCCTGCCCCTGGGGCCATGCTGGAGCGGCGTGGGGCCGGGGTAGGCAGGGAGCAAGCCTTAGCAGCAGCCCTGCTGCACCACCAGAGATTGCAATCGATTGGGAGATCCTCTAGGATTGACCGGTTGGTGACCACTGAACTAGTCCAGTATCCTGTCTTCCGATAGTGGCTCATTCCAGATGCTTCAGAGGGAATCAACAGAACAATGCCATTTATCAAGTGATCCATCCCCTGTTGTCCTATCCCATCCTTTGGCAGTCAGAGGTTTAGGGACACCCAGAGCATGGGGTTATGTCCCTGACCATCTTAGGTAATAGCCATTGATGGACCTATCCTCTGTGAATTTATCTAATTCTTTTTTGAACCCAGTTAGACTTTTGGCCTATTGGAAGGATGAAACACTTGATTTTTTTGGCCTCATAGCAAAATATCTGTTCTCACTGCATTCCTGATTCAACATACCTACTAACATTTTGAGGCAAAACAAATCACTTTTAATTTAAATAAACTGAATTGGGCCTTGCCAAAATAGGGATCTGCTCTGATTCTAGTGATCAGTGTAGACAAGTAACAGCTCTTTGCATTAATGTAGCTTATGCTGGGGTTCGTTTCAAGGAAGGGTAGACTCTGCCCGCCAATGCTAAAGGTTGCACCAGGACAGTTAAGTCACAAGGCCTTTGTCTGCTGATGGGGCAGGAGCCCACAGTGTAGTGGAAGGAAGAGTTGCTGCCATGTACGCCTGCATTACTGGAACCCACAGCTGCACAGGGAGAGAAGCTGGAATCCCCCGCACCATTGTCAAGCCTCCCAGTTAGTTAATATCTGCCTCTCCAAATACACAGATTCTTCTGCCCCCTTTCTCCATGAATTAATGTGCTGCTCCCCCCCCCCACTGACAGGGAGTGTGTATTGCACGTGTGAAGGGGGGGATGTTGCAGACTAATTACTTGGGGTTAGAGAGTGTGTGCGAGTGTATGTTGGCAGAAAGTAGCTTTGGATAGTATCTGGATGCAATTAGTGTTTTTTGGTAGGGATGGTAGCCAGGAATAAAGATGTGAGGTAAGAGTCAGTATTTGATGGCTGAAAGAGGTGAGAAAAGAATCAAAAGAGTGAAGCATATATAAACATGGGCACCTTCTGCATAAAATGTGATACCCTAGTATGAATTTAGACAACTTTGCCAAGGGCAGGATGTGATAATGAGGAAGACAAAGAAGAAACTATACTTGAGAGACTGTTAGTGGTAGAGTCCATTGTCAATTGCAAAAAGTATGGCTAAAAATGCAAGTGCCTAAGATTCCAACAATGTGATACATGTGGTTGAGAAAGGTCTGGTTGGTAGTACGAAATGCTAAGTTCAAGGGGAGAGAGAGACTGTGGAAGGAGGGCTGCACATTAGAGGGGTGTTTCAATATTGTGTAGATGACAAGGTACTGGAAACAATCAAGGAAGACTCTAAACACAAGTATAGTGGATGGGTAGGAGTTGTGTGTGTGGTTTCAGAGCGGGTAGGGAAAGAATCATCCTTCAGGTTTTTCTTTTTTAACAAAAAAGGAAGATCTGCAAAATTCATGTTTTCAAAACAAATATATCAATAACTACAAACACAGAATACTCTATTAATAGAGTGTGGTGGAATGCAAGTTCATTATTGCATTAGGAGTCTGTACCATGTATTAAAGGGTTCCCACTAAGTAGCAAACTTAAGTATGCAGGAGTCTACAGATGCCAGCTATTGTTTTCTATCCCTATGCCTTTTAAAGCCTTTCTGTCTATGGCTATGTCTACACTTAAACCGCAGCAGCTATGCTGCTGTAGCACTTCAGTGTAGACCAGGCCTGCACGACTCGTAAAGCGGCAAGGGCCATATTACTCCAAAGAAAACAGCTGAGGGCCAAAACCCCCCAGTCCCGTAGAAACACCCCCTCCCCCCAGTGCCGCCCGCCCTGTGGAAACAACTCCTCCTTCCCCAGCACTGGGGTGTAGAAGCCTGTAGAGGGGGGAAAGAAACAGCGCGCATAGGGTGACCAGATCACAGCAGTAAAATAGGACCCACCCCCTCCCCACTCGGCCTCACCATCACACCCCTCTTCACCCCCCCCCCCCAGGGGTCACTATATTACTGCACACAACAGTCAATCAGTGCAGTTGTAGATAAATCTCTGCATTATGCATTTTAGTATAACTTTTATATGACTTTGTATTGAACCTTGGTAATATGTTATAGCGGGCCCCTAAGGTAGTATAATTAAGGTAAAAGAAAAATGTCTTTTTGCTAGAAGTAGAATAAGATCTTCCCCCCACTTTGTATTCAATTGCCCTGTTGAATGAATGAGATGTGAATGAGGAAGGTGTGGAAGGCAGGCACCTCCAGACAGCTGCAACCCTTGGAGAGGGGATGGGAACCAGACCAAGGACAATCAAACTTGTCAAGTGGGCTGACTAGAGAAGAGCAGACATACTGACGGCCTCGGGGGTTAGAAGCAAGCACCTTCCTTTGGGAACACCCTCTTTGCAGCATTGGGACAACCCCCAGCCCAGAGACAAGCAGCAAAAAGGACCAACGGACACAGTTGCAGATTTTGGGCTGCACAGTGAGCCCACCTACTCACCCCCCTCCCCCCGCAGGCCACACAGTGAGCCCACACGGGCCGCATGCAGCCCCTGGGCCACATGTTGTGCAGGCCTGGTGTAGACACTTACTACAGCGATAGGATGGGTTCTCCCATTGCTGTAGTTAATCCACCTCCCCAAGAAGCTGTAGTTAAGTTGAGAGAAGAATTCTTCTATTAACCTAGCGCTGTCTACATTGGGGATTAAATTGGTTAAACTATTTTGTTCAGGGGTATAGATTTTTCACACCACTGAGATGTAGCTGGGTCAACTTAATTTTTTAGTGTAGACCTGGCCTAAGATTGTGTGTATTTGTACATTTTAACTAATATGCTTTGTGGGGGAGGGTGTTGCTTCTCTTCCTGGTTGTAAAGATACTCAGTAAAAAGTTTCACTTGAGAAGGAAAGTGGGAACAGATATGAATGCTTCCATTTCTCTCCCCTCCAAATTAAAGTAGTATTGTTCCAGGTTCTGCCCCACCCCTTAGTTAGCTAATGGTGCTGCTAGGAAAGTGTTTACCTTACCTACAGGTGGAAAAGCCTGTTTTTGGCACTACTTCAAATGTGATAGCAATAGTCTCTGTGTTCTTTTATTGACAGGTTTTCTCTGCCTGACTTCATTTTCCTTGCTCTTTATATATTGATACAAAATAGCTTTTCTTTTAAAACTGATAGTATGTATACCACTTTATTGTGTTCTCTTCTGCACTAATCAGACTGACATAAAATATTGAAAACAAAAACCCTGTAGCATTCATCTTAGAAAAGAGATCAATGGAGAAAGTGGTTTCTAGTTTCTTAATTCTGCACATCTGTAATGCTTTATTTACATGAGTGATCTGGTGTGCACTATAAATTCCAAGGTTTTCCCATTTCCCATGACACTTACAGTAACAGCTTTTGGCATCTCTCAATTGCTGGACTCCATCCTTTAATAATAAGCAAAAGAATTTAAAAGGGTAAATAATGCATAATATGCATAAAGGGAAGTATATGTGGATTGCTAACCCTAATTATAGTAATAATCAGTAGCATCACAGCTTCAGAAAGCATCACAGCTCTGGGTTTTAGTCTTTCCCTGCCAAATAGCTGAATCTTGTCAAAAGGAATCTGGCTTAGTTAATTCACTTAAAATCAGAAGATGCTTACAGTAACTCTTTTTAATTAGCTGGTTGCAGAAAAGGTGAGAACTATTGGTTTAGAATTCTGTTTGACTAATTCCATGATACAGACAATCCAATAGAGCTGACATTCTCAGGCTCAAAGAGAGATTAGCTTCCATTTGTAGCATTTCTTCTATTGGATGTTCATGGATTTTAAAATGTAGTTGTGGGATGATTCAATCTGCCGGAAACTGCCTCTTGTATCAGAAAATGCTGTTGAGGAGCAACACATTTCTGTAGGCACCATTGTCACCTCCTATGTGTCATCATCACAGGAGTTTTTAAGTAAATCCCCTACAGTTATACTATATAGACATGAGATATAAAACTTTTTTTGAACAGTTCAATCTCCAGACAATGATTTGCACTGTTATTTGGTCACACATCAGTATTATAAAAGCTTTTGGGTTGGGCTGGGACTGGGACTGGCAGCCAGTCAATTTTTTAGGTTTTAATTAAATATAAAGCTATACCATGTGATTTTAGGTATTTCCTTCCTTTTTCAGTTCTAAGAACATCGTAGTTTAGTAGGTCTCAATGCTAGAGCTACCATAAATTACATGTTACCTGTTCTTTCAGTATACAAATAACGTTGCAACAAAGATCTCTTTGTAAAATAACCTACCTTTAAAATTTGCATACTAAAATTGCTTTAGTGCTAGTGTCTGTCTGACTTCATCTGTAATTTATATTCCTGTCACTTGTTAAGGCAGATGGCATGCTGAGTATTACACTGTTAGATTCATGATTTAAGATAAAAATGAAATGTTCTTGGTTCTTTTGTACTGTGCATGACAAGGTCTCTCTCAAGTTAGTTGGAGACCACTGTCCTGTTGCAATGTGATATGCTATTGCAGTATAAATATGTTCAGAAATAAATCTTGAAGAGAAAGTGGAGATTGTACTGAAACAACTTATTTCTATAAAAATAATCGAAGTACCCAAACTACTCTACCTGCAATAAAGTTATTAGTTCTTGGTTCATCACTATTACAATCTGATTATGTGGGCATTAGCCACTTGTGAACATCTCATTTGTTCCATGTGCCTTTTCATACTTGACATTATTCATTCTTCAGTACACATCTTTCATTTTAGTAGCATATTGTTTGGGTTGAATCTACAAAGCAAGTCTAGACTGCTGTTGATAACCAGATACACATTTCATTTCACTTGTTATGGATGGATGCAAAACAAATCTACGCTCACACAAACTGCACAGAAATATTAGCATTAGCACATTATTTCTGAAACGTCATCGTTAATAATCCTCTATAGAGTCACATTAACTAAAGTTTGGTTGTTTTTAAACAGGAAAATTGCACATGACTGAAGGACTAGAAATGTATTGAAGGTTCCATAAGCAACTTAATTCTGATCCTCTCTCTCTGCCCAGGGGTTCACTGTAGGTCAGAGCCACATTAAGGCAAATTATATACAGTATAATAATTTTGTGGTGTAAACATTTTCACCTTTTCCAAACAAAGGACTTGTTTTTTGACACTTCATTCAGAAACTCCGAGCCACCTCTAGTGTCCATATAATACATATAAATATACTTTCTGGATGAAACCAGAAAGCAATGTGTGTTTGTTTTTTTAGTCCCTCCCCCTTTCAGGTAAAATGGAAAAAAATGTTTTGACACTGGAGCTCAGCCTGAGTTCCAGTCTGTGGGGCTGTACGTGATAGATATGTGTTCTGTAGATTTTGTTTCTAGTATATAAGCTTGTGGCCAATACTGGAAGTGTGGATGAAGCATCTTAGTTTGGTATGGTAATTTGATATAAGGGGACTGTGGCTGGATAGGTAGAAGTCTAAATAATCCTCAATTCCAATATCTAGTGCTGTTATATCCTATTACCTGATCACCAACAATCAACTTGAAAGACTGTTTCTCCACCGTTTCTTCATGTGTGAGAATGTGGGGGGATGGGGAGAGGGAAGAGGGAGTTGTTTAATAGGAACTAACATGGTAAACAACACACTAGTGTGGTGGTTGTGAGAGAGCTATTATCAAGGTGTATATGATGAACTGGGATGGAGTGTTTTTTAATTAATATTGTATGACTGTTTCCATGTTCAGTTTTGTATTGCTGCCTGACTAAATGCATACTTAAATCAAAAGAGGCTGTTTAGGGGTTGTTTAACAACCCCCTTCCTGCCCCATATTGAGCAGGAAAGGTAGGACAGTCTCAGGTACGCAAGTTCAAAGGAGTTAAGATAACCACTGGGTCATCAAATGGGAGAAGAAACTACTTGGCTGGCTACATCTAGGTGAGAATAGCTTACTTTTCCAAATGCTAAAGCCTGAGATAAAAAGGTGAGCTTTTGAATCAAGACCCTAGAAAAGGGAGGGGGTTGCATGAGCTGAGAGGCTGGCTGGCCTGGATGTCCAGAGAAAGCAAACTATTACAGTACAGGCTGTTTCTCCCTGCCACAGATGGAATTAGCTGGGCTGAGGGAATTTACCACAGTGTAACTAAGACCATACAAGTAGGCCTCTCTTTATTTTACCCCTTGCCTGAATAAATTGTTTTGAAGAAGCTATTTGTCACTGCAAATGTGCTCCCACAGGCTCCTGGAGACACAGGGCTTGCGGGTGCCAAACACCGTTGGACCTGCTGAAGGAATCATGGTTGATACATAAAGGGCTATAACCCAGGTCCTGGTCTGAGTGGGAAAGCTAAGGAATTCTCCCCAGGAGCAGTAAAGGTCCAAGGCCTGTCACCTGTGGGGGATATACTTGGTGGGACCTCGAAGGGACAGTGGTTGCAGCTAGCCTAGTAACCAAGACAGTGGGTCTTACACTTCACTCTAGAACTGGTAGGATTCATGTTGACTTTAATTGTAGTGAAATTGCATTCGGTGGCCGAGAGAGCCACAGAGAAAGTCCTTCAAATTTAATTCTTGGCGTTGTGAACTCCGTTGTGTCTGAATATAGCTGTTTTGGTGGGTCACGAATAGAAAAAAACTTGACATATTTAGGGTCCAGGGTACTGAAGTTGAAGACTTTGAACTGATTCAGAGCTTGTGTAACATAAAGAGCAAATAAGTGATGTACTCTTGTCACCCTGTGTTACTTATTCCAATGGCTGGCACTTCATTATGGCCTTTGCTTTCATCCCTAGGTGTCTCCCATGATGTTTGATTTAATTTTAAACAAGCTAATTTTTTTTAAAATACATAGTGTAACAACTGCCAGACTTATCAATGGCTAAGATTTTTGTCTTCAGGTTTTTGAATAACTATATTGTGCTTGTTGATTTTGAATGTAAAGCATTTTCTGTAGCTTTCTCATAAAATAGTGGAGAGTAATTAATTAAAAAGGGTGGAAAATCATGTGTCAATAATGGGTCTACACTGGCATTTGTCTTGGCAGATGGAGAGAGGAAGAGTTTGCCTATGGGGTAGGGCACATCTCCAAATATTTGCCCCTCTGAGCCTTCCCAACCTGCAGCTGTAAATTTGAAATCAGTAGAGATGATGCACTTTACCCATTCCCTCGCACCAATAAATTAATATGGAATAGTTTTGTATGCACATTGCAGACATATGTAAGTTGTACTTACTCTGAGCTGATGTATTGCATGATACCTTAGCTGGGGTGACAGATGCCTTTAAAATGATGGCAGACGACATCTTTTTTTCCCTCCCCAGTGGACTTCTAACATAGCATTTAGATAAGATGACTTCATAGCAGGGGTTACCTTCCGATTCTTGCAGCATACACAACTCCATCTGTGAATTTAATGTTTCACATCCGTTGATTACTAGACAGTACTAAGGATATGTCTACCCTGCACAGTTAACCTAGGTGACTGGCATCTGGTTCTGGACATCCAGGTTGACCCAGGGGGATGTTGGGTGCATCCCCACAGAAAAACCTCTACCTGCATTATTATGTGCTTACTGTATCTGCGGGCATATCCCATGGTTCCTGGTGCTGAGAAATATCAAGTCTCTCTCTCTCTCTCTCTCTCTCTCTCTCTCTCTCTCTCTCTCTCTCTCTCTCTCTCTCTCTCTCTCTCTCTCTCTCTCTTCCCCCCCCCCCCCCCCCCCCTTCAGTTTTCAATTGAGGGAAAAGTTGCCTGGAAAGGGAGGAATTGTGGGAAGGACATTGGAGGACTATCAGCACTACAGTGACTTTTGCTTGCATCCTCCCTGCAAAGTGAGTGGGTTCTAGCTCAAGTTAAAGCAAAGCCTAGGCTCTAACCCAGACCCTCAGTGCAAAGTAAGCTAGTCTTGGGCTTAAATCACTTCCAGGCCTATGTCAGAAGTTATTTGCTTGCCCTCTGTATGGACAGTAAGCGGGGGTGGGTTAAGCTTAAAACTTGGGTAAGAGCCCAGGTTAACTGCACAATGTAGATACACAATTATCTGTTTGGTGTAACAAACACCTCCTTTTTATTGTACATAACCATAAAAGATTGTCTTGTTTTATAAATCCGAATATCCCTCATCATTCATAATTGTGGAGTTTATCTGTATGCTTCTAAGAAATACAAAGAGGTAGGTAAATATCATCCCCATTTTATATTCATAACTTACAATGTACAGCACAGGCTCCAATGGGAACATGAGTTCTTAGGAATGGGTGCTTGCTTTCAGTTTTGCTTGGCAAGGGTGAAGTGCTGGCAGATACTCTCTACCATCAGCACAACTTTCAAATGATGCAGGGATTCTTACATTTGTAGTGCGGTTTTGGGGAGACCGAGTTTCTCAGTACTCCCATCTTCAAGCATTCAAGTTGAGGCTAGCTTAAAAAACATGGTTTTAAAAAAATCAACTTTGGATAGGTTTTATTTTCCATATAGTTTTTGAGCCTATAAGGTTCATGTTTTCATGCTCTTCTTTGAAACCAGCAGGGCTAGAAATTTACCTCCCCCACTCCCAGCCCCCACCACCTAAAAATAAAAGCCCAAATTTATCATATAATTGCATGATTCCAAGATCTGGGGCTTTAAGAAATACCCCAGATATATCAAGACTCATGATAAAATCACAAGTGTTGGCAACATTGTGCTGACTGGTACCCAAGAAGCAACTGACTGCTTTACTGAGAGAGCTCCTTGGAGCAAGGACTGCCTCATCTTGATTGTTTGTGAAGCACCTAACCCATCATGGGCACTACCAAAAACAAATGTTTAACCATAGGCCACAAAGGCAGGGTGGGGGGGAAGCTTCCTAGGCCATGGCCTGAACACACTTTCAGGCCCTCGAGCTTGGGCCGAGTCAGGGAGTGGTCAAGGTGTTGTGTAGGGAGGGCCCCGCTTGCATGCTGTGCTGAAAGACAACTGGACAGAGCAGTGAGCTGGGCCAGCCCTGGGGGACAGGAGCACTGTGGGGTGTGAGGCAGACTCGTTCTTCCACCCTCATCCACTTTAAATGACACTCTGCAGCCCCTCTATTTAACTCTTGCTATTGGGCCAAAATAGAGAAGAGCTAATCCAAATATAACATCTTCTCTGTCTGCTATTATTCTCTTCCTTTTTTTGAGGGGAGGAGGAGCTGTCTCCTTTACTTCTTGGATTTCACACTTCTGTTCTCTTCTATCCCTTGATCTTTCTGTTCCCCTTTCTTCCCCAGGGCCCACACAGATGCAGCACGCTGGCTGTCTCTGTCTCTCTCTCAGCTGATTAGGTAAATTGCAGCTCCTTCAGCTGGCCACAGCAGATTACTAAAGACTAGAGCACTTCCTCCTCACACAGCACTGTTTCGACAGAGCTCTTAGCCCCTATTGGCTCACAGAGAAAGGGCACGGATTCTCTATCCCAGCTAATATTGGCTAACACAAATAGAGCCCCATGTATTCCATGATGTCCTGGAACTGCCCCTTACTGCGAAATTGTAGAATTCATCTAAACAAAACAAACAAACAAAAAAACTCTCCATGTTTATGAAGACAGCCTTGGAAATGTGGGAAGAGTCTCAGCCAATGCAGTGGTTTCTTCCTGAGTCTGGAGAGCCTGAACCATGCCTCAAAATTGTTAACTATTTAACAGCTGATCGCTTTAGCACAAACATCCAGCTAATGTTTGCCCACAATCCCAAATGTCCATTTTTAATGTAAATGCAACTATTGAAGAGCTTCCAGTCTGCACCACTGAAGTGATGCAAAAACTTTGCCATGGAATTTAGGTGCCTATTGGCATTAAACATGGAGAAGGCTTTGCCATTAGACCATCACTGCAGTTCTTTTCTTCCTCCTCTCCTGTCTGTCACTGCTCCAAACACCCCCCACCCCCAGTGGTGTAATCATAGTGCTGTCCTTAGCAACACTCTTTGAAAAACCTGTTCTTCCAGTTGCTGTGCCAGCAAAGTGGCTTGAGCACCGCAGGTTAACTGTGCTGGATGGGTCATGGCAGGTTCTGTTAATATCCCGCTGTGGGATCTCAGAAAAGTTGAGGATGTTTACTCTGTTCAGATAACGAATAAGTGAATTCAATATATTTGTGCCATACTGTGCTTCAAGATAATTTAGTCAAACAGAGCTAAGTCAACCGGGGAGTGTTTTTTTTTCCAGTGTTTATTCTAAAACATAAAATCAATAGTGTGACAAGGTTTGGTTTTTTTAACCTGCAGAACCAGGATCTGAAGCACTACAAGGAGTCTAGCATTTAATAAAACAGGGGTGGTATTCACAGGCAGAACTGCCAGTAGCCATGAATTATAGGGCTCAATAAGCATTATTAGTCTTTCAAAAAATCTTGTGCAACTGATGGTCTCCCCCCAAACTCAACAACAAACAATATTAAAGCAAAAATATGTACAAGAAAATTACAATCCAAATTGGGTAAGTACACACGCTTTATCCTATTACTATAGACTTACCCAAAATAACATTCTTTCCAGTACTACCACATTCACAAATAAATTGTACATCTGTTAACCTGGGTCATCTAATAACTACTTAATCCTTGGAATTTCCCTCAAACTTATCCAAAGTGGTAACATTTCACTGGCGTTCTCTAGAACTTACAGGATTCCTAGATCTCCACTCTTTCTTCAGTAGCTCACCCTGTAATGTGAAGACACAAACTCCAGTTTACTCTGGTTCAGGTCAAACTCCATCCAGCCTCCCAAGCGCTGTGTACTAGTTACTTGTCCCCAATCTAGAACTTCATTCCAAATATTACAGAAACTCTGGCAACTCTAGATTGCCCTCTCTAGAAAGCCCAAGGGTGACAGATGCAATATTCACAACACTTAGGTACATGCTCAGATCCAATTTAAAATAAAGGCTACCTACCACCTTTTTTCTGGCCCACAAAATAACAAGAGTAAGTTTGTTCACTTTATATTTAGGCTCTGGTAAGACTTTCTTGAATCCACACTAGTTTTCTAATGAGAGCTTGTTCATCTTAAACTTTTTTATATTGCATTGCGGAAGTAAATGGTGTTTTGATACGACATTCGGGTTGACAGGGTCAGTTACATAGTTTCATGGTTTTGCCTCTGTATGAAATTTGGGTTCTTGCTCATGCAGAATCATTGTGTATAAGAGTGCTAAGAGAACCATTGCACTTTAAAAGCTGTTAGTCCAGAGTTTGGCTTTCGTCTAGGCAGGGGTCGGCAACCTTTCAGAAGTGGTGTGCCGAGTCTTCATTTATTCACTCTAATTTAAGGTTTCGCGTGCCAGTAATACATTTTAATGTTTTTTAGAAGGTCTTTTTCTATAAGTCTATAATACATAACTAAACTATTGTTGTATGTAAAGCAAATAAGGTTTTTAAAATGTTTAAGAAGCTTCATTTAAAATTTAAATTAAAATGCAGAGCCCCCCCAGACCGGTGGCCAGGACCCAAGCAGTGAGAGTGCCACTGAAAATCAGCTCGCGTGTCGCCTTTGGCACGTGTGCCCCCAAGTCCTCTTTATGAAAGGAATGTTTCAGCCCATTCTCCCACGTACATATGCACAGGCAAATCAAAGTGATCGGCCTCTCCGCTATATCATAACAGATTTGGAACAAATCCAAGTATTTTGTAAACGAGGTGGCATTACTGAACTGCTAACCTCGTTATCTCTAGTCTAAGTTTTCCCTACACATTTATATCTGCCCCAGACATTTCCACTGCTTGCATCCAAAGAAGTGGGTATTCACCCACGAAAGCTTATGCTCCAATACCTCTGTTAGTCTATAAGGTGCCACAGGACCCTTTGTCACCTGTTATGCTTTCCTTTTCAGAATCAAGGCGATTGAAAGCCCCAACAAAGATGATGACACACAGTGGCTGACCTACTGGGTTGTGTATGGCATCTTCAGCATAGCAGAATTCTTCTCTGATATCTTTTTGTCCTGGTTCCCTTTCTACTACATGCTGAAGGTTTGTTGGTTCACCCTTTTTCCTCTTAAAATAAGAATCTCAATATATCTAATGTATGATGGCAGTAAGATTCCCCAATACTGGGTCATAGTTAATTTTTAAACCGATGAGCGTATAAATTGTCACTTTGGCACAATGAGAGTGAACTTTTGAGGTTAGGGGGAGAATGAAGAGAATGGCAAGAGTTACAGGGAGGAGGAACACAGCATGTACAGCATAGGGAAGTTGGTTCCCTAGCCAAATTCTTTGGCTAGGCTCAGATAGGGTAACTGTGTGCCCATGCAGTGAAGGGACCCAAGGCAGTTGCCCCCACTTTCTGGGATTAGCAGAAGTAATTCCGAAGACTGCAATAAAAAGTATAAATCCTGTGTATTGGGGGCGGGGGGGTGAATCAGAGGGTGAAGATATAGATTTGCATTATATGGGCTTCAGATATCCTTTAACGTGTCCTTGTCTTTCTGAAAGAGCAGAGCTGGAGTTACAGTACCTTATCACTAAACTATGTTTGCAGCACCATGAACACTTTCAGCAGGCTGTAAATAATCAGCTACACTTTAACTACAACTTGCCTAACATGCTTCAGGCTGTCTTTGCCAACAAAGATGTGATATTACCAGACTTTCAAACATTACATTGTTTGTGTTCATTTCAATAGGCTATTTTTTAACACACTTCTGGGTGGAGGAAGCTCCAGGTAACTGAGTAGTTTAACTGAGCAATTGACTGTTATGTACTTTCTGGATGGGCTGCTTTTTCTCTCTCGCTTCTCTCCCCACATCTCTGCACTTTGCTATTTTTGTCACAACTGTTTGCAAAGAATGCTGAATTCTAAGTGTTAGTTTAGTCCATCAAGGTTCTTGCAATACTGACTTGCTGTTAAAATTGTTTGATTGTAATACGATACAAGGTTTGATGTTCTCTCCCAGGAAACACCTTATGTTAAAGCCAAGATTCTACTCAAAGCTTAGCTGAACTGTTCACTTGATCCTGGCTAAAGATTCAGAAGGAAACTATTGTCCCTCTCTTGAGAAGGCCATGCTTCTTTCTCACAAAGATCCAGTTCATTAATGCAATGTTAGGACTTTTTATTCATTTCAGAAAAGTTGGGGTTTTTTTTATACATCACGTTAACTATCTTGATGTAAAATCATAGTGGAAAATAAGATAGTTTTTACCTCTGTCTCTCTAGTTGAAATATACCCCAGGTGTGAGGTGTAAAGTAGATCTTTGGAGTGTGGTGGTGGTGGTGGTTAGCTTTTTTGCGCAGTCAAGTCTCAGCCTAAGACTCGGAAGATCAACTTGCTCATTAGAAAGACTGGAATCTGGAGAGCTTTGAAACTCCAGTACTATAATTTTTTTTACCTGAACAAAAAGATGAAGAAAAATATTAAATTTGCCTTCTAACCCCTTAGACTTTCTTTAATTGAATAGGAATATGCCACCATGACAACTTGATTATGAAAACTACAACAGAGGATTTACTCCCTCAAAATAATTGAAAAATCAATTAAAACTTACTTGATTTCCTCTCCTTGTAATGATCAAACTGTCTTAGACACTATCATGCAGAGAGCCATGTAACTACCCAAACGATAATTAGGTGACTTTTTTTTCCCCTGAAGGTCATTTCTTCACGTACCTCAGTAAAGAATAGCTGTAACAACGTGATCTATTGAATTTCCCAGTAGGAAATCTGAAGTACAGCAAAGAAAATGGAGAAGTGGCAAAATCCTTTTCTGAAAGGACAACATGATTGCATAGTTAACTTTAAGCAATGCTTCAGCAATGCATTTGGATTTTGATATGGCTAGAGACCTCTTTAATGTTTTTAAAGAAATAAATACTACTGAGGATTCTGTGATTATGGGAGACTTTTAACTTCATATAGATATAGATTGGAGGACAAGTGCTACTAATAATAGGGCCCAGATTTTCTTGGGTGTGATAGCTGACAGATTTTCTTCACCAAATAATTGCTGAACCAACAAGAGATGATGCCATTTTAGTCAGTGAGTAGTGAGGACCTCATAGAAGAACTGGTTGTAGAGGAAAACCTTGGTTCGAGTGATTGAGCTAATTCAGTTTAAACTAAATGGCAGGATAAACAAAAATAGATCTGCAGCTAGGGTCCTTGATTTCAAAATAGCGAACTTAAAAAAAAAAAAATTCATAGGGAAGGGTTACAAGGTGGATGAAGATGAGCAAGCATCTCAAACAGGTGATTAAGAGAAAGCAGAACACCTACAAGGAATGGAAGATGGGAGGGATCAGCAAGGAAAGCTACCTCTTGAAGGTCAGAAAGTGTAGAGATAAAGTGAGAACTGCGGAAAGCCAAGCAGAGTTAGGCCTTGCAAAGGAAATTAAAATCAATAGTAAAATTTGCAGGTTTAAACTAATGTAGATGGCAAATTCTGTGTAACCTGAAGTCTTTAAATCATGATTTGAGGAGCTCAGTAACTCAGCCAGAGGTTATGGGTCTATTACAGAAGTGTGTGGGTGAGGTTCTGTGGCCTGCAATGTGCAAGAGGTCAGACTAGATCAGGGGTCTCAAACTCAAATTACCACGAGGGCTGCATGAGGACTAGTGCATTGGCCCGAGGGCTGCATCACTGACCCCGCCCCCTTGCTCCCGGCCCCGCCCCCACTCCACCCCTTCCATTAGGCTCCTCCCCTTCTCCGCCTCCTCCCCTGTGTACGTGGCTTCCGCATACAATCAGTAGATATGAGAGTTTAGCCTCTACAATCTTCAAAAATTCTTTGTTCACTGAACATGCTCCATCCCCTACCTGGGGCCCGATTGAATATATGCCACTTCCCCACCCCCTGTGTGTCTGAGCATGCTCCAGCCAACTGCTGCAGGGGTGAAGCAGGACTTTCCCTGTGACAGCTGCTCTCAGCTAGAGAGAGGCCCTACAACTGAGTTCTCAATGACCCCCTGCTGGCGCCCAGACAGCATGGAGAAGGAAGCTGCCTGACTTGAATGCACAGGGGACAAAAAGTCAGACGTGGAAGTGGAATAGATTGGAACAAGGAGCTTGAGACTGGGATCAGTGGGGGCGGGAAGAGAGAAACTGACCGGGAGTTCAGGGTGAAAGGGAGATTGGGACTGGCTTGGAAAGGAAATTGGGACTGAGAGCTCTAGGCAGGCAGTGGTTGGACAGGGAGACTGTGAAGGGAGTCTAGACAAGGGGTGCTGATTGAGCCAGTAGGATAGGACTGAGAGAAGCTGGGATGGCAAAGCAGAAGAGAACAGGGACAGTTGGAGGGTACTGGGCAAAAGGGGCCAAACTTTTGGGGAGGGAAAGGAATGGGCAAGAAGAATCTGATCACTGGATAACACGCCCTTTCAGAACCTGGAATTGAATTCCTGAGTATCCTCATTCCTCTGCTGTAAGCATATCTGTGAAATCTGGCAAAATGTCTCATCCACATAGAGGATGACAACCTAGTATTGCTGTCAGTTACTCAGTTACCTCACATGCCAGAGGCCTGTACTAGGAATCTAAAGGTTTCAATCCTGCCAATGACCGATATGGCTGTCAACATGATTATACATGATGGAATTTGTTTTTTCAGTTTGCTTTTTTAAAAACTTAGGAAATTGCACCAAAAATCTACACTAAAAGAACATTCACGTTGCAAAATCAAGCACTTAAAACTTAAGAAATGCCAGGATTAAGGTACAACCTTATTTCAGCCTATTTGTGTATGTGGGTTATCATACAGTCATGAATTACTGTGTCGTCTTTCTCATCACACACACACACACACACACACACACCCCTCTTACCTCGTTCAGTGTATAAGATGGATGGGTCTCACTTAAATGAGCACCTATTCAGTATTTTGTTTTCTCCTTGTTCAATGTGTGGCTTTGGTGAAGTATTGTAAGGCAGACCTATGTTAATATCTTCACTCACCGCACAGAGATGCTGTGGAGTGGTGATCATCTCCATTTTCCACATAGAGAACTGAGATGCAGATATTAAACTCAAAAGGATCTGCTATTTTGGGTGGCCAGTCTGATACACCTAAAACTGGATTTTTCACAGTACTTAGCATTTTAAGCTTCCGAAGCACAGCTCTCATTGATTTCCATTGCAGCTGAGTGCACTTACCACTTCTGTAAATCAGACCCCTGGTCTCAAGTTGAGCACCCAGACAATGAAGAGAGAACTTTGTGACTACATCTGAAACTTGGTTTCAGTGACTGGCCCAGCATCACATAGGAATTCTGTAGCAGAGACAGGGGTGGCATCAAATTTTCCAAGGCAGCAGCATTCAACTGCTTAGCCATCAGATAGGGGATCACAGAAAGAAAAAAGACTCTGCACCTGCCAACTCTTGCAACAAATGAGGTAGGTGTCCTTCAGAAAACAGCCTCCTTCACTACACAACCCTGATTCATCCTCAGAGCAGGTCCTTTTTCACACTATATAAGTACAAAGAGTCTTAATTTAGGTTGGACAGGTGCTGACTTTGACTAATTCTGATGTTGACTTTGCAACCTAAATGTTCTTTTTGTGCGTCTGTACTGGGATGGTTGCCATAGAAATGTCTATAGTGCTAATTCCAGTAGTACATAAGTCTCTCATATGCTAAAAGATCTATCCTCCCAACATTCTTGTGAGGTATTATCCTTATGTTAGACAGGGAACTGAGGCACAGAGACTAATACTTGATTGAAACAACAAAACCATACCCCTGACCCAGTTCTATAGTATAATCCCCTACTATGGATGCAGTTTTACTGGTTAAACAGGTATAGCTTATTTCTCCCCTTCTCATATGAAAATAAGTGATACCAGTATAACTGAATCCATGCTGGAGGGGGGTTTGTGCATGTCACTTTACTATATAGGTTAATTAAACCAGTACAACTTTTGTGTGTAGAAAAGGCAAAAGTGACCTTGGCAAGTCACTGAGTCTGTGGCAGAGTTAGGGACAGAACCCAGATCTCCTGAATCTCATCCTTTCTCTCTCAGTGCCAATATTGATTTTGTTTTTTCTGTGCAGTGCGGCTTTCTGGTGTGGTGCATGGCTCCAAGCCCTTCCAATGGAGCAGAGTTTCTCTACCACCGAATTATCCGCCCTTTCTTCTTGAAGCACGAGGCTCAATTGGATAGTGTTGTGAAGGATCTGAAAGACAAAGCTGCAGAGACTGCGGATGTCATTACTAAAGAAGGTGAGACCAAGAATGTAAACTTACCTCAAGGAGTGGGAATTTATCTTTATGATTTCAGGGCTGATGCCTTTTAAAATGATTTTTTTGGTCTTAAAAGATGCTGCTTTTGCAGATATCTGGTTGGGTGTGTTGCCTTTGTTTTTGTGTGTAAATTCCCTTTGGAGCAAAGTAAAGGGGAGAGAGGATTGTAGAGGGCATAGATGCAGCAAGTACCACTTTTTTAGTGTGTGTCTACATTAAGCAACAAATCTCTTGAAGGACACTGCTTGCATGAAATGGTCCAGTTATTTTGCTTGTCCCTACAACAGCTTAGCATGTCCCTAAAGTGGTGTTACTAGTGAGAGAATCTATTCAGCACATCACACACAGCAATCCATACAACTGTGGGTATCCTAGTGCATTCTGGTCGCCTGAAGTACTTCAAGTTTGGTGCTGTGGAATAACTGCCAAATGTTTTACATGGCAAGTTGTTAATATAACTTTGTTTTCTCCCCTCCTCCAGCCAAGAAAGCTACAGTGAACTTACTGGGTGATGAGAAGAAGGGCATTTAAACTGTTAGCAGGATGAAGAAAGTTCCCCCTTATCTCCTTTATACAGCTCGATGTTACTGGGGACTGTGGTATAATAATTTTAATAATGTTGCCTTGGAAGCATTTTTGATATATTAAAGGAACGTGTTGTAAGTTTGCTTACTTTTATGTTGTCTGTATAGAAAGTAAGCACTTCTATTTAAATGCAGTGCAATGGGCAGCACCTAAAGCTTATTGAAAACTATCTTCTTCATCTCCATGCAGGGGAAAGACCTTTCAGTAGTGTCTCATCCTGCCATCAACACAAACTTAAATAAAATTATATCTATATCCCACAGGCTCTGCACTTCATAGTTTGTTTCTTTGTGCATGCATTCTCTGTATTTACAGTTAACGTTTGCCTAGTTCTTCCTGTAAGTATCATTTTTGTACGCAAAAGTAATGCGTTCTACTTGGATTTTCATGCATATGTGTTTGCATATACAGGAAATAATTTATTAGAGGGAAGTGGCTAAATACATGTATTCCCTACCAGTGAAGCCAACCGCACTATGCACTTGGTCATGGAGATTCTATATTGTTGCATGTACCACTTGTAACCTGCAGTATTCAGTACAAAGTGTGTGTTCAATATTAAATGGGTAGTTCTTAAACATAGAAAAGAGCACATTAGTGTGAATGACTAGGGTTATACTGGTGTGAAGTTATTTGCCAGAAATGGATGCATTGAACTGCTGGTGCAAACTGACTAAAGCATAACCCCGGACCTGTTTGTTAAATGTAATTGGCATGTGAAACGGTTTAGGAATGGAGTGCCTTACAAATAAAATTACACTCAGAGAAGCAGAAAGCAACTATTAAAAAAAAAAAAACAGATCTAGTGCAATGATTTGTAGAAATATCTGCTGAAGTCAGTTACAATGTACACTGTAATCATGGGGCTTGCCTCTTATCTTGTTCATTCCCATCAACCCCTTCCTCCATGAGCTTTTTATGCATATGCAAAAGGTGGTGTCTGCTCTGGCTACATAAGGAGATGTGGGTCTTCCCCCTATTACCCACCAAATCAGAGTCGATGAAATGCATGGGCATCAAAAAACCTCTTACTGAGGAAGAAGTAAAACATCTAGGTTACTTGACAGGACCAGAGCAACACAAATGTGACCAAAGCCTTAAAAATAATTCCTAAACACTGCCCCTTTACAATCTGTGCTTGCATCTACTGTTAGCATTGCTATTTTATTTGAATTTTGAGATGTATTCACACTGTAGACAACAATTCTGTAGTTTTACATCATGTTCTCTTCCTTGGCATTATGCCCAGTGATGTTTCCTTAGAGCTTGCTGGCTTCGTAGCATTTTTAAAATATAAATTATAACTTTTTTCTGTATTTATAATTGTGGCCCAGCCCATGTACCTTAAGGAAATGCATTCCAATTAATGTAGAGAAGCAAATAAAAGATGTGAAGGTTTCTGGGTTCCCACAAAACCCTTTGAATTCTCCAACTTGAGGATGAGACAGCAAGGGTTAATCCATCAGGGATCTCTCAATGCATGAAACAATACAAAAATGTAATACAGCAGCTTCAGGGTTATAGCTAAAAAAAGGTTTTTAAATCAAAGCTAGGCTAATGAAGAGGTATCACATAGGCCTTAGAGTATAATCTGTAATCAAGAGAGCAATTTAAATAAAATGGGAGATAGTGAGGACTCATTGCTAGTAAGGAATGTGGGTGACTTAAGTATATTCTCTCCCCCACCCCCCCAAAGCCAGGTTTGCATGCTGAATGGAGAACTTGTCTGCAAGTTGCGCTATTTCAAGTATATATTGTGTATGTTTGGCTGATAAAACTCCCCCTTGCTTTGTGACCACTTTTTGCTGCAAGCTAGCCTAATGCATAGAACAACAGATAAAGGTAACTTTGAAACTGAGCAAGTGGAGCAGTGCCACAGGCAGATATCCTCACTAACTGTGACCTACCCTTAAATAACTGTTGGGTGCTGTTGTGGCATTCCCTGCCCCCTCAGTCCTCTAGAATTTTAATGGGAAGGGCTATTAGAACTTTCAGTTTAAACTGAGTTTCTTGCCCTACTTTTAGGGATGCCTCAGAGCAAAGGTTCTAGGTCAGGGGTTGGCAACCTCTTTGGCACGCGAGCGGATTTTTTGATGGCACACGGCAGCGGGCTGAGTTGCTCAGCCCGCCGCAGCTGTGGGGCTCTGGCTGCTGGCCCCTGGCCAGCCAGGGTCCTGCCACTGGCCCCACTCAGCACCTGCTGCTGGCCTGGGTGAAGGAACACAGGCTGGCAGCGGGCTGAGACCCTGGCTGGCAGGAGCCGGCGGCCGGAACCCCTAGAGCATTAAAATGTATTACTGGCACGCAAAGCCTTAAATTAGAGTGAATAAATGAAGACTCGGCACACCACTTCTGAAAGGTTGCCGACCCCTGTTCTAGGTAGAAGAGCTCAAGGGGTGGGTGAAGGGTACTTAACTATTCAAAATAATGGGGTCTTCTTTCCAACTCTTCCCATGCAAACACGAAGTTTTTCCTTTGTCTCCAAGGGCCACTGTGGACAAAGGAGGGGTACAGTGAGACTGCAGGTCACCTAAAGTTGAGAGGGTTGCTAGTATTTCCCACAACCTATTTTAGCTGATGAGGAAGGGGTCAAATCAGCCAATCCCTAGCATTAAGCATGGGATAGCTATAACATTGGCTAACTTATAGCACCACTGCAGCTAACAAAAGTGTGAACAGCACAGTATAAACTTAGCTAGAACAGGAATGGAAGTGCAATAGTAACAAAAAATTAGAAGTAGTCCTCTGGGTTTCATTTCTGCTAAGAATTGCAATGTAAAGGTGGTCTGTGGAAAAGCTTTACTATCCTCAACAGTGTTACATTTTTGCGGAAGTCTACTCAGATGGATTTAGTGGAATTTTAGGGGGCCAAAACCGATTTTAATTTGTTTTATGCACTTTAAATCAGCTCTGCACAAGCCTGTCAGCTTGTGCCACTAACATTACTGCCAGTTTCCTTTTTAGAAGGATGTTAAAACACTTGAATTTTTAGGTTTAAGAGCAGCAATACCCAGAAAGTATGGTACTCAGTAACTGAAAGAACTAAGTACTGTATAAGTAAATAAATGACCTTACAAGGCCATTAAATACTGTCCCTATTTTAAAGAGGTGGGAAACGAGAGGTTAAAGACTTTCCAATGTCAGCCAGCCATCCTTGTAGGGACACAACATAACTTCCTGATTCTCAACCAAGTTAATTTTTATTGTGAAGAATCCCATCTTTTAAACTTCACCCCAGTCAGTAGAGCAAAGCCCTTTTAGATAGGTGTAAGGGGAAGTTTACTCTAGTATTCTTAAATAAGGTTCAGAACTGAATGGTTAAATGTTTTCTGTGTTTACAACAAAGCCCTCTTGATCAGACAGTTAACACTGTTTAGTGCAACACATCCCTCAACTTTGTTTTTTTAAACAATTCATTGTTCCAACTGATTTGCAGTTAGACACATACATTAAGTGGCTTGGTGCTGCTTGTTAAGCTGTGTGCATTACTGCTAATAAAAGTTGCTGTACGATAATTTAACATTTTCTTAAAATTGCTTTTTGGCTTGATATATTGAATCTTTAGGTAAGTGGGAAGATTTTTTCAAAGGTATGCAAATTAAGGATCTGTTCAATCATGTAACCTTAAAAGGGAAGGGAAGAATTCCTGCAGCAACCCATTCTATACTTGCAAATAACTCCTGTGGGCACTGGCCACTCAGTTCAGTGCCATTCTGTAAGTCTTCTCCCAGCAGCTGTTTGAAAAATTAGTATATCTTAGCCAATTTGTCTGTGCTGAAGATGTAATGTACTGAACAGAAAGATATAAATAAAGAGTAGTATCTTGCAGTATTGGAATAATGCTTTTCAATATGTCTTAAATAAGTACCATCTACTCAACCCTATGGAAAACTACTGGGTTAAAAGGGCAAGGCATCTTTACAGCATACATACTTCTTTTCATCCTTGCCCCCATTCTAGCAGGAGCCTGCAGAGGTACCCAATACTTCATTGTTGGAGCTTTTAGTTTGTGTCCGTGTGTGTTACAGAGGTCTGCTCCTCTAAACAGCGGGTAGTGGACATCTATAGTATAGGGCGGGGTAGTCAATAGGCAGACCAGGGGCCAAATCCAGACCACCAGATGTTTTAGAACAGACCTCAAAATCTTTTTTAAAATTTCGTTATTTTCTTCTCTGAAGTCTGGACTGTGACTAGACCTCGACAAAAAGTAATGAACTATCCCACAGTAGGTAGAGAGCATCCACAAGCATATGGCAATGCCAGCCTGGATTTCCTGACGTTCAGTGACCGCCGCTCCTTAGTGACCCTCAAGCCTTGGGTGATAAAAGGGCTATGCAGAGAAGAAACATTGGATATAAGCTAGAAGGAATTCAGACCGCCTTTTCCTCTCCTTTAGGTTTGCCAGCCTTTGGGAAGCATATAGGCCCAAGTGACACTGTGCAATATTGCAGGGGTGCTGAAATGGTAGAACAGAACAACCCTACCCTCCTTTCTGCTAGCATATACATATTCCATCAATTCCAACTCATCCCATGCAACTGCAAACACAATATAGCAATAGCTGCAAGAAGGAAATGTAACAATGCTGTAACCACTAAAGAAATTTTTCACACTAACAAATTAAACTCTGAGAATTCACTCACTGAAAGCAAAACAGCTGCCGTATCAAGAATCCTTAGCCTTTTCCATTTCTATCCCCTTCTTACCAAATATCAATTCTTAGAATGAAAGCTGTAACAAATGCTGGGTTCTCAAAAACCCTGCTTAAGAAACTGAACTTTTTCAATTTGATACTCATAAGTCTGCATTCCAATCTCAGTGGGTACCTTGATGCAACCTGTTAATTAACTATTCTGCAAATTCAAGGGAAAATGTCGTGCAGAGGTTTTTAACTTTGCAGCACCTATCTCTCTGATAATCAGTCCCTGAGCAAAGAGGAAGTGCACAGTCAGAAGAGCTCCTTTTATATAATGCACAGATGTCAATACACTAACAGTTATAGTTGATTACATACAAATCAATAAGAACATAAGGTTGCAAAATCAAGCACTCATTTTGTCCCCTTTTAGATATGTATTAGGGCTGTCAAGCAATTAAAAAAATTATCGCAATTAATCACACTGTTAAACAATAATAAAATACTATTTAGTTCAATATTTTTGGATGCTTTCTACATTTTCAAATATAGTGATTTCAATTACAACGCCGAATACAAAGTGTACACTGCTCACTTTATTTTTTATTACAAAGATTTGCACTGTAAAAAAACAAAATAAATAGTATTTTTCAATTCACCTAGTGCAAGTACTGTAGTGCAATCGCCTTATCGTGAAAGTTGAATTTACAAAGGTAGAATTACGTACAAAAAAAACCTGCATTCAAAAATAAAACACTAAAATTTTAGAGCCTGCAAGTCCACACAGTCCTACTTCGTGTTCAGCCAATCGCTCGGAGAAACAAATTTGGTTACAGTTTGCAGGGAGATAAGCTGCCCGTTTCTTATTTACAATGTCACCTGAAAGTGAGAACAGGCGTCCACATGGTACTGTTGTAGCCGACGCCACAAGATATAGATTCGTATGTCCCTTCATGCTTTCAACCGCTATTCCAGAAGACATGCGTCCATGCAGATGACGGGTTCTGCTCTATAACGATCCAAAGCAGAGCGGACCAATGCATGTTCATTTTCATCATTTGAGTCCGATGCCACCAGCAGAAGGTTGATATTCTTTTTTGGAGGTTTGGGTTCTGTAGTTTCTGTATCTGAGTGTTACTCTTTGAAAGTATTCTCTGCACCTTGCCCCTCTCAGATTTTGGACAGCACTTCAGATTCTTAAACCTTGGGTCGAGTGCTGTAGAAATCTCACATTGGTACCTTCTTTGCATTTTGTCAAATCTGCTGTGAAAGTGTTCTTAAAACGAACATGTGCTGGGTCATCATCCGAGACTGCTATGACATGAAATATATGGCAGAATGCAGGCAAAACAGAGCAGGAGACATAATTCTCCCCCAAGGAGTTCAGTCACAAAGGTAATTAACGCACTATTTTTTAATGAGCATCATCAGCATGGAAGCATGTCCTCTGGAATGGTGGCCGAAGAATGAAGGGGCATACGAATGTTTAGCATATCTGACACGTAAATACCTTGCCGGCTACAAAAGTGCCATGCGAACGCCTGTTCTTGCTTTTAGGTGACATTGTAAACAAGAAGCGGACAGCATTAGCTCCTGCAAATTTGAACCAAACTTGTTTGAGCGATTAGTTAAAGTAGGGTTGAGTGGACTTGTAGGCTCTAAAGTTTTACATTGTTTTGGTTTTGAATGCAGGTTTTTTTGTTTTTTTTTACATCTACATTTGTAAGTTCAACTTTCATGATAAAGAGATTGCACTACTACGTAAATTGAAAAATACTATTTCTTTTGTTTTTTACAGTGCAAATATTAGTAATAAAAATAAATATAAAGTGAGCACTGTACACTTTGCATTCTGTGTTGTAATTGAAATCACTATATTTGAAAATGTAGAAAACATCAAAAACATTTAATACGTTTCAACTGGAATTATATTGTTTAACAGTGCGATTAATTTTTTTGAGTTAATCGCGTGAGTTAGCTGCAATTAATTGACAGCCCTAATTATGATACAGTAATTATCATATACTATTTTGTCTAAGGACCCTTAACCTATTCAGTGCACAGGATGGACCATCTGTAGGGATGAATCAGGGTTGTGTAGGGAAGAACTATTACCTGTAGCACACCAGTTTCATAGGCAACCATAATTCTGGCTTTTCTGAACTTCTGAGTGTTTGTCAGAATAAAGTTCTTAACATAGGTTGTACAAGCATATACTAGGTTTTTAAACAAAAGTTCCATCATATGGCATCATACTGACACCCACACGGTGCCCTTGAGCAAAGGGGCTAACTGACAGTAATAGTAGATTGTCATCTTTTCTGAGGACCAACACTAAAGGAAGATGGGGCATTCTGCAAATGTCTTTCACAGTTATTTGCTGACAGCAGAGGAATGCTGAGACTCAGGAATCTCAGGTTCCATTGCAGGCTGAGAAGGGGAGTGCTTTCTAGGGTGCAGACTCCCCTGCCCTTTTCCTCAACCTTGACCCTTTCACCCCCAGTGCTTAATTTGTGCCAGGGCTCTGCCCCAGCACCTCTTCTGTCAGTGGCATGTAAGGCGTGACCTTGCACACATCATATGTACAAAGTCACGCTGCCCCTCTTTCTTTAGAAATTAAGCACTGGTCAGCCCCATCTTCTCCAGCCCATCCCTCTCCCAGTTCTGTCTCTTCCCCACCCCTAATCCTAGTCCCACTCACACCTCATCAGTCTCCACTCTTCAAGCTTCTCATTCCCATCTCCATCCCAGTCTCCTTGCCCACCCATTTCCAGTTCCCCTCCAAAAAAAGCCTTATCTCCAGGCTCTTTGCTAAATCAGTCCTAATTTTCTCAGTGCTCCTCGTCCAGTCTGTCTTCCTCCCCCCTACCCATGTTGCCTGTCTCAATTCCCCTCCTGAGACTGCTCATGCAATCTCAGTTTGTTTCCTCCACCGCAGCTTCTTATGCCAATCTCTTTCCCCAGCCAGTCCCTCCTGCACCCCAGCTTTGTCAGATTTGTCTTCTGTCCCTTCCCCCACCCCCAACTAGTTTTCAGTCTCCTTGCCCAGTCAGCTGTAGTCTCTCCTCCTGCATCTCAACTCCCAGTCCCAGTTTCCCTTTCCCTCCCTGCAAGCCTGCAGTCCAAGTTTCCATCTCTAGGCTCTTTGTCCCAATCTACTCCCTCTGTCCCGCACAGGCCCAGCACTTGTCCTTTCTGCATTCAAATCACCCAGCTTCCTCCTTCACTCTGCTGGTAGCTAGTAGGGGGTCACTGAGAACACAGGCAGGCTCCCTTCTCTCAATGTAGGTGTCTGCACATGGTGTGGCCCACAGCAGCCCAGACTTACAATTGCAGGGAAAGTCCTCCTCATATTAGATGGAACTTAACTAGCACGGACTGAATATTTGGGGAATTTAACTGCAAAAATCTTAGAAATCCTTACTGAGCATGTGCTATCTGCAATTTTTCAGAGGTATATTACTTGGCCAAATTTTGACATTTTCACAGGGATGGTAAAAGATCTATCCTGACACAAAGGCCACCACCTGTCAAATTTCAAGTCCCTGCTCCAAAGCATGGGGCTGCTAGAACTTTTCATAAAAGAGGTTGCAAGTGGGTTCTTTTTTTTTAAATGGGCAAAACAAGCTATTTTTCTTTAGTGTCAGTCTCAAACAGCTGAACCATTCTGGCTGAAGTTTTTCCAAAAAGATTCAGTCTGAGGCAGACACCTAGCATGGACAATTTCAGCCCGAACAGTTAAAGTTTGGCAAAGTTACAAGCTACTGAAGACAGGGCCTTGTAATGGAAAGTGTTAGGTAACCTTAATAATAAGCAAGTTTTAGGTATACGGACCCAAGTTTTAGGTATACGGACGTTCATTATAATAAAGTGGGATAGTTTTAATAACAAAAATACCTACGTCTTAGATATTGCTTTTCATCAGTAGATCTCAAAGTAAAGTGTATATATATATAATTATCCCCATTTTACAGATACCAAAACTGAGGCAGAGGTGAAGTGATTTTAAAACACCTTCTCTTAGGCGCTATGAAAAACATCGTTGTTTTCTTAAAGTTTGTCCTCTGTGATTAGCACATTGTGGATAAGGATGGAAAATTACATGTAGTAATTTTTAAATGCCATTCCCCAAATCAAACATACATTTTAAAATAAAATATTTGAAACTCACTCACTTTCTTTACATCAAGAGCTGAGTGCAAGGGTCTGCATTTCCACTGCAGCAGATTCTTCCCTCAAATACCTGAAAAAGTAAATAAAGTGCCTATTTATAATCTATCACACTGCTGAATTCTTTCATTTTTAAGAAGTCTTTTCTTTCATTGTGTGACTTCATTTTTCAAAGCAGTCTTTGCTCTGTGCCTAATATCAATCTTCTTATCTGCCGATCTATAGAAAGTGTTACAAGGACACTGTCAGCTTGAAAAGAAAAATTACACTTCTGTCAAAAACTTTCATACCCATTCCAGTTTAAAGTAACACAAAATATCATTATAAGAAACAAGTTACATGCCCTGCAATTCCCCCCATTTTTTTTTTAAAGTTTGCTGTATATTTTTGTGCAGTCATGTTTCTTTCCGGCCCAAGAGATTCTGATGTTGACACAGGAGCTGACATGCTATTTAAAGAGCACAATAGAAAAACTGCAATATTAAAAAACTGTTATCTTTTAAAAAATAATCAATTTGATAGTATTTCTAAAACATGGTAGAAACATTTTATTAGCGCACTGTGGATTGCCACGGGCACGCAGGGGCGAAAGAAAATGCAGGCCTGTTATTTACTAGGCTGCACGTGGCAATAGACTATATTGGTAAGGGATGCAAGGAGAATATGGGTCACGCTGCAAACTGCAGACACGCACACACACAACTAAAATTAATCAATTTAAAGTTTTATTGGGGATAATTACAAGGGGTAAGGGAGCAGCGTTAGATTAGCTAATAGAGTTAATGAAACTTAAAACACACAATAACTAAATATGTACTAACAATATTTATAAACAAAGACGCAGCATTTAGTAATAACTGATACTCACAAATATAAACCAACGCATAACGACCGGCAAACGTAGAAACTCTGTTTGAAACGCGTGAGCTGAGAGAGAGGCTTCGAGGTGATCAGGCTCGGTTACGGGTGTACACGGGATACACAGGATTCATTTTTCTTTCTCCTCTTCCTGCCTGCACATGGCAGGCAGCCCCTAAAGTACCGACTATGACATCATAGAAGTGTCATAGGGGACGGGGCCCAAAACCTGTTTGTGTTCGTTTCTGATTGGCACAAGCAAAGTTTACACCAAGTGGGGAGCAGGTGCCTCAAAGTCTGGCTTCGCCCGCAAAAGGTGAGGAAATGCATATTGCTTTAGAATGCGTGCCACACCGAATGACAAAAGAAGAGGCCAGGGCAATACCGGTATGGGCAAGTTTTACAGGAAGCAGACAGGAACTCATCTCAACATGCCCCCGTGCCCTGGCCGAAATAGTTAGGCCGAGAACCTAAACTTCCGAGTCCGACTCCTCATCCCCACCTACGAGGGGATGCGCTTCGGGGGTGGAAGCGATGTAGGCCGAGGCAACAAACTTGTGAATGCAGGCTTTAATGAAGGCACATCCGAGACAGAGAAGAGCGAGCCCAACTAGAAGGGACACAAACAGGGATTGGAAATAGGATTTGTAGGGCGCAAGGCCAAGCCAATCGAGCCATGACCAAAACTGGAAGGACTCCCGTGACTCTCGGAAAAGTAGAGCTCAACGTTTGCAGGTCTTTAACAATTGAGGACAAATTAGGAGAAATAGAAGGCAAAGAAACGCAGCATTTATCAGCAAAGTCGGGATACACTTCAGCAAATTTAGTACAAAATGAGGAAGATTGTAACAAATATTGAATCATTAATCTATTTTGAATACTATACTGAACAAGGGAATTTAACTGCTGATTAATTAAGGAGAGGCCCTTGCCCGTAGTATTAGCAAGCATTTCAATAGCAAGGGATTGAAACAGCACTTGATCACGTAACATCATATAACCAACAGGGTTAAAACTAACAATAGAGGAGGCGAGGGAGGACGCTGCTGTTTGCAAACGAGTCCAAACAGAGTGGGTACTACGATGGTGTCGGTGGCTAGATGGCAAGGTATAAATACCTCCGCCTTGTAGATACAGGGTGCCAATGGTGCATATACCCCGGGGATTGGGAGGAAGCACAGCAAATGCAACATTACCGCAAATCCAAAAATGACCGGGTCTTAAGGAAGAAACTGTGGTATGGCTCCCCCCATTATTGGTTACAGAATAAAAGCTGAATGCACGATTGACACATGCAGCCTCAGCATGATGCATATGCTGGGCATGAAACAGATACGTATGTGTTATGGAGGTATAGAAGGTTCCAAAAAAAAATATCATAATTAAGACGATAAGAACAATTAATGGGAGGGGGATAGGTAAAATTAAGAGTGGGTTTAGTTAGGGAGGTATTAGCATAAGAGAAACTCCACATAGAACAATTAGAATAAGTACCAACCCAAGTAGGGGCTGGGGTTAAACTATTACCAACAAAAACCCAACAATGAGATGCTGGAACTCTAATACTCTCAATTAAAGGAAAGCTATGATCACTTCGACCTGAAGCATTAAGAACTGGAAACACATAAGAATTAAATTGTGAGGAACAATTATTCCAAACACTAGAAGCAGCCCACTGCACATAGGGGGAAGAACAAGTCACACTAGAAATATTAAATGAAGAAAAATTATAAACTATTGGTACAAATTGAAAGGGTAATGGATATTTAGGTGAGAACTGAGCAGAGCAAACGAGACAATCTTCTGGACTCAGCGCTGACAGGGACTGGTTTCCGCTGACCTCCTGCACCCAGTAGGCAGCAAACCAGGTTTGTAGTCCACCTTCTCCTAAGGGCTCCGTGGGCAAAGATGTTGTGAGGGAGAGCAGCATAACCTGTAAAACAGAATAATACGAGCCCTGCTCAGGGGCATTAGTTTGTTTATTAAGAACTACATTTGCTGAGCCAGTTATGATGAACTAGCTTGTCACCGGGGGTGCTTGTAGCCACTAAGTAGGTGTTAGGGTACTTGCCAGCCCGGAGAATGGTGGCTTTTATAGGTTCTCGAAGGCCAGAGGCTTGGGGTTCTGTAAGCCAAACCAGTTGGCCGGTGTTAAACACGGGGGACCAAGGCGGAATTAATGACTCGTAAGAGTCACCTTATGAAAAACAGAAAAGCTTTTAAACAGTACGACTTGTAATTTCAAATATATATACAAAAAATAAAGGCGTATTGTTTTGCTATGGCAGCAAAAACTATGTACAGATATCAGACTCCTAAAGGCAGAAGTGTTTTGAATGAACGTACAACTACTTATTTAAAATTCCCAAAGAAAATATGTTAGAGAAACTTTGATTGAACTGGTCTCAAGTAGTGCTTTTAAAAATAAATGACAATGAAGGAGAGACTTTGAACTGTTACAAAAATTTTCCTAGCCGTAGAACAATTCTAAAATATTATATCATTATACAAACCAATTCAGTGGTTGATTTCAGTAGGAGCTGAAGATGCTCAGTGCTTATGGAAAATTAGGCATCTTATTAAGATGCCTAAATATGAATTTAGGAACCTAACTTTAAGCACCTGTTTTTAACAATCGTGGCTATTATTTTCAAGAGAAACATTACCTTTAAGATATTCCACTCTTGCATGGGACTTTTAATTCCCTTTTAATTCCCAGAATGGATTTATGCCTTTGCCAATACCGCCACCTGGAGGAAAAAGACAGTTACCTTTTCCATAACTGGTGTTCTTCAAGATGTGTTGCTCATGTCCATTCCATATTAGGTGTGTGTGCTTGCCACATGTACCGGTGTTGGAAGTTTTTCCCTTAGTGATATCTGTAGGGGACCGGCTCTGGGGCGGTATAAGGGGCCCTGCCGGCTCCCCCCACCCTCAGTTCCTTCTTGCTGGAAACACCGACAGTGGGGAAGGAGGGCGGGTTGTGGAATGGACATGAGCAACACATCTCGAAGACCACCAGTTACGGAAAAGATAACTGTCTTTTCTTCTTTGAATGCTTACTCATGTTCATTCCATATTAGGTGACTCCAAAGCAGTACCCTTGAAGGTGGGTAGGAGTTAATGGATGTGTAGATTGCAACACAGCTCTGCTGAACTCAGCGTTGTCCCTGGCCTGCTGAGTGATGGCATAATGAGCGGTAAACGAGTGAACAGAGGACCACGTTGCGGCTCTACAGATGTCCTGGATAGGGATGTGTGCCAGGAAGGCTGCCAAAGACTCCTGAGCTCTCATCTGACAATCGGCGGCGGTGCAACCCCCGCCAGGTCGTAACAGGTCCTTATGCATGAGATGATCCAACTGGAAATCCTCTGTGAGGACACCGGAAGTTCCTTCTTCCTGTCTGCTGTAGCGATGAATAATTGAGTTGATTTACGGAAGGGCTTGGTACGTTCTAAGTAAAAAGCCAAGGCCCTTCAGACATCCAGCGCATGAAGATGCCTCTCTTTACTGGTCTTGTGCGGTTTGGGACAGAACACCGGAAGGAAGATGTCCTGGTTCATATGGAAGGTGGATACCATCTTTGGCAGGAAGGCCGGGTGGGGCCGCATCTGAACTTTGTCTTTGCAGAAGACTGTGTACAGCAGTTCTGAGGTCAAGGCTTGAATTTCAGAGACCCGTCTCGCCAACGTCACCACCACCAGGAGAGCGACCTTCCATGACAGGTGGGAAAAGGAGCAAGAACCCAGCAGCTCAAAGGGTGGGCCGGTGAGCCTAGTGAGGACCAAGTTAAGATCCCACTGCGGGACAGGAGCCTGTACCTGCGGGAAGAATCTCTCGAGCCCTCTCAAGAATCTGACCGTCATGTCATGGTAAAACACCGCCTGTCCTTGGATTGGCGAGTGAAAAGCAGAGATGGCCACAAGATGCACTCTAATGGAAGAGTATGCCAGGCCCTGGTTCCTCAAATGGAGCAGGTAGTCCAGAACAGCCTGTATCGAAGAATGTGAGGGTGAGATGCCACGCTCGGATGCCCAGCGGGAAAACCTCGTCCACTTGGCCAGGTAAGTCAGTCTAGTTGAGGGCTTCCTACTTCCCAGAAGGACCTGTTGGACTCCTTCTGAACAGGTCCGCTCCTCTGGGTAGAGCCACACGCATCCACGCTAAGAGGTGGAGGGACTTGAGGTTGGAGTGTAGGAGCCAACCGTGGTCCTGTGACAGCAGGTCTGGTCAGTTGGGCAGGGGCCAGGGAGGGGCCGCTGACAAGCTCATGAGCATGCCGAACTGGGGCGATCACGACAACCTGCACTTTGTCTCTCTTGATCTTTGCCAGGATCCTGCTGATGAGTGGAATCGGAGGGAACGTGTACATCAGGCTTCCTGACCACAACAGCAGAAAGGCATCAGAGAGGGAGCCTTTGCTCAGACGTTGCCGAGAACAGAACCGGTGGCATTTCCTGCTCTGTCTGGTGGTGAACAGGTCCACTTGGGAAGTTCCTCACCTTTGGAAGATCATGCGGGCTACCTCTGGATGGAGCGACAACTCGTGGTGAGAGAAGAAGTCTCTGCTGAGCTGGTCCGCCAGCATATTCTTGATGCCGGGAACGTGACAAGCTTCCAGGTGGATTTCGTGGCTGATGCAGAAGTCCCATAGATGGAAGACCTCTTGACAGAGAGCCGATGGGCGCGCTCCCCCTTGCCTGTTGATGTAGAACAGGCCTGCACAACTCGTAAAGCGGCGAGGGCCATATTACTCCAAAGAAAACAGCTGAGGGCCGAAACCCCCCGGCCCCACAGAAACACCCGCCCCCCCGCCCGTGCCGCCTGCCCCGAGGAAACAACCCCTCCTTCCCCAGCGCTGGGGTGTGGAAGCCTGTAGAGGGGGAAAGAAACAGCGCGCATAGGGTGACCAAATCACAGCAGTAAAATAGGACCCGCCCCCTCCCCGCTCGGCCCCACCATCACACCCCCCAGGGGTCACTATATTACTGCACACAACAGTCAATCAATGCAGTTGTAGATAAATCTCTGCATTATGCATTTTTGTATAACTTTTATATGACTTTGTATTGAACCTTGGTAATATGTTATAGCAGGCCCCTAAGGTAGTATAATTAAGGTAAAAGAAAAATGTCTTTTTGCTAGAAGTAGAATAAGATCTTCCCCCCACTTTGTATTCAATTGCCCTGTTGAATGAATGAGGTGTGAATGAGGAAGGCGTGGAAGGCAGGCACCTCCAGACAGCTGCAACCCTTGGAGAAGGGATGGGAACCAGACCAAGGACAATCAAACCTGTCCAGTGGGCTGACTAGAGAAGAGCAGACATACTGACGGCCTCAGGGGTTAGAAGCAAGCACCTCCCCAGCCCAGAGACAAGCAGCAAAAAGGACCAACGGACACAGTCCCAGATTTTGAATCTGGGAGATTTGCCGCCAGCTCACCTGCCTGCCCGCTACTGGCCTCTTACCATCTGCCGCTGGCTCATTGTCACTCCCCAGCCTGCCACTGGCCTCTTCACCAGCCCGCCCATCTGCCGGCCAGCCAGCCGGCTGTTGGCTTGCCCCACCCCGCCGCTTGTCTACTCATCCCCCCGCGGGCCGCACAGTGAGCCCACGCAGGCCGCATGCAGCCCCCGGGCCGCATGTTGTGCAGGCCTGATGTAGAACATCGAGGCTGTGTTGTCCGTCAGGACTCGTAGCACCCTGCCCGAGAGGTGGAGCAGGAAGACTCCGCATGCCAGCCGGACTGCTCAGAGCTCTTTGCCATTTATGTGCTACTTCGCCTCCTCTGGGGACCACATCCTCTGTGTCTGGAGGTCTGAGGCACCCGACACCAACTCGATGGAGTGATGGGGGTTGTCAAATGGAACCCCTTCAGGACTGTCCTGTGGTTGGTCCACCATCGCAGCGAGGTAAGTATTGCCCGGGGAATGGTAACAATCTTTTCCAGAGGATCTCGGGACTGGGACTGGACCATTCCCAGACATTGTTGCAGGGGCTGTATCCAGAGCCTGGCATGGTGGACCACATAAATGCACCCTGCCATGCAGCTCAGCAGGCACAGACAGATCCTGGCTGTAGTCAGAGGGAACATGGAACTTCTGCGATGAGGTTCGTCAGCAGCCTGTCCCGTGTGGACACCCTGGTGCAGGTCAAGTGGAGGGCTGCACCGATTAACTCTATCCTCTGCACCGGCATTAATGGCAACTTTTTGTCATTTACCAGAAGGCCCAGAGACTGACACATGGCTTGAAGCACCACCACATCCCTTTGGACTTAAGACTTGGAACTACCCTTGATGAGCCAATTGTCAAGGTACGGATAGATCAGAATACCCCAGCGCATGAGGTAAGTCACTACCACCAGCATGCACTTGGTAAAACACTCTCGGTACTGTCGCCAGGCCGAATGGGAGGACCGCAAACTGGTAGTGGTGGGGCCCCACCGTAAACTGGAGGAAGCATCTGTGTCCTTGAAAGATCACTACATGGAAGTATGCGTCCTTCAAGTTGAGGGCGGCATACCAGTCTCCCAGATCCAGGGAGGGGACAACAGAAGCCAGGGAAACCATGCAGAACTTTAACTTCTTTAGGTATTTGCTGGGGTCTCACAGGTCCAGGATGGACCGTTGACCGCTCTTGGCCTTTGGGATTAAAAAGTACTGGGAATAGAAACCCTTGTTCCTGTACTTGAGAGGAACTTCTTCCATCGCACCCAGCTGTAGCAACCCCTTTACCTCCTGTGCAAGGAGACTCTCGTGAGAGAGGTTCCTGAAAAGGGATGGGGAAGGTGGGTGGGAAGGGGGGCTAGAAAGGAACTGGAGGGTATAACCCTGTTCCACTGTGCTGAGGACCCATCGGTCCAAGGTTATAGCAGTCCAAGGAGGGAGGAAAAGGGAAAGGCGGTTGGAGAACACTGGGACAGATGGATCCAGGGAATAGTATGGTAGGTTGCCCTCAAATGACCATTTGGCCCCTTGCTTGGCATGGGTCGGCCCCGACTGGGCAAAGGGTGGAGGCGGGTGGCTTGGATGTTGCCTGTAGCCATTGGCTCATTTATGGGGCAGGTCCTGCCAAGGCTGGCTCCCCTGGCTCTGCGGCTGCTGCAGTTTGAACTGCTTATGTGCTGGGGCTGGGACATAAAGACCTAGGGTTTTCAGGGTGATGTGGGAATCCTTGAGGCCATGCAATTTGCCGTCTGTTTGCTCTGCAAATAGGGCTCAGCTGTCAAAGGGCAAGTCCTGCATTGACTGCTGAGTCTCAGAGGAGAACCCAGAGAGGAGCAGCCAGGAGGCTCACCGCATGGAGATAGCGGAAGCAGGTGTGGGCAGCAGCAGCAGTGACATCTGACGCCACCTGGAGAGCCGCCCTGCCCGTGGTCATGCCCTCATTGAGGGGTGCTCGGAACTCCTTCTTGGAAGCCTCGGGGAGCAACCCTTCAAACTTGGCCATGGCTTGCCACATATTAAAGCCACACCGGCCAAGGAGGGCTTGGTGGTTGGCCACTCTCAGCTAAAGGCTGGAAGACGAATAAATCTTATGTCCAAAGAGATCTAGCCTCCTTGAGTCTTTATTTTTGGGGGTGGCCCTGGTTGCCCTTGCCTCTCTTTGTGGTTAACTACTCCTACCACTGGGTGGGAGTATAAGTACTCATGCCCCTTGGTTGGCACTAAGTACTTGTGTTTGGCCCTCAGAGATATGGGCCAAGGCAGAGGGGGTCTGCCACAGGGCATTAGTGATTTTGGAAGCCCCTTCATGAAAGGGTAGGCCACCCTGGCAGGAGAAGAAGAGCAGAGTCAAACAACGAGTTTGAGAGCTCTTCCACTTCCTCTGCCTGAAGCCCCAGTTTGGAAGCAACCCTCTTCAAAAGTTCCTGGTGCGCTTTGGCATCATCCTGAGGAACTGGGTGAGGGGGCCCCGTGATAGCCTTGTCTGGCAATGATGAGGATGATCCTGGTGCTGCGGTAACCTCCACGTCCATTGGTGGTTCAGCAGCTTGCGTCTCTGGGTCCTCCTGGACCTGCGGAGTCCTTCCCCCTGAAGCCTTGAGCACTGGAAGGGGACGGGATACTGAGGCCGCTGGCCTCTTCGAGGTTCCCGACACTGATCGGGCAGCTTGGGATGGTTGGGTGAACCCCCAAGGGTTCCATGGGTACTATGGCACTGGCCATTGCCCTTGGGGCCATGGAACAGGTTTCGGTGCCGTTGATGCCGGAGTCACTGTAGTACCGGGGCTTGTCCCACAGCCAGGGAACATCGCTCTGTGCCGGAGCTGTAAATGGAATGGTCAGTACCAGGCAACCAGGAACAGGTGGAGCAGTGGCTCTTGTCCAGTCGCTGTGACTCGAAGCCAACCTGTCCGAGTGAGTCGGGCATCTTGGTTGGGGTTTCGGAGACCAATGGCGTTTGTTGGATCTACGTCGGAAACCCGGCGATCCACACCTCACGCTGTTTGACCAGGACCAGGAGCCACTACAGGCCAGCTGTCGGGAGTAACCTCCTGAAACGGGCAATCTCCTAGGAGACGGATGATGACGACTGAGCGATTAGCGGTCTCTGCTCCCCGATTGGTCCTGTGATCGGTACCAGGCCCTTGGAGACGGTCAGGGCCAGTCCCTGAGATCTCGCCGGGTGGCAAGTGTCCCAGAGGGTTTGCGCCAATCCACCAGTGAGGAACGCCTTGAATCCCTCCATCGGTGTCCCCAGTGCAGGGACTCCACTGAGCCTGCCTCTCTAGTCCCGAGGCATGACGGCTTTGCACGGGTGAGCAATGGCAGGACATCCCTCTTGATGGGGAACGGTGCCGCTGAGGCAGGGACACACGTATAGGTCCCAAAGTGGGTTTTCCCTGAGACCGGGATACTGCTGGAGCCGCTGTGGGCGGCACTGGGAGCATCGGGATCTCCTGAGCGGCTTGAAGGGCTTCGGGTGTTGACGGTGCCTGAAGCTGGTCATAGCCTGCACTGCTATCTGGCGTCGCAGACGAAGTACAGGATGGGCTGCACTACTCGACTTGAGCTGGGGCCTGACTTCCTGAAGGGGGCGTTGAGCTCGCCCCCAGCCCTCTCCTTTCCCTTGCGGGAGGTAGGAGGTCGTCCCTTCACATTCCGGTGCTGGCTTGTGGGTGGCGCCAGTGGAGCACTGCACACGGAGGCCACAGTGCTCGGTGCAGAGTCAGACCACTTCTCCAGTGCTGGAGTGCCAACTCCATTAGGAGCGTCCTTGGACGAGTTTCACGCTCCTTCTTCATCCTAGGTTTAACGGATTTGCAGATATGGCACTTGTCACTTACGTGCCCCTCACCTAAGCATCTTAGGCAGCTGGTATGTGGATCGCTGATGGGCATAGGCCGTTTAGTGCAATTGCAGGGCTTAAAACCTGTGGACCGGGGCATGCCCAATCCCCCAGCTGAGTCCCGTTCAGGACTAATGAAGAATTGAAAACTACTGCTAAGGGTTTAACTAAGAAACTACTAATTCAGGGATCGACAACATTTGGCACGCGGTCCGCCAGGGTAAGCCCCCTGGCAGGCCGGGCCGGTTTGTTTACCTGCTGCGTCCACAGGTTTGGCCGAGTGCAGCTCCCGCTGGCCGCAGTTCGCCACTCCAGGCTAATGGGGGCTGTGGGAAGTGGTGCAGGCTGAGGGATGTGCTGGCCGCCGCTTCCCACAGCCCCCATTGGCCTGGAGCCAGCAAACCTTACAGATACTGCTAAGGGAAATACTTCTGGCACTGGTGCATGTGGTGAGCACACACATCTAATATGGAACGGACATGAGCAAGCACTCGAAGAACTAGTTTTTCTTAGCTCCAAGCAGCAAATTTTGAGGACCTGAGTGAGTTTTTACTGTCCTTATGCCCGTAAACTCTCATTGGCCAAAATGTAAGCCAGTCTAAGAACTACTATGGATGCCAGATCCTGAATTCCTTAAAAAGTCGTCTCTTAACACCCAGGTTTTGAAGCAAAGCAGGTTTGCTTCCTGAATTGTTGGTCTCAACACCTCCAATAGGATTTTCATATAGCACTTAAATATCTGCTTCTTCTCCTTTTAAAATAAATAGCGGATCCATGACTGGGTTACATGAAAGTCACATAAGGGAATGGTTCCATTTTTCACAGCTGAGAGGAAAATACCTGGAGACGTTTTCTCCCCAGAGCCAGCTATAACTTGAGGAGTAATTTTGTAGATATCTAGCACGCTATTGAACCAAACAACTGCACTATATCCTTACCTATAAAGTAAAAAGCTGTATTTGCTATGAATACAGTGCAACCTGTCTTAATTGACAAATTAGTTGTTTAAATAGGGGTGGCCATCTAATAAAAAGGCAGAACAGAATCATATTCGGTCAATTTAGATTCACCCCTACAGACAAAGCTGTCCCTAAGAAGGGATGGACATATATGGAACATCTTTCAGAGGCGGTGCTCGCCTATTGGGGGCCCTAAGCAGCAATATTTTTGGCATTAGCCCCGTCCTGACCCCCCCACACCGCATAATAAAAAGCAAATGGGGGAGCCCAGAAGTTGCTCAGGGTCCTAAGCAATTGCTGAGTCTGCTTGTGCCAGCTCTGCCCCACAACAGGCTTCCTAAACAAGTATTTCTTTGGTGACCCCAGGCAATAGACAAAGAAGGTTACCTAAAGGCACACTGCAGAGCACAATAAGGGGTAAAGCAGCATTATTAAATCAAAGTATAGAAGACCTGGAAAAATTAGCTAGGTTAGAGATTATTGATGCCATTTAACTGCTGCCTTATGTACATGATTATGTGGAAAGGATGATGAAAATACAACATTTAAATTGGGCCACTCTCTTAAAACAAAAGGTGTTTCACTCAGTATGGTCTCTTGTCCAAGTTTCACTGTATTTTTTGTAGGAAAGTCTGAGATTCCATTACACACAGTGAGTGGAGTATCTTTATTGAAATGTCCATTTTGCCAGAGGAGAAGGATGTCATGGGAGAGGAGAAAAAACCAAACAAAAAGACCAACAGGTTTTAGGATCAATATCCCCTAACAGTCCAATACCTTTGTCATCTTTTACAGCGCTTAGTATTTGAAAAGTTGTTCAAAAGTGAAGCCTAGAGACCAGAAAATTACAAGCTAATGTTTCATCTCACAGAAAGCAGGGTCAAAGTTTAACTTTAAGATACTCCTGAAACAATTTATGGAGGTTGGATCACTCATGTTAAACTTGTCTTCGCACATAGCAACTGTTCTTAAGCCACTGTGTACATAACACATTCCTGAACTTATTTGTGAGTGAAGAATAGCCTTTTCTAAAGACCCTAACAGTGTCAGCTGTTTAATTCTCTAAACACCAGATGTTAGTTACAAGGTGTAGCCAGTTTTGTACCTAGCAACTTTAAACAACAATGTTTTGGTAGTTTCATTTAATCACAGCAGTTTAGGGGGTTATGAGGTCAGTCACCTCTGTCAAAGCATTACAGTTTGGTCATTGCAAAATTTCCATCTCAGCTCCTTTTCAAAACGTATAAATGTATTAGGAGTCAACATGGACTAATTTATTTTACTACATATTTACTGCACTTAAGAACCAAGGTGGCAATGTAATTAAAATGCTTTTATTTATCCAGACAGTACACCAAAATAGAGGTTGAATTGTACTCTTGGCCACTATGAACAGAAGATGCACACCCGATAAGAATTTAACCTCATACATTTTTTAAAATACCAATTGCCTAAATTTGAACATTCAAGTTTTGTTCACAAGGATAAGAATTAGGCAGATCACAGTCCTAAGGAGCGTCACTTAGCCTTCACTTATCAAAACCATGGTGCCAGATTGTCCCCTCCTGCACAGAACTTTCTAAGAGGAAAAAAAGTTAATGTTCCTGGGGCTTTCATTTTGCAGAAAACCAAAGTCAATCCCTGCTCAACAGTAGACAAGAGCTACCTGGAGGGGGGGAGGAAGAAGGTATAGCATGGTGTTGAGCCCCAGTATTTGGGGCACAAGTGCCAGGTCTCCCCTCTTCCTTTCTAGCATGCCTTGTAATTATACTGCAATTCACTCCCCCATTGCAACTGCACAATCCCACCCTTTCTAGAGACATACAAGGTACAGAATGGAAGTTAACTGTGACTTAAGTAATAATTCCTGCCACATTTGCCACTTCCCAGGAGAGCATGCCACTGACTGCACCCCATGTATACCATTCATCCTGCTCAGACGGACATACACCTACAGTGTGTCTGTGACAGACCCAGACAAGTGGGATACAGAAATCTCATAGAAGGCAAATATACTGGCCATTGGATTAATAGTTTTCTGTTCCCTGAGTGACCAGAGCAGGGGCTGCACTAGAACAAGCAGGAACTTTCTGGAACCAATTTAAGGCAAGCAGGCTAATTAGGACACCTGGAGCCAATTAAGACAGGCAGGCTAATCAGGGCACCTGGGTTTAAAAAGGAGCTCACTTTAGTTTGTGGTGTGGCGTGTGAGGAGCTGGGAGCAAGAGGCACACAAGGAGTTGAGAGGGAGAAGAGTTGAAGGACTGGGGAGTACAAGCATCAGCAGAGCATCAGGAGGAAGGTCCTGCAGTAAGCATAAAGAAGGTGTTGGGAGGAGGCCGTGGGGAAGTAGCCCAGGCAGTTGTAACTGTCACGCAGCTGTTACAGGAAACCCTATAGACAACTGCAATCCACAGGCCCCTGGGCTGGAACCCAGAGTAGAGGGCGGGCCCGGGTTCCCCCCAACTCCTGATCAGACAGGAGGAATTTGACTGTGCATTCTAGCAGAGGGGAAGATCTCTGAGGTGATCAAAATCCGCCAATAAGCGCAGGACTCACCAAGGTAGAGGAGGAACTTTGTCACAACTGGTGTCAGGGGTGAGATAGTGGTGTGCACAGAGCGGTGGAAGAAGAGGGGTGTTTAAAAAACAAAACCAAACCAAAGGGAGGGGGTTTATTTTTTTTCTTCACCACAATGGAAGATGTAGTACGGGCACTGATACAAGCCACAGCTGCCCAGCAGGAGGCTACCCGTGTCCAGGCAGCTGCCCAACAGGAGGCAGTGCGTCTGCAGCAGGAGACCAATCGCCTGTTGATGGACCAGGCCGCTCAAGACCGTACTATGTTGCGGGAATTAGTAAACCAAGTGAAGGCCCTTACGGAGATGAACCATGGCCATGATGGGACGCGGAAGATACGGGCCAGCAATTGCCTGCAGAAAATGACGGGGAAGGATGACATAGAGGCATATCTCCTGGCCTTTGAGAGGACAGCCCTACGGGAGGCCTGGCCTCGAGATCAGTGGTCTGGTATCCTCGCCCCATTCCTGTGCGGGGAGGCCCAGAAGGCTTACTATGATCTGCCTGAAGAGGCTGCAGCAGACTACCCACAGCTGAAAGCAGAGATCCTGGCCAGATCTGGGGTAACGACCACAGTGCGGGCCCAGCGGTATCACGAGTGGAGGTACCAGGAAGACAAAACCCCGCGGTCCCAATTGTATGACCTCATCCATCTCGCACGAAAGTGGTTGCGAACTGAGTCCCAGGGTCCAGAAGAGATACTAGAGGTTCTGGTCATTGACCGATACATGAGGGGACTACCGCCAGACCTTCGCAGATGGGTAAGCCAGAATGAACCCTCCACCTATGACGAGATTGTTGCACTGGTAGAGAGGCGAAGGACGGCAAGGGAGCTGACTCGACCAGTTAAGGAAGCGGAAGCCCGAGTTAAACTAGCGGTACCAAACCCAAGAGCTCGAGTGACTGGGCCACCAGGAGAGCCCAGGTGGAAAAAGAGAGGGGCTGAAGGCCCACCAGAGGCCACAAAGAGTCAGAGCACTGAGGGGGAAGAAGTTCGTGATATTAGACTGCCCAAACCAAGAGACTGGGGAACGCCTAGGGTTCCATACAGATGTTATGCCTGCGGAGAGTGGGGACACATAGCTGCACAGTGTCCCAATGCCGAGGAGCCTATGCAGTGTAACCTGGGAAATTGGGCAGACCCATGCTCCTTAATCCACCTTGTGGGGGTCTCACTAACCCCACATATGTACACCAGACCAGTGAAACTAAATGGGGTAGAGACCACAGCACTGGTTGATTCAGGGAGTGCTATCACGCTCATCTCAGGGAGGCTCGTGAAGCGTAGTCAGCTGCTGCAGGCTAACCGTACGGGGATAACCTGTGTCCATGGGGCAGTTAGTTACTACCCCACCATCCCAGTAAAAATCAAAATCCAAGGAAACACTACTGAGGTAGCAGCAGGTGTAGTCCCTAAACTCCCATACCCAGGGCTCATAGGGAGAGAATTCCCAGGGTTTGGAGACTTACTCCCAGTAGGGGGATTGGAGAAAGAAGGAAAACCTGAAATTAGTGAGGCATCCACAGTAGACTGTCAACCCCCAGTCTTCTCTGAAATATCCCCAGATTTGTTCTCCACTCCCAGACAAGGTAGAAAGACGAAAAGGGAAAGAAGGGCAGCTAAGGCCTTGGGAACCCGAATACTGACCCAAAGCCAGAGGGTCGCTCTCATAGGGAGGCGGACCCGTGCAGCTGAACAAGAGGCCACCCAGGAGGGAGAAGCACCCGAGTCTGACCCCCACCCTAACGCCTCTGAACCAGCAGAGGCAACAGAGACTGGCCCCCTAGATCTTGGGCAGATTAGCCCCGGGAGAGGAAATTTTGGATGGACCAGGCTGAAGACCCAAGATACGACAACATTAGGAAAGAGGTGTCTGAAATAGATGGGGTTCCTGTGGAAGGGAAAATCCAGGGACCAGGACCCTACTTCATAATGAAGAAGGATCTCTTATACCGGGTTGCACCAGTACAGGGGCAGAAGGGGTACAGCAGATCCTAGTACCTCAAAAACACCAGAACGCTGTATTAAGTCTTGCCCACAGTCATCTTTTTGGGGGGCATTTGGGGGTAAAGAAGACCCTGGCAAGGGTTCTACGACGATTCTTCTGGCCCGGAGTACATGAAGAAGTGCGGAGGTACTGTGCGTCCTGTCCAGAGTGTCAGCTGCACAGTCCCCGTCCCCATTTGAGGGCACCTTTAGTACCCCTTCCCATCATAGAAGTCCCCTTCGAGCGAATAGCCATGGACCTAGTGGGACCCCTGGAGAAGACGGCTCGGGGCCACCAATATATACTCGTTGTTTTGGACTATGCTACTCGATACCCAGAAGCCATCCCCCTGCGGAACACAGCCTCTAAAACGATAGCCAAAGAACTGGTGGGGATCTTTGCCCGAGTGGGGCTACCGAAGGAGATATTAACAGACCAAGGAACTCCATTTATGTCGAAGCTAATGAAGGACCTCTGTACGCTGCTCCATATACATGCCCTGAGAACTTCAGTCTATCACCCGCAGACTGATGGGCTGGTAGAAAGGTTTAACTGAACCCTCAAGGCTATGATAAGGAAGGTGGTAAGTCGCGACGGGAAGGACTGGGACACCCTACTGCCTTACCTTATGTTCGCTATCCGGGAGGTACCTCAGGCCTCAACTGGGTTTTCCCCCTTCGAGTTACTATACGGGCGCAACCCCCGGGGCATACTAGATATCGCCAAAGAGATCTGGGAGGAGGAACCCAGGGAGGGGAGAAATATAATAGAACATGTATTGCAGATGCGAGACCGGATAGCCCGGGTCACCCCTATTGTACGGGAACATTTAGAAAAGGCGCAGGAGGCCCAGCGAACCCATTACAATCGCCAGGCAAAAGTCCAACAGTTCCAACCAGGGGATCGGGTGATGGTGTTGGTACCCACAGCAGAAAGCAAGCTTCTGGCCCAATGGCAGGGGCCCTATGAGGTGGTTGAACCCGTGGGGGAAGTAACCTACAAGGTGTGGCAGCCAGGATGCCGGAAATAAGAACGGATTTATCACGTCAACCTTCTGAAACCCTGGCATGCACAAGAGGCATGCGCAGCTGTCCGAAAAGATCTACCCCAGGGAAATAAACCTCCCAAACAGGTGAGTGTCTCCCGATTTAACACCAGACCAGAAGAATGAGGTGTCTGAGATGATCTTCCGGAACCAAGATGTGTTTTCAACAAAACCGGGTCGAACAACCGAGACATATCACCACATCGTCACAAACCCTGGGGCCAGAGTAACAATGAGGCCCTACAGGGTGCCAGCAGCCAAAAGGGAAGAAATAAAAGCAGAAGTAAAAAAAATGATGGAGTTGGGGATCATCGAAGAATCTCACAGTCAGTGGTCCAGCCCAATCGTGCTGGTGCCCAAACCTGATGGCACCACAAGATTTTGCAACGACTTCCGGCGACTAAACAAGGTATTCCAGTTTGACGCGTACCCCATACCTCGCATAGATGAACTAGTGGACCGTCTGGGCAATGCCCGGTACTTGACTACCCTAGATTTGACAAAGGGGTACTGGCAAATTCCCCTTGCCAAAGATGCAAAGGAAAAGACTGCGTTCTCTACACCAGAGGGTCTTTTCCAATATACTGTCCTCCCTTTTGGACTACATGGGGCCCCAGCTACCTTCCAGCGCCTCATGGACAAGCTATTACGCCCCCATAATCATTATGCTGCTGCCTACCTGGACAATGTGGTCATTCATACCCCAGACTGGGAAACTCACCTAGAAAAGGTGGAAGCAGTCCTCAATACCTTCAGGCGAGCTGGCCTTACAGCAAACCCTGCCAAGTGTGCTGTAGGGTTTACAGAGGCCAAATATCTTGGCTACATTGTGGGGAAAAGGTCTCGTAAGACCCCAACTGAACAAGTTAGAGGCCATCCAAAATTGGCCCCGACCACATCGCAAGAAACAAGTCCGGGCATTCCTAGGTGTGGTGGGGTATTACCGACGATTTATCCCCCACTTTGCCACAAGGGCTAGCCCCAACAGACCTAGTGAAAGCCTGTGGACCTGATCTGGTGAGATGGTCTGACGGAGCTGACAGAGCGTTCACAGACCTACGGACTGCCCTCTGCAGTAACCCCGTACTGATAGCCCCAGATTTCACCAAGGAATTTATTCTACAGACGGATGCATCGGAAGTAGGTTTAGGGGCCGTTCTATCACAGATGGTCGGGGAGGAGGAACATCCAATTCTCTACCTCAGTAGGAAACTCCTTCCGAGGGAACAAAAATATGCCGCGGTGGAGAGAGAGTGCCTCGCCGTAAAATGGGCAATGGAAACATTGCGCTACTACCTGCTCGGGCGCAGATTTGTCCTCGTGGCCGACCATGCCCCTCTTCAATGGATGCAGCGGAACAAGGAGAAGAACACAAGGGTGACCAGGTGGTTCTTATCCCTCCAACCTTTCCAGTTCCGTGTGCAACATAGAGCAGGGAGCCGTCATGGCAATGCTGATGGCTTGTCACGTGTCCACTGTCTGGCGTCCCAAGCTGCCCAAACCCTTGGTGTTGAGCAGGGGGGAGGGATATGTGACAGACCCAGACAAGTGGGATACAGAAATCTCATAGAAGGCAAATATACTGGCCATTGGATTAATAGTTTTCTGTTCCCTGAGTGACCAGAGCAGGGGCTGCACTAGAACACGCAGGAACTTTCTGGAACCAATTTAAGGCAGGCAGGCTAATTAGGACACCTGGAGCCAATTAAGAAGAACCTGCTAGAATCAATTAAGACAGGCAGGCTAATCAGGGCACCTGCATTTAAAAAGCTCACTTTAGTTTGTGGTGTGGCATGCAAGGAGCTGGGAGCAAGAGGCACACAAAGAGTTGAGAAGGAGAAGAGTTGAAGGGCTCAGGAGTACAAGCATCAGCAGACCATCAGGAGGAAGGTCCTGCAGTAAGCGTAAAGAAGGTGTTGGGAGAAGGCCGTGGGGAAGTAGCCCAGGCAGTTGTAGCTGTCACGCAGCTGTTACATGAAACCCTATAGACAACTGCAATCCACAGAGCCCTGGGCTGGAACCCAGAGTAGAGGGCGGGCCCAGGTTCCACCCAAACCTCCCAACTCCTGATCAGACACAGGAGGAATTTGACTGTGCATTCTAGCAGAGGGGAAGATCTCTGAGGCGATCAAAATCCGCCAATAAGCACAGGACTCACCAAGGTAAAGGAGGAACTTTGTCACAGTGTCCCAACCACATAGCATTCACATGGTAAGGCTTCCATCAGTTCAAGCAGCTTCTTTCTTTGTTACTTTTGGAAGTCTCAGTGTTTACACAAAGAGATTCTCCAAAAGTAATTCACAGTAGATTATGCATGCATGGCCCACACAAAGAGCCTCTAAAACTCAAAGTTTTAAAATAACCACACAACCCCCCCCCCACAAAATTGATTTTCTTCTGTGGCCTTCAGCCCCCTTTACTGCAGGTAGCCTTGTGAGTTATTGCCCAGTTACCCTGGCTGAACTCCTTAGCACCTTTGGCTATCCAACTCTAGATCTGTCAGGAATTTTTGAATTTGCTCAGCTGCAACAAGGATGAAACGGTGTAATTAATGTGTAATTATGTATTGTGTAGTTAGTAAGTGAAAATTCTCACTCTTTACAGTTATGCAAAATCTAAGAGTAGTCATGACAGATTTCAACTGTTACAGAAAAATAATTTTGTTCCCAATTAGAAGACTATATAGGAAATCAAGTATTTATCAGTCCGGATTGCCCAAAGTAACAGCCAGTCCACTGGCACTGATTCCAGAAAACGTCAGTAATTCCCCATGGCACCTGCAGGTAAGATATCCAAAGAGCTATCAACACACTCAATTACAAAACAGAAGAAACAGGTAATATAAAAACTAAGATCTGCATGGAGACTAAGATACTGTAGCTATATCTTCACATGACTGAGAATATCCTAGCATACACTTTACCTCCACAGAGAAAATACTAATTAGCTGTCACACTAAATACCTAGTTGTAGTTCAGCTGCTTACAACAGAAAAAGGAATGACCATATAGCAAGTGCATCATATAGCATCTACTTTCCCAAATTTTCCAAACCCAGTGTCAAAGCCTACTATAAAACAAAACTGCCATATCACTTTTCAGGGCCAGTGCTTTGTATTTTTGTAAGCAGTCATAAAAATAAAAAAAAGAAGAAAACCTCAATACTACATTCATGAGTCAAATTGCAGATACTCCCATTGTTTTGCATGGTATATCAACCATTAGCTATGTTTTAATAAAAGCTGAAGATCACCCTCTGAAATTTTTGTGGTGCTTGTCTTTATGCTGTCAAGAATTAAAACTGTGATGTCATCCCCCCAAACCAGACTTTTTGATTCCTCACAGTGGTATACACAGGTGTTAACAACACTGGCTGAGATGGACTGCAAGGTCAGCGAGGTAGGAACTGAAATTAAGTGAGCAAAGCCTTGTGATTTTATAATCCACCACAGCCAAATCTAACACTCCATGCATTTTAACACTGCTTAAACAGCTACCACATAAAAGATGCATGTCAGGGAAGACATGCAGGAGGTAAGAGAAAAATATCCTTAGGTGGAAGGCCTGCACCACAATTTACATAAAGGTTTATGGATAAAACTGATCAGTTTCCAGTGCCTGTAAACACACATATTAACAAGCACTATATTCACTTTTACAGAGTTGTCCTGGACGGAGACAGAATGATCATTTAATAAACATGGAGGTTCACTCAATGTGTAAGTGGAGGAAAAAGACCTACATGAGATTCCTTATTGAACAGGCTCTGCTGTTTCCTTTCCAATCTGTCCCCCTTTGTGCTCCCAAACCATTCCTTCCTCTGGAACTTACAAAGTGCACTTTTTACTCTCTACAAGGCCCTTCCTTCCAAGAGTCTTACTTATTCTATCCTACTCCCCACAACTGATGAATCCAGATCAGCTTAAGCTTCTGCACCAAGTGAACTTTTCCCCACCAAGGCAATACGCACCTCAATAAAATAAAACAGATATTTGTATATGATGAGATTAATAAAGTTGTGTTTCCACCTGATTGTAAGAATAAAGATAGATGGTACTTTCTTTTTAAAGAAAAAAGAACATTAAAGTCAGTAAGCCCTTTCTCATATACATGGCAGCATAAGAGAACCTGACATCCTATCCCACAGTAGAATGCAGCCAGCCACAAGCTTTTAATGGGAGTGAGATGTAGAAAATATCTTCTCTTCAAATAGGCCTCTGGAAAAAAAAGAGTGATGAAACACCAACTAAAGTATTTTATACAATTAGGTTTTCAAAATTTGTTTTTGCCACCTTTATTAGACTTAACTTTTGTGAATGATTAAAAAGTGAAATGTACAGAGTAATGATAACTTCATTGTAAATTTTCCTAGTACAGTGATATATACGGTCCAGACTTAAGACACATTTTTCTTTATCAGCATAGATACATTTTGTCCTAAGGCAACCAACTTCAAATATCCAGTCTGCATAAAATAAGCTTTGTTTTGTTTATTTTGAAAGCCAAACAACTGTATATTTATTCATGAAAAGAATCATGTTTCCACCCTCAAATTGTTTATGTTGTTTGTAACTTCTAAAAGCGGCTGCTACCTTTGGATTTGGGGGTTCTGTGAATACTGTTACACAATGTCAGGCACAGTACATGCATTCCACTTCAGTAAAAAATTGAAGACAATTCTGTACAGCTTTACCAGTTTCCTTGTTTTGTGTGTCTCAGTTCAGATTCACAAATAGTAACGTCCATCCATATGCGTCATAGAATGACTACATAAAGTAACAATTATGCCAGTGACAGGCTCACTTCTTCTTCTTCCCTTTGCCTTTTTTGCCTCCCTCTCCTGGCTGGAGATTTTGGTCATTACCTCCCATTTTTTGTGTCCTTGTTTTCAGTTTTGGAATTGTTTCTGCTGCATATAGCATCACTGATTTACCTAGAAACAAAAGGCAAGGGTTAATTTATATGAACATTTGTAACACTTTGAACATCAGAATCCCTGTCTAATGTTAGGGCCTACCTGGAACCTCTCTCAAGTTGGATACAAAGTCCCAAGCTCTGCTTCTTTCCCCTGTATTGGTGGGACACTGGGTGCTCTCTGGAAGTAGGCACTCAGTGCTTGCTGGGGGAACTTGAGCAGAACAGTTTTAAACTGAATCATTAGAACTAATAGAATCCAGAGAAAGCCTAGAGAAAAATCACAGTAATTTGGAACCTAATCAAGGAATCCAGTTGCTCTTTATTAATCAGATTATGATCTAGCTCAGGGGTTCTCAAACTTCACTGTATTGTGACCCCCTTCTGACAAGAAAAATTACTACATGACCCCAGGAGGGGGGACTGAAGCCTGAGCCTTCCCGAGCCTCACCATCCTGCATTGGGGCCAAAGACAAAGCCCCATCGCCCAGGGCAGGATCCAAACCAGAAGCCCAAGGTCTTCAGCCACACCTGGGGGGCCTGTAACCTGGGCCCCACCACCCAGGGCTGAAGCCATCAGGCTTTGGCCCCAAGAAGTCTAATGCCAACCCTGGGGACCCCATTAAAATGGGGTCACGACCCACAGTTTGAGAACCGCTGACTAGCTTACAGAGACAGACAATGAGGTGCAGCTCCCTCTCCCCCCACACTTCCCCATAGCAGTTACTTGCCTCACAGGTAAAAGTGCAGAGGAAGACAGCCTCCAAAAAGCCACCACATTGTCTTCTGTTTACATGGACTTGGCGTGCTAATATTGTAACTATCTGGGGCTAGTCTGGACCTCAAAAGGACAAGTGGATGGACAACCAAAACATGCTGCGGGGTAGCAAGATGGTGACCCAATTATTTGCTCCCTCCAGAAGACTCCATGGCTCTATCTTCCCCTTCTGATCAGTGGAGCTCATGAGGCCATCATACCATCAATGGCACTTACTAGTTTCCAGCACTTTCATTCTCCCACCCTGTAGATTAGTCTTTGCCCCTATCCTTTCTGCACACTAATTCCTCACTTACCTGTCAATATTAACAAGGCTTCTTTAGTTAGGCCAGTTAGTATTTTAGATTTCCTATGAGCATTTTCGGCAGAAAACTGCAATATCAATCAGGATTACTACATATCAGTTTATCAACTTCATTGAAATTTAACTGAGGTCTGACAACAGTTTACACAAGAAAAGACAAAGTGAAATACAGTAGTTTTAAAGCAGATTTTTTTTTTTGGGGGGGGGGGGGGTAGGGGGAACCTTCTACCACAACACAGTACACTAAAGTAGCACTGCTGCTTTGCTGGAGACAGAGGTCACCCAGTGTGTCCAAAAGAATGTTCGATTCCCAATTTTTAAAATGAGAATGAAGTACCATGTAAGGAAAAACAGGACTGAACACTGTACTCTAAAACAGAATCACTTCCTCACTAACAGACTCATCTTATTTAGCTACCAGTTTATATGGCTTATAGTGGCCAAATGTTTCAAATGGTAGGATCTAAAATGCATAATGACAAAGTTCTCTATTAATGTTTTAACAGACTGGTCAAAATAACATTAGCGTGGGAGACACAAACACAGCCTGAAACTATGACAACAGACCCTAACTTTTTCTAAGTAGGTAAAAATATATAGTTACCCAAGTTCTCTCACTGGACATACCCCCTCAACAAATACTCCACTCACGTGTTGGAAACTGAGGTAAACATGGGTTGCCATCTTCCAGCTTGAGCTGAACTCGTACTCTGCCTCTATATTGCACATCACGGTTCCACTCTCTAGGGTACAACTTGTTCTTCTAGCAAGTGGAAAAAAGAACAACATAGTTAAACTAAAGATTAAGAGGCAGAAAGGCATTTCATAAGATAAGCATCAGACATTAAAAAAATATGAATTTAAAATTGCTATGTACTAAAATGTACATAACCAGTGGACACTGCTCATAGACGTACACCTTTTTGAGGGTGGTGTCACAGCCATGTAGACCGTAGGTACATGCTTTGAAAGTGAACCGTCACACATGCTTATTGGGAAAATGTGATCATACTCTGGACTTTACAACTAACCCAGTGGTATGTATACTAAATAACTTCAGAACAAAATTTCAGAACTTAAGGTGTGGGCTGAATCAGTGAGGATGAAGTGGATGCTGTTAAAACACTGGAGAAGAACATTATTTCAAAGGAAGCAGAATAGTTATCCTAATCCAGATTTCTCTTCAGAAAATCATTCATATAGCACAAAACCAGAGAGGTGTTTGAAGACATACTGATAAAAGTAATTTACAGATGACAAAGATTGGTAAAGAGATGAATTATGATGTAGACAGGACAGTCATACAGAACCATCTGTACCGCTTGGTAACCTGGGCCATTTGAACAAAAAGGTATTTTAATACAGCCAAATGTAAAGTTATACATGTAGGAACAAGAAATGCAGGCCACACCTACAAAATGGGGGACTGCATCATGGAAAGCAGTGACTGAAAATGTTTTTAAAAATCATAGTGGACAGACAACTGAACATGAGCTCCCAGTCTGATGCTGTAGCAAATAGAGTCAATGTAATTCTTGGATGCATGAAAAGGGGAGAAGTGAGTACAAAGGTGATTTTAGCATTGGTGAGACAGAGATTGGAATACCATGTCAGTTCTGATGTCCACGTTTTAAGAGGATATGGAAAAATTGGAGAGGGTGAAGAAAAAAGCCACAAAAATGATTCAAGAACTGGAAAAAATGCCTGTGAAATCTCAATCTGTTTAGCTCAGTGGTTCTCAACCTTTCCAGACTACAGTATCTCTTTCAGAAGTCTGATTTTAGGTTATCAAAAAAATGGAAAGATAACTTGATTACAGTGTCTAAGAACCTTCATGGGCAGAAAGTACTGAGTAATAAAAAGATCCTTAATCTAGTGGAGAAAGACAAAAACAAATGACTAGAAGTTAAAGCCAGACAAATTCAAATTAGAAATTAGGCACAATTAAAAAAACCTAAACAACAATAAAACCCACACAGTGAGAGTGATTAGCCACAGGAACAAACTACAGAGGGAAGTGGTGGATTCTCCACCTCTTGGAGACTTCAAATCAAGATGTGTTCTAGCTAAGCCCTAGTTATTAGTCTCAATACTGGGTGAAATTTAATGGCCTGTGACATACAGGAGGTCAGACTAGATGATCTAATGGACCCTCTGACCTTAAAACAAAAAACCTGGGTCTATGACATATAGAAACCATTTACAGGGCTTAGAATTCAAGTATGACAATGTGTATTACTACATTTACTAAAGAATATAATTAAGATTTTATCTTTAAACAGACATTACCATCAGTTATTCATGTTTATCTATTTTCTGTGTAAGTTTTGTTTAGATTTTGTTAAAAACACATTTTAATGATTGTTAATTGTGCTGTGAATGTACTAGCAGTTATAAGAGGAAAGTTAATTATTTGTAACTTAGCTGCATACCTATTTGTATTTAAACATCCCGATCAAGTCACTGCTCCCAAAGTTCCAGAGATAAGCCACACACCCTGATAGAATTTAGCTGAAAGGAGGAGTATGAAACATTACATCTCAGTGCTCTATCAGCACTGCATTTTCATAAATCTGATTAAGGTTGTGTCAATTTTATGTTAGAAGATTGTAATGTAGAAATGAAGGTGGCATCATTTTAGCAATCCATACAGAACACTGAGGGAAGTGTCATCTAGACACAGGGGAAAGATCTAAACCTTTGACATTCTTCAAAACAATAGGGAAGACTGAATGTTGCACATCTAGAGCCCATGGGCAAAGGTGGCTTTAAAAGTCTTGAGATTCTGGGTAGTTCGAGCACTGAAACCGCTCCTGCATAATTTAGGCAGATAAAGTTACAACAGCCCCACGTGGGATGCCTCTGAGCAGCTTCACAACACAGTGCTATGGCCCTATCTCCATTATACTTCCTATGCTTGACCTGTGAGAGCCATAGGCTGTCTTACGGAGCAACCACAGCTGAAGAACTCTTCCCCAGGTGGCTAAGGGGCTTTTATAACTCCTATCCAGCACACTGGGTCTAGGCCAGGGAATGTCTATACACATCAGAGATTCAAAGGCTATAAGGGACTACCACGATCATCATAAGATAGAGGTACTTGAAAGTTCCTTTCAAACAACCAAATGTTTTAAATTTTCCTGAAGATGCTGATGAAACCAATCTAATGCACTAATTCTTTAAAACTGTTACTACTGAAAAATGTGATGCTCACTTGAAAGTTCTGAAACCCTTTGTAATCCCTAGTAAAGATTCTTCCTCTCTTTTATTTGGCTTTGCTCCTGTTACAAAAGTCAGTCAATATTTGTGTCTCCAAGGGATAAGAAAAAAAATACAGACAGTTCTCTGAAAGCATAATGATAAAGGTATCTATGCTTTGAAATATATCAGTGTCCACTTAATTTCCAATTTTTATTACAATAATGCTAGCAACTTTGATTGTACAGATTAAAGAAAAAATCTGATTTATGAAAATTTAAGATGGCGCTGGCGAAATCTGTGCCCGAATGAGCAAGTTTTATGGTACTGCTGGTTACATTTTATATGAATGGCCATTTCATGTACCAGAGAATAACTGAAGTGTTCTTTACTTCTCAGAAAAAATCTCTTTACACTTAATTATGACTAGTGACTTGGTTGATGTTGTCAGGGTAAGGAAGATCTTATTGATGAAAACCTAAATGTTTTTGCGAGGATATAAGTTTTACAGTATTCATTTTTAGGTTAATGTAAGGTACTGGAGTAATTACTCCTTTCTGTTGTCAAACTGCACTTTATGTGCCAATGCAGTTAAACTATCAGAATTTTAATGCCAAGAGACATCTATGACCTGTGACATACAGGAGGTCAGACTAGAATTTCACCCAGTTACTCCTGCATGAAGCCCAATAACTTATATTTGGCCAACGCATATCTTTGAGAAAGGTATCCACTCTTGATGTGTAGATGCCATGAGAAGGAGAATCCATCACTTCTCTTGCTAGTTACTCCCAATGGCTAATTACCTTCAATGTTAACAAAATTGTGCCTATATTTCTAATTTGAATTTGTCTGGCTTCATCTTGAAGCCAGAGTCATCCCTTGGGTAGGGTGAATTGGGGAGATTACTTAGGGCCCCAGGTTTGGGGGGGCCCCATGCTTCAATAAAATCGGGACTGCCCTGATATTTAGCCCTTTCTCCCACACCCCAACCAATGTACGATCGGGACGCCATTTGTCTGGATATTCAGGTGAGGAGGCGGTGGGGAGGTGAGACAGGAGGGATGAGGAGGAGAACGGGGAGGCGAGTGGCAGGCAGGAAGGGGGTGAGGAGGCAGGCAGATGGTGAGGAGGAGCGCGGAGGTCAGGCGGGGAAAAGGGGGCATGCCGGACGGATGGCGAGGAGGCGGGCAGGATGAGGAGGCAAGTGGCGGCCGGGTGGGCAGCAAGGAGACTAGCAGGGAGGCTGATTTGTCCGGGGCCCCGCACCCTCCTAGGGACAGCCCTGCTTGCAGCCATTGTTTTTTGTTATACCTTTCTCCAATAGGTTAATGAGCCCTTTAGTACCTGTATTTTCTTCCCATGAAGGTACTTAGACACTAATCAAGAAAACTCTTGATGTACCTTTTGATAAGCTAAAGAGATTGAGCTTTTTAAGTCTATCACTGTAAGGCATTTTCTCTAGCCCTCACATTTTAAAGTTTCTTTTGTGTACTCTCTCTCCAATTTTTCCAACATCCCCTTAAGTATTAAGTTAACTTATAGTCAAAGAAATCAGAGGACTTGGTTGATAAGTTTACATGACAATGGTTTTTCTACAGTACATTTGTTTCAATTTTTTAAAAAATAAGTCTTTATCAAGATGTATTCATAAAGTTTCACATTACCTCTACAAGCACATTGAGTCCAATTGCTGCACATACATCTTGGATTTCTGTAGATGTGGGATTTTCAATGGCCTATTAAAATAATGTTTTAAATTACTACATTGCCTTTTTTTAAAAGTTAGTCTACTGCTGAGAAACAAATTCATAGTAATTAGGTGTTGATTGGATGAGCTCCTGAAATTCCTCAGGGGAAGCAGCAGTCAGGGAAAGAGGGCACAAAGATGGATCAGGGAAAACAGATCTGCTTGTTTCTCCACTTATGTAAGTTATTTATGAACCAGGACATGTACATTTCCTGGAATATATCAGAAAGAAAGGAACAAAGCACCAAAGGAGAAGAAAAAAGAAGCATGGGTTCACACATTAGCTGTAGACAGGCCTGGGAAGGAACCCAGGAAGTAGTGGGGACAGAGTTAGTACTTTAGAAAAACAATTTTGGTTTCTTTGGGGTGAGATAGGAGAAAGAGATTTCTTTATATGTGGTTTAAGCAATTAGAAGGGGAGAAAAACCAAAACCCAAACCCAAACACCAACCTGCAGCAATGAGTCTCAGAGCCCAGGCCTACAGACTTGGGCTCGTGTGACATTCTCACTTGGGCTGGAGCCCGGGCTCTGAGACACACTCTGCTGGGTGGGTTTCAGAGCCCGGGCTCCAGATGAAGCGGGAATGTCTACTCTGCTATTTTTAGCCTGTAACACAAGCCTGAGTCTATGAGACCCAGGCTCAGAGACTTGCTGCAACAGGGTTTGTGTGTGCAGACACACCCTCAGCTTACAGACTGAGGAACTAAAAGAGGATTGACTTAGTGACAGGCATCTCTTGCCAAGGATTCAGCTAGCGATTGAAGAGAAAGAAACAGAAGGCAAGGGCATCAGTTATCAGAGTTGTAGGGGCCTGATCACTCAAGTAACACTCTTAACTACTAGTTCAAGTTAAAACAACTGACTTTTTGCTATCACAGGAAAAACATTTAAGAAAGTATATGGAGAATATGGATGTTTTAGTAGTCAGTGTCTAATCAGTGGCACTTCTCGGTAAGCCATGTACTACATGTCTATCCCACTATCAGCTGGGCTCCTATTGGATCCTGAAGCACTAGTTGTGGACACAGAAGTGGTACATTACAGACAAGAAATGGTACATTACAGACAGTGACTCAAATGTGTTCTATTTCCCCTCATCCTTGATATTACAGGGAGCCTCTAGGGTCAAAACAATAGTGCAAAACACCCGCAGCTAAACTAGTTGTAATTTGATTATCTAAGCAAATTATTAAGGGAGCCTTACAAAATCCTTCTTGCCCAGGTGATCAGTATCTGTTTCCCCTCATCGTGGCAAGGACAGGCAAGAAGATTTTGTACTAGTAAGTTTTCAAGAGATTTTCAAGGTTGCATCCAGTCTCTCCCAGCTGATGCGTTTGAGCCTTGCTCATGTGAAAATAAGAGGTTCTTAACCCAGCCTTTCCCATGTTGAATTCACATTTTGACAGCAATGGTCAGTCTTCAAATATGTTACAGAATTCAATCATCAACTTTCCTCCCCTTCTCATCAAAAAAGCTTAAGTAGCCTTGTCCACAATTGTTAGTTCCTTCCCAAACTCCCTCCAAGCTATCATGAAGCAAAACGTAGTTTTCCCATGCCACCCACAAATTACTTTATCCATAGGTATTCTTCTTCCTTCTGCTATTGTCTTCTTGTTATTTAAGTATGCTGGATAGATGCAGATGAATCTAAAAAAAAAAAGTAATACAAGTTCTGGAAAATACTGGTTTTTGTAATAGCTTCTAAAGCACATAAAACCCCCCAAAGGAATGCCCACTTCTAAAACTTGGAAACTGTCATACCAATTCAGACCATTGTTTATTTAGTACAATTGCCAGATTGTGAAAGTACCAGACCATTCAGGGGAAGATGCAAAATACACCATCGACAGTGATGGAATGACCACAGGGAGAGATTCTTCCCAATACTAGGTTAGTGGCTAGCTAAAACCCCAAAGCATGAGTTTTTATATTACAATTTTGCCCGATTTTAAGCAGCTGTGAAAGCTATTATAAAAAAATAAATTCCTTTGCTAAATCCTGCTAAGCTCCAGGGTTTGATATCTTGCAACAGAGAACTCCATTTCTAATTATGCACACACACAAAAAAATCTTGTTTTAATTTGTCATCTTCCAATTTAATTTGGAAACCTAAATTCTAGCATTATTAAAGAGTAAACAGGAATTCCTTACTAACCTTCTCTAAATTGATGATTATATTGAAGTTGCCAGACATTTCCCATTATATGACACTGCTAGAGGTGGAGCATAAGGAGAACTGGGAATGATGGGGGAAAAGAATCTATGCACATACGTGGGAAACCTACTGGTTCTCCCTCCACCTCTAGTGGTGGTCTACACAGAGGATAACAACCTACTACTTTTATCAGTTACTCCAGTGGCAGGGGTATGTGGAGTGAATCTAAAGGTTTCAACCCTGATAATGAACCATATGGCTATCAATGTGATGCTACATGATGGAGTTTGTTTTTTCAGTTTGCCTCTTTTAAAACCTAGGCACCTGCATACAACAAATGACAATAAAAGAACATTATTAAGGTTGCAAAATCAAGGCTTCAAAAGTTAGGACATGCCTGAATTAAGGTTGCCTGGGATAACTCCTACTTTTTCCACAGGACCCATACCTCATTCAGTGCACAGGATAGACAGCTCTAGAAATGAATCAAGGTTGTGTAGTAAAGGAGACTTTTCTGTAGAATTCCCGCCTTATTTGACACCAAAATTGGAAAGTATGTAGTAAATGAGGCAGCAGACAGCAGGAAGATAAAGGATGGTTCACATGATTAAGCCAGCTGAATACTGCTCTGGATTAAATGTCTCTGCCACAGAGTTCCTGAATGATGTTCATAAATCACTTAAATCCAGCCTTTCATAGGTTGTCACAAGTTGCTTGTTCCTTATTTTCTGGGGGCCCAAATTGAGACCCTGGGACCTGACTTGCAGAAGTCCTGAGCACTCACAACTGCAATAGATATCAGTGGGAGCTGTACTTGAATATATAAAGTGCTATATAACATTAAGTACCCTGAAAAAAACAGGTCCTAGGCACCTAAAATTAGTGGATACGGTTCACCTTCCATTCTCTGCGCCTCAGTTCTCCATGGGTAAAATGAGAATATTATCACCCCCTCACCTCACAGGAGTATTGCAAAGATAAAATTAAGCTCTATGAACCACTCTGGCACTGCAGAGATAATCGCCATAGAAAAGCCCATGAGAAAATTAATAACTCTGTCTTCAGAGTAGGGTTTGAATAGTGTGCAGCACATAAGGCCTAGGGCCACACACTGAACAATAGGGAGAAAACAAAATACTGAATAGTGGCTCCCTAAGTGAGCACAGCCCATCCTGCTCACTGAATGAAGCAGCGGCGGGTCCTGGGGGAAAAATATTGCCGCGACCATGTCACTCGAGGCTGTAGCAAAACGTATCCGCGCAAGGGGGCAGATTTAAGGTCGCCTGTGCTAGCTCCCAGTGCCTGACTCCGCAGCGCTGCTCATTTACGGGAACGCGGTCTGGGCGCTCATGTGTTCGCCTCTTGCTGCCCGCTATTGCCCCCCGCCACGCGGGTCGCTTCGTTACACCTCGCCGCTCACTCGCGCCCCCTATTCTGCCCCATACACGTTTCCGCCACCGCTCCTGGAGCTCCTTCGCCGAGCTGAGCCGCCCAGCCCCGCACGCAGCTGTCAGCCGCTCGCCCAGCAGGTGGGTCCCGTCCCCCTTCCACAGGCAGGAGCAGCCCGGGGGCAGCTCGCGGGCTCTGGGGGCCCAGGCCTACAGGACGTGTGAGGGCCGGGGGCAGAGTAGCCCCAGCGCCTCCTCCCACCCCACCGGCGCAGGGGCCGCAGCAGCCCGGGAGGAGCCGCCGCCGCCGCCGCCCCTGAGGTACCGGAAACAGGGGCTGCCCCCCGCGGGGTGTCGTTACCTCTCCTTGTCCGCCGGGGAGGTGGCGGCCCAGGCCATGGCGGTTGGGGGCAGGGGGGGGGGGGGGGGCGCAGCACCGCCTCCCCCACTGTCACTCACTGCTACTCGCTGGCTCCTCACAAACCCAGAGCTCTTGCTAGGGCAGCAGGAATTACGAGAGATGAGCCCGCCCACAGTCTCACGCAAGCCCTCGCTGCCACATTCCTATTGGACCACAGAACTGTCACTCAAGGAAGACTGTACACGCGGCATCCTATGAGTCGTGCTCTTTAACTCTCGCGACATTTGAAACGCGATAGCGAGAGACCGGGCGAACAGCTTCCTCTGCCGGCGCACGCGCTCCCTGAGTCAGCGGCGCGCCGTGGAGCGGGGCGGCCGGCGGTGTGTGGGTTGCTGCCCCAACGTCGCCGTGCTTCGCGGCCCGGGGACGGCCTTCGCAAGGGCGCCGCAGGGCCTAGTGGTCCATACGGCCCCCCATAGCGCGAGCGGCGCTGAGACCCCGCTGCTGCTCGGGCCCGCGCTGCTCTGTCCGCAGGCGGCCGGGCCGTGCCCAGGCTCCCGGCAACGCAGCGTCTGAGCTCCTGCCCGGGGACGGATGGAAGTGCGATGCCTCGCAGCCGGCTGCACAGGGCGGGGAGCGGCCGGGGTTGCTCTAGGACAGAGTCGGGCTCTAGTCGGGTTGAAGCCCCAGGTCCTGCTGGCAGCTGAGTCACCGCAAAGGCTTCCATTGAAATCGAGCCTCCAGCTCCTGCCGTTGCACATTCAAGCTTCAGAGCGTGAAATCTAAAGGTGTTTAAAGCCCCGCGGGCAAATCCAGAGCGCCCAGCCGTTGTGAAACCCCCATGGCACGTACAGTCATCGAATGCCTTCCTCGGGGGCTGACTCCTGTTTGAAAGCCTGGGGTGGGCAATCCTGGCCCAGCTTCCACTCAGTCAGCCCAGCACTGATAACGATTTATGGCAGGACTGCTCCTGATCAGAGTGCACACGAGGGGCAGAGAACTAGCACAGTATGACGTTGCCAGCATCTCATTTTAGTATGAATAGGGCTTCGTTTGTGGGTAGTTGGGTTAAGTAGCCGTGGTTTCCCCCTCTAATCTGACTTCTGCCCACAGTTGAGCAATGTATGGTAGAAGTTGCCTATAGGGTAGAGCTTCAGTATACGCAAAAGCAGTTCTATTCTGGAATAAATAGGTGGATGGGCCTTATTGTATAATATAACCACCTATTTTATTAAATACATGAAATGTTAACACTTAAAGTACTGGCATGAGGGCTAGTCTCTTAAAAGTGGTGATGCTACAGAAACTGTTGACAGTGCTAATTCTGTATCCACATCCCTGGTATTTTTTGAGATGGGAAATGTTGCTGTGATCATCCAATTCACTAATTAAATTTAAAGAGGCCTGCAACACAATTATTTACATGATTTACGCTGTGATTTGCCATACCCATTATTAAGACAGACTAGATCTCTAACCACTTCTGTTTTTCGCACTTAACTGCATAAGTACAAAACCACACTACACGACGTGTGTGACAAATCCACAGTAAGGGGTAGTATGGCAATTGTACGTAAGTAGATTTCGAAGGATTAGATTATCAATAAATGTCAATTTCACCATACATAAAAATGAAAAAATATTTTGATAAAATGTACATATAGGCAAAGTAACAATGCTGCTTGAGAAATTAGTTTGATTTAAGGATATATACTTTGTATATTTTGATGTGATATTTACAGTTTATTTTAACAGTTATAAAAGGTTAAACTTTTTGAATCTCAACATTTACTATCATTAAATTATTTTCAGAGTCCCTCACCCCCCAATTTCCAGTAACCATGAAAATTTCAAACATTAAAAAAATGCTTAAACTGCCTAATTTTGTGCAACTGTTAATTTAAATCAATAAAAATAGAAAAAATGCTTAAAAATGGATATGTCAAAATCATTTAAAAAAACAAAATTCTGCCAAGCCTATATGTAAGGCATATATTATTCAGCACTACATCACATTATGAGTCAGAAGGAATCAGTGTTGTAATTTAAATTACACATTTGGTTTATATCCTGATTGGGACAACAAAAAAATGCCCAGGAAACTGTTTACTAAGGGGCCTGATCCAAAGCCCAGTGAAGTCAATGGAAAGGAACCCATTGATTTCAATGGGCTTTGGATCAGGCTCCAAATGACTAATAGTGAAGTATTTTAAACTAAATGTAGTAATAAAAATATTAATCTTATTCTGTAGAGTTCTAGGATAGTCATACTTTCCTTTTAAATTCATGTTTTGTGATCAGAAGCTTCCACTTACAGATGGTGGTGTACAAATTAAAAAGGACCTTATAAAACCCACTAGAGAGAGGTTGAAGAGTTATAAGGGCTGTACTGAGAGGCAAACAGACGAAAGAAGAATTCCCTCACCTGGGTTGGCTGTTGATTAGGGTGACCATATTTTCCCAAAGGGAAAACGGGACACCACATGGGGCCAGCCGGAGAGTTCCTCCCCACATGCAAGTCCACCCCCCAGCCCTTCCTGCCTCCTGCCCATACTGGGGCGGCACAAGGCCCTCACTCCCCCTTCTTCCCCCGTATGCTGGGCCAACCCAAGCCACCCACCTGGGGCCAGCCAAAGGCCCCCTTTCCTCCCCCCCCCCCCCAAACACGGGGCCAGCCCAAGTCCCCCTGCTGCCCACCCACACAGGGCTGGCCTGGCTGAGCCACTCTCCAGAGCCCTCCCTCCCACACAGGTCTGGCATTGCCATTAGCCCCCCGCCCCTTGCACATTCCTCCACGCTCTGCTAGGGGTCGTACCCCACTTTTTTGGCAAAACTGCATTTGTCCAGTTTGGTCTTTGCCAACTGATGATCAGTTGGCAAAAGCAAATGGGACAAGTGTCCAGTTTTGACAAAAGTCAAAACAGCTGGGACGGGGCTTAAAAAAGGGACTGTCCCAGCCAAAACAGGACATATGGTCACCCTACAGTTGATAGAATATGGAAACGGTTCTTTTAATGTTATAGTGGAAGGATTCCTATTCCTCACAAACAAATTTAAAACCTCCGTGTTCAGAAAACACGCTTGACTGCACACAGGCCAAAGTAGCTTTTTTCAAATGCTTGGGCTATTATACACTAGAGTAACCAGCAGGAAAAGGAAAAGTTGGCTTCCGCAGAGGGAAGCTTGATTTTTTTGTTTTGTTTTCAGAAAGAAGGGGAAGAGAGTTTCTGGAAAATATATCAATGTGAAAGTCAGACTTTGTTTGAAAATTGTGTACCTTCTATTGTTACATACCCACCTAAGCTTACTATAGAAAAAAGTTGGCAAAACTGTTTTTCTTGTCTATTTTATGCACTTGGTAGGACTTTACGTAGTCAGCTAGGAAGAAGCTGATTTATATAAACAAACAGAGCTCTTAACTTTTTATTTATTTAAGAAACCTCTGGATATATTGATGTGGTGCTCTTGTAGAAAATTGCAATCTTTAAAAAATTCAGTTTGATAGTGTATCTTTAAATACTTCTCTGTGTCTGCATGGAGTTAGGAAATGTAAAGTAAACTTGTTTGAGCTATTTGTGTGAAATGAAAGAGGAAAAAAGCTGTGTGGCTGAGAAGTACGTACACTTTGAGTGTTTAGGTGCTTTTCTGAATTGGGGTTTACATGAGGGGAGAAGTAGATGTTCACAGAGAGGCCTTGGAAGAACCACTGCTTAAAAAAATTGCTTAATGCTGTAGCCCACTATTGGCCTGTGTTAAAATTAAGAGATTTATCAAGAAAGTGATTAAGTAGCTGTAGCAATATTTAGCATCTTCTAGTTTATTTCCCATAGGACAGTCTGTTGTTTTGCTCTAGCTATGGGACTAAGAGTGCATTAATTGATAACATCCTCCTACTAGTAGATGAAAATAAAGTGTCCATACTGTCATTGGATCTATTGGGTGCCTTTGACAGTGCCGATCATAAGACATTGATGTGATTATGGACCCTAGCAAGAGCACTTGGGAACATTTCGGATTGATTTAGCTAGATAATTATAGATAATTATAATAGATAATTATAGACCATTGTTTATCAGAGGTGAGGAGTGTGGCACATAAGGGCTGCAGGGTTTTGTTCTGTCCTTCTCCCATTCAATAAGGCAAGCAGGAAAGAAATAAACTTGCTGATGTCTTTGTAAAGGATCCATTTATTGCAGTACTCCAACACTTTCAAATTAAGCCACACTTTTGTCAAACTGTCTGTTTTATACTGTAGCATTTGGTAGTTTACAAACTTGTTTTTTCCTTTGAATGCTGGAATTAACGTAGCATATTAAGACCAGCATAAAGAATATTAAGGAATTGTTTTTCTGTATGGTACACATTTGTACCACTTTTAAACCACCACTGAAAGCTGTATTTCCTATATGAAAATTTGTATGTGTATTAATGGTACAGAGATTAAATGTGTCATGATCATTTCAGTTGGAAAACAAATTAAAATGACAGCTTTCTCGAAACAAACATTACTGAGTTTGTTTACTTGTAAACTGAATTATATTCTGCACATGATCTACCCCACCAGGGCTAGCATCTCAGCTTTTCTACAGGTCAGTTGGCTCCCATTATTATTCACCATTCTAACTTATTGGTGCCAGGGTTCTGGATTTCCTGAAACTAAGTGCCTGGGGTGAATCGTTCATACAAGCATGTCAATTTAATTCCCACCATTCTTATAAAATGACTTCACTGAGTATATGGCATCCACAGTCACTGCACTTGTTCTAGTGTCAAAAGTAATTTATTTATATCTTGAATTCTGCATATTTATGGCCTGCAGAATTCAGAGACAAAAGTAGGTCACAAAAGACACTAGATTGGGCACGCTATAGTAATATGCATTCTCCAACTGTCCAGTGCCCCTAACATCAGAAACTCAACAATTAAGCAGTGAAGTTCAAAACCTGACGGCTTGTGCATCTTTTTAAAAGCATTATGAAGCTAAGATGTAATTACTCTTGCATACTGTACCTGAATATTAAGCAATTATTAAGCATACTGTGCCTGACTATTAAGCAAACTTACACAATTCCGAATTAATTCGTTGTCTTTACACCAGGATATGCAGGTTGCAGAGACTTACATAGACTCATGAAATTATTGTGTGTGTCATGTCTACATAATGCTAGATGTGGAAGTGGTAGGGCACTGAGAAGGATGAAAGTAGTAACTTTGCAATATATAAAGTGTGTATTTCAACTGAAGATTCTGTCAAATTTGCTTGTAGGACCCAACGTCAGCATGGAATTAGCCACCCACTCAGCCAGGCATGCATTGTTTTGTCACTATTAAAGACATCAGGAAGGGGAAAAATACAGTAGTCAAGATTCTAGTGAGTTGTATGACTTCTAAATTCTGTTCCATTTGAAATGCTTATAAAATGTAGAATAACATTATTAAAAAAGGGAGTAATATTTTCAGCAAGGTTAGTGCCTGAGCTTCTCCAAAGCATATATAATACAAATCACATAGGAGTGATACGTTGAGTGAAATCCTGGCTCCATTAAAGTTTTGCCATTTACTTCAATCGGGCCAGGATTTCACCCATGATCTTGAGAGTTGTAGTGCTTCACAGAATGGGGAGGTGAGGGGGCTAAAAGAAAAGTAGTAGGAGCTGGAGATATTAACTGAGAAGCTGTTCCACGTGCTGCATCAAATAATGAACTAAGTTGGAAGTAGACAAAGTCATTAAATGGAGTATTTGGGAAAATCTTGAGTGTAAAGGAGAAAAATGCTTGTGTAGATCTAGGCAAAATTAGGTGAGAGTGATTTGAAATGAGCAGAAGCTTGAACTTTATACAAAACATGAGGGGAAGATAATGCAGACAATGACCGAAGATGGGAGATACAGTCAAAGCAGCGGGCAAGTGTTGTTATTATAGAAATGTAAAGTTACAGGACTGAAACTCTGCAGTACGGAATATGCAGGGGTAGATAGGTACGCAACAATAAATGACATCTTACTCTATGTTGCTAATTGGCTTTTCAAATGTTGACTGTGTACACACTGCTAGTGTGGAGATTGTAGTATAAAGTCAAAATAAATTTCACAGAGTGAATTTCACTTGTGTAGCAGGGTAACAAGGTCCATGTACTAAAAGTCCCACTCAGGTCCTATTCTGAGGGCTTGGATAGGGTACTTAAGTATTGTGTAGACTATTTGTGCTTGCCATCTGCACAGAGGTGAATTTTTCCCCAGAACTTTAGGGTTCTACATGTAAGCTTTTTAGCTGCTATGAACAATCTCATGCAGATCTAATTTACTGCATTCAGCTCTGAGGTATTTCAGTGATGAGCATTACAGAAATGTCTTATACAGAAAATGTGTGTGAATGCAAGAGGTAAAATACCCTGTGTATCCCTGCATACGATCCACCCAGATGCAGAAGCACTTACACCTCCATGCAGTACAACTTCAGTACTGACCCATATACTTATACTATGTTCCATTCAAAACACTATATGCATCAGCCTCCCAAACAGAGTAAGCATCTATTTCACCTCCGCAGACTCTCCTCCAATTCTCCCCACCTTGACAAGACACACAAAGCCCTGTCCCATACCCTTCCCACTTCTACAGTTCAGGAAACAATGTTTACACATCTCGTTTTTATCACACAACAGAAAACCTTCCACGGTCCACCAGTACAGTGGAGCCCTAAAATCAATCTCTGTACCACATCTCCTCCCCATAAATAGCCTAGGAATAGCCCTAGAATATTCAGAAGCGACATTATACTTAGCTTGTTTCACGGTGTAAGTCCTGGCCCCAACAGTGACAGAGAATCAAATATTTACCTTGAATCGGAACTAAAAGTATCTGGAAACAGGATAGATTGCTTAAACCTTCACTAATTTACATAGAGAAGTAATTTATAAAGTGGACATTTGCATACAATGGATCACTGAGGTATGGTGTGGCCAGTTTGCACCAGACTGCCAATGGAATCGCCTTCACATCCTAGTTTAACCAGCTACAGGAGCAGTGACCTAGTACAAGGTGGATCCTTCGAAAATTTAACAGGGGCTCTTGCACCACCATTCTCATTCCCTGCTATTTTCATCTTGTCTCATACTGCTTTAATTTATGCTGGGGAACCAGAACAAGCACATAATTGGTTTAGGATTGGGAGAGCACAAAGGTGCACTTTACTCTTATCTTTGCATCTTCCCTGCAAGTTGTGCCATGTGCAGTATGGCCAGACCTCAGGATCTATGTCCACAGAACTTTGTAACAGTATGGAAAATACGCACGAGTGTGAAATTTAGACACATGTACAATTCTAGTTTATTTAACACCGCCAAACTTTTATAGACACGTATTTACAGAACCATATTTTACAGAAGTAGTGCAAATTGTCAGGCTATGGGGAAGAATTTAGGCTGCTCTGGGTACCTTAACTCTGCATTTCCACTGTCAGATGGTTATTTTAAATGTAAACTTAATTTAGAATTTCCTAGTTTCCTAACGTATCTGTTTAAACTGAAGCCTTTTAATAGATTTTTCCATATGCTATTTATGAAAATTTACAAAATTAACTTATTTATTGAAATTATTTGTCTGTAAATTTCCTTTTTTATATAAAAACAAAAATTCCCAAGTTTATGTATTTTTCTTCCCATTTGGCTCTGACCAAAGACTCTCAAGAGACCATAAAACTTGATTTTATTAACTCAACAGGAGAGTGTCTTTGGTGTTTAAATGCTCCATTGGAGCATATATGCAGAACCGAATGTGAACAGAAGAGATTGTGTGTGCAGAGTTTATAATCTTCTTTTCTTGTGGCAGGGTGAACTGATATAAATCAAAACAATTTATATAACCAAGTCTAATGAATTTAAATTAGCAATAACAATAAAGTACAAATGCAAAACAATTTAAAGCAATGATTTAAATTATTGCTTTAAATTGTTTTGTATTTGTACTTTAGTCATTTTCCTAAAGAAAAGTTGATTCACATTGGCTGGTAATCATTAAAACATGTTTATTTGAAACTAAATACAGACTTTTCACTAAATTTGGTGTTTCTTTTTGCTAACCAGGAAAATACACTTTATCTATAGTTATTTAAGCAATTATATAGCTTAACTTGTATTTATTCAGATTTGTAATTTTTCCATTTTTTGTTTAAGAAATGGATCATTTACCATTTTCTAATTTACTAGATGGTGATTAACTGTTTACTTGTGATTTGTATAACACTATTTGGAACTTCAAATTCAATTAAAATGCACAAAACCAACATTTTATAAAAGTAAAGTAAGAACTACCTTAAATGTGCTGAAAATGTAAGAAAAAAGTTTATCAAAACATGTTTTGCATTTAAAATCAACTGATTAAACAAAAAGTATACTCTGTAATTAGGATATTGAACTGATTATTTCTGATCACTTTATCCTTCAAGATTCTAAAACTAGTAGATCTCATCTTCTCACATCTAATTTTTGTTCATAAATTGGAAGAGGAAAACAAGTTTTCCTACTTTTTTCAACTTCCCATTGATTTTTTTTGTTAACTTTGACCAAACTATTGCTGTCAAAGGCTGGTTTAGCACTTCAGCAAACTCTAGTTCCAAATGCTTAGCCAGTGACTTCCATCAGTTCAGTAATTTGATTTCAGACTTTGTAGCAACTACGTACTGCTTAACATTTTTTGTATTTAATTTAATTGATTTTAATGGACAAGTTTAGGCCTTAATGTAGGTCATTAATATCACATTTAATTTTAAATAGGTTTATTTAAAAAATATAAACCTGTATTTAATTTACATTTAAAAAATCTGCTTTAAATTGATTTTTATTTACACAGTCTTGTGGAGTGCAAGTGACACCGGTTCCCAGCCCCAGCACCTCTCTTTGATGAGAGACCATGAGATGAGAGATGTCCATTATGCAAAGGAGGAGGTTTAGTTAATCAAGACGTAAAAATATCAGGATGAAATAGGCTCCTTTCTGCACAACTTATAAAAAAAGCTGAGAGTCATGGATTCCGTGACTTTCTGGGACCTCCGTGACTTCTGCAGCCAGCAGGTGTGACTGACCCCGGACCACCCGAGCAGCTTGTGAATATCTCTTAAGTAATTTTACAATTTAATGGGCTTTTCTCCATCTACTTAGGGGGATGGAGCACTAATAACTGATGACATCAAGAAAACTGAGGTATTTAATGCCTATTTTGCTTCAGTGTTCGCTAAAGGTTAATTGTGAACCGATAGTCAACACAATTAATATTAACAACATGGGGGAAGGAATGCAGGCCAAAGTAGGGAAAGAACAGGTTAAAGAATATTTAGATACATTAGATGTATTCAAGTCAGCAGGGCCTGATGAAATTCATCCTATGGTACTTAAGGAAGTAGCTGAAACAATTTCAGAACTGTTATAAATTATCTTTGAGAACTGCTAAAGGACAGGTGAGGTCCCATAAGACTGGAGAAAGGGAAACATACCTATCTTTAAAGAGGGGATTAAAAAGAACCCAGGGAATTATAAACCAGTCAGTTTAACTTACATACCTGGAAAAATATTGGAACAAATTATTGAATAATCAGTTTGTAAACACCTGGAGAACAGCTGTTATACAGGAATAGCCAACATGGATTTGTCAAGAACAAATCATGGCAAACCAACCTAATTTCCTTCTTCGACAGGCTTACTAGCCTAGTGGATAGGAGGAAAGCAGTAGATGGGATATATATTGATTTTAGTAAGGCTTTTGACACAGTCCCACATGGAATTCTCATAAGCAAACTAGAGAAATGTGGTCTAGATGAAATTACTATAAGGGAGAGGGCAAAACTGGTTGCAGGACTGTAGTTAGAGTGTAGTTATCAATGGTTCTCTGTCAAACTGGGAGGGCATATCTAGTGGGGTACTGCAGGTGTCAGTCCTGGGTCCAGTATTATTCAATATTTTCATTAATGACTTGGATAATGGAGTGGAGAGTATGCTTATAAAATTTTCAGAGGACACCATGCTTGGCGGGGTTACAAGCACTTTGAAGGACAGGATTAGAATTCAAAACCACCTTGACAAATTGGAGAATCGTCTGAATTCAACAAGAGAAAATTCAATAAAGACAAGTGCAAAGTACTTCACTTAAGAAGGAAAAATCAAACAACTACAAAATGGTAACTAAATAGCTAGTACTGCTGAAAGGGATCTGAGGGGGTTATAGTAGATCACAAATTGAATGAGAGTCAACAATGTGATTCAACTATGAAAAAGGATATAATCATTCTGGGGTGTATTAGCAGGAGTGCAGTATGTAAGACATAGGAAGTAATTGTCCTGCTTTATTTAGCACTGGTGAGGCCCCAGCTGGAGTACTGTGTCCAATTCTGGGTGCCACACTTTAGGAAAGATGGGGACAAATTGGAGAGAGTCCAGAGGAGAAGTAAAAAAATAATAAAAGATTTAGAAAACCTAACCTATGAGGAAAGATTTAAAAAACTGGGCAAGTTTAGTCTTGAGAAAAGACTGATGGGGAAACTGCTGTATTCAAATATGTTAAGGGATGTTACAATGAGGACAAGGACAATCAATTGTTCTCTGCATCCACTGAAGGTAGGACAAGTAGTACAGGGCTTAATCCACAGCAAAGGAGATTTAAGGTAGTCACAGCACAGGAGCTGGACTTGATGACTTCTCAGGGTCCCTTCCAGCTCCACATTTCTATGATTCTATGTTTGAATAGGATACAGAAAACCACAAATGAAATCAAATGGCCTTTTTAAGCATCAATTCAGTTATCCTTTGGCAACTGCCTTTGCAATTAAATCTTAATACTGACAAAGGAGACAGACACCTGGACCTAAGTAAATGCTAGAAAAGAAAGAAGTTCCGCTCTGACAAGGTGCGATCAAAAGAAATTTATATAATACTGCAAGTAATAAATAAGTTTTGCATAGAAGACTAAATCCAGAATTAGAATGTTAAACAAAATACACTCAAATACTTTTGAAGGAAGGATACATTACAGAGGTAGGACATCAGCAACAAGAATGAGTCTCAAGCAGAAGCAAAAGAAAACCGAAGGAAAGGTTGTTGTGGATGGAGCATGTTAAAGAGACGCAACATTTTCGGATGGAAAAATGTTCTCTGAAGTTGAAACTTGTCCCTGTGCAGAGAGCCAGCATAAAGCTTATGCATCACTTAAATCCCAATAAAAATCTCAAAATAGGGTTTAAGAGATAGTTAATTGGTGTATAAGCACTGTGCTGGCCCACTGCACAGGAGCAAATTTCAGAAGCTCTCACTGGGTCTTTATAGCAATCCCACAGCCACAAGCAAAAGGATTCTTCGTCAAGCAGGGAACAGTTCCCCTGAATGCTGCAGAGGCATAAGTACCTACATTCAGCACTGTTTGGAAATTATAACAGACCAAACTGGATCTTTGCAAATCTGTTCTAGAGGGGGATTACCTATCATCTTCTACAAGGTGACAGCACATCCTGTAGACTGAACCCAGACAGGGCAGCGTTGACTTTAGGAAACATGGACATCAGCAATACACATTTATATTCACCTAGACATTTTGTTCTTAAGAGCATTGTAACCTTTTCTGGGACTTCAAAATAAACAGATGAACTGTGCAATTGCGTTTAATTAACACACAAGAGTTAAGGTCGCAAGTGAAAATCCTGACACAATCATTAGAATCAACCAAATCGCCAATTAAGGCAACCTAAATACCAACCACCACATTACACACGCACTCTGACTCTTCAAAACCATAACTCCCTTGTACTTCCAACATATAACAAACCACAGTATACACACAAATTCCTCCCACTCAGATCTCAACATTAGCTTCAACTATAGCTAAATTAACATTCTTTATAAACGTGTTTAAAGTCTTTAATGTTATTACTACTTGAGAAAGTATAAAGTCGGAATGGAATTGTATGTTTTAATGATGCAGAGAAATTTGTTGTGGCAGTGATGAGGCGTCTGAGCGCACTTGGGCAGTTTGGTATCAAAAAGATCCCAAACAATCTTTCAGCCTACCGGAAGGCATTAAACTTGAAATTGGCTGACATTTTTCCACTGCGCCATAGCTTCATTCAGAATACACAGTTCACTATGAACACAGTCATACAGTTGGCAGATAAGTGGATGGAATCTTGCAAGGCATCACACATATAACAGTACATGAAACCAGCTACAGGAGAGTCTCCTTGGTACCTTTAGATGTGGTCTCCTGGTAGGGAATAAAGAACTCAGACTGTTCAATCAAAACCCTGGCTGAGAACAAACAGTAGATGGCAGCATCAAGTAACAAGAGAAGCTATCAGATGACCTTTCACCATCAGAATGTCCATCCAGTGGGTAATATTGTCTTCACTAGGGAAGGAATTTTTTCTCTGAAAAACTAGCTACAAACAAATTAACTCAGGACACACAGGCTAGACTTTCTTTACTAGCAGGACAGAGGGAACTTTTACTATGTTTTTTTCTTTATAAATGTGAGAGCTTTGCCAATAGGATAGGACCCTCCACACAGCTCTGACCATGACAAAGGCTTTTGCAAGCAGGACTGAGAGAAATAAAAGGAGGAAGGTAAACATCTACACAATAAGTTGGATTCTTAGTATTAGTTCTGCCAACTCTATTTTTGGACTGCTTACCTCTGGGAAAACTCTCTCACCAATTGAGGATGACTTTGCAGAAATTGAATTTTTTTTGCTGCCTCAAAGTCTATGGCAGATAGGTCTGAAACGTCATATGTTAGACAAAGACGCATGGAGACACCAGCTAATAAAGTCTCACCACAAGAGGCATATGTTCATTATCCTTTTGGTTTGTCTCCATTTTCCTTTCCCACATCTGGGAAAAACTAGACAGGAAAATTGTAGAATGAATAAGAATGAACTCAGCGGTCAATTGAGCAGACAAAATATTCTGCAGTTTCATGGCCCACATGTGACAAGCAAACATTCATTAATTTGTGGACTAAGTTTGTTCTCCCTCCTGTGCAGTTTATAAGATCCATAGGCAAAGGTGAAAAATTCTCAAATCCTATTCACTGCACAAGTTTGGCTATGAAATTTAATTTTTCAACATCACCTGTGAACTTCTTAAATTCTTGCAACATGGGTTCCATTTTAAATCTCTAGTAAGCTGGTGGAATAGCTCAGCAGAAATAAAACAACAGTAATAAGCAAGAGTAAACCTATAGCAACATACATCAAAACAGGTTAGCGTTAAGCAGAATATACGTAACAATAAAATTCCCCAATCTGGGGTTCGTCTAGCATCTGGATGTGCTTCCCACAGCCTGACTTCTGAATTTTTTTTCTCTCCAGCAGATGTTTTAATAGCTGAGCTGTACAAGGGAAGAAGAAGTGAGGCTAGAGTTAACCCCTTGAAACCAGAGTATGTGCTTGAATCCTTCATGGGTCCATGGATAATGGATGCTGAAAATAATGTATATTTAGATATTCACACATTTAATGTTAATTAGTTTCATGATATGGATGAGATTTAATTTAACAGGAATAAGACCTGGATTAGTGTAAACTGAACATCCTGTACTATTGTGGTATGCCTTGATATAGCTTACTTGATTAAAAGACTCAAGACACAAAAATTGCATCCTTGATATGAAATGTGGTCTTGCAGCTAAAATTCTAGACTGGAAATTCTGGGTTTTATTCTAAGACTTCCTGTGTGACTTGAGCAAGTCATTTAACCTCTCTTTGTACCTTCATTTCTTTATCTGAAAAATGAGAATAATAGTACTTATCTCAGAGGTGTTGTGAGAACTCGTATTTTGAGACCTCACATTTAACGTATTATTGAAATTTAAGGAATTATATATTATTACATTCACCAACATTTCTACATAAATTATATCTCTAGGAATGTTACAGCAAACAAATGGGATGAGAGAGAAAGTACAAAATAGAGAATTAAAACATTCTCTCCTTCATCGAGGGCTTTTGGAGTCTGCATTCAGTGTAGCCCAGATTGACTTTAATGGGAATGCTTTGTCTGTAGTGGCTCCTATGTTTTGAAATAGTACAGGTCATAAATATTCAAAATTGAAGATAAAAATAGATTATACTGTTGAACTGACATGCTTGTATGAGTGCCTCACCCCTAGGCACTTGATGTCAGTTGATCCTGAATCCTGGTACCAGTAGTTAGATCTATGCTTTGTAATAACAAAAACCAGTTAAGTTTCAGAAAAGCTGAGTTGCTACTCCTGGATTGATCAATTGTGCATAAACATGTTGATATATTTCTGCAGAGGCACTTAACTGTTATTTTATCAGAGGGTTTCCTTCAGAAACAGTTTAATAAGCATCTCTACTTTAAACGAAAGTTCATTTCCCTTCAAAAAGCTTCAGATATTGAATATCATAGTTCAGGAACCAATCTGATTTTTTTACCATGACACTGAAGATTTAATATCCTAGAGCTTATTCCCTCCGCCTCTTAATTTTTTCAAATAAATCCAAAACGTATGGAAGTTTGAAATCAGAATAAAAAGTTGTCAGACTCCCAATTTCATATTTTCCCAATTGAAAAAAAACAATATAGAAATAACCATACTTTAAAAAAAATCTGCATGTTATACACACAATATTCCAGGCTATGCAGTTGTGAAACAACTACACTTCTTGGCTCCTAGACATACCCTGCCTTTAGCCTTTTTTACGCACCTGAAACGTGTGGAAGTCTGTCAACTGCAAATAGAGTACAGAAGACCTAGGACCTGATCCTGCAACCCTTACATGCATTTGTAACAAACCATTGATCAACGGAGGATAAAAGCCAGAGAGCATGAGGTATGTCTAAGACATGTTAGATCCGGCTTTAAGTCTAAGTGCATTATACAACATATTTTAAAGTGACATCTCAAAATGAAATACTGATTTCTTCAGCAAAGCAGAAGTAACACACAACAAGATTTACATACAGTAATAATTTATTCTGAAATGTTCATTTTAGTTTCTGTTGAGACATCACCCACGTCTCATTAATAAAAGAGCAGCCATCTCACCTCAAATACCAGAATATACAACAAGTTACAGCATAGCAAAAATTCTACCTACTTTCAGATAAAATCTAGTTCAGGTAAAATAATTCTGTTCAAGGTTTTACAGTTACACAGATTTCCTTTTTTGCAGAACACAAAGAAAGTGTAAATTGTTACACCATAGCTATCTATGCACATTATGTGACCACAGAAATGTTAATCATTACTTCAGAAAATGAACCATCATTTCCATTCATGCAGAAAAGCAGGCTGGGAAAGCTTGTTCAGCAGAAACCATATTACTGTGAATTTCACAGCCACATGATTAATTATAGGGTTAGATGGATTCACAAATACCAAAACTGAGTATATTTTTTGCATAAATAATACCAATTTTTCCCTGATGTAGTTTAGTCAGTTTGTAATCTAGAAATGACTGAAACAGCAATATAGTTGTATCATCTCTATCTGTAAGTGTTCATTATTTCAAGACAAGCAATATTTAAAGGATCATGGGATGGGATGCTAATTAAATACATGTAAAACATACTGTACAAATATACTTGCTTGTAGCGATTTTATTCCAAACTATCAATCAGGTATCCCTCCAAAATATTACCAGTGAAGACAAAGTATACTATCAAATATGGCTTCCAGAACAAGGACCCTCTACAAGAATCAAACCTATTTACAAAAACAAACAAAAAACCCCAATCCCCAGTCTTTTAAAGTTTCATTTGAAACAAAATTTCTACATAGCACTTGTAAATAATACATCAGTTTTTTTTAATTTATTTAAACAGAAGTCACCAGGTAAGACCCAGAATGACGTTTAGGACTTTGAGTTCCACTAGAGTCTGTATTTTCAGTTTTTGAATCTCGTTTCTTAGTGCTATTATTTACTGGTGTTGGTATCTGTGATGGTCGAGCCGAACCGTTGTCTGCACTGCTCTTTCGTGGACTTGGATTGTAGTTGAAAGGAGTCACTCTTGCTGCAACAGCTCCACTAGGTGAACTGTGTTTGCTTGAGCTGCTGGAACTGAATGGTGTGCGTTCATTAATAATGCTTTCATTGGTCTCTGGTGCAGGAACAGGATTACTCAGCACAGGTTTTGTTTCAGTTCCCTTCTTATCTGGACTATCTATCTGAATGAATGAATTCAGGCGATTTTCTAAACCCATTGTGCGAACAGGAACATTTCCATTCCCTGCATTTTGATTTCCCTGAATATCTTTAGAATCTTTACCATTCGCATTCCCTTTCTCTAAAACACTGTCAATAACTGGGGGAGTATTTCCAGTAGGTGATCGTCCAGATCTAGGATTATTAATAGGGCAGTCCTCAATCCTCACCCACACATCCTCAGTCTTAGAGACAGCAGGTGCCATCTGGTAAATTAAAGTTTTTGAATCTGCACCATTTGTAGCATCTGAAGAGGAATTATGAGAAGGATTACTCGTTATATGAGAAATTTCATTTTCCTTTATCTTTCTCCAAGTCCCTTTTGCTGGTACTTGACTTTCTTTACTCTGTATGTGTCCAGAAAAAGAACTTCCATGTTGCTTTTCATCTTCACTTTTTGCCTTTTCACTGGATTCTGAAGAAGCAGAAAGAATTGAGGAAGAACTTCCAGTTCTACGCCAAGTGCTAACACGAGGAAGTGATGAAGAATGCTTACTGTGCTCACGCTTCCATGTTCCTGATCTATTGATTGGCAGTCTAGATGGACTCTCAGAATGAGAACGAGCTATATCGTGACGTTTTGCTGGTCTCCCATCATTATATTCCACAGAAGGGTTAAGATTAGGAGGTAATTTTCGCCAACCACTAGCCTGTACAGTTGAATGAGAAGATAAGGACATATCAGGAAGTGATGGACTTAAAACTGGGGTCTGTATTTGGGATCGTGTGGGAGAATCAGGTCTTGAAGGAGACAAAGATTCAAATGAAGCTGACTCTTCTAATTTCCTTCGTAGAGTTGGACTTGGAGCTTCTTTAATAAAAGTTGACTGGCGCACTAGAACAGGTCTCTCTGATCTGTCAGATTCACTTCCACTGGATTTTGTGGATGACATTCTAGATAGTTCAACCTTTTTGTTTGAGCCACTACTACTAAGAATTTGGTTGAAACCTTTTGAGGCAGACTCACTTCTGGGAATACCACTGGCGCTTTTGGGTAACCCTGTTTGTTTTGCAAGGTTTTGCTGGCTCATCTGTCTGCCTGGTGATGTGTAGGACATTCGTCCTGAACCCGAGGACTTAGTTGAAGCTGTACTGGGAGATGAAGTCCTTGGCAGTTGAGATAGTTTGTTAGGAGGGCTTATACCATTTCTGCCTGGGGATATTGAGCTTCGACCTGGAGACTGCAGAGGTCTGCTTAATGGCTGCTGTTGAGGTCTAGAAGGAGTGGAATCTCTAGATCCTGACCTGGAAGGTCCTTTACTTGACACACCCTGTTGAGATGTCTGCCTGGTTATAGGACTTGGCTCTGATTTCACTGATGATTTGGCTCCTCTTGGGGAACTAGTGGAACTCTGGCCTTCATTAGGACTTTTGGAGGCTGTGTTCTTGAGTGGGGGCCCTTTTTTTGAAACTGGACTTGTACTGGAAGAGCTATTTCGAACTCCTGGAATGTGAATCATTGTCCTACCTCGTGAGATTAAAGGCATATTTGTTTGCTGCTTCAACTGGCTTGAAATTTCTGAATTAGAGCGAACTTTTCCTGTAATCATACTTTTATACACTTTCTTTCCTCCTTTGACTCCTTTATTTTCCGACTCTACTTTTTTAGTTTCCAATGTACTTTTCTCCCCTGGCTTAATAATTCTTGGACCTTTATTACTAGTAAAGGGTTTTTCTTCTTGGTCTGGAGTAAGATGAAATGGTGACCCTAAGGAAATTCCAGATTTTAGTGAAAGGATGGAATCAGAGTCTGATGAAGCTTGTCTAGACAGTGAAGCAGCAGCAGCAGCTTGGTGTAAGCTGCTAACTATAGAATTTGCACCTTCTTGAATAGCTTTCCAATCAAAATTCTCTGAATCAGGTGAGAAACCATGCTCTGAATCAGGCCTCTGTATATCTCTCAAATCTAGTGTCAGGTCTTCTGCCAATATACCACCCATGTTTCTGGAACTATTCTTTTCACTTTCACTCTTGACTCTTGAGGGCTTTTTCTTTTTAGGCATGGCAGAACTAATGCATTCCTGCAAAAGGTCATCTTCCGAGTCAATACTAAGAGAACTAAGAGAACTGTTTCTAGAAAAACACACAGGTGTATCTTCAACATGAAATGATTTGGGTGCATAACCAGAAGCCTGTGGTCTACTTGATTCTATCTGTGAATCAGGAGGTTCAGTTCGTTTTGTAGATTCACTTTCTTTGTTGTTGTTGTTTTCTTGATCAATATCACTGAGAGAACTCAAAGATGAATTGCGAGAAAAACAAACGGGGGTATTTTCGATAGCAAAATTCTGCATTTTCTCATCTGTAGCTGCGCCTCTGTCCGGGATATCTTTGGATGGTTGAGGGAAAGGGGTTTGCTTCTGCATCAAAATTTTAGGCTGACTTCTGCCTGTTGGATGTTTTTGACCTTGTGTCCTACTAATTGACTGCTGATTTGAAGTCTGTTCTGTATCAGTGCAAGCTTTGGTTTCTGTTTCCTTAGTTTCTTTTCCTTTTCTTAACTCAGCCTTCTCCCTAGAAAGGTCAACATCATCATCATCAAAGTCTAGTGAACTTAGTGAATCATTCCGTGAAAAACAATAAGGAGTCCCCTCAATAGGTGTGTAATGATGAGGGGAATCAAATGCAAAGCTTCCTCTTACACGTTCCTCATTATTTGGAAGTTTATCATTAAAGTCTCTTGAGTTATTTTTGAAGTTCTGTTTCTTTGTATCTTTGTTGTCTGAATAGGCTCTTTCACTACTAAAATTACTTTTTGGCTCTGTGTTTTTTCTTAAGCGTGCTCTGTACTCATTACTTTGGGGCATAGGCTTTACTGGAGATGTTAGCTTCTTTTTCTCACCTTCTGGTTGGTTTTTACCACTTACAGACGAAGATGCTGACGCTTGTTGAATCTGATCCATTATCTTTTTTACCCTGAAAGGCTTGTGGCTTTTTCCTTTTGGCATTGCAGAGTTAATGCACTCTGCAAGAATGTCACCTTCTTCTGTTTTGTCATCATCCAATCCTGAGGTAGACACAGTTGAGTCTTTCCCTCTTTGAGCATCATCTGTACTTCTACCTTCGGTAGGAATGGTATCTCTCTTTTCAAATTCACCTGATTCTGCCCTTGTACCCACATTCTCCACATTGGCCAACTCATTTGGTGGCGATTCTATTGTGAGATCACTCAGAGATGTAGCTGTTGAAAAATTTATTGGTGTACCTTCAACACAATACACACGTGGCATATCATCTCCAGGTGTAAAACTAACATGCTTTTGAGACGGCAATCTATTTTGTGAAGGGAGAAGTTTGTACACTGGCAAATGGCTTGGCTTCCTGGCTACAGGAGGAGGTATTTTTGAAGCAGTTGTTTGAGAAAGCTTTTTAGCTTTACGTGAAGATTTTGTTGGCATAGCAGAAATAATACATTCTTCTAATATTTCAATATCATCATCATCAGAATCATCTAGTATATCCTTTTCTGTTTCAGTAGGCTTCTCTGATTTCTTCTCTTGGTTATCCTGTGTATCTTCTGGCTGTTCAGGTTCTGCTTCATTTCCATGGTCATTTTCATGAACAGGAGGCATTATTCTTAACTCTACATCTTTCTGTATAAATGGTTCATCAAGACTCAGAGCACTTAGGCTGGAGGAACAAGAAAATCCATCTGGTGTACTTTCTGTAGCAAAATGTAACAATGTATCAGCATCTGGCAATACCTGAACTCTTTGAACAGCTGCGTTTACAGCTGCTTGTCTAGAACCAGACTCTCTCTTTTCAACATTGGCTACTTTACCTTTAGCTGTTTCTCTCTTTACTGGAACTGCTTGAGCAGGGGGTGGGGTTTTACTTCTACTTGGCGGCATTGTTTGTCCAGGGCTATCTGGAAGATCACTGGGGCTTATAATACCACTTACCATTCCACTGCAAGGCTCACTTTGAACAGAGCTAGCAATGGAACGGCTTTCAAAACTATCCAAGGAACTTACAGAAGTACATCTGCTAAACATGAGTGGAGTCTCCTGTACGTAATGTTCTGGTGGACTTTTAGGAGTCTGAGCACCACTTTTTGAAGGAGATTTGGCACCTGAAGAAAATTCAACAGCTTTATGTCTAGATGAATCAGAAGGAGATAAACTAGAAGCCTGAAGTCTATTGGATTTTGTTCTAATATGTTGTGATGTTGATGGGACTTCACTAACTGCACCTTCAGTTGACAGAGTCACACTATTGTCTTTCAGTTCTGCTATCTGCAGAGTGTTACTGGCATCTGTTACACGTGTGGCTTGATCACGCCCTATTTCATCTTCAGCCGAGGACAAAGATGACAAAGAGCTACATCTTGAAAAACATATTGGTGTATCTTCCACACAATAAGTCTGTATAGTTTCCTGGTTGATTGAGGGAGTCTTACAGGAGGCAGGCTTCTGAGCATGACCCCCTCTCTGTGCAGCACTTGGATGAAGCTGGTTCTGTCTCTTTGAGTTAGCTGAAGGGGATGATGTGTTCCCACTACTTGATGAGATATGATCAGTTTTAGTGCTTTGTACTGATGAACTCTTTGAAAAAGAAAAAGATGGCTTCTGAGAAGAGGGAGGAACTTCTGTTGAGTATTTCAGACTATAATCAATAGGTTGATCTACATGATGCTCCTCTTCATTGTACTTTATACTGTAATTAGTTGGTCTGTCTTCTTCATCTTCATGTTGTTCCTCCTCAGAGTAACGCTCACTGTAGTTGGTTGGCTTATCATCATCGTAATCATCAACCTGGCACAAGGACTGGTTTACTTTCTGATTCATTCCATGAGTAGTGCCTACTCTGTTTTGTTCTGAACTGTTGGATCCTCTTGATCTGAAAGGATCTTGCTGGCCAAAAGGTGACTGGTATTTCATGTGATTATCATCACCACCTTCAGCATATCCAGGATAGGTCGTACTTTGACTTCTTGACTGCCTTTGTTCATTTTGTTTTATTTCATCTTCTATTATATGTTTAGGTCTTGCCCACCTTTCATTCTGTGAGGGGCTTTGCCTTCCAGAATTCAACTGTTCATCTGAATATTTAAGACTGTAATTGATTGGAGTGTCCAGTTCTCCATCATTGTCATCCATATGATTTGCGCTATGTATCTTGTGAGCTAAATCAGCTGGATATTGTCCATAACTGCAAAATTTACTTTCATCATCTTCAGAGTAAGACTCAATGGAAGGTTTCATTTGACCTCTTTTACCATAACCATCACTACTACTGACGCTATTTAAGCTGTCATTTGAAGCTCTCTTATATTCCATTTTTGCATAAGGCACAGGACATGCCCTGTTTGAATTCTCAGATTTAGGAAAGTTATAAGTGTTGGAATGGGCATGGGCAGTGGATGTTCTTCTTAATGCATTCCTGTCTTCTGTCAAGCAGTGCATTTCAGCTGTGGATCCAGAACTTCTGTCTTCTTGTGGAATATGCATATTCGTTACTTCTTCCATTACTTTGGCAATCTGAGCTGCAGCAGTAGAGATCTGCATTCCTATTCGCTTAGAGGCATTCCCAGCATTTTCTGTAGCTGGGTGATAGCTGCCTAATCCCATTGTTCTCTCTCTGTCCACACTTCTGTCCTTTTCAGATCGAGAATTTTCTATATTTCCTCTATTGCAGGAAGAGGAGCCAGGCAACACTGTAGTATTTAAATATGGCGAAAGTACAGTCACGTTACTTGTATTAAAACTCTCGGTCCTGCAAATTCCATCATCATGTCGACTAGAATCCAAAACATATTCGCTATACAGATTTTGCTTATGTCTCTGCTTATTACGGTGAGATGTTTTGGGGCTTAAATTATCAATGTTGTCAAAAGTCTCAGACAAATGCTGAGCATCTAACTCTGCTTCCAGTGCCTTTTGCTTTCTAACATGAAGAGAGGGTAAGCTTGAACCTGGAGACATAATATTGGCATCCTTATACTTTGCAGGCCTGTTTGCCATCAGGTTCCTTAAAGCTGCAGCACTGCCCATAGCTATCATTTTGTGCTTTGAATGAATGAGGTTTTTGAGCATGCTAACTGCTCCCATGTCCCACAATGCTTCCTGGTCCTTTGCATTTCGTGCAGAGAGGTTCCACAGGGTCCCACATGCATTACTGACTATTGTCAAGCTGTGTGACTTCAAATGCTGTAACAATGTTTGTAAGCAGCTGTTCTCTCTCAAGATTTGCCTGGAATTAAGAAGTTGAAAGCAAAAAAATCAAAAATCAAAAATCAGTAAGTAGCATTTCAACAAGACAAACAAAAACCTATGAAGGCTGTAGCCAAATTTTGTCCTTAATCAAGATAATTAATATTATGATTTCTGCAGCACAAAAGTGTTACACTTTTCCTAAGTTACAGTCTGAATATCAAGCAATTTCTACTGCAGTTATCACTTCATTGTTTTTTTTCCCCTCCCCTACCACCTTCCTCTAGGGTCAACCGTCTTTTCCCAGGGGTTTCCTCTGGCTGACCAGATGGATGAAAACCTATCTTTGCAGGAGACGCGAATTATACTATTCAGCATTTAACAAGCAAAACTGATACTGTCAGGGATGAAAATAACTTAAAGGACTTACATCGGTACGTAGGGCGGCCGGGGTCCTGGGCAAGGTGGGGGGGGAGTGGTGGCGGCTCTGGGCCTCCGGAAGGGGCAGGGTCTTGGGATAAGGGGCGGGGCTCGGGCCAGACTCCCCCAGCCAGCCCTTCAGTGCTGCCCGGGGCTTCGGCGGTGATTTACAGGGCCAGGGGCTCCGGCTGCTGGTGTGGTATGGAGTACCGATAAGAAAGTGGCCACCGGTACACAGCCGACCATACCAGCAGGGCCGCTGATGCGAGGGGGTGGGGGGCAAAAGGGGCAGCTGCCCCAGGGCCCAGCGATTTAAAAGGGCCCGGGGCTCCTGGCAGCGGCCCGGAGTCCCGAGCCCTTTAAATCACCGCTAGAGCCCCGGGCCCTTTAAATTGTGGGGCCCCGGGGCAGCTGCCCCTCCCCTCCCACCCCGCATCAGCAGCCGGTACGGTCAGCTGTGTACCGGCGGCCACTTTCTTACCGGTACACCATATCAGACCGGACCAGCTTACTTTCACCTCTGGATACTGCATTTACTTTTTCATAGACTATTTCTATCTAAATGGATGGTTTTCCTCACCAAAGCCTTTAAAAATAAAATCAACCTCGATTACGATACCTTATTTGATACATAATAGTCACATTAGAACACTTCTTTATGAATTCTCTTGTAAATAAATTTCTGCTATAGAATTCAGATTTTCAGAAAAACATGATGCTTGTTTCTTGTAAAACCAGACGGTGCATTTACCTGTGGTCCTCATTTGTAGCAATCAAGCTAGAAACATTCCGTAGTATTCCTCCTCCACTTTCAATGATGGCTAAAGTATTTGTTTGGCTTCGGTAAGTCAATGTGCCAACTAAAAAGGCCAGAGCACCATCCACAGCACATATGTCAGCTTTATTCTCAGTGCAATGAGCTGACAAATTCCATAAGGCACTCAATACACTTTTTAGGGTGGATTCCTATGACAAGAGTAAAAATGACACCATTAGACCAGGGGTTTTCAACATGTTGGCCATGAGCCTCTGGGAGATTCACAAACAGGTTTCAGGGAGGTCGCCATCTTTCTCCCATTTTCTAACTCTACTGGTTGCAAAGATAACCTTGAGAATGTGAACAAAGCATAAACTGATTCAGTGATGCCTGCCTGAATCTGCAGATAGCCTGAAACAACAGCTCTAAGAGGTGTGAACTGCCTCACTGATCCCAATTAAGGCCCATGGATTATGTAATTCAGTAGCTATGGAATCTGGCATTTTTCCAATTTGCTACAAAATTTGGAATTTTTGCCATGGAATTCATCCTTTAGCTACATTCAGGTGCGCCCAGTGTTTTGCTTTCTGTCTTCCTGTAGCTACCCCGATTTCTCCAGCTTTTAACGAAAAAAGGGAATTAATTGGATTACAGTACATACTGCCTACATTGTTAAATGGAGCCAGGGAGCAGGGCAGTTGCAACTATCTTCTCTTTTTTACCTTCTTCTGTTGGTCTGCTGCTAGCAATCTAACTTTTTTGTCCAACAGATTAGACCAAAATATGCACCAGAATGTTGGTCCTCTACCACAGTTCTTCAAGAGTTGTTAAAGTAGCTAGCAAAAGATTCTGGTAGGGCTCTCGATTAATCACAATTAATCGCACTGTTAAACACAGAATACCAATTGAAATTTATTAAATATTTTTGGATGTTTTTCTATTTTAAAATATATCAACTTCAATTACAACATAGAATGCAAAGTGTACAGTGCTCACTTTATCATTTTTACAGTGCAAATATTTGTAATAAAAAAATATAAACAAAATAAATATTTTTCAATTCACCTCATACAAGTACTGTAGTGCAATCTCTTTCTCATGAAAGTACAACTTACAAACGTAGGCTTTTTTGTTACATAACTGCACTAAAAAGAAAATGTAAAACTTTAGAGCCTACGAGTCCACTCAGTCCTACTGCTTGTTCAGCGATTCATTAAGAGAAACAAGTTTGTTTACATTTATGGGAGATAATGCTGCCCACTATTACGTCACCTGAAAATGAGAACAAGCGTTCGCATGGCACTGTTGTAGCTGGCGTCGCAAGATATTTACGTGCCACATGTGCTAAAGATTCATATGCCTCTTCATGCTTCAGCCATCGGAAGTGCTTCCATGCTGATGACGCTCATTAAAAAATGTGTTAATTAAATTAGTGACTGAACTCCTGGGGGGGGGGGGGGGGGGGGGAATTGTATCTCTCCTGCTTTGTTTTACCCACCTTCTGCCATATATTTCATGTTGTAGCAGTCTCGGATGATGATCCAGCACATATTCGTTTTAAGAACACTTTCACTGAAGATTTGACAAAATGCAAAGAAGGTACCAATGTGAGATTTCTAAAGATAGATACAGCACTCAAGGTTTAAGAATCTGAAGTGCCCTCCAAAATCTGAGAGGGACGAGGAGTGGAGCATGCTTTGAGAAGTCTTAAAAGAGCAACACTCTGATGCGGAAACTACAGAACCCAAACCATCAAAAAAGAAAATCAACCTTCTGCTGGTGGCTCAGAGGATGAAAATGAATACGTGTTGGTCTTCACTGCATTGGATCGTTATCGAGCAGAACCCGACATCAGCATGGACACATGTCCACTGGAATGGTGGTTGAACCATTAAGGGACATATGAAGCTTTAGCTTATCTGGCATGTAAATATATTGTGATGCTGGCTACAACAGTGCCATGTGAACGCCTGTTCTCACTTTCAGGTGACATTGTAAACAAGAAGCGGGCAGCATTATCTCCTGCAAATGTAAACAAACTTGTTTGTCTGAGTGATTGGCTGAACAAGAAGTAGGACTGAGTGGACTTGCAGGTTCTAAAATTTTACCTTGTTTTATTTTTGAATGCAGTTTTTTTGTACATAATTCTACATTTGTAAGTTCAACTTTCATGATAAAGAGATTGCACCTTCTATTAGGTGAATTGAAAAATACAATTTATTTTGTTTTTTTACAGTGAATACTTGAAATCAAAAATAAATATAAAGTGAACACTGTACAGTTTGTATTCTGTGTTGTAATTGAAATCAATATTTGAAAATGTAGAAAGCATCCAAAATATTTAAATAAATGGTATTCTATTATTGTGCAACAGTGCCATTAATCACAATTAACTTTTTTAATCACTTGACACCCCTACTATCTTTACATCCATTGAATTCCTCAGAGAAATCAGAAGACTTATTAAACAGCAACACCATTAAAAAAGGTCTGCTGGTCAACTTTCACTATTTAGTGATTCCAAGTAAGCTGCCAAGCCTCATAAATAGGAAAGCAGTGACTGTACTTTGTGTTTGTGGGATCAGTTTCTGCCAGTTAGTCAAAGCAACTCCCTTCTCCAATGATCTAGTCAGCTGATGTATTCATGACATGGCTGCGAATATTTGGGAACAGCCGTTTTGAAAGCTTAGGAGACCCTGTACTTAATACAACTAGAAGAAAACTACCAATGTATCTTCTTCTGCCCAACTTTTAATATTTGCCCAGCGTGAGTAGAAAGGATTCCTACATGAGGACTTCCTGTTTTTCTGTCCAACTCAGTACACGAGATAAGGGAAGAAAAGTCTTTTAAGCCTTCCTACAGTTAGTTCTTACAACTGGGTTGAATTGGCTTTGCTTTTTTGTTCTTTGCACTGAAGGTTTCTGAGATATGACAGGAAAACACATGCATAGACTGACTAAAATCCTATCTATTCCACCACAAGCCATTCGGACACTTCGTGTAATTAATCATGAAGCTTTGATGGCAAAGATGATTGCCAGAAGAAATGAAAAATGTACTTGATGAGGCTGTAAAAGCTGTGAACTTAATTAAAAGTAAGCCCAACAATGTATATGTTTCACTGTTTTATGTGAGGACATGAACACTCAAGATCAGCAGTTCCTCTTCCACAATAAGCCTTTCATGGTAGCAAAGTTTTGGATCACTTGCTTGATCTCAGAGAAGAGACAAAGATTTCCCTTGACAAATAAGTCTCTGATCTGCATCAGCTTGCTCTGAATTATTCTCTTCAAGGGCAAGATATGACATGGGTTCTCAACCCTAGGGGTCAAAACTCCCAGCATGGTCCTGAACAGATGTCAGGGGTTGGAACCACCCTTTCTTCCCACATTGTAAAATGGGAAAGGGTCTTGGCAAGGTCCTGGAATGGAAAAGGCAGAGAACCACTGGATGAGACTATTTTAGACAGCATTTGCTCCTTACATCCTTACTCTAAAGTGTACAGAGATGAATTTGTAATTCAACAAGAGAAGTAATCTAAAATTCAACAAACTACCCATCCCTCTATCTTTTAAATATTTATGGTAGTCCTGACAGAAAATTAACATTTACTTGTATGTGACCAGTGATGTTTTTAACACGACAATATCTCCTTCTGGTGATTTTAAATCTAAATTACAATTAACTTACAAAATACACAGTATTTATGCCATATTTTAGTAGTAGTGGTAAAGCACACATAGGTAGTAACTTTAAGGGAACAGCAAATATTTATTTTAGCTGGTCTTTCTTAAATGAGAAGTAAGAAATATCATACTATTTTGATGGAGGTTGGCTGAAACTTTGTTGAAGCCAGTAGGCAACGACAGTCACTCTTTATTCAGGATAAATGTAAGAAACAGCTAAGCTCCTTTTTGGAATAAGATAGCTGAAACAATCATTACCCAAAACACAAACTACAAGCAAAGCCGGTTGAAAACTGAGCTATGCAGTTGGAGGGGTTTTGCTGAATATCATTTGATGGAGGTGTGTGTGCCTGTGAGCAGAAGTTCCCAAAAGCATCCAGAGAGCAGGCAGAGAGAAGCAGCCAAATACGCCAAGTAGACAGCAAGAGAAGAACTGAAAACAGGGTCCTGAGAGAAAGTGGAGAGAGGGAGCTTTTGGGGGCAATGGTGCTAGCTTTAGAGAGACTTAGAAACATGAGCAAAGGAACTGCTTGCTGTTTGATTCTAGCTGTGTTTGGGGAAACGGAAATTTATGTAGATTTTTTGGTAAATAATCAGGATTGCATCAAATCCAAGTACCTCACTCCATCATCAATTCTTCCTCCTAATGAAAATAACCCGCAATACCCCAAATATTGGATATCCACTTCGGTCAAAAAGAGTAGCAATACTTTTTCTGTTGCATACAAAAGAATAGGAAACATTCATACAGTCTCTTGAAAATATATCACACAATAGTCCTTTAAAACCGTTACCTTTTTAACTTCCAAAGCACATTCCATCAATGCTTTCACACTTCCAACTTCACGCAAAGTCTTTTTACTGTTTACATCTGCTCGCCAGGACAAATTCCTCAAAACACTTGCAATAACCTGCAAAATGTAAAAGGAAAATAATGTATCGACATATTTAATTCTTTACCAGATTACCATCACTCCCTTAATAACCTCTGGATGCCAAGAGCAAGTATGTATTCCATTAACAATTGCACTTTCTCCAAGACTGTACCTTAAAGCTTGCTTTTGTTTTGATGTCTGTCTTGGGCTCACATGCAAATACAAAGCTTGATATCAAAGTGTATTTGTTTGGTGTCAGTTGTGTGTGTGTATTTTTTGTTTTGTTTTTTGTAAAAAAGAAATATTTTGTAGGAAAGGATGGTCTAGTGGTTGAGACATTGGACTGGGACTCAAGACCTTAGTTCTATTCTTGCCTGTTTATAGCCTTCTTGTGTAACCTCCAGTGATATACTTAAATTCTCTTTTCTTCAGTTTCTCCATTTGTAAAATCAGGGTAATATTTCTCTACCTCATATAGCTGTAGTGTGACTAAATTTATTAATGTTTATACAGCTCTTTGAGGTCTTCTGATGGAAAGTGCTGGAAGTGAAAAATACTACATTTTAATATAATATCCCCAAACTTCGAATGGGCATACAATATTAGACCAACAATCCATCTAGTTCAGCATCCTATCTCTGAGACCAGCTTGTACCAGATGCTTCAGAAAAACATGCCAAAACCGCCCCCCAAAACAACCCCATAGGGTACAATTATGGAACAAACTAACCCTATCAATTAATACATAGTTAAGCCCTGAAGCATGAGAATGTATATCCCTTATTAAAAGCAGGGCTAGTAGCACTGCCTATTATGGCTGCCCAACGTTTCCCAGTTTAAGATCCTGTTTTCAGTTACTTTTAACTTTCAAAAAACTGTTTGGTCTCAAATTTTCCATGCTAGGTATCTGCCTCAGGTTGAATTTTTTGGGGGGGAAATTTCAGACAAAACGCTTCAGCTATTATTGAGAATAAGGGTAGGGAAAATAACATTTTTCAATGTTACAAAACATTCTGGTGAACTATTCTTTGGGGGACAAAGTCCCCATGCTTTATAAAGTGTAGGGACCTGAAATTTGGCTAGGTATGGCCTATGTGACAGAGATGTGCCTTTTTGCAGGGCTGGCGCTTCCACTAGGCGACCCTAGGCAGTCGCCTAGGGCGGCAGGATTTGGGGGGCGGCATTTAGGCGGCAACTCCCCAGTGGTGATTCGGCGGCAAGAAAAGCGGCTACTGAAACGCTGCTGAGAAGCTGCCAAAGCGCTGCTACTGGAGGTGAGCTGCCGCTGGGGTGTGTGTGGGGGGGACGACACTGCCGCGGGCAGGGGGTTGGCTACCGCGGGGAGTGTGGGGGGGTTAGCTGCTGCGGGTGGGGGGCTGGCTGCCACGGGGGGTGGGGAGCTGCCGCGGGCGGGGGGGTTAGCTGCCGCGGGGAGGAGGGGGGGCGTTAGCTGGCTGCCGCGGGGGGGGGGGGGGGGGGCGCGAGGAGGGGGCGCAGGGCAGGTGCAAGGAAGTTTTGCCTCGGGCGCAAAACTTCCTTGCACCAGCCCTGCCTTTTTGCTGTCCATGTGAAAATTCATTCAACTGTGGCCAAGTTATAAACCTTTGAAAAATCACAGTTCACACATACTCAGTAGAGACTTGTCAGAGTTTATCAGCTAAAATCTCTAAGATTCCATCCTCACTGAGCATGCTTGAACCTTTCACAGCTCCTAGTGCTGACCAGGCTGCGCATGCACCATTCTCACAGAGTATGCTCCATCCCCTCACAACTCCTATGTGTGACTAAATTGTGCATGCGCCATCCCCACAGAGCAACTGAGCATGCTCCTTCCCACGAATGCAAGAGCTAAGCAGGATTTGTGATGTAACTGCTCTGTCCAGTTGCCAGGGGCTGCCTCTCTTGTGTTCTCAGTGCCTCCCTACTTGTGCCCAGGTAGTAAGAAGGAAAAGGAGGAAGCACAAGGGGGCATATATGCACAAGGTATTTCCTAACTTTTCTGTGCTTGACTTTGCCATCTTAATGTTCTTTTAATGGAGTTGTTGTGTGTAGTAAAATATATCAGATACACTTAGCTACGGATGTTCTTATTATCCATATGTGTGTAATCCATTTTTGAGCCTTGTGAAGCTCTTGGCCTCAGTGATATTTTATGGCAACAAGTCCTAGAGGTAATTATGTGCAGTTTTTAATTTGTTATTTTTCAGTTTCATTGACTGTTCCTCCCTTGTTCTTGTATTAGGGTAAATAGGAGTGCATAATTTATCTTCTTTATACCATTCATTATTTTATTATACTTCTCTTATGTCCTCTCACTGGTCTCCTTTTTAAACTGAATAGTCCCTGTCTTTTCAGTTTCTCTTTCTACTGAAGTCTTTCTAGACCTCTAAGGATTTTCCTCACCCATCTCTGGTCACCTTATATTTCTGCAATTTTATCCCCTCCCATAGGCTGACCAAAGATAAATTTAGTATATTAGGTGAGGGCATTTTAATAGTTTCAATATTATTTTCTATCCCATTCTTTATATCTCCTAAAATTTTGTTTGCTCTTTTAATCATTGCTGTATATTGAGAAGTCCCCACAATGGTGTCCAGCACTTTCCTTCTGCCCTGAATGGCTTCAATTAATTAAAAACCTAGAAGTGTATGAAGATTTGAAAATATTTCTTCCAATGTATATTTCCTTGCATTTATCAATACAGAATTTCATCATTACTTTTGTTAGTTACTTCTGAATATCCTCACAGTCTTCTCTAGTTTTGACTAACCTAAATATTTCTGTGTTATCTGCAGACACTGGCACCTGATCTTCTGTCCTAAAATCAAATCAGGGGACATCTCATTGTTACCCTTTGTTGTCTCAGCCACTTTCTCATCTACAATTACTTAGTTTCTTTAATAGTAATAGTTTGTAATGAACTTAGTCAAAGGTTTCTTAACAGTCTAAATTAATTCTACCAGTGCTTCTTTCTCTTTATAATTCTTCAAATGCATCAACAAAACAGTACATAAATAGAATTTTCCCTTCTAAAGATCGTGCTCATTTGTTCCTATCATATTTCATCTAGGTGGTTTATAATTCTATTTTTAATTATCCAGCAGTTTTTATGGTACTGAAATAAGGCTTACTGGTCTAATGCCCAGGATCACTTGTAGCACTTGCTTTAAAAGAGTTATTTAAAAGACTTGTATTAACTAAATTTTGTATTTACCTGGTACAAAACATTAGGCTAGATACTTTGGTGCTGCATGGCCACTTCGTAACAAATTTCTAGCTGGTTTTGGCCACAGAGCCTGCATATCTGATGCTGGGAGAATCACCCAGTCTATTGTAAGGGGTTTTTCTTTGGAGTAGAGGTTTATATACCACCATTCACTTGCTGTTGGCATAGGGGAAGTCTAAGAGGCCTGACTATGCTGTCCCCTAGATTGCACTGATCCCCAGCTGCAATTTCAGTCCCTTAGCGCCATCAGCAGCCAGCTAAATAAGCACTTAGGCAGCTCTAACTTATTCCAGACAAGCACTTAGGCAGCTCTAACTTATCCCAGGAAATCAGACTTCTATTCAATGGCCCCAAGATCAGAAGCATAAAGGTGACCTTTATATCACTTGTACTGCATGCAGTTTTGCCAGAAACCAGAATTTAGTCCATGATTATTAGGCTTTTATATGGTAACAAAGATGTACACAGCACTTTATAGAAGACAGACACACATCCCTGAACCAAAGAGCATCTGATTTAACACAGACAAGACAACTAAACAAAACACAGAACAGCAACTGAGGATAGAAAGAAAAGTGTTTCTGAAGGGAAAAAGAAAGGGTTCTTGGTGGACAGGGCATGGGAAACCTTAATGAAATCAAGCATGAAAGGAGGAAATGTAGAGACCATTAAGGATTATTGGGAGGAAATGTAAGAAGAAAATCAGAGCAGAGATGAAGAGTTCAATATAATGTGATGGAAGATATAGCAGGTCACAGTGAAAGGATCGAAGGTGGGGCAACTTCTCCTTCTCAATGAAAAATTACCTGCTGCAAGTCTTCACTTTCAGATTTTAATTGGGCAACAAGCGCTCTCATGCAGCCCTTCATAGAACACAATGTAGCCTGTTACCAAAAAAAAAAAAAGAAGAAAAAAAAAAGAGTCTATTAAATGAAAGATTAGGCAACTTGATGGTGCAGTGGCTTAATATATTAAACTATTCACCTGTGGCGATCTGGGTTCCAAAACAGCTTAATTATCTCAGTCTTCCAGCAGTAGACATTTGATCCACATCATAAACCACTAAAAAGTTTTTTAAGGCACTATACTGTCAGCCTCTATTCTGGGGAGATCTGCAAATGGCATAGCTATCCGAATCAGGGATCCAAGTTCTCCCTCCCTGATAACAGGTCTCAGACAAGACCTGGAAGAGTTTACTAGTCCTGAAGGCATTCATAGAGTGTTCCCAAAAAATACTGGATATTTTATTTGCTATCTAGACCTGGCAATGCATCATTACCCGTTGTCTATTTAAATTCTACTTATAGGTATGTTTTCTCCTGATTATACTCCCCCCCCCCCCCACATAATATTTTGAAGCAGATTATCTTGACTGGTCTGAGGGGAAAAAATGACTTTTTAAAACTAGTAACTAAAAATTACGCAACTTGCATTAGAAATTAATCTAATGTGCCAAGAAGCAGGAGAACAATATACATTTCTTAAAACAGAAACAAGAATAAAAATAATGCTATACCTTGCACAGGAAAACAATACAATCTAAATATTGTAATAATTTAGATGTTTTGATATAGACATGGAAATCCTATACTTACAGGATAGTCAAGAAGGATATACACAGGGATTAATAATTGAATTACATCCCACCTCCGGCTTTCCTTTTCTTCCTATCCGCCAGAGAGTCTTTCCCCTGGAAAACACTTAGCGCCCTCCCCCCGTCCCTATGGGAAAAGGTAATGATTTATAACAATACAGTATATGGTTTATGTACAATATGTTGCTTAGTATTATTAATTCTGTAATAAGATACATATCTACAGGTGCCAAGACAATGTAATTGTACTGTTGTCTTATAAATGACCCAAATATTAATAAATAAAATCTTCATTTCCACAAACAAAAATATAATTCAGTTCAGAACTTCACTATTCCTTGGCTGGACAACTCTTGCGTTACAGCACTCAGCATCTGGGTCTATGCTGTAAGATCAGTAACACTGAAATTACTGCATTTACTGTACAAATGATTTGAGGGCATGGCTACACTGGAAGATGTAGAGCGCTGTGAGTTAAACCAGACCTTGGAGAGTGCAGTAGGGAAAGCGCTGCAGTGTGTTCACACTGTCAGATGCAAGCGCACTGGTGTGGCCACATTTGCGGCACTTGCAGCGGTATTGGGAGCGGTGCATTATGGGCAGCTATCTCACAGAGCACCTCTTCCCATTCTGGTGCTGTGGCTTGTGGGAAGAGGGCAGGGAAGTGCGGGGCATTCTGAGTCCTGTCCCAATGCCCCATGATGCATCGCTTTGCATCCCAGCAATCCCTGTGTTTCCATCCACATTTGGCGCCATCTTTCAACGGTTTTTGTACTACGCGCTCTGTCTTCCCTTTCGGTCTGCGGGAATGGAGCCCAAAGTGCTGAGGAATATGATCATGAGTCTCGCCAGCACGTCACATTTGGCAGTTGAGTTACTCCTTAGGCTACAAACTGACAGTGAGGAGTCCGACGATGATGTTGACTCACATAACGCATATGACACGAGATTGCTTGTGGCATTCATGGACATGCTCACCACCGTGGAACGCTGCTTTTGGGCTCGGGAAACAAGCACTGAGTGGTGGGATCACATCGTCATGCAAGTCTGGGATGATGAGCAGTGGTTGCAGAACTTTTGGATGAGAAAAGCCACTTTCATGGGACTGCGTGATGAGCTCGCCCCCAACCCTGCGGCGCAATGACACAAGATTGAGAGCTGCCCTGCCGGTGGAGAAGCGGGTGGCTATTGCAATCTGGAAGCTGGCAACACCAGACAGCTACCAATCGGTCGCTAACCACTTTGGAGTGGGCAAGTCAACCATTGGAATCGTGTTGATGCAAGTTTGCAGGGCCATTAATCGCATCCTGCTCAGAAGAACTGTAACTCTGGGTAACGTGCATGACACTGTGGCTGGCTTTGCACAAATGGCTTTGCCCTAACTGTGGAGAGGCGATAGATGGGATGGCATATTCCAATTCTGACACCAGCCCACCTAGCCTTCAAGTACGTTAACTGGAAGGGGTATTTCTCTATAGTTCTCCAGGCACTTGTGGATCACCGTGGGTGTTTCATTGACATTAACGCAGGCTGGCCGGGAAAGGTGCATGACGCACACATCTTTCGGAACACTGGCCTGTTCAGGAAGCAGCAAGCTGGGACTTTCTTCCCAGACCAGATCACCATAAGGGAAGTCGAAATGCCCATTATGATCCTTGGAGACCCCGCTTACCCTTTAATGCCGTGGCTCATGAAACCCTACACAGGGAGCCTCGACAGCAACAAGGAGCGGTTCAACAGCAGGCTGAGTCAGTGCAGAATGACTGTGGTGTGTGCTTTTGGCTGTTTAAAGGGCCACTGGTGCTCTCTGTATGGGAAGCTGGACCTGGCCAATGACAACATCCCCGCGGTTATATCCGTGTGCTGTACCCTCCATGACATTTGTGAAGGGAAGGGTGAAAGATTCACTCAGGCATGGAACTCAGAGGTTCAACACCTGGAGGCTGAATCTGAACAGCCAGAGAGCAGGGCTATTAGAGGGGCCCAGCACAGGGCTGCAAGAATTAGGGATGCCTTGAGGGAGCAATTTGAGGCTGAAAGCCACCAGTAATGTTTGGTGCCCTGCACAGGAGTGAAGAGCGGTGGTTCTAATGTTAGCAGGAATCTGTGTTTGCTACACTGACTTGCAGTGCCTGTTGCTTTCCTGGGCTAATGTATCTTTTACTTAATGCAATAATAAAGAATGCTTCCAAAGCCAAAAAAATCTATTTATTTAAAAGAAACACAACTGCTTAGGAAACAGAAAGGGCAAGGGAGTGGGGTGGGAAACAGTTCAATCACAGATTTGCGTATGTCCTGTTATCATACTCTGCCTTCCTGTCTGGAGTGCTGTACTTCAGGCTGGTTAAAATACACTGTGATGGGGGTTGAGTGCAGTGGGTAAGGATCGTAGTTTGCCCGGCTGGGTAGTGAAGCTACTGGTGTTGGAGGCAGCTGATGGCAATAAGAACCCAGATGTGGGGGTAAGTGGGTTGGAAGTGACATGGGGGCATAAGGAAAAGAGTTTTGAGACAAGGGCTGCAGGGGGGGGCAGGCGCGGTAGTGCTCCGCCTGAATGGCTACGAGTGCCTGTATCGAGTCTGCTTGGTGCTCCATAATGCTTAGCAGCCTCTCCGTGCTTTGGTGCTGGCGATCCACATTCTGCTAGCGGACCCTCCTTTCACTCTCCTGCCACTCCTGCGCTTTTTGATTTTCATTAAGGGACTGCTGCATTACTTCATGCAGCATGTCCTCTTTGCTTCTACGTGGCCTCTTCCTAATTCTTTGGAGTCTTTCGGCCAGTGATAACAAGGACGGCTGAGATCTCAAGGTTGCATTCTGTAAAGGAAAAATGCAACACTTGACAGAGGCAGCATTGTTCACACCAGACAGAGCAATGATTCGCCCGTAGTTAAAGACAAGCACAGTCTACACAATAGCAGAATTTGCCTGTCCCAAAGCGAGTGCACATAACCCACAGAAGCCCCAAAATGGTGAGTAAGCACAGGGTCAAGAGGGACTGATTGTTTCACGGCCGTACTGTCCTCTGGGTTTCTGTACCTTGAGGAGAGCTAACAGCTGCAGGGGGCCCCTATACTGAACACTGTTCCCACATTTTCCAGAGGAGTTCGTCCTGGAAGATATCTCGCTGCTGAGGGTGACCTGGGAAGCAAGGGAGGGTCTTCTACTACAATGTGACTTCTGCCCTGGCCCATATGCAGCTTGCCTGTGTGCAGCAATGGTCCCTCCGCTCCTCACGGCACAGTGGCACGGACATGTTAGCCTGACTGGGACAAGAGGCACAGTAGGTCTCCCAAGGAACCTGCGCAAGCGCATTGCCCAGCTTCTGCATGAGACCTTTGAAGAGATCACTGAGGCCGATTACCACGATGTGAGAAAGCACATCAACGCCCTATTCCGCATCTAGGCATGCATGCAGCTCTAACCCTCCTCGCTCCAAGAGCCTGCACCAAACAACTTCCTTCCCAAAATAAAAGCCGCTTACTGTGCACCTCCTCTGGTGTTTGTCCTTCCCCAAGCACCAGCCACTGCGACTGGCTACCTTCCTCCTGGCTTGAGAACAGCTCCTGGCAGCATGCATCTAGGGATTCCGGGGTGTCTTCCTCCTCCTCAGCACCCTCGCTCCCGCTTTCCTTCTCCTCCTCCTGCCTTGTTAAACTGGGCTCTGAAGTGTCCATGGTGGTCTTCGGAGTGGAGGTGGGGTTGCCCCTCAAGTATTGCGTCCAGCTCTTTGTAGAAACGGCAGGTCGTGGGGGCAGCACCAGAGTGGCGGTTTGCCTTGCGGGCTTTGTGGTAGGCATTCCGCAGCTCCTTCACTTTAACCCTGCACTGCTGTGTGTTCCGGTCATGGCCCCTTTCCATCATGTCCCTTGATATCTGCCCGAAGGTATCGTAATTCCTACGGCTGCAGTGCAACTGGGATTGGACAGCTTCCTCACCCCAAACACTGATGAGGTCCAGCACCACACCATTGCTCCATACTGGGGATCGCCTGGCGCGTGGAGGCATGGTCACCTGGAAGGATTCGCGGAGAGCACTCCATGCCTTGCTGAGAAAATAGGAAGGGGATTTTCAAAATTCCCAGAGAATTTAAAGGGCGGGTCTGATGGTTGGTCACCTGAGGGCAGGGCAGTAGAGTTCAAAGTGATGACCAGACTGGCTAGAACACGCGTTGTGGCACACTTCTGGAGGCCGATCAGAGCGCATTAACAGACCAGGGCGTCCTCACTGGCGCTGCGGCGCTCCAGCCAGGGCACAGCAAGTGTTATGCCTCTTGTCGAGGTGGATTACCAGGAGCGCTCCAGCTGTGGAGTCCGGGCGCTCTACGTGCCTTGCCAGTGTGGATGCGTTGTGAGTTAAGGCACCCGGGGCTGCTTTAATGCACTCTAACTCGCAAGTGTAGCCAAGCCCTTAATAGCGAACATTTCACAAACCACTTTACTTGTGTTAGGGATTAATACATTATTTTATTTGAAAACTGGGATTGAAAACTTTCAGATTACATAAAGCATTTGTTTATAGTTCTCTCTCTTCTTGAAATAGCTCCCACTAGCAACGTGTCTAATTTGAAGAGGAAAACAGCAAGATAGTTATCAAAATGAAGTTATTTTAAAGTCCAATATAATATCATGCAAAGTTCTGAGGCTAGAAATTAATAAGGGTTTATATCACTTGAAAGTGAGTCACATGATAGATTTCCATTTTTTCCTTTTTATTATTTATTTGAATTAGCACTCACTACGTCCTATACACTTTTCAAACACTTAAGAACGATAGTCCATCCTTCAAGAATCTCACAATCTAAGGAGATTTTCCAATTATTTTTCTTTTTTTTAAATGATTTAATTAACATAATGAAAAATATTCTTAAAAATAGTATAGGTACTATAAAAGCTGTTATGATTAAAACACAATCTGGCTTAACGCAGCAAGGCACATTTCCACAGTTTAGCTGAGTTTTTGTTTGTTTGTTTTACACATTTCAGTTAGACAGATTTTAAATTTGACAGGTAGGATAGCAAAGCCTTTAATAAAAATGGACCCATTTGTCCCGAGGCTTTATCAGTGAAGTTGTTGCCCTCTTTATTGAGGGTATGTTGTAACCCTAAGAACCCCTCAAGGCCAATTTGCAAAGGATTCACTGTTCTGTAACAGTAACTCCTATCAGGCCTGACAAACTCAGCACACTGCTTTCATGGTATTTACCCATAAATGATGTAATGTATGAGTTAAATGAAAGCCAGGATCACGCTGATCATTAATATCGCTATGAACTGTGTGTACAGATACTAAGTAAAAAGTTATATATGCATAATTAAAATATGTTCCTAAAGTCTGAATCAAGGCAGGATTGGTAAACAGGTTTCTTCCAGACAAAGGATGTATATTCACTTGTTTGCCTCGGTTCACATGTAAATTAAGCATTGTAACCCAATGCAAGGGAAGTCCTGTTCACATAGGAAGTCAGCATGAGGATGTGAAGTCAACATGAAGTCAGCACACCAGGGAATAAACCCTGAGGGGTCATCCTGTCTCCGGGGACCAAAAACTGATTTTTGGGGATACAAGGAGAAGGCAAAAGGACATCTTTTTATTCTGTATCTGATGAAGTAATAGGGCAGTGTGATTACATTCATGAAAATGGGATCCCAAACTTCCCCAGTTAGGAGCACTGTGAAGGACATTTAGGGGAGAATAAACTGCTTTTAGAGGGTTAGTCTGTTAAAGTTAAGTCAAGTCTCCAGAAAGCATGTATTGATTTTGTTTTTATATGTAATCTTTCTGTTTCCATTATCCTTACTCACTATCTCTTAAATCTTAACCCTTGATAACAAATGTGTGATTGTTTCACTATAAATATATCTCAATGCTGTGATGTTATATAGGCGCTGATCCTCACTTGAATGATACAGGCAGGTGTGTGCACTTTCCCTTGGGGGATAGAAAGCCTGGTATTTCTGTGAGTAGCCAGTTACAAGGGCTGGATGTCACAGGGGAACACTTCAAAAGGGGCTAGGGTGGCACCTATTGTTAACCTACAAAGCAAAGGAAGGGCTAGCATTGCCCAGAGAAGATTGTTTGGGTGGCTAACAGACTGGAGGTGTCAGGGAACAGATTCCCAGTTAAGCACCAGCAAGTTTCTCTCTCACTGGAGCCAGGGCTAGTAAGGCAACTCACAGTCCTGGGCACTCTGAGAAGTGTCACAGTTGTGTAGCTTCAACCAGATTCAGTTGCCTCAATCCCATTGCAAATTAGACAAAATGGTGGACATTTTGAGTAAGGGGAAATTATAAATATAATGGGAAAGAGAAAATACTTGCAAATAACTTTGCTTAATTACAGCCTAATTTCCTTAAATGTACACAAAAAGATAGTTACAATGAATTTTTACTATACGAAAAGTGTGAAGGATAAGAAATCAGCCATTTGTTAGCAAAAGGGTTGTAAAAAGTGATCAGACTGAAAATTTTGTAAAGTTACCATTTCTTAATTTTAACTCAAACAGTTACAGCTTTAATAAAAAATCCACAGAAAATTCAATCTTTCTCAATAGACTATGTGTTGGAAACTTGGGGAAGATAAACTCTATTCTTCATACAAAAATAAAACAAAGAGGATTAATCTCTGCTTGAGTGACAAACTGAATTTAACCTGATTTAATGAGAGAGTAGCTATTATGCTTATAATGTAATTTAGTCCTTGTTGCATGTTAGAAGTAAGGTACAATGGCAGAGTTGTTTGGAAAATTCTGCTCTCTGCCCAGCTTCAGTATGCTACCCCTAGAGATTCTCCCTCTCACTCGTCTAAGAACTAAAATTTAAACTCAACTCTCTAATAAAAATATTATAAAATTAAAACTAGATGCAAATCTAATTTAAAAACCTACCTTGTTTGCCACATCTCCAAAAGTCAAATTTGTTAGCGCCATTCCAGCATACCGTCTTAATGTAACACTGTAGTGGTCATTTGTAAGCCCATACATTTCACAATCCACTTGCAACAGTTCTGCAATAGCCTGCAAACCCCCTACATAAAGAATATAATTGAAGCCAATGTTAGGAGTACAGTATTTTAGTCTTCCTTCTCCAAAGTGGAGACACAATAGTAGTAGCAGGATAATTAAAAAACATTAATACCACATGCACACTAATGTCAATTTCGGAGACACGGTCTCAGTTAAGAACGTATTTTAGGCAGCACTGGAGGTATCACCAACTGCTGAGGTTGCGAAACATTTTCCATTACAAGACACTGTTTTCAGATTATCATAACTTTACTAAATGTTAACCATTCAGGCTGAAATTTACCATACCATGTGTCAGCCTCAGATTGAATTTTTTTTGGAAAGTTTCATGTAAAATGATTTAGCCATTTCTGAGAATGAGGATAGGGAAAAATATATCATTTTGCCCATATTAAAAATTTCTTAAAATTAGGGCTGTCAAGCTATTAAAAAATTAATAGCAATTAATCACACTGTTAATAATACAATACAGTTTATTTAAATATTTTTGGATGTTTCCTACATTTTCAAATATATTGATTTCAATTACAATACAGAATACAAAGTGTACAGTGCTCACTTTATATTTATCTTTGATTACAAGGATTTGCACTATAAAAAACCCAAAAGAAATAGTATTTTTCAATTCACCTAATACAAGTACTGTAGTGCAATCTCCTTTTCATGAAAGTTGAACTTACACATGTAGAAATATCTACAAAAAAAAAAGCTCTCAAAAATAAAACAATGTAAAATTTTAGAGCCTGCAAGTCCACTCAGTCCTATTTCTTGTTCAGCCAATTGCTCAAACAAGTTTGTTTACATTTGCAGGAGAAAATGCTGCCCATTTCTTGTTTACAATGTCACCTGAAAGTGAGAACAGGCATTCTCATGGCATTGTTGTTGTCTGTGTCACAATATATTTACGTGCCAGATGCACTAAAGATTCATACATCCCTTGATACTTCAACCACCATTCCAGGGGACATGCGTCCATGCTGATGACGGGTTCTGCTCAATAACAAGCCAAAGCAGTGTGGACTAACGCATGTTCATTTTCATTATCTGAGTCAGATGCCACCAGCAGAAGGTTGATTTTCTTTTTCGGTGGTTCAGGTTCTGTAGTTTCCGTATCTAAGTGTTGCTTTGAGAAGTCTTAAAAGAGCATACTCCACACCTCGTCCCTCTCAGATTTTGGAAGGCACTTCAGATTCTTAAACCTTGGGCCTAGTGCCGTAGCTATCTTTAGAAATCTCACATTGGTATCTTCTTTGCGTTTTGTCAAATCTGCAGTGAAAGTGTTCTTAAAATGAACAACATGTACTGAGTCATCATCTGAGACTACTATAACATGAAATATATGGCAGAATGCGGGTAAAACAGAGCAAGGCACATACAATTCTCCCCCAAGGAGTTCAGTCACAAATTTAATTAGCGCATTATGTTTTAACAAGTGTCATCAGCATGGAAGCATGTCCTCTGGAACGGTGGCCGAAGCATGAAGGGACATAAGAATGTTTAGCATATCTGGCACGTAAATACCTTGCAATACCAGGTACAAAAGTGCCATGCAAATGCATGTTCTCACTTTCTGGTGACATTGTAAATAAGAAGAGGGCAGCATTATCTCCTGTAAATGTAAACAAACTTGTTTGTCGTAGTGATTGGTTGAACTAGAAGTAGGACTGAGTGGATTTGTAGGCTCTGAAGTTTTACACTGTCAGGGGGCAAGGGTAAGAATAAATGAGGACAGGAGGAAGAGCAGCAGAGTGGGACAGAGACAGGAGCCAGTAAGGTGGAAAGGAGCAAGAGGCAGTGGTGGTGCAAAAAGGTCTATTATCATTTGAGAACACTCTCCTCCAAAACCCAGAATTAAACCCAGGATTTACCATTCCTCTGCTGTCAGCAAACAACTGCAAAACTCATTGGAAAAGTGTGTATCTAATCCCCCTCTAGTGGCTGGTTCACAGAGAGGATAATAGTGTACTACTGTTACCAGTTACTCCTTCAGTTTAAGTGGCAGAGGTCTGTGCTGTGGATCTAGAGGTTCCAGTCCTGCTAGTGACCTATGGGGGGGGAGGGGTGTCAATATGTTCAATATGGTGGGTCTTCTTGTTTCAATAACTTTTTTTAAAAAATGTAGGAAATTACACATAAAATGACATTAAAAGAATGTTAAGCTTGCAAAGTCAAGCATTCAGAAGTTAGGAAATGCCAGAATTCCTAATTTCTGCAACCCTAATTCAGCCCCCTTGTTCATGTGTATTATCATACGATCTTTACATCACATTTTCCCACAGGATCCCTGCCTCATTCTGTGTACAAGATGAACCATGCTCTAGAAATGAATCAGGGTTGTGTAGTGAAGGAGGCTATTACCTGCAGGGCCTTGCCTCATGTGTTGCAGAAGCTGGAAGGTGAATAGTGAATGAGGCAGAGGACTGCAGGAAGAGAAAAGATGGTCTCATGGTTAAAGCAGTTGAATGCCACCCTGAAAAACTGAATTCTATCTCTGCCTCAGTCACAGAGTTCCCATGTTATGCTGCGTAAGTCATTGAAATCAAATTTGTAAAGGTGAGCACTAATTGTATTCCTCATTTTCTGGACATTTTCTTTAAGACATCAGGGGCCAGATTTGCAGAAGTATTGAGCAATTACTTTGATCGATCTGAACTGGTGACAGAGAAACCTACTGGATTTCTATTAAGTATACAAGAAAGGAAAATTAAAACTTCTATCAAACTTCTCAACAGCTGTATAGAGAAAAATATTTAATCTTACCAAGCTCATTCATCGCGTGCCTGTGTTCTTCATCAAATGAAAGTTTCATCAGAACACACACTGCAGGACAGATCTGATGTTCAACTGGAGCTGGCCCTGTCCCCGAAAAAAGGCAACAATTAATACTGACTTGGTTTATTACAAGGGCACTGTCAAAATAATAAGCCTTACCAAGAGATTTAAAGTTTAAGGTAAATATTTAGATCACTTTTTCAGGATTTGGATCACTGAGAAAATGCAAGAGAAGACAAAAGTCACTGAGCATTCTAACAAAAACAATTTTCATACTCTCAGACATACAGGAGACAAATTTTAATGCTAATGAATTTAATTTTCTAATTATCTTGACAATGGCGTTGGAGTGTAGAGAGTGGGATAGGTTAGGTTTTCTGGTTGTATTTAATGCAGTATCAAAAATAAAATTGCTTGTTCCTTCCTTCTGAAGGGTAATCAGCATTATCTCACACCAGGAAGCATTTGTAGTTCTCAACATTTTTGTACCAGATTTTGTCTAGGCCACAGATTGTGGTAGGATGTCATCATGAGCTCTGATTCTGCAGTCTGATCCCTGTAGTGAGATCAGATTGCATCCTGGACCCATGCTAATCCCACTGATTTCAATGGTACTCCCTGTGGGCATGAAGAACCACCAACATAGAACATATTGGAGGATCAGGGCCTGTTTTTGTAATTTTCCCCTAAATCAGAAATGCAGTTAGGGAAGTTAAGGGGTTACATACATTTTCAAACCTATCTGAAAAAAATCATTTTACATTGACAAGGCTGTGATTGTAGGTCAGAAACATCAACTATCAAACTGTGTTTTTAATAGTAGTTTGCATTATACTGAATTGATTGGAACAATATTGCTCTTTTTGTGCCTACCTTAACCTCCTCAACAATCAACCAAACAAGACAGGATGAGAAAAGGGTAGGTTTAAAAAACCACCAACTTTTGTGTAGCACAGTGTTCAGAACATACATTGAAACAAGACAAAATAGCAGTGAGCATGAATACAAATTTGTATAGAGTATGCAAAAAAAAAAAATCACCGGAATTATACCTTTTATGAGATACAAAGTCTATGATTTAAAGAGCAGTCTTCCACAGAGCATTTACAGACAGTACGTATTACAGATGAGACATTCTGATTTCAGATATTACTTAGACTTTTGTTTAAAAAAATTTCGTATGAAAAAAGATCCTTAATTCAGGTATATTTCTACCATACCAAAAATTCAGCTTAAAATGGAACTCACTGTTTTAAAATGTTTGTATAATAGTTAGCCATTTTTAAAGTATTATGACAGACATACTTGGATTTTTGTCTTGGTCCATGCCTTGTTCATGTGCCTCCTGCCATTCCCAACATGTTTCACAGTAAGCTCGGATCTGTTCCAAAAGATGGAGTACACGGATTTCCCGTCTGCCTCGCTTATCGTCAGGCTGTGAGTGAATGATGTTATGTAGTGCTGCACTGGCTCTGGCACGGGCCTCCTTACTGCCCCGAGAGTTTCCTAATAACACAGAGTCTTTATCGTTGCCATGTAAAAGCTGGATGAGGAGAGGAAGACATCCAGACTGACGCATGGCTATGCAGCTGTCTTGGGAGCTAGACATAGCTAGCAAAGTTCGTGACATGTCATCCTTATCATGAGTACCAAGCATTGACAACAAAGAATACACCATTTCCACCTGTAGGCCAAATGATTTTAAAAACACAGTTACACTTTCTAAAAAAAGATACATCAAACTGAAATGAAGTGATGGATGATATATAAAAGCAAGGGAAAAATCTTCCCCACCCCTGCAATTGTGTAAGAATCGATATTGTTCAAAAAAAATAATTGCATAATTATTACTGGTTCTTTGGTGTTTATAACATGAATACCATATAATGAATCCACTTGGTAGTAATGTGAATGAAATTTGATCTATATTTTTGTTAATCTAGACCTCTAATGAACAGTTCTGGATTTTCATTGTACTACGGGATTAAAACAATATCATATTAATGAAAATGTGCTACCCAATAACGTTTTAGCCTTAGCAAGCCAGGATATATGTCTGCTATGAATTCTCTTTCTTTCAAACAGATATTTATCTACATGAATAATACTTTCATTTAAAGGCTGCTCTCCAATGACAAATAATTTGCTAGAGTGCAAGTTAAATATGCTTATAGAGCCATAGTTTCCAAGGCCAGCAGAGCCCACTGTGATCATCTAGTCTGACCTCCTGTACACCACAGGCCATAGAACTTCCTTAAAATAACTCCTAGGATAGATCTTTTAGAAAAATATCTAATCTTGATTTTAAAATGGTTAGTGATGGATAGGGTTCTGTGTCTGTCACAGAGGTCACGGATTCTGAGACTTTCTACGACCTTCATGACTTCCCCAGGTGCCAGTGTGGCTGACCCCAGGGCCGTCCAAGCAGCTGGCTCCGGGGCCAGCTGCTCAGGTGGCCTCCGGGACAGCCACACAAGCGGCTGCTCCATGTTATTAAGTGACTCCCATATCAGCTGCTCCATTAACTTAAACAGGATCAATCTCAGGCTGACAGGTCTATAATTACTGAGGTTGTCCCATTTACCCTTTTTAAAAATTAACACAAACGTTAGCTTTTTTCCAGTTTTCTGGACCTTCCCTAATGTGTCAAGACTTATTGAAAAATCAACATTAATTGTCCAATGAGCTCCTCAGCCAGCTCTTTTAAAACTCTTGGATGCAAGTTATCTGAACTTGCTGATTTAAAAATGTCTAACTTCAGTAGTTTCTGTTTATTAACCTCCAGAGATACTAGTGGAATGGAAAGAGTGTAATAGTCATAATATGGAGAGAGTACATCAACTGTTTCTTCCCCAAATATAGAACAGAAATATTTATTGAACGCTTCTGCCTTTTCTGAATTACTATTGATAATTTTACCATTTCCAACTACTAATGGACTGATATAATTGTCAGGATTCTTTTTATTCCTAATACATTTAAAAAACTTCTTCTTAGTGTCCTTAATTCTGCTAGCCATAGATTTCTCCTTGTGTCCCTTGGCTTCGCTTATCAATTTTCTACAGTTCCTAACTTCTTATTTATATTCATAACTGTCAACTTCCCCTTTATTCTATTTGTTATATAATTAAAAAACAATTATTTTTTTTACAGCTGCTTTCACTTTCCCTCTAAACCAGGTTGTTTTTTAAACCAGCACAGCCTTCTTCAATTGTGGCTTTTGGGGCATCTAGTAAGGTGTTCTCAATTGAGTTCCAATTATCATTCCATTTTTTCTGATTAAATTCTTTCTCCCAGATGATCTGGTTCATAATTGTTTTCAGCTTTGTGAAACTGACCCTATTAAAGTACCAAATATACTTATTACTGGGATACCAAATACAGAGCACCCTTGTGGATTTCACATCTAAGTATTAATTTAGGAGGGATTCTTGAGGCAGTCACATAAAAACATTAAAAACCCATGGTTTGAGAAGCTACTCATAAGCGGGCTACCCAGTTGGGACAGGGAAGAAGCAGTTGATGAGTCTCTGCAGAGTGATACACCCCATATGTACCAACTAGACAAGAAACCAGATTTGCCAAATACTAAATTAGATCAGATTCTCTAATCCTAGCTAAATTGCTGCAAATGATCACAAGTTCAACAAAACATCCTATGACATACATGAGAAAATCTAACGTCACTGACGATAAGATCAAACCACTGTGTTGTACAAGATTTAAAAGTCTGAGTGCGTCTAGATAATTTATACTAGATTGAGTATTCAAAAAATCATGTATTTTACTAACACCTTGATAATCAAGGAAATCGCTGAAAAAGTAGAATTATTAAACATTGTAAAGTTATATGATCATATGGATCCACAAACTATTTAATATTAAATGTAAAAATGATAGAATCAAAACCTGAAAGAGCCCGTGAGCCACTTTGTGACAGTACAATGGCAGGAGCCTGAGAAATGAGGTTTAGAGAGCCTCACTTCCTGGACTGGGAACAGGTGGCACACTTGTACTCTCAAAAGAGAATGAAAGCTATCTACTTAATATATGCCTTTGGTAAGACACCTGAGGCAGCAGCTTTAAAGCTTGTCTACACAGAGATGTTAGTACACAGCAAGCTAGGGTGTGAATTTACAGCACACTAGCTAGTCTACATTATCTTACTCAGCACTTTACTGTGCAGTAAGCGTCCACATAGGGAATTAGTGTGTAGTAGTTAATGTGCTGTAAATTCCCACCCTAACTTGCTATGCACTAACTTCCTTTGTGGATAAGCCCTTATTGTCTACCTCAGAGACTAGGTCCATAAGTGACCATGGTCTAGGAGAAAAGGATTATGTAAGTTTGTACAGTCTAGTGTAGTGGTGGGCAACCTGCACCCCGCAGGCCGCACACGGCCCATCAGGGTAATCCGCTGGCGGGCCGCGAGACAGTTTTTTTTACATTGACCGTCCACAGGCATGGCCGCCCGCAGCTCCCAGTGGCCGTGGTTCACCGTTCCCGGCCAATGGGAGCTGCAGGAAGTGGCGGCCAGCACGTCCCTGCGGCCCGTGCCGCTTCCCGCAGCACCCATTGGCTGGGAACGGTGAACCGCAGCTACTGGGAGTTGCGGGCGGCTATGCCTGCAGATGGTCAATGTAAACCAACTGTCTCGCAGGCTGCCAGATTACCCTGATGGGCCATGGGCCACAGGTTGCCCACCACTGGTCTAGTGCCAACCTATTTACCATTGTGGGCCACATATTCGACCCACAATGTGTTATGTGGGCCACATCCAATACTACGTGTATGGCCCTGAGGATGTCATATGGGTTGCAGCTCTGTGCTAATTGAGCAGCAGGTTGAGAATCACTGCTCTAGACTCAGAGGGGTAGCCGTGTTAGTCTGGATCTGTAGAAGCGACAAAGAGTCCTGTGGCACCTTATAGACTAAAAGATGTATTGGAGCATAAGCCTTCGTGGGTGAATACCCACTTCTTCAGATGCATCTGAAGAAGTGGGTATTCACCCACGAAGGCTTATGCTCCAATACATCTTTTAGTCTATAAGGTGCCACAGGACTCTTTGTCGCTGCTCTAGACTGTAAGCTCTCATGGAGAGGGATCTGCTATTAGCACAGTTTACTTAGTGGACAGCATAGTCTACAATAACTGCATAAAATAAATAATCATGTGTTCACTGGCATATGAGTGTTGTAAGGGTTCTCTGCAGCACTCCCCTGAAACCACGTCCCTGACATACTATGGATTCATTTTGGGAAAATCTCCCATCTCTAGATTTTATTTATTTACTTTAAAGAATCAACCACATAAAATTCAAGTATTGAGTACTGAGACATTTGATGTCCAAAAATCCTACTGGTGACATTGCGTCGCTTGAAGAAGGCTCAGACATTGAGTCTTCTTCAGATATTGCTAAACTAATATTTTTAGTCTTGCTCATAGGCGCCGACTCTGGGTGTGCTGCAGGGATGGAGCACCCAAGGAAAAAAATTAGTGGATGCTCTGCACCCACTGGCAGCCAAACTCCCCCTGCCCCCATCCCTCTTCCTCATCTGAGTGCGCCGTGTCCCCGCTCCTCCCCCGCTCCCAGGGCTTTCCTGCCCGCCGCCTAACAGCTGTTTGGCGGCACTTAGGACTTTCTGGGAGGAAGGGGGAGGAGGCGGGGAGTTGGGGGAAGGGGGCAGGGGCGAGAGAGGGTCGGGGGGATCGAGCACCCATGGGGCAGAGGGGAAGTTGGTGCCTATGGTCCTGCTGATATGAAAGAATACATTAGAAAGAAAATTGAAGGATTCAAGCCTTCTCCACTTCTCCTACCCCATCTTTTAAAAAGAAATTATTTTGTATAGATTGCACTTAAAATTTCTAATATCATACTCCATAAAGACTTAATGAAATGTTTGATGTAATCAATATATCTTTGCTACCTCTTTGATACACAAATTGTGTGATTGATAGTAATGTTATAAATTTTTGCATTTTTAATTAAAGAATATTTAATACAGAAAGTGGTTTTTCTGCCCTATACACAGTTCACAAAAAAAGGAACTCCTTAAAGTCTTTGCATTGATGTGTCCCATGTACTTGCTACTAAGAACAAATGCATGCTGGAAATCTACTTTTGGCACAAAATGAGGTCCACTCAAACCTATCTTTCCATTTCAAAAATGGAAGTGAAATTAGGAAATTTTACTGCAATGCTAAATTCCCAGTTTCCTTTAATTTAACACCTCTTTAGTCAAATGAGACTTTTCTTTCACATACTGTAACTATGTTAGTGACACAATGTTGATTTAGCAGCATCAATGGTTCAGGTCACATTTTAAAAAGTTTCTCAATAACGACATCTATTTCAAGAATTCAGTCTTATATGAGCATTTCAAATACCAAAAAAATGGTCTTTAGAATGGGTTCAATTTTCACCAATCTGGATCATCTAATAACAATACAAGGTTTTAAGGCGCTCCAACAATTTCCTGCAATCAAATTTTATTCATTACAAATAATTCTACCAATGGGAATTCATATTTTCTTCTAAAATTGAAGGATTTTTAATGCATATTTTTAAAAGCCTGAGAAAAACTATTTAAAAAAATTAAATTCCATGAAATTAGTATGTGTCGAAAGATCATTCAGTGAATATAATAGTACTGGTAGAAACAATGAAGTTATTGTATTAGTAAAAATGTAGCGTTAGCGACCTGTGGTTTGTAATCTTCGGTTACCTTGGTACCCAGATGACTTGTCAGTCTTCGAGGAACAGAATAGGTACTCATAACACTGGCTGTTTCATGGTCCATTCGAGCAGTTGAACCCTACAAGTTTAAAGAACGATTAGGTAGCATCCAAAACTCTTTTACTGAAGGGCCAACTGTTGACTATTTTAGTTTCAGCATTTGACCATTTAGTCATGTTTGCAACCATAATTTGTCACCTGTGTTTTAGTTAATATGTATCTGCAATACAGTTTGGAAGTTACTTAAATAAAATTCACAAAGATGGCTTATTACTCATTTGTCCCTTAATTCTCTCTCAAAGCAGTTCTATATTCCTACAAAATTAATTCTAATTATTGAGTGAGTTTTAAAATAACTACCTTTATCAGGAGAAAGGAGAACTGAAATAAACAACAACAACCACCAGCAGATAAAAGCAAGAACAAGGGACAACAAACCAGACTCTGCTTTTAGGCCATTTTATACAGAACAAGTAGGAATTCTGCATCAGTGATATTACAGATCCTGACCCTACTTCTCACAATCCCACAGTCGAAAAACTCAACTACTTCAGAATACAACTAGTCATTCAAAAATTGACAAAGGAAGAGATTCTGTGGATCAAAAAGGAAAGCTGCTAGACAGTGTCACTAACAAGGCAAATCTGTGGAGGATACAATTCTGGTTTGTCGAGAGAAAAGAGGTTAAACAGTGTTTTTTAACCTTTTTATTTACTGGAGACCCTCTTGAAAAAAATTGTGGATGGGTGCCCCCTTTGGCTATATCTTGACACAGTTGTCACCATTACTTTTTTTGTCCCCTTTGTCTCTTTCCTGTTCTTTATTCTTCTATTTTCTCCTTCTTGTCCTATTTTTTATTTTATGTACATTTTTTTCTTTTTTGGGGCTTTCTGTGTATAATTTTTTAAAAATTCATTCTAGTTGTTTGCTTCTGATCCCTGATAGCTCCCTTCTCATTCACTTAATGGAAAGTTACATGCTGTTTGGGGCATCTAAGAGTAGCTCTACTGAGTTGGACTGCATGTTATTTCACAACTGAGCTGAATGCCACAGCAGCAGAAAATTTTAGCTGAGTTGGTGCATGGGCCTGCAGCCCTCTGCTAGGTAAGCTTCTCCCATAGTAGCTACCTACAATAGAGCGAAAGCAGGAGACTTCCAAGGAGCTTCCCATCCTTTGACCTGTATCTCTGGTAACACGTTACTAATGGGACGTAGTAAGGGGATGATGTATCCAAAATCATGCAGCCCCCCCTATTCAGGCCAGCAACACCAAACAAAAATTTCTAGTTCTTCCAAAAGTTAAAAGATTAAATTCTCTCATGCTTTTCTAGGCCTCTAGAAACCTCCCCCACTAGTTTTAGAGCTCCTTCTCCCTAAGGCATAAATGCTTTTCTTGCAATTCATCAAAGGAACTCTTATACTGACCACAAGAGTCACAGCAGAGAGATGTTAGACACTCTTGCCCCTCTGGGGCTGAATATTCTGCCTCTGCAGAAATCTCAGATCTCTGCTAGCCTGGAAGTCAGGAGGTAAGGATCTTGGATAGTTATTGCAATTTGCTTCTGTATCACCAGAGAAAATATTAACATAACCAGTCAGCATCAGATGTCACTGATAAGATCAAAGGACAACAATCACAATTTTATTGTTTTAAGATATGGCTATTTTTAGTAGCTTTAAAAAATTATAGGTATTCATATAGATGCAGATATTCTACAGTGAATATTAACTTTACAACTGAATTTTTACTGAAATGACTCCTAAATGATTTTTTAAAAGCAAATTGTATACCATAGGCAGGGATGGTCTTGTTAAAACACAGGACTAGGAGTCAAGGGTCTATTCTTGGCTCCATTACATACTATCTGATCAGTGTTTGTTTTCCCTGTTTTTATAATGAGAATGATACTTGCCTGCCTCACAAGTATATTGTAGGACTTAATTCATTAATTAATTAATGTTTGTAAATAACTTTAATAATAATAATAATTACATTATTATTATTATTATTAAAGTTATTTACAAACATTAATTAATTAAGTCCTACAATATACTTGTGAGGCAGGGAAGTATCATTCTCATTATAAAAACAGGGAAAACAAACACTGATCAGATAGTATGTAATGGAGCCAAGAATAGACTCTTGACTCCTAATCCTGTGTTTTAACAAGACCATCCCTGCCTATGGTATACAATTTGTCTGTGAATAAAAACAGTTCCACAGTACAACAGAATAAAGTGGAAGTTACATATCGAATAGCAGAATAACTACTGCTCAGTTTGTAAGTTCTATCAAACCCTACTTTTGGTCACAATCTCATTGTAAAATTTGTCCCAAATTTAGATTTTACATAAACTAAGTCACAAAAAGTCATTCTGATTCTAGAATAAGTGTCCACATGGGGAATTACACTGGTATAACTATAGCAGTTTAAATTCACACCTTTCCTTATACAAGTATCACTTTTCCATATAGACAAGCCCTTATTTCCCTGTGAGAAATTAAAAAATTAAAGAAAGTTTGTCAGCAGTTAAAAGTATAGTAGACTTCTACAATTCTTTCAGTTTTAATAAGCTAAGGTATAATTATTAATATATGGCTAATACTATTTTTATGTTGACAGCATCTCTTTCAGCTCAACTTGATTTCAAGTTGTGATCTAAGGGTTACACACTCAGTGTATTTTTTTTTATTTAAAGTGTGCCAGAAATGTTACACTATTGATTAATTGTAATATGTGCATTCTACCCAAGAAGGTAAAAAAGTAGCAAGTTGGAAACATTAGGTATTAAAGCCCATTATGGTGTAGACAGAAATAGCACACATTTTTCCATTCTGTCCCAACAATTATATCAACCCTAACCTGGACAGGCTATTTTCTTCAGAGTTTAGAGGTAGTTAACATGCTGAGTCTTTTGGCCCCTTCTACTTTGAGGTTGTCAAGACGCCCAAATCAAACCCAAGTATCTTTATTATTGGTGCACTAAAGACTGAACTGAAATCACTACTATCAAAAATAGGTAGCAACTGATTTGACAAACTGGCAAGAGACCGAAGTTGATAACGTACATGCTTCTTGTGCAGACGCTCTTCTCTCCCCAATTCTCATGTGCTCTCCCTCCACTCACCTTGCTTCAATTCCATTCCTGTGTAGCATCTTTCCCTACAATTTCCCCTTTTATTCTTCTTCCTTTTAATCTTATATTCTTTCATGCCCTTGTTGTTGTTTCAACTGTGCTTTATTTTTTCTTCCTTTATATTGTTTTCCTGTATTTTGATGCAGTTTACTAATAAAGCAGTGAAATTCACTAAAATCCTACAGACAGCTTGCAAAAATCAAGATTTTAGTGAAGTTCCTTTTGCTGTCAGCACAGTACAGCAGAGCAGAGGATGTGAGGTGGTACAGAAGAGAACGTCACTGAGTCCTGACAAATACTGTCCCCAATGGGCAAATCTTCAATTCACATTGCTCATCTTACTGCAAAACTAGCTAGCCCCAATTAGGTTGATTTTTTTTTGATTTTTTTTTTTGCACTCTATTTAATCCTCATTTCTCAAGGATACAAGGTGGATTGATCTGGGTTCCCAGAAATAAAACACTAGTGCCCAATCCATTAAGCCTCCTTTCCCTGCCCTTGCACTAAAAGTAAATAATCCCCTTATGTCTCATAGCGGCATAAATTCAGATCCCACAGCCATAATATTTTCCTTCTGTAGCTGAAAGCTGCTCAAATTCTATGCCCCCAAAAAAGAGAGATATTCTTTAACTGATACGATTCTTCCTGGATACAAGACAGGCACTCCTTTCCTCCCCCTCCAAAAACTCTCTCTTGTCCAAAATAACTTTCAATTCACAGAGAAAGAACATGTGGCCACAATGCATGAATTATTTAAACACATTATGCTTTCAGCCCAAAAGCACCACTGAACTATTTTTTTCTCCTTTAGAATAATGCTGTCATCAGAGTTAGAGTAGGGGCCTCAGGCAACTGCTCAGATGTAGCAAAGAGAATTGGGTTCTAAACTGTGATCAAATATATCTTAATAGAAAAATTAGGGACTGTGCTTAATGTTTAATCTAATGAAATATTTGAGCCATACCACAGACATAATCCTTCTCACAAATCATTGTGTGTGTGATGCTTTAAAAGGGATTGAAATAATTCCACAAAGTAACAAAAAGAAAAATCTTACATATGAATTGCACTGTCATATTATTGTTTGAGGTTATGAGAAGCTGAATTACTAAAATGGAAGTCTGAGCAATACTTGGAGATAATGAAGCAAGTGGTATTATAGCACAGTAAAATAAATCAATATATTAAATTATTTAGTCAAAAAACTATCCCTACTCTTGATGAATATTAAAGAAATTTGCATTTAAAGAATTTAGTGTAGTCCTAAATTTCACCCAGTAATATATTTCAGTATTAAAGGAATAGCAATGACAAATATGAAAATGAACATGTACATAACCCTTCAGCACACATGCAGTAGATTACCTCTGATGAGATTTTTGGTTCCAGAGGTTTATGTAATTCATTTAACTAAGAAACACGAATTATTTGTAATTACAATAATATTTGTAATGATTTGTAATGAGAAACTTGTCACTTAATTTTTTAAATAGTGGTGTTTTCAGTGATAATTTCTGAACTGAAATTTTTCAGTCAATTCCATCATTAAATCATAACTTAAACACAAATAACTACAAATAGGAAAAAAAATAATTTTTTCTACCAAACTAGTGGCTTATCCCTGCTTAAATGTATCCATGTTAACCATTTTAAACAAAAGAAAATAGAGTATTGTGTTATGGAATATTTAAATTCTATCTCATTAAAATATCCTTTGTAACAGCTTTAAGAGCTTTCTTCCCTCCCAACGGAAATAAAGAAAAATGTCAGCCTTTTCAGAATTAATACATCTGAAGAAATCTATTGAAGCACAATTAGACAGCTACAGCAGAATTTCCAGATCACACCCATAAAAGCAACATATTTTTTATGTTTAAAAATGTTACCAATAAACATTTACTTTACCTGACCACTACCAGTAGTTGCCATGCTGATTTCTGCTGCTCCTTGACCTTCATTCTGCCTCTCTGCTTCATGTGAGCCTGAATCATGCTTGCTTTGAGGTGCCCTCTGTTAATGCAAGAGTTTAAGGCATTACATATTGAAATGGAGTACACTTTATCAGTCAAAGCTTTCTAAGCTGTGAATGCATCAATGTTGTAGCTTCACAAAGCCATTGAACTGTGCTTTGTATTTCATAACCTCTAGCCTCAATAATTAGTAGCTGAGACTGACTGTCTTAGCGAAATTGCAAGATGAAAGTGAAGCATGTCCTCTGAGGATTATAGCCCTGTAAGACAAAGGATTTGCTGTGAGACACAGAAACACCATCCTCCACCAGCTGTGCTCACATCACTATCAGAAATATAACAGAATTGGAACAAACAACTGTCTCCTCTGCAATGTCACACAATCTATGCATTTACGGGAAACTAAGGCTAGTACAGTTAAATTATTACTTAAACTTCACAACCAAATACAAATACTTTCTGGGTGGATAGAATGTTACACAGACAGTATATCTATACCATACTAAAGGAATCCACATTTTATTGTTAATGTGAGCAACACAAGTGTATCCATCTTAATGTGAACAAAGCTTTAACAATATGCTCATACCAAACCTAATTATTGTATACCAAAATAAATACAAATGATGTAGAAAACCTGGTGAAAACAGACGCTTTAGTTCTTGATGGAAGTAAAATCTTCCTCTGTTTAACTGAATGAAAACTAGATTTTTGTCACTAGCACTTAGAGTGATCATAAGATGATGATCAAAATCAGAACTGTGAATACAGTAAAATCTGTGTTATCCAGCACTTAACCAACCTGAAAACTCTAGAAACCGGCATCTCATGCCGGATCCGGGCAGCTCCCCACAAGCGGCAACATGTTCCTGCTGCTCCTAGGTGGAGGAACGGCCATGGGAGCTCCATACACTGCTCCTGCCCCGAGCACTGGCTCCGCAGCTCCTATTGGCCTGGCCACGCCTCTGTCTAGGAGCAGCAGGGACATGTCGCTGCTTGCTGGAAGCCGCTTAAGGTGAGCGCCACCCGGATCCAGCATCCCAAAACCTCTTGCACCCCAATCCCTTCCTGCACCCAAACTCCCTCCCAGAGTTCATGCCCTGTGCCCACTTCCGTGCCCCAACCCTCAGCCCTGAGCCCCCTCCTGCACCCAAACTCTTAGTTAACTGGAATTTTTGGTAGTCCCTCTAAGGGCTTGTCTACATAATGCTTTAGTCTGCACCAGAGGGGTGTAAATTTTAGCCCGCATTAGTATGTCACAAACTAACTGGTTCACATGGACCCTAAAGTTCCCTAGTGCATGTTAACATACAGTATATTTATACAATACTAAAGGAATCTTTCCACATTTTATTGATATCAGCAACACAAGTGTATATCCATTTTAACGTGAATAAAGTTTTAACAATATGGTCATGCTGAACCTAATCATTGTATACCAAAATAAATGTACCATGCTGTAACACAATTAACGTGCACTAGGGAATTTTTAGAGCACAACAGCAGGGTCCAGGCAAACCAGTTAGTTTGTGACACACTAATGTGGACTAAAATTTACTACACCCCTGTGGTGTGGACTAAAGCACCACATAGACAAGTCCCTATAAAACACTAGTGAGATCACATGTAGAATACTGTGTTCAGTTCCCTAATACTAGAGAACTATTGATAAATCCAGAAGGAATTAAGAAAATAGCAATTAAAATGATTATATAAATATGAGAAAATTATTTAGAAATAATGATTAAAAGAATGAAATACGGATAGTTTAAAGACGGAAGATGAATTGTATATGGGAAACAAAGGGATATTTAAAAAAAAAAAACAAAAAACCAGAGGTCCCATACCAGGAATAGTTTTCTTATGGTAACACCTGTTAGAGTGTGAAATAGTCTCAAAAAGCGCTTTGGGACAATCCCCCTGTGACACAGCAGTACATTGTAAGAAAGATACAACAGAAATCTAAGGATGTCTACATGGAAATAAAGGGACAACTATTTCAAACACACCAGATTGTCAAGTCTGAAAAACCTAACTGTCTTCCACCTGGATCACTGCAACTTAAAAAAAAAAGAAAAAGTATGAAATCACCCCCTTCTTTTGGAGCTTCTCCTTTCTATGACTGCTTAGTTATCATTGATCTCCCCTACTGTGGATTCACTCTCTCATGGCATGCCTTTTTGGTAGCAGACCCTTTACATTTGGGAAGAAGAAGCTGCTGAAGCCCAAAAGTGGCCATTTTACATGTGACTATTGCAGGCTGCACCTGGGTTATCATCAGTATTACCTCCCCCAAACACTGGGGGAAAGGAGGGGCGGGGAATCACAAGTCAACCTCCAAAAATCATGATTAAAATAAAAGATTAAACCATTTTTAAGCTGTTTGATTCCTGAACTTCCTCTGCCCACCAATATATTTGAGAGACAATCAGAATGTTGTCAACTCTCCCCAGTTTATAGCAAGTAAGGCGATTCTGGCCCCCAGCACAAGAGCTCTGGCTAGAGGATCCAACCAAGACTGGCGCCCCGTTGGGCTAGGCACTGTACAAACACAGAGTAAGAAATAGCTCCTGCCCTGAAGAGTTTACAATCTAGAACGAAACATGGTGGTGAGTCTGACATGTGGGAGCTGGAACTGGGACTCAAATATCCATTAGATGGGAACAACTTTTAATCTCAGCTGAACAGGGCAAGATTTAGACGGATGACCTAGAGATGAAAACCTTTATTGCTCATTAGCTATGCCCTGAGATAGTTGGTGAGAATGAGCCTTGCTTTCTGGAAAGATAAGTTTATTAAATCAAGTTCTGACTTTTTTGGGACTTACCCAGGCCCCCTGGGTCTTCCACACTTTGAACATATGGCAAAATTTCATACACTTGCTCCGTAGCTCAACCACATCCTCAGTCTGCTACAACTTGTTCTTAAAGGGACAGCTCGCATTAACCAAAAACACACAAAATGCAACAGTAAAACGAATATTAACGCAACATCCAAATTCACTTCTAAACATGTTCTACAACATCTCCTTCAAGATGATGTCATGATATCCTCTCACACTGACGATACCCCTGCAAAGGAGGGGACCTCAGTTATTAGGAAGAAAAAAGTGATAGTAATTTGATTATAAGAAATATGGTGATGACCAAGAGAACCGCACAGTGAATTGCCTGCCAGGTATGAAGGTTGTGGACCTCTTGAGACATCTAGATAGACTTATGTGCAATGCTCAGGAGCAGCCAGTGGTTACGTAGGTACCAATGACAGAGGGGAGGTAAGAGAGAGGTCCAAGGCCAATTTTAGGCTGCTAGGTAAGAGATTAAAGTCCAGGAAATCCATGGTAGCATTCTCTGAAATCGTTCCAGCTCTATACACAGGGCTAGATAAACAGGCAGAACTGCAGGATTTCAATGCGTGGATGAGACGATGGTGTTGTGAAGAGGGATTTAGGTGTATTAGGAATGGGGGAAACTTTTGGGAAAGGAGGAGCCTATACTGGAAGAATGGGCTCCACCTAGGCCAAAACAGAAATGGTATGCTGGTATGTAAAATTAAAAAGGTCAGAGAAGTTTATAAACTAAGGGCTGGGCGAAAACTGACAGGTGCGGAGGAGCACGGGGAGGATTTATTAAAGGGGAAACTCTATATCCTAATAAAGAGGAAAGGATAGAAGTTGATAAAGTACAGGTAGGAACTGAAGAGAAACTGTCAAATGAAAAAGGGTCCCCATTCAATTACATCACATGAAGGCAGACAACTCAATATTGACAAATTTTATAAGTGCTTGTATACAAATGCTAGATTCCTAAATACTAAGATGGGTGAACTTGAATGCCTGGTATTAAATGATGATATTGATATAATAGGCATCACAGAAATTTGGTGGAGTGATGATAATCAATAGGACACGGTAATACCAGGGTACAAAATATATAGGAATGAGAGTCACGTTGGTGGGGAAATGGCACAATATGTGAAAAAGCATAGAGTCAAATATAGTAAAAATCTTAAATGAATTAAACAGTACTATAGAATCTCAATGGATAGAATTGCCATGCTTAAATAATAAGAGTATAACAGTAGGAATACACTACCAACCACCTGACCAGGATGGTGGCTGCTGATGGTGAAATGCTCAGGGAGATTAGAGAGGCTACAAAAACAGAAAACCCCAATAACAATGGGGGATTTCAACTATCCCCATATTGACTGCATACATGTCATCTCAGGGCAGGATGCAGGGATTAAATTTCTAGACACCAATAATGACTGCTTCTTGGAGCAGCTAGTCCTAGAACCTACAAGGGGAGGCAACATGGATTCACCAAGGGCAAGTCATGACTGACCAACCTGATTGCCTTCTATGATGAGATAACTGGCTCTGTGGATATGGGGAAAGTGGTGGGTGTGATATATCTTGACTTTAGCAAAGCTTTTGATACGGTCTCCCACAGTATTCTTACCAGCAAGTTAAAAAAGTATGGATTGGATGAATGGACTATAAGGTGGATAGAAAGCTGGCTAGATTGTCGGGCTCAATGGGTAGTGATCAATGGCTCGATGTCTAGTTGGAAGCTGGTATCAAGCGGAGTGCCCCAGGGGTCAGTCCTGGGGCCGGTTTTGTTCAACATCTTTATTAATGATATGGATGATGGGATTAATTGCACTCTCAGCAAGTTTGCAGATGACACTAAACTGGGGGGAGAGGTAGATACGATGGAGGGTAGAGATAGGGTCCAGAGTGACCTAGACAAATTGGAGGATTGGGTCAAAAGAAAACTGATGAGGTTCAACAAGGACAATTACAGAGTTCTGCACTTAGGAAGGAAGAATCCTATGCACCGCTACAGGCTGAGGACCGACTGGCTAAGCAGCAGTTCTGCAGAAAAAGACTGGGGGATTACAGTGGACATGAAGCTGGATATGAGTCAGCAGTGTGCCCTTGTTGCCAAGAAGGCTAATGGCATATTGGGCTGTATTAGTAGGAGCATTGCCAGCAGATCGAGGGAAGTGATTATTCTCCTCTATTTGGCACTGGTGAGGCCACACCTGGAGTACTGCGTCGAGTTTTGGTCCCCCCACTACAGGAGGGATGTGGACAAATTGAAGAGAGTTCAGCAGAGGGCAACAAAAATGATTAGGGGGCTGGGGCACATGACTTACAAGGAGAGGCTGATTTAGCTTATTTAGTCTGCAGAAGAGAAGAGTGGGGGAGGGGAGATTTGATAGCAGCCTTCAATTACCTGAAGGGGGGTGTTCCAAAGAGGATGGAGTTAGGCTGTTCTCAGTGGTGGCATATGACAGAAAAAGAAGCAATGGTCTCAAGTTGCAGTGGGGGAGGTCTAGGTTGGATATTAGGAAACACTATTTCACTAGGAGGGTGGTGAAGCACTCGAATGGGTTACCTAGGGAGGTGGTGGAATCTCCATCCTTAGAGGTTTTTAAGGCCTGGCTTGACAAAGCCTTGACTGGGATGATTTAGTTGGGGTTGGTCCTGCTTTGAGCAGGGTATTGGACTAGATGACCTTCTGAGGTCTCTTCCAACCTTAATATTCTATGATTCTATGAATAGAATACTATTTATATAAATATTTTTGGATGTTTTCCACATTTTCAAATATATTGAATTCAATTACAACACAGAATACAAAGTGTACAGTGCTCACTTTATATTCTTTTATTATAAATATTTGCACTGTAAAAATAAAAAATAACGTTTTTCAATTCACTTAATACAAGTATTGTAGTGCAATCTCTATCATGAAAGTTGAACTTAACAAATGGGGAATTATGTACAAAAAATAACTGCATTCAAAAATAAAATAATGTAAAACTTGAGAGCCTACAAGTCCACTCAGTCCTACTTCTTGTTCAGCCAATCGCTCAAACAAACAAGTTTGGTTACAATTTGCAGGGGATAATGCTGCCCGCTTCTTGTTTACAACTTCAGATGAAAGGGGGTTGCAGCATGGGAGGGGGTCAGGGGTGCAGGCTCTGGGGGGCGCTTACCTCAAGCAGCTCCTAGAAACAGCAGTATGTTCCCCCTCTGGCTCCAATGGGAGCTGCGGGGGCAGCGCTTGGGGAAGGGGCAGCGTGTGGAGCCCCTGGCTGCCCGTATTCATAGGAGTTGGATAGGGGATGTGCTGCTGCTTCTGGGAGCCGGATTAAAATGTCTGGAGGGCCAGATGCGGCCCCCAGGCCATAGTTTGCTCACCCGTGGTCCATGCTGATGATAGGTTCTGCTCGATAACAATCCAAAGCAGTGAAGACCAACACATTCATTTTCATAATCTGAGACAGATGCCACAAGCTGAAGGTTGATTTTCTTGCCCACATGCTCAGGGTTTAACTGATTGCCATATCTGGGGTAGGGAAGGAATTTCCCCTCAGATCAGATTGGGGGTTTTCACTTTCCTCTGCAGCATGGGGCATGAGTCACTTGCAGGTTTAAACTAGTGTAACTTGAAGTCTTTAAACCATTATTTGAGGCCTTCAGTAACTCAGCCAGAGCCTAGGAGTTTATTTACAGGAGTGGGTGGCTGAGGTTCTGCGGTCTGAAATGTGCAGGTCAGACTAGATCAGGGGTTCTCAAACTTCATTGCACCGCGACTCCCTTCTGACAACAAAAATTACTACACAACCCCAGGAGTGGGGAATCGAAGCCTGAGCCTGGCCGAGCCCCACTGCCCCAGGCAGGAAAGGGGTAAAAGCTGAAGCCCAAAGGCTTCAGCCGCAGTGAGGGGGCCTGTAACCTGAGCCCCACCGCCCACAGCTGAATCCCTCGGGCTTTGGCTTCGGCCCCGGGCAGTAGGGCTTGGGCTTCAGCCCCGAGCCCCTGCAAGTTTAAGCGAGCCCTGGCAACCTCATTAAAATGGGATCCTGACCCACAGTTTGAGAACCACTGGACTAGGTGATCATGATGGTCCTGTCTGACCTTAAAGTCTATGAGTCTAACTTCTGTTGGTGAGAAAGACAAGCTTTGGAGCTTATACAGAGCTCTCCTTCAGGTCTGGGCAATGCCCTCAAAGTGTCACAGCTAAATACAGATTGTTTAGCTTAAGTAGTTAACACATATTTAATGGGATCATTCTAGGTGACCTGTCCAGTAAATACCTCTCCAGTCCCAGGGGAGGGGGGAAAGAGAGGGAAAAAAACCGGGGGGTGGGGGGGAGTTAGTGAGTTACAGATTGTTGTAATAAGCCATAAATCAAGTGTCTCGATTCAGTCCATGATTTTTAGTGTCTAGCAAAGTTATGAATTTAGGCTCCCATGCTCATCTTTTGAAGGCATTGTGCAGATTTCCTTTGAGGATGAGGACTGAGATGTCAAATATAGAGTGATCACTTTGTGAAAAGTGTTCACTCACAGATGATGTTGTGTTTTTTGTCTTTTATTATTTTTCTCTGAGAGATCATTTGAGAGCATAGTGATGGACTCATTTCACCCACATAGTTGTTACTTGGGCATTTAGTGCACTGGATGAGGTACTCCATATGTTATGATAGGTGTGTGTGGACCTATGGATCTTGAAAGGTGTGTCACCCAGACACCCCGAAAAAACCTGCTTCAATACAGAAATAAAACCCCCTCCCCGAGTGCACACCCCTATTTGTCACCTAGCACCCCACACTGGAACCCATATAAGGTATCATTAAACAATTACAACCCATACTCAATGGGGACCACATCCTGAAAGAAGTCTTTCCAGATCCCCTTTTCTGGCCTTCATACAACCCTCCAAACTCTCCTAGTTCACGAAGCAAATTCCCCACAGACGAGGACACACCAACTCAAAACGGCACCAGACCCTGCCAGAACAACAGATCCAAAATCTGTAGACATATCTCCACTGCTACAATGATCAACACCTCCACAACACGCTTTTCAAGATCTAGGGGTCTGACACATGGCTATCACAACACGTGGTGTACCGCATCCAGTGCACTAAAGAGAAGTTCCAGAGGCATTCCTGGCAATTACAGGCCGGTAAGCTTATCTTTAATACCAGGCAAATTGTTGAAACTACAGTAAAGAACAGAATTAACAGACACATAGATGAAAACAATATGTTGGGGAAAAGTCAACAGCTTCTGAAAAGGGAAATCATGCCTCACTACCTATTAGAATTCAGTGATCCAGTGCTTAGCCAGTGACTTCCACCAGTTCAATGGTTTGACTCTCTTTAAAACTTTGGCAGCACAATGTACTGCTTAATATTTTATTTATTTAATTTAAATTATTTTAATAGCTTGTAGTAAGTTTAGGACTTAGCATAGGTTATCGATTTCAAAAATAATTTTAAATAGGTATATTTATAAAATGAAAAATATTTAATTGAAATATAAATATCCAATTTAAATAAAAAAATCAGATTAAAATTAAAAACTTGATTTTTATCCACTCTGGCCTTGGCTCTGTATATTAGAAGCCTGGTTCTATTCCAATTACTGCCTAAAATAACCTTGTGTAAGTTATCTTATCTGAAATTGGTGAATAATAGTTATCCCTCAAGGTAGCAGTTTGAGATCCTGGCTCATAGTACAGATTGTGAAGTGCACACACATATCAACAGCAGTTGGTGGAAGAGCCTGGGCTAGAACTCATAGCCCTGGTCTACACTGGGGGGGAGGGGTGGTAGCTGAAGTCATAGAATCATAGAATCTCAGGGTTGGAAGGGACCTCAGGAGGTCATCTAGTCCAACCCCCTGCTCAAAGCAGGACCAACACCAACTAAATCATCCCAGCCAGGGCTTTGTCCAGCCTGACCTTAAAAATCTCTAAGGAAGGAGATTCCACACCTCCCTAGGTAACCCATTCCAGTTCTTCACCACCCTACTAGTGAAAAAGTTTTTCCTAATATCCAACCTAACCCTCCCCCTCTGCAACTGGAGACCATTACTCCTTGTTCTGTCATCTTCTACCACTGAGAACAGTCTAGATCCATCCTCTTTGAAACCCCCTTTCAGGTAGTTGAAAGCAGCTATCAAATCCCCCCTCATTCTTCTCTTCTGCAGGTTAAACAATCCCAGTTCCCTCAGCCTCTCCTCATAAGTCATGTGCTCCAGCCCCCTAATCATTTTTGTTGCCCTCCGCTGGACTCTTTCCAATTTATCCACATCCCTTCTTATAGTGTGGGGCCCAAAACTGGACACAGTACTCCAAATGAGGCCTCACCAGTGCCGAAAAGAGGGGAATGATCACGTCCCTCGATCTGCTGGAAATGCCCCTACTTATACAACCCAAAATGCCATTAGCCTTCTTGGCAACAAGGGCACACTGTTGACTCATATTCAGCTTTTCGTCCACCGTAACCCCTAGGTCCTTTTCTGCAGAACTGCTGCCCAGCCATTCGGTCCCTAGTCTGTAGCAATGCATGGGATTCTTCCGTCCTAAGTGCAGGACTCTGCACTTGTCCTTGTTGAACCTAATCAGATCTCTTTTGACCCAATCCTCCAATTTGTCTAGGTCCCTCTGTATCCTGTCCCTACCCTCCAGCGTATCAACCACTCCTCCCAGTTTAGTGTCATCTGCAAATTTGCTAAGGGTGCAGTCCACACCATCCTCCAGATCGTTAATGAAGATATTGAACAAAACCGGCCCCAGCACCGACCCTTGGGGCACTTCACTTGATACCGGCTGCTAACTAGACATGGAGCCATTGATCACTAACCATTGAGCCCGACGAGCTAGCTAGTTTTCTATCCACCTTACAGTCCATTCATCCAGCCCATACTTCTTTAACTTGCTGGCAAGAATATTGTGGGAGACTGTATCAAAAGCTTTGCTAAAGTCAAGAAATAGAACATCCACTGCTTTCCCCTCATCCACAGAGCCAGTTATCTCATCATAGAAGGCAATTAGGTTAGTCAGGCATGACTTGCCCTTGGTGAATCCATGCTGACTGTTCCTGATCACTTTCCTCTCCTTTAAGTGGTTCAGAATTGATTCCTTGAGGACCTGTTCCATGATTTTTCCAGGGACTGAGGTGAGACTGACTGGCCTGTAGTTCCCCGGATCTTCCTTCTTCCCTTTTTTAAAGATGGGCACTACATTAGCTTTTTTCCAGTCATCCGGGACCTCCCCCGATTGCCATGATTTGTCAAAGATAATGGCCAATGGCTCTGCAATCACATCGGCCAACTCCTTTAGGACCCTTGGATGCAGTGCATCCGGCCCCATGGACTTGTGCTTGTCCAGCTTTTCTAAACAGTCCCGAACTACTTCTTTCTCCACAGAGGGCTGGTCCCCTCCTCCCCATACCATGCTGTGGAGTGCAGCTGTCTGGGAGCTGACCTTGTCTGTGAAGACAGAGGCAAAAAAAGCTTGAGTACACTAGCTTTCTCCACATCCTCTGTCACTAGGGTCCCTCCCTCATTCAGCAAGGGGCCCACACTTTCCTTGACTTTCTTCTTGTTGCTAACATACCTGAAGAAACCCTTCTTGTTATTCCTAACATCTCTGGCTAGCTGCAACTCCAAGTGTGATTTGGCCTTCCTAATTTCACTCATGCATGCCTGAGCAATATTTTTATACTCCTCCCTGGTCATTTGTCCAATCTTCCACTTCTTGTAAGCTGCTTTTTTGTGTTTAAGATCAGCAAGGATTTCACTGTTAAGCCAAGCTGGTCGCCTGCCATATTTACTTTTCTTTCTACACATCGGGATGGTTTGTAGCTGAAGTCATAGCTGAATAGCGTAGCTGAAGTCGACGTATCTTAGGTCGACTTAACTCACGGTGCGGGGTCGACTGCCGCCGCTCCCCCGTCGACTCCGCTTCCACCTCTCGCCACGGTGGAGTACAGGAGTCGACGGCAGAGCGATCAGGGATCGATTTATCGCATCTACACTAGACACGATAAATCGATCCCCGATAAATCGATCACTACCCGCTGATCCAGAGTGTAGTGTAGATGTACACAACCTCTGGGCTTGCAGGTTAGTGCATCTTCTACTAAAGTACAGGGCATTGCATGGGCGGAAACACACACACACTCACTCTCTCTCTCTCCCTCCTTCCAGAAATCTTCCAATAGTGGAGCTTTTATCATCACTGTGCTGATTGGCTAGCAATAGCTCTAATTTTGAACAACAGTGACTAATCATTTGCAAAGGTAGTCCACTGTTCGCTGCCACTGATGGCTTTTCTGGGCAAAAATGAATTGTTACTTCATAATGCATTTTATTTTTTTGAGTGTCAAACACTGCAGGTGCACCCCCATTTTGAAGATACCAAAAGAATAAATGTTTGTTTTGCTGTAATTCTACCACAGATACAAAAAAGAATAGAAATTGAAATCAAAGGATACTGGATGAACAGAAAAATAGGGTCCAATCACTAGAATAAAACAAATGAAGCTGAATTTTGCTGCTGCTGAATCACAAAGAAAAATACTAGCCTGCCAAATCCCTAATAGCTGCAATTACTCACATTGCATAAGAAAAACAGTTTAAAGCTTGATGAAAATAATCTCTGGGTAAAATAAATCCTTTATCTTTTGTCTACAGCAATCAATATTATCCAATGAGAAAACACTTCTCCTACTACAAATTATAAATATTATGTTGGCAGTGCTTGTACCTGTACAGTAAATTAAAACAACAAAGTAAAATATTTAAGGAAGGCATTTACAGCAAAATGGCTTTTTAAAAAAGTTATCTGTATGCAAATTTACATTTGTAGCTGCCAGCCAAAACTGTTCATCTTTTGAGGTGCCCTCACTCAAAAATGTACTGCAAACAGAACAGGTGGATGGCTCCTAAATTTAGCATAAGCATTTCATTCCACAGAATATATATGTAACATGGGTCTTAAAGGCTCTGTAGGAAAAGTTTCCTGATGCTTTTAATAATACCGTTTTCAGTTGCTTATAAAACTTTGCCAAACTTTAACCTTTTGGACTGAAATTTTCTATTCTGGATGTCTCCTTCAGGCTGAATTTTTTTGGTATGATATATTACCCAAGCTTATACTACTAGTATCTATCGGTCCTAGATTCTACAAGGATAGGAGCCTTATATATTCCACAAAGATGCCAACCTAATGAAACAACAAATGGTTGCTTATTTATAATGTAGTAGCATCTAAAGACAACAACAAACTTGGGCCCCCCTATAGCAGGCACTGTAAAAATACATATTATATGTCCCAAAGAGCTTTACATTTTATAGTTTTCAGTAAAAACAATAATGATTTCACTGTTACTGACACTCTCACCACTACCAAGTAGTCACATATATTTCTTGCCCCTAAAACCAGCCCTTTCTGAAGTTGCAATGATGTGATATGCTGCCATGGCCTATCTGTGTATTAAAGAGTCTCCAAATACTCACTGGCAAGATAACTTAAGTTTAGACAAAAAATGGCCCTTAATTCTGTAGTTGTGACCCAAGTGCTATTAGCGTATCTAAAGAGTGGGTGGGTATTACATATTGTACTACAATCCTCCAGCAGAACGGGGGAGTCCTTGTCTACACAAGACATATCAATTGGTGACACAGAAGCCGAGTGTTTGACTTATTCTTATTCTTCTTCTGGATCGAATGAGCCCATAGCACCCACACTACCTAAATGTGTGTAATATTTCCATACTAATCCATGATCGCATTGCCTTACACCAACTCTGGTGGGGTGGCTATAATATTTGACAGCAAGATACTATCTCCCTCAACTAGTGAACTTCCTGAGTCTGTTGGCAGAACCTCCCTTTCTTCCCCCTCCCATGCCCCCTCTAGCCCCCGAGTTTCTGAAATGCTCAGCCATGGTTCCCATATCACCCTGTACCAGCTCTGCAGATCCTCAATTGGTGATCCAGCTGTGGATGACTAGCTATGACTGCTATCTCTGTCCCTTAGAATATTTTCTCGCTCCAGCCTTGCTCCCCCCACGCATGCTGCTCTCCAGTAGCATCCCCACACAGCTGGAGATGAGCTGTTACTGGAAAGTGGATATTACGGAGGGTTGTTGCAAGGCAGAAGGCCTGTGTAAGGAGATCACTGAAGGGGACATGGTAGGGTGCAGGGACAGGGCCTACCTGTTGAACTGCTTAATTTGCCTGCTGAGGGAGCGGTCAGCTCTGATAGTTGCTAGATAAGACTGCACTGACTGTGCTAGTGTGCTGCATCCACACTGGCAGAAAAAAATCATTTAAGCCTCAGTTATTTGAGGCTTTACCACTACAAGCTATAAAGGTCACATCAATTGACAGTGGACTCCCTAGAGATTGAAGCACTTCTTGATGTGTACACAAGGTGCATTTCAGTCATGAGGCTCACTACAAAAGCAATTTTCCCTCTCTTGGTATTGACACCATCTCATCAATTATTGGGAGTGGACTACATCCACCCTGATTGAATTGGCCCTGTCAACACTGGTTCTCCACTTATAAGGTAACTCCCTTCTCTTCATGTGTCAGTCTATTTATGCCTTCATCTGTAATTTTCACTCCATGCATCTGAAGAAGTGGATTTTTTATCCACGAAAGCTTATGCCCAAATAAATCTGTTAGTCTTTAAGGTGCCACCGGACTCTGTGTTGCTTCTCTCTTCTTGCAACTCTCTACCTCATTCTCTGTCTATCTTGTGTACTAAAGTAGGCAGAGGTCCTGCAGAACAAACAGTAAAGAATTAAGTAATTAAAACTACATTATAAGCTTTATGCACAGGGGGCCAAATTAAGTACCCCTAATTCTGGCATTTCCTAACTTTTCAGTCCTGACTATCCAACCTTAACATTCAACTGAGAAAAGAGAAATTCCATCATGGGGAACCATATTGATCCATCACATGGGTCATCAGTGGGGTTGGAACCCAAGACTTTTAAAGCACAAATCTCTACCAATTGAGCTAAATGAGTAAGTAGTAGCAGCAGGAGGCTGTTGTCCTCTATGTCAGTGATTCTCAACCAGGGGTACATGTACCCCTGGGAGTACTCCAAGGTCTTCCAAGGGGTACATCAACTCATCTAGATATTTGCCTAGTTTTACAACAGGCTACATAAAAAGCACTAGCGAAGTAAGTCAGTACAAACTAAAAATTCATACAATGACTTGCTTATACTGCTCTATATACTATACACTGAAATGTAAGTACAGTATTTATATTCCAATTGATTTATTTTATAATTATATGATAAAAATGAGAAAGTAAGCAATTTTTCAGTAATAGCATGCTGTGACACTTTTGTATTTTTATGTCTGATTTTGTAAGCAAGTAGTTTTTAAGTGAGGTAAAATTTGGGGGTACACAAGACAAACTAGATTCGTGAAAGGGATATATTAGTCTGGAAAGTTTGAAAGCCACTGCTCTGTGTGGACCAACCTTTAGCCCAGGGCTACACTAGGGGAGGGGGTCAATCTACGATACGCAACTTCAGCTACGTGAATAGCGTAGCTGAAGTCGGCGTATCGTCATCGACTTACCTGGCGATGAGGACGGCGGCGAGTCAATCGCTGCCGCTCCCCCATTGACTCCGCTTCCGCCTTTCGATGAGGTGGATTGCTGGAGCCGACAGGGAGCGCGATCGGGGATCGATTAATCGCGTCTTAACGAGACGCGAAAAATCGATCCCCGATAGATCGATTGCTACCCGCCGATCCGGCGGGTAGTGAAGACCTGCCCTTAGAGATGGATGACACACACTTCTGTCTAACAAACTGTTGTGTAAACCACAAAGTAATGTTAGAGATCAGGAATCCTGGTTTCTATTCCTAGTATAGAGGGAATGTGGTCTAGTACAGTGGCTTTCAACCTTTCCAGACTACTGTACTCCTTTCAGGAGTCTAGTTTGTCTTGTGTACCCCCCATTTTGCCTCACTTAAAAACTACTTTCTTACAAAATCAGACATAAAAATACAAAAAAGTGTCACAGCAAACTATTAATGAAAAATTGCTCACATTCTCATTTTTACCACATAATTATAATATAAATCAATTGGAATATAAAGATTGTATTTACATTTCAGTATATAGAGCAGTAGAAACAAGTCATTGTCTGTATGAAATTTTAGTTTGTACTGACTTACTTCGCTAGTGCTTTTTATGCAGCCTGTTGTAAAACTAGGCAAATATCTAGATGAGTTGATGTACCCTCTGGAAGACCTCTGCATACCCTCAGGGGTACGCATACCCCTTGATGAGAACCACTGGTCTAGTAGTTGTATTCATCTGGCACATTCATTCTGAAAGGCTGCATGGCAAAGCGGATGAGACTTGTCATATTAGGGTACGTCTATACTTACACGCTGGTTCAGTGGCAAGCAACCGATCTTCTGGGATCGATTTATCGCATCTTGTCTAGACGCGATAAATCGATCCCGGAAGTGCTCACCGTCGACGCCGGTAATCCTGCTCCACGAGAGGAGTAGGCGGAGTCAACGGGGGAGCCTGCCTGCCATGTCTGGACCCGCGTTAAGTACCTTTTAGTTCGAACTAAGATACTTCGACTTCAGCTACGTTATTCACGTAGCTGAAGTTGCGTATCTTAGTTTGAACTGGGGGCTTAGTGTGGACCAGCCCAGAAATCAGGGTTCTATTTCCAGCTCTGCCAGAAGTGATCTAGTGCAATCTCTCAGTTAACATTATTTGTAAAATGGAAGAAAGATGCTTGTCTGCCTCCTAAAGTAGGACTATGAGGGCTTGCTCAATAATAAGGGTTGTGAAGTGCACAGAATTAATATTAGTCAGTGGAACAGCTGAGACTAGAACTCATGGTCACCTCCCCTTGGGTTCCAGCTCAGTACACCTTTCCATGTGGCTTCTGTGTTCCTCCTATCAATCTTTAGCTTTGTACATTCTACATAGGAGACTTAGCATGACTGGGAGAATGCTCAATGCATTTGCCATGAAGACAGATCAGTGAAGCTAGAGCATGCTCAGTATAGTGGCATGTTTGAAGTTTTTAGCAACAAGCCTGTAACAAGCTCTACTGAGCATGTGCAAATAGTCATTTTCAGAAGTTTTAATAACTCATCCAAATCTGGGAAGATTTCATGGGGACAGCAAAATGCACCTTGCCACAGCACTACTCTAGTCAAATTTCAAGTTCCTGTTCCAAGGTAAGGAAGTGCTGGAAGCATTCAAAAAAATGGTTGTAATTAAAACAAACACCCCACCATCACACACAAACCAAAAATTCCTCGCCACTAGAAAAAATACCACCCCCTCCATTTCACTGTCTGAAATGGTTGAATCATTGCCATTGAAACTCAAAGTTAGCCTGAGGCATAAAGCAAGTAGGGAAAAATTTTTAAAGTATGACTAAGTTATAAGCCACTGTAACAGTGGCTTATAATGGGAAGTGTTAGACAACCTTAATTATAGTCATTGCTATTAGCTCCTCCTAGAATGTCAAATTTCAAGGTTCTGTTATTCTCTGAAAAACAATCAGAACTATTTTTATATTAGAAAAAAGCTAGTTTTTATCCTCTCAGTTCCAAAATGGCGAAAATTTTCTTGAACTTAAAAACACAATTTTGGACACAGACCAACTATGGAAAATTTCAGCCCCAGTGGTCAATGTTTGGGTAAGATACAAGCATGTAAAATGGGCTCATAACAGAAACTGATTTACAACTTAACTACAGTGGTTGCTACTGGTGACCACTATAACAGACATTGGCATGTAATAGCACAGGAATCCCGTTATCTTTATTATTATATCCGTATTTTCCTGTAGAAGTGTGATACAAGACTTCTAAAATAAGGTCTGACACAAACTGGATGAGCATTCACCCTTTTCCCATCTATACTTCTCAGAAGATTAACAAACCATGTAGCGCCTCATTAGATCTCTAAATTTAGAAAGAGAATTACTATACTCCAACTTGTCAGATATATTAGAAAAACAACACGACAAATCGTTTGACCAAATAGTTTGGCTATAATAGTTACTTGCTAAATCTCAGTCCTACCCTTTCTAAGGCATTGCGGTCTTGTCTCTTTATTGAATTCTTGAACCTGGATTTTTAACTGAAATATCAGTACTCGCCAGACCTGTAGAGCAGCAGTAACCCAGGCTGCTCTCTGCATCTCTAGCTTTAGCTCATTTGAAGTACACTGAAGTAATGTTATTAAAATGTACTGCCAAGGAAGACAGAAGGCTATAGCTGCAATTCCCACTGACTAATTCATAAAGCTACAATAGTTGAGAAAGCAAGAGGCACCCATTTTCTTGGCTGAAGCAAAAGAACAGTAGTACTAGCAGCAAAACTAATATTGCTTCCTCCCCTGCAAAGATAACACTAGGAAAAGAAAGATTATAGCAGAGGAACCAATATCAAGATATACTATAACAACATCATCTCATTTATTGAGCCAAAATATTCTAGCCCACCCAGTTCATGCTATTAAGTGTTGTAGGATTTACTTTTTGCTTTGCTTTAAACATACAAACACACGCATGCACATCCTCTAAGCAAAAAAAGGCAAATGCTCACTAACCTCTGCTTCAGCTGCTTGTGACTGCAAGAGCTGTCGTATACGAAGTATGTCCTTCTCTATTTGCTGAATTCTTGCCACCCTTACCTAAAAATGAATAGTTTTTTTTAAAAAAAGAAATATTTACTGTAGAAAATGACAATGTGAAAAAAGAGTTTTTGGCAAAAATTGTTGACTAGAAAACAGAACTACTTAATTAGTGTGATAATTTCAGTAACTGTGCATCGCATGAAAGAGGCATACGTGAAAATACTTTACACAATGTAATGGTCAGCTGGATTTTTATTACAACTGACATTAATTTGGATCTATTTTTAAACGGACATACTATATAAACTATCAAAGTATGGTAAGAGACACATTAGCCAGAATACACTTTTTCCCCCTAAACAGTTTCCTCCTTCTGTCATTGATGCATCGTGTAGTCTTGAGAAAGTTACTTCACCTCACTGTCTTAGATGCCCTATTTGTAAAATATGGATAAAACTAAATACAAGCTATCCTACACAGACGTGTTGTGAGGATTTACATTTGCAGAGTGTTTTCAGCCTGTAAAATGTTGAATAACTTCCATGTATTATTAGCCATTCTTTGGGCAAACGACGTGTACCACTACAATCCTCTGTTAGGCCTATCACGATTACTTCCACATTACTGAAAACTGACTTCAGAAATACTAATTTGCATAATCAAAGGCAGTAAGACAGTGTTATATACAGAAGTCTTGCTAAAAAGCAACAATAGGAAACTAAGCAAAAAATACACAAACTTCAAAAGAATTCAAGAGTAACAGTCTGATATTAACGGACACTAAAACCAGATCTCTCTCATAGTTTTAGGGTCGAGAAAACATTTTCATCCTCCCAAAATGGGAGTTACATTATTTTTTAGAGGTATTCTGTTGCTATTATAAAGAGTCCAGTTTGTAAGTAATTAGCCTGTGATCAGTTGTGGCTGTCACATCATATTGTTACTCCACTCTGTATGACTTCTTATTGTGAGCACGCAGAATATTGAAATATTTGGAAATACCTTTTTCTGACTGAAGCATTTTTGTAAATGTCCATATTCAGCTTCCTCATAAGAATGGAACTGGAACATTTGGAAGGACTGCCTGATAATTTTTCTGGGGCTTATGAATAAGGCTACGTTTTAATCATTGGTATTTTTATTAAAAGTTATGGACAAGTCATGGGCAGTAAACAAAAATTCACAGCCCGTGAATACCCCTAACTAAAACTTGGGGGGTCAGGGGAAGGAAGGGGGACAGTAGCTCAGGGGCCCTGCAGGTGCTTAGGGTGGGGGGCTAGCCCAGGTGCTCGGGGTGGTGCCTGCGGGCAGAGGCAGCGTGCATAGCTGATTGGCTGTGCCTCCACCTAGGAGCCGAGGGACGTGTTGCCGCTTCTGGGGAGCAGCCCCGAGGTAAGTGCCACTTGGAACCATGCCCCAATCCCCGCATTGAGCCCCCTCCCACATCAAACTCCTGCTGCTACTGGGGGGGTGGGGCGGGGTGGCCCAAGACTGCCCCAGCAGCGGCCAGAGCAGCTGGCCCAGGGGCTACCCGAGCTGCTCAAGTGGTCTCCGGGCCAGTCGCACTGGCTGCTGCAGAAGTCATGGAGATCACAGGAAGTCACGGAATCCGTGACTTCCATGACAGACTCGCAGCCTTACTTATGAATCAAGAAGTTTCCCCAGTGGTTGTCATTAAATAGTCAGCCTTTGCCAGTTTTCTATATACTTACAACAAAACAGAGGATATCTATGTGTGTCAACATGTGCTAGGGTGACCAGACAGCAAATGTGAAAAATTGGGACGGGGGTGAGGGAGGTAATAGGAGCCTATATAAGACCCAAAAATTAGGACTGTTCCTATAAAATCGGGACATCTGGTCACCCTAACATGTGCCAAATGTTGACTGTTTAATAGTTTCTATTGTAGTTTTAGCTCAGCATAGCTTTGTTAAAGTCCTTTTAATGAAGTTTTAGGTAAAATGTTATAATCTATAATCTTGTTTTAAAACAATGAAATAGTTTTGAGTGTAAACTTTTTAAAAACCTAATTTTAAATACCTGTAGCTTAATTTTAAGTTTTGCAAGCATTAGTGCCCCTTGCTTCCTAATATTTGATCTATTTTTTTAAAAATGTATATATGTGACACACTGTACCTCAAAGTAGCATCCTGGATCTCCCATGTTCACCACTGTCACATGTTTATGATATGTCTTATATGGTGCATGCCTTGTGAGGTATCATTTTAAAAGTCTTGATCTGTTGGACCGTAATATCCTGTTGAATTATATGTACTATCATTGAATGTGAAGTTATGAAGTATTGTTATATGTATTACAAAGGGGCAACTATCACTGGCCAGACAGGCGTTGATGGCCCATGAAGAAGAATTCATTATCACAAAGACTTCTTGAAGAAGGCAGGTACACAATGACTGAGCTAAGATCATGTGTAAGTAGTCTCTTGACCTATCAAAGGCCGTGATCAAGTGTCTTGATGTGTTTGGTCCTTTGGTCTTGAGATGAACACCTTGTCTTTGTCTCTTGGACCCTGAAGTAAAAACATTCCTTGATCTGGCCTTTTGGCTAAGATCAAGCACAGTATCTGTTCTTATCAGTTTAATATCTGAGATGTCCTTTATTTGAGGACTGTATATTAAATTGATTTTTGAAACGGGGGGATGGACTAGGAGCTTGCTCTGTCCACCCCACGCATTGACACTTGGCCTCTCTCCTCCCCACCTCAACACCTGGAAGATTGTCTGGAAGACAAAGACTTGGAGCTGAGGAGATTGGTCCTGGGCTGGGAAGGGAATCCTGCCTGTGTATTGAGAACTGTGAACTGCCTGTGATATCTATTAGGGTGAGAGATTGCTTGATTTAAATCTTGCTTAGTCTGTAGAATTTAGACTGAGTTTATTCTGATGTCAGCAACTCTGATCTCTATGCCTGCTACATATAATCACTTAAAATCTATCTTTCTGTAGTTAATAAATCTGTTTTATATTTTACCTAAAACAGTGTGTGTTTGTTTGACGTGCTTGGGGGAATCTTAGCTCAGATTACAAAAGCTGGCACATGCCTACTTTCCTTTGACAAAGTGGCAAACTAACTAATTAGCTTGCACTGTCCAATAGAGCCTTGAGCAGCGTAAAATGGGATATATCTAGCTGAGGTGATTTGCTGGTGCCTCTCTGTATATGACTTATGAGTGGCTCAGGGAGCATTCATGCAATTTAGCTGGGTGTGGGGCTCCGCATGCTGATGATCAGTGCCTGGAGGGGTTTTGCTGCTTGTCACTGGCATAAAATTGTGAGACAGCCCAGCCGGGAGAGTTAAAGGGGCACAGCAGTCCCACAGTTCCAGGTTGTATCCCGGGGTTCCCGTCACGTAAGGAAAAAGAACATTTCAATGAAATAAATAAATGATGTAAGTACTATATAAAGCCATATTCCCCATATCGTAAGAGGACATTTTACATTTGTTTACTGTTTTATGATATAGGAAAGCTAAGAGGAAAAAAACAAAGCAAAAAGGAAAAAGAAAAAGTTAAGGAAAAAATGGGAAAAGATCAGGCACAAAGAACAGATTATGAAAGACAGGTGGTTTTCCTAAACTTTTTTTTTAGGCCAAAAATGAAGACTCCTCATGACACACTCAGAATTTGTCCTTTTTAATAAGCCTTTATCTACTGAATTTGTGAACTCAGCTGAGTCTAGACACAAAACTCAACTATTCCACTGAAATCACACTGGGTATGACGGAGTCAAGACACACATACAAAATTAAAATCAACTATAAAATCAAAGTTTGTGGTTTTTTGTTTTCTTGTTTTTGTTTTCTTTTTGGTATAAAGTTCACAGATGTTCAGAAAAACATGAGCAGAACTAAAATTGCACTTTGGATTGTGTGATTAAATTTTTTCCAAAATACTGAACATCTTATTTATAGACACCCACATTAATGTCTACTTAATATTTCCCCTTAGTTTTACTATAAAAAATATGGAAAAAATAGCATTAAAAATGTGACCAGAAAAGCACAAAAAAGTAGGATTAGTAGCACTGGTTAATGCTGTACAAACTCTCTCACACAGAGCTTAGTTACTGCAGTATATCTACATTCTAATTTGTATTTCTCCTGCTAGTTTGCTGGGGAAGAGAACATGGCTTTGTAAAGGGAAATCATGCTTCTCCAATCTATTAGAATTCTTTGAGGGGGTCAAACATGTGGACAAGGGTGATCCAGGGGATATAGTACACTTAAACTTTCAGAAAGCCTTTGACAAGGTCCCTCACCAAAGGCTTAAGAAGAGTAAGCAGTCATGGGATAAGAGAGAAGGTCTTCTCATGGATCAGTAACTGGTTAAAAGGTAGGAAACAATGGGTAGGAATAAAAAAATTTCAGAATGGAGAGAGGTAAATAGTGGTGTCCCCCAGTGCTCCGTACTGGGACCTGTATTGTTCAACATATTCATAAATGATCAGGAAAAAGGGGTAAATAGTGAGGTGGCAAAATTTGCAGATGATACAAAATTACTCAAGATAGTTAAGTCCAAAGCAGATTGTGAAGAGTTACAAAGGGACCTCACAAAACTGGGTGACTGGGTAACAAAATGGCAGGTGAAATTCAAGGTTGATAAATGCAAAGTAATGCACATTAGAAAACAATCCCAATTATACATACAAAATGATGAGGTCTAAATTAGCTGTTACCACTAAAGATCTTGGAGTCATTGTGGATAGCTCTCTGAAAATATCTGTGCAGTATGCAGCGGTAGTCAAAAAAGCTAACAGAGTGTTAGGAACCATTAGGAAAGGGATAGATAACAAGACAGAAAATATAATGCCTCTATATAAATCCACATCTTGAATACTGGGTGCAGATCTGGATGCCCCATCTCAAAAAAGATGTATTGGAATTGAGAAAGATACAGAGAAGGATAACTAAAAAGATGAGAGGTATGGAACAACTTCTGTATGAGGAGAGATTAATAAGACTGACTCTTCAGCTTGGAAAAGAGATGACTAAAGGGGGATATGATAGAGGTCTATAAAATCTTGACTGATCTGCAGAAAGTGAATAAGGAAATGTTATTTACTTTTTCACATAACACAACTGTAATCCAAATGAAATTACAAGGCAGCAGGTTTAAAACAAACAAAAGGAAGCACTTCTTCACACACCGCACAGTCAACTTGTAGAGCTCTTTGCCAGGGGATGTTGTGAAGGCCAAAACTATAACAGGGTTCAAAAAAGAACTAGATAAGTTTATGGAGGATAGCTCCATCAATGGCTATTAGACAGGATGGGCATGGATGCAACACCATGCTCTGGGTGTCCCTGTCTTCTCTTCGCCACAAGCTAGGATGGAGCACTTGATGATTGCCTGTTGTGTTCATTCTTTCTGAAGCACCTGGCACTAGCCACTGTCGAAAGACAAGATACTGGGCTAGACGGACCATTGGTCTGACACAGTATGGCCATTCTTATGTCTAGTCTTAGACATCTTTTGTGAAGTGACTAACAACCATGCCAAAATGAACACTGGTTTTCTGATGTAGACAAATGTCTAGTAGGGGCCAGAGTATAATGAGACGACTCCCCCCCACACTTATAAGCAGGTTTTAATTGTGAAGAGATGAAAGTGGAAATAGTGCATTAATTTACTTGTAATTTTTATAAGTGGATTTATAATACATCTCTAAGTGCATATACAAAAATACAACTAAAGAGCAACAACGAATTGATCCAATATCTAATAAAAGGACTCAACCAAGAACTGAAGCGGCGTATGAATGCCTCCATTTTTTTCCTCTTGGGAGGAACAAGAGGATTTAAGGAAGTGTTCGCCTGTTATAAGGTTCTCTTCTGTGGATTACCATTGTAGGTAGAGTTCTATTCCGTTCCCCACTCCCATTCCAAGTGTACACAGGGGCCCACCAGCAGCTGTCTTTTACAAAGTAAAGCTCTTCTTGAAATCTTGTCCTCCTTTGGCTTCTGTGACTGTCCTCTCCTAGTTCTCTTACATCTCTAATTGCTCCTTCAGCGTGTCCTTTGGAGGATCCTCCTCATTCCTCCTCCAACTTTCTGTGGGGGGTAACAAGGCTCTGTCCTTGGTCCTCTTCTTTTCTCCCTCTTCACCTTATATGCAATATCATCACAAATACAAATTAAACTACAACATTTATGCTGATAACTCACAGATGGATCTCTTTTCTGCAGACCTGTCTCCATCTGTCTGTTAAAACTAAACTCTGAGCCTGACTCTGACACTTCCTCATGGATATTTAGCTTCTGCTAAGCTCAACATAGCTAAAAAAGAGCTCCTAAACTCCCATCCAAACCCTGCTTTCTACCTCATTTTTTGATCACTTTACTCAGGCCTGTCAACTGGACATTGATTTTAACACAGACCTCTCTCTAGGTCCTCACATGCATGCTATCTCTAAATCTTGCCAATTCTTTCTGCTTAACATCTTTAAGACACAGCTTTCTTATCCATCCATTCAACTAAAATTCTCTTCCAAGCTCTCATCATCTCATGTCTTGATTACTGCAACATCCTTTTCTCCGGCCTTAAAATGAACAACATGTGCTGAGTCATTATTTGAGACTGCTGTAACATGAAATATATGGTAGAATGCGAATAAAACAGAGCAGGAGATGTACAATTCTTCCCCAAGGAGTTCAGTCATTAATTTAATTAACGCCTTTTTTTTTTTTTTTTAACAAGCATCATTAGTATGGAAGCATGTCCTCTGGAACGATGGCCGAAGCATGAAGAGGCATATGCATCTTTAGCACATCTGGCATGTAAATATCTTGCGACACCAGTTACAACAGTGCTATACGAATACCTGTTCTCACTTTCAGGTGACATTGTAATTAAGAAGTGGGCAGCATTATCTCCCATAAATGTAAACAACACTTGTTTCTCTTAGCGATTGGCTGAAGAAGTAGAACTGAGTGGACTTGTAGGCTCTAAAGTTTTACATTGTTTTGTTTGAGTGCAGTTATGTAACAAAAAGAAAATCTATATTTGTAAGTTGCACTTTCATGATAAAGAGATCGCACTACAGGACTTGTATGAGGTGAATTGTAAAATACTATCTCTTATCTTTTTTACAGAGCAAATATTTGTAATAAAAATAATATAAATTGAGCACTGTACACTTTGTATTCTGTGTTGTAATTGAAATCAATATATTTGAAAATGAAGAAAAACATCCAAAATATTTAATAAATTTCAATTGGTATTCTATTGTTTAACAGTACGATTAATCAATTAATTTTTTAAATGCAATTAATTTTGTTAATCGCATGAGTTAGCTGCTATTGACAGCCCCAATTTCTATCAAATTCATTTAAAAAATAATACTTCTAAGTTTTCACACAATGCACAGTCAACCTGTGGAACTCTTTGCCAGGGGATGTTGTGAAGGCCAAAACTATAACAGAGTTCAAAAAAGAACTAGATAAGTTCATGGAGGATAGGTCCATCAATGGCTATTAGCCAGGATGGGCAGGGATGGTGTCCCTGCCTCTGTTTGCCAGAAGCTGGGAATGGGAGACCAGGGATGGATTACTTGATGATTACCTGTTCTGCTCATTCCCTCTGGAGCACCTGGCATTGGCCACTGGGCTAGATGGACCTTTGGTCTGACCCAGTATGGCCAGTCATGTTCTAAATCATCACGATTAACAACAAAAGACTTGCGGATAAAGAGTCTTCATAAGCAAAATACAGTGTATAAATCCTATTAATACTTTATTCAAAAAATTATAATTTTACTAATCAGTGTGATTACAGGTAAAGTTATCATCACTTTCGTAAAGCTAAAATAAAACTAAAATATCTAATTTAACACATTTAATAAGGTTAGGAAAAATGAGTTAAATGTAAGAATATTTCAGACATCTAAAGATGCAATATCTATAAATACTAGATTGAAGCTCTAATCTAGATTAGATTTAGGCAAGATTTGTGAATGGATTTGACAGTGTTGAAATCCTGAACAGTTTAAGAGTTTGGGGCCGAAAATGTCAGAAATTTTGTAAAGCCACCTGTTTTCGCAAGATTTCTGATACTCCTAGTCAAAATCTCACAAGAACAGTTATGCTTGCAAAATTTCAGACACATCTGAACCTAGAAAACGTAACCTCCACAACATTAAGGCAGGATGCCTTTATTTTGACTGGGGTGAAAAAAGGGTAGTATAGCCCTTTAAGGTCCCACACACACACTTTGGGAGTTGGGGAGGGGGGGCATCACGTGAGCTGGTGGGGCTCAGGTAAAACACTGGCCCCTATCCAGTGCAAGTATTCATTCCATAGGGGGTCTGGTTCACTGACAAATCAGAATTGGAAGTGAATTTAGGGGAAACAAGCCCTAAAGAAGCTGGGGAAAGGATTAGGGCTCCTAATGTCTGGTACAGCTGAAACACAGCTCCCTTTTCCCCAGTCCCTTATCCCTCATAGAAGGAGAGGGCAGTGGGCTCCCAGCAATGGGCTGGGACCATTTTGGGAGGAGGAGTGGGAGCAGCCTTCCATTAGAGGGAAGTGATTAAGGAAGGAATCATGACCTGCCATTTTACAAATTATTGCTGCTTAGCTCCCAGATGAGTTTTTAAGTAATAAGGTTGTGGCCTAATTAAACCTTATCCCTTGTATCACCTTTCTTTCCGCATGACTTTCTTGTCTCAGTGCAAGAGGCTGGACTAGATTAGTGGTTTTCAAAGGGCAGGTTGCAACCCAATACTGGGTTGCGGTACGTAAGGCACTGGGTCGCCCTGCTCAGCACCCAGGGACCCTAGCGGCTCTGGTCAGCACTGCCGACCGGGACGTTAAAAGTCCCGTCGGCGGTGCTGCCCAGCTAAGGCAGGCTAGTCCCTACCTGTTCCGACACTGCACTGTGCCCCGGAAGCGACCTGCAGTGGGTCCGGCTTCTAGGCAGGGGGGCCACGGGGCTCCGTGTGCTGCCCCTGCCCTGAGCACCGGCTCCGCACTCCCATTGGCCAGGAACCAGCCAACTGGAGCTGGGGGAGGAGGGGTGGTACCTGCGGGTGAGAGCCACGTGGAGCCGCTTGCACGCCTCTGCCTAGGGTGCAGCAAATTTGACCAGAAAGAAAAGAGGAGTTGTGAAAAAAATCTGTGAGGCAGCTGGCAATGACATTGTTTGGAATCACTGTTTCATTCACCACGAAGCTTTGTCATCCAGAGGTATTCCTCCTGATCGTATGGCAGTACCGAAGGAAGCAGTCAAAATCGTAAACTTCATTAAAGGGTGCTCACTTAGCAGCAGGCTTTCTGAAATGCTATGCTCAGACATGGGAACAGAACACATGCATTTACTGCTTCACACTGAAGTAAGGTGGCTGTCATGGGGCAGAGTGCTTACCACGGTGTACAGACTCAGGAACGATATTTTTTTTTGGTGGTGAAACAGTCTAACTTGGCAACTCTGACGATGACAGTTTGTTAAAGTTGTCATACCTTGCTGACATTTTCTAGTTTTTAAATTAACTTAAACTTGAAGTTAGAAGGAAGATGCAATGATTTGTTTCAACACTGTGAAGAGAAATAAGTAATTCAAAAGTCATTGGCACTGTGGCATGTCTGAAAAGTAAACAGCCCAGCTACTACGTGTTCCCAACACTGTTACAACGCATTGAGCAGACCACCACCCGTGAGGAAAAAATGAATGAAATGAAAACACTCACACAGTTACGTCTTGCTGCTCTGTTTGACAGTTTTAGTCGATATTTCCCAATAAAGGAGTTTGAATATTTGAATGAAAAACACGGGGTGAAAGATCCTTTTGCTTTTGAAAACCCTGAGACAATAATGGAGCTAAATCTGACGCCTGAGCAATAGAACGAACTGCTGCATCTCACCTGTGATAACACACTGAAATCACGGCACAAGTCAATAAACCTGTCATCATTTTGGATCAGTGTTTCCAAAGAATATCCACAGCTAAGTAAAGTAAATGTGCTCTTGTTGCTGCCTTTCACAACAACCCACATGTGTGAAGTTGGATTTTCAACTTTGACAAGATTAAAAACCAAAGAAAGAAACCAACTGAACAGTGGACCTGATATGCTGGTAGCCCTTTCATCCTGCGATCCTGACTGGAACGAGATCATGAGGAACAAACAGGCCTACCAGTCACATTAAACAGTGAAACTCAACCTGATCACCTTTACAGTGTTTTGTTTAAAAGTAATGGCTTTGTCTAGTGTTAGTTATGTAAAGTGGGTTAAGCTGGAATGTATTGCATTATTATGATTTTATGAAAATTATATCTTTTGACTAGAGTTATGTTGGATGATGGGCATCAACAATTTTCTTTAACTGGGTCGCAAGAAAAAAAAGTTTGAAAACACCGGACTAGATCACCTCTCAAGGTCCTTTCCAGGGTTACATTTCTATGATTATATGTTCAGGACAAAGAGCCATCTCATTTTTAATTCAAGTAAGAAACAAAATTTGTAAGGGCAGGATTAAAATTTTTAACTTTTAATCTCTCCAAAATCTTAAAGAGTTAAAATCCATGGTTCCAGTTTTGACCTCTCTCTATCAGGTCCAGTGCAAGGAAGTTTCGTGCCCTAGGCGAAACTTCCTTGCACCAGCCCTGCGACGCCCCCCCGCAACGCCGCCCCCCCACCAGCCAGCTCCCCCATCCCCAGGAGCTCAACCCCCCCTCCCAGCCCCCGGGAGCTGAACGTGGAGCTGGGAGGCAGGGGGGCGGCTTGCCGCGGCTGCCTCCCGGCTCCACGCTCAGCGGCTGAGCGTGGGACGGGGGGCGGCTCGCCGGCAGCCTGCCGGCTCCATGGTCAGCCACTGAGCGTGGAGCCAGAAGGCAGCTGCGGGGAGGCAAGGGGCCACTTGCTGTGGCGGACTCCTGCCTCCCCGCTCAGCAGCAGGCAGCCGCGGCAAGCCGCCCCTTGTCTCCCCGCTGAGGTGCGCAGCGGGGAGGCAGCGGGCAGCCGCAGCGAGCTGCCCCTTGCTTCCCGGCTCCTCGCTCAGCGGCTGAGCGGGAAGCCGGGAGGCAGCCGCCCACCGCCCCCAAATCTTGGCGCCCTAGGCAAGTGCCTAGGGTCACCTAGTACAAACGCCGGCCCTGCTCTCTATTAACAGCAGCAGTATTACAGAATTGTTCAAATGGTCAAGTTAAACAAAACAATCAGGTTAAATCTGGTTTCTCTTTTTGTCAATTCAAATCTCCACATGAAGTTATGAACTCTAGGAAGTGAACCAAGTCAGTCTATTGTAACTTCCTTAACAACTATTTAAATGGCTAACCTCCTTTCTAATGTGGCTTTTTTAATTGTTTTCACATTTTTATATGGCTAAATTGTTTTTTTCCCCACAAGCTTACATTTCACATGTGAAATGTTTAGCGTCAGATATACATTCTGACAGAAGACATTGAAAGCTTAGAAAACCGTGGAGCAGAATGAAAGTTGCAGAATGCATAAGTTCATTGCATTTGCAAGTTTGAATAGCCTAGTTTATATTACTTGAACACTATGGTGAACTAATCTACATAGAGTTCACTATCAAAATGTCAGTTTACTCCTAGTTATCTGAAAGCCAGCTAACTTTTATCCATTTTTAATATAATAATGTCTACCCTTGATATGAAAAATCCAGGATGAGCTAGAGGTCATGTTCAGAAGAAAATTATAGTTTTCTTGCACACATACATATCATAGAATCTCAGGGTTGGAAGGGACCTCAGGAGGTCATCTAGTCCAACCCCCTGCTCAAAGCAGGACCAACCCCAATTAAATCATCCCAGCCAGGGCTTTGTCAAGCCTGACCTTAAAAACCTCTAAGGAAGGAGATTCCACCACCTCCCTAGGTAACCCATTCCAGTGCTTCACCACCCTCCTAGTGAAAAAGTTTTTTCTAATATCCAACCTAACCCTCCCCCTCTGCAACTGGAGACCATTACTCCTTGTTCTGTCATCTTCTACCACTGAGAATAGTCTAGATCCATCTTCTTTGGAACCCCCTTTCAGGTAGTTGAAAGCAGCTATCAAATCCCCCCTCATTCTTCTCTTCTGCAAGCTAAACAATCCCAGTTCCCTCAGCCTCTCCTCATAAGTCATGTGCTCCAGCCCCCTAATCATTTTTGTTGCCCTCCGTTGGACTCTTTCCAATTTATCCACATCCTTCTTGTAGTGTGGGGCCCAAAACTCCAAATGAGGCCTCACCAGTGCCGAATAGAGGGGAATAATCACGTCCCTCGATCTGCTGGAAATGCCCCTACTTATACAACCCAAAATGCCGTTAGCCTTCTTGGCAACAAGGGCACACTGTTGACTCATATTCAGCTTTTCGTCCACTGTAACCCCTAGGTTCTTTTCTGCAGAACGGCTGCCCAGCCATTTGGTCCCTAGTCTATAGCAGTGCATGGGATTCTTCCGTCCTAAGTGCAGGACTCTGCACTTGTCTTTGTTGAACCTCATCATATTTCTTTTGGCCCAATCCTCTAATTTGTCTAGGTCCCTCTGTATCCTATCCCTACCCTCCAGCATATCAACCACTCCTCCCAGTTTAGTGTCATCTGCAAACTTGCTAAGGGTGCAGTCCACACCATCCTCCAGATCGTTGATGAAGATATTGAACAAAACCGGCCCCAGCACCGACCCTTGGGGCACTCCACTTGATACCGGCTGCCAACTAGACATGGAGCCATTGATCACTACCCGTTGAGCGCGACCATCCAGCCAGTTTTCTATCCACCTTACCGTCCATTCATCCAGCCCATACTTCTTTAACTTGCTGGCAAGAACACTGTGGGAGACTGTATCAGAAGCTTTGCTAAAGTCAAGAAATAGAACATCCACTGCTTGCCCCTCATCCACAGAGCCAGTTATCTCATCATAGAAGGCAATTAGGTTAGTCAGGCATGACTTGCCCTTGGTGAATCCATGCTGACTGTTCCTGATCACTTTCCCCTCCTTTAAGTGGTTCAGAATTGATTCCTTGAGGACCTGTTCCATGATTTTTCCAGGGCCTGTAGTTTCCCGGATCTTCCTTCTTCCCTTTTTTAAAGATGGGCACTACATTAGCTTTTTTCCAATCATCCGGGACCTCCCCCGATTGCCATGATTTGTCAAAGATAATGGCCAATGGCTCTGCAATCACATCGGCCAACTCCTTTAGCACCCTCGGATGCAGTGCATCCGGCCCCATGGATTTGTGCTCGTCCAGCTTTTCTAAATAGTCCCGAACTACTTCTTTCTCCACAGAGGGCTGGTCAAACTCCTCCCCATACCGTGCTGTGGAGTGCAGCCGTCTGGGAGCTGACCTTGTCTGTGAAGACAGAGGCAAAAAAAGCATTGAGTACACTAGCTTTCTCCACATCCTCTGTCACTAGGGTCCCTCCCTCATTCAGTAAGGGGCCCACACTTTCCTTGACTTTCTTCTTGTTGCTCACATACCTGAAGAAACCCTTCTTGTTACTCCTAACATCTCAGGCTAGCTGCAACTCCAAGTGTGATTTGGCCTTCCTAATTGCACTCCTGCATGCCTGAACAATATTTTTATACTCCTCCCTAGTCATTTGTCCAATCTTCCACTTCTTGTAAGCTGCTATCTTCCCTTCTTTCTCTGAATTTTGTAGAAATATAGGAATGGTGCTATGATTACAATCAACAAGACACCGAACATTTTTAAAGGGTCTCATGAACTAAGATCTACCTATGTTAATTCCCAGCAGAAAACAGAACATATAAGGAGGTAGCTACTTAGCGATAACATCCTTTCAAAGTAATAGAGCTACAGTTGGGGAGTGGAGGGAGAGAAGAGAGAGGCAGAGTGTTGAAAGGTTAAAATCAGTGACCAGATATGATGTGCCATTTTAAATATATCAGTTACTCCTACTTCAAATAACAGAAGCGGCTCTTTTGAGTGCCCATAAAAACTGGGCATCCAGGCTACAGTGTCCACTTACTCATTTCACCGTATCAAAGTGTGCGTAATAAAGGACTATGTTTAACACTTCTGCTGGCAGTTCAACATTGCTTTCTCCTAAAGCCTTAATCTACACACCTGAAAGATTGAGTCCTAAAATGAGAAACTACAGATTATGTTACCAAAAGTGAATTTTACATAAACCAGGGATACTGGGAAGGTCCCACTAGTTTGTTTACCTGTTTCATTATGAAAATCTTCTTAAAAATAATTAGACACTTGGACTAATTACTTCATATGTATTTTGTATTAAAGTGAGAGTTCAATGAAGAAAATGAAGATTGAAGAGTATATTACTTTGATTAATTCATTTTGATAAAACTTTCAGTCACAAGAAAGCATGTTATTCTGCTGAGTTATTTACTTTAATGCTTTGGAACTGGTTGCTAATGAAGTATCAAGGTTATCCAACATTGATACAGTGACAGTAGTCTGCATCAGCAGTCAGAAATTGATAATTTCCATTTCTGGTGCCACACTCCTCCATTTTGGGTTCTATTTTCAAATATGGGTGAAATGGTCTGCTTGTAAAATTATGCATGAATTCATGAAGGCAAAACCACCCTTTGCTGGAGCAAACAGGGATTTATGGGTATATGGATTTAGGAGTATGAGTATATTTTTGTTGGTTCATCTGGACTTAATGATTAGCCCTTTATACATGTACTTTGGTGACAAAGTTTAACAAAAGCAGTGGGACTTTATTTTAAACTCAATAATGCAAACTAAAAGAAGACAGTATAGTAGAATAGAAAAAAATGCAGTTTCAGACACATGCTATTTAAAATTACAGTTATAATACTCATTATCCAATATTTAAAAATACTCCCCTCTTGGAGGGATTTTCTACCTCAGAAGTTCTCAAAACTGCTCCTAAGTCTTCTACTAATCCAGTAGAGGGATATTTGTTCATTTACTGTAGAGAGCAGGGATTTTGTACAATACATGTTTTGATACCCATTTTTATATTTAAAATGTTCTCTACATGGAAAACTCTAAGACACTGCTATGTTCATAAACAGTTCAAAGACACAATCACCAATAATTTAATAAAATCAAATGGATAACTCATTCTATTCAGTTTAACTTTAAAAAGTAAAACCTAGTTTTAAAAAAATTATATTACCTGTGCCCGCTTCTCCATGTCTTGACAAGTACCTAATTGTTCTTCCATGGCAGCTCTGATTTGCCTCGCCTCATATTCTAACTGCCTTCTTGTCATGTCTGTTTGCAAGGAGAACTGTAATCCAAATATGGAAAAGACATTTTAGCAAGCAATTCTGGATAAAAACTATCCTGAACAAATGCAAAACAATTAATTTCATACTGGAACTTCATAAATTTAGACAAAAACTGAACACTGAGCCTAAAATAAAATTTTATTGCTTATCAACAAGGATACACACTACTATCCAATGGCTAGCTTTTTGCCTGTAAATCATGTAAGTTTTCTAAACAAAAGACCACACCACAACATGCAAGGAGGACTCAGACACCAAAATATGTAAATCAGCATACCACCGGAAGACTTATTCTGCAAGCTCTCGGGGGTGGGGGGGGGATCTCTATGTACATATCAATCAACCACTAATACAGGTACTTTTACTACAGTATTGTTAAAACAGGTTGGCAAGACTAAAGTAACCTTGTACCAGTAAAGGGTAAAAGACAGGGTAAGTGCTGATGTTCTGGAAACTATGAAACAACAGACCTGAAAATATGCTGCAATGTGCCAGTTAATACCTCAAGTTGCCAAACAGCAACATTTTGGGGGATTCTGTAATAACCTCTAGTTGCTATGATAACTGTCTGACATAGATGTTAAGGAGAATAAGGAAAACTAAGGAGATAGCCAATGAGAAATGGGGCACCACACCCCACTAATTTAGGGGAAGTATGGATAAGAGAAAAGGAGTTGGAACCCTTATGCATATGCATTAGCAGGCATATGCATAACTCAGGATAAAAAGGTGTTCCCCATCCTGTGTGCGGGGGGCTGGGGGAGCCAAGATGACAACCACAGGAGGAGGAGGAGGAAGATAATGACTGCCACGCCACAGTCTCCCAGCAGGACCTGCGAGATGTGAGTAATGCCAGTCATAGGGCTCAACTCTTTACACTATCTCTCTGTCTGTTATTGTATTTCAATGGTTGCGGGATTGTTTACCTACTTAGTGGACTTGTTGATAAAGGGACTTGTGATAAATTGCAATGGTTTCTCATGTGCTTCTAGGGACTCTTATTCTAATGATAATGATACCAATATTCCTAATGCAGTAGCCTCAGGTGACTGAACATTTATTGACCACTGCGCTCTAAAAGATTGATTAATATTGGTTATGGATTAATCAGTCGACCACCAATCCATCAATAAGGCTACAGATGGTCACATACAGCATATTCTCTAAGGCATCAAGCAAGTCTAGTTTTAAACATCTTAATGTAGATTTAAAAGTACAGTTCTTTCAAAAATTAATAGAAAAATATAAGCCTGCAAGAAAAATCAATTTAATCATAGAACCATAAAACTGGATGGGACCTCGAGAGGTCATCTAGTCCAGTCCCCTGCACTTATGGCAGGACTAAGTATTATCTAAACCATTCCTGACAGATGTTTGTCTCACCTGGTCTTAAAAGTCTCCAATGATGGAGATTCCACAACCTCCCTAGGCAATTTATTTCACCCTGACAAGAAGTTTTTCCTAATGTCCAACCTAAACCTCTCTTGCTGCAATTTAAGCCCATTGCTTTTCTTCCTCTTCTTTGTAACAACTTTTTACATACTTTAAAACTGTTAAGTTATCATGTCCCCTCTTGGTCTTCTCTTTTCCAGACTAAAGAAACCCAGTTTTTTCAATCTTCCCTCATAGGTCATGTTTTCTAGACCTTTGATCATGTTTGCCGCTCTTCTCTGGACAATTTGTCCACATCCTTCCCAAAATGTGGCCCCCAGAACTGGACACAATACGCCAGTTGAGGCCTAATCAGCACGGAGTAGAGCTGAAGAATTACTTCTCGTGTCTTGCTTACAACACTCCTGCTAATACATCCCAGATAGATGTTTCCTTTTTTTGCAACAGCGTTACACTGTTGACTCATATTTAGCTTGTGGTCCACTACGACCCCCAGATCCCTTTCCGCAGTACTCCTACCTAGGCAGTCATTTCCCATTTTGTATGTGTACAACTGATTGTTCCTTCCTAAATGGAGTACTTTGCATTTGTCCTTATTGAATTACATCCTATTTACTTCAGACCGTTTCTCCAGTTTGTCCAGATCATTTTGAATTTTAATCCCATCCTCCAAAGCACTTGCAACACCTCCCAGCTTGCTATCATCCACAAACTTTATAAGTGTACTCTGTATGCCATCTAAATCATTGATGAAGATATTGAACAGAACCGGACCCAGAACTGATCCCTGAAGGACCCCACTCCTTATGCCCTTCCAGCATGACTGTGAACCACTGATAACTACTCTCTGGGAATGGTTTTCCAACCAGGTTAGCACCCACCTTATAGTAGTTCCATCTAGGTTGCATTTCCCTAGTTTGTTTATGAGAAGGTCATGCGAGACAGTATCAAAAGCTTTACTAAAGTCAAGATATACCACATCTACCGCTTCCCTCTTATCCACAAGGCTTATTATCCTGTCAAAGAAAGACATCAGGTTGGTTTGACGTGATTTGTTTTTGACACATCCATGCTGGCTATTACTTATCACTGTATTATCTTCTAGATGTTTGCAAACTGATTGCTTAATGATTTGTTCCATTATCTTTGCGGGGTACAGAAGTTAAGCTGACGGGTCTGTAATTCTCTGGGATGTTCTTATTTCCCTTTTTATAGATTGGCACTATATTTGCCCTTTTCCAGTCTTCTGGAATCTCTCCTGTCTTCCATGACTTTTCAAAGATAATCGCTAATGGCTCAGATATCTCCTCAGTCAGCTCCTTGAGTATGCTAGGATGCATCCTGTAATAAATGAAAGCGGGAGGAGGGTAGCTCCCTTTTACGAACACCTACCCAGCCAGTTAGCTATAAAGTACCTTTTGGTGGCTGTTCTCTGCTTGCTTTACCTGTAAAGGGTTAACAAGCCCACAGATAAAAGAAAAGGAGTGGGCACCCGACGAAAAGAGCCAATGGGAAGGCTAGAACTTTTTAAAATGGGAAATAAACTTCCACTTTGTCTGTTGTTCTCCGGAGAAGGAGACATGGAGCAGCAATGCTATAAGCAGGAATGCTGTGTAAGGTTTGAACCAGGTATGAAAATTCATCTTCCATACCTAGAAAAAAATCATTGGACAGGGAATGTTTAAATAGACGGGATCAGGTTTATTTCTTTATTTTGGTTTGTGGATTTCCTCTGTGTTAACCCCAGATGCTTTTGTTTTGCTTGTAACCTTTAAGCTGAACCCCCAAGAAAGCTATTTTGGATTCTTAATTTTTGGAATTGCTCCTTTAAAATCTAGCAAAAGCCTAAGTTCCAGATGTATTTTCTTCCCTTTTGTTTTTAATAAAATTTACCTTTTTTAAGAACAGAATTGGATTTCTGGTGTCCTAAGAGGTTTATGCATATGTTGTTTAATTAGCTGACGGCAACAGCTAATTTCCTTTGTTTCTTTCTCAGCTCTTCCCTGGAGGTGGGTGAAAGGGCTTGAGGGTACCCCACAGGGAAGAATTCCCAAGTGCTCCTTCCTGGGTTCAAGAGGGTTTTTTGCATTTGGGTGGTGGCAGCGTTTACCAAGCTAAGGTCAGAGAAAAGCTGTAACCTTGGGAGTGTAATATAAGCCTGGAGTGGCAAGTATTACTTTTTAAAATCCTTGCGGGCCTTCACCTTCTGCACTCGAAGTGCCAGACTGGGGATTCAGCCTTGACACATCCCCTTCTACTAGGCAAAATATATCCTTGAAGAGGGATCATGGGGTATGCAAGGGAAGCTTTGCATGTCCAGGATTAGAGTAAATCAGGGTACTGAGTGTTGCACTAGGGATAACCTGGAACCCTGAAGCATTAAGCACGATGGAAGATGGAAGCAAACCTTGCTTCTTGATGGGATAAACACCCCACACCACCACATTATGAAGGAGATCCTGGAGAAGTTCTCTATCCCACAAACTACCTCCAGTGAGTATTTCTGTGGAAAGATATGTCCTAGGCTCTTGATTTTATCATTTTAATATATAGCTTTTTAAAAATATGACACTGGGCAGAAATTTGGTATATGATTTGCCTATTTACACACTATAAAAAACTAAAAAAAAAAACCTTACTTGCTTGAGATGTATCTCAAAACTTTGTATTTGCCAAATTTAAGTTTACATTCCATTTCATACATTGCACATAGACTTTGGCCTCTCTTCAATTCTGTTTCTTCAGTGTATCTCAGATTTATCCTAACTCCAGGATATTGGAATGTGTTGGAATTCTTTACCCTAGGGCATTCATATAGTTTTTAATGATAATTATAGAGCCAAATTTAAAATGTACTTTTCTAACCTTTTAATACAATGTTATTTATTGTCATGTGCCATATATTTTATTTACTTGCCTGTAGGGAAGAAATACTTTTTCCACAGAACAAACTTAACTATACATGAAGCTTCATTAAAAAAATCATCCAACTACATAGAGGTTTTCAACTGTATACGGATATATCATATATGTCAATGTATATAATTAGGGCTGTCAGTCGCAGTTAACTCAAAAAATTAATCGCGATTATTTAATCGTATTGTTAAATAGAATATCAATTGAAATTTATTAAATACTTTTGGATATTTTTCTACATTTTCAAATATATTGATTTTAATTACAACACAGAATACAAAGTGTACACTGCTCTCTTTATATTATTTTTTATTACAAATATTTGCACTATAAAAATGATAAACAAAAGAAACAGTATTTTTCAATTCACCTCATAAAGTAGTTTAGTTTAATCTCTTTATCGTGAAAGTGCAACTTACAAATGTAGATTTTTTGTTTTTTGCACTCAAAAAAAAATAATGCAAAACTTTAGAGCCTACAAGTCCACGCAGTCCTACTTCTCGTTCAGCCAATTCCTAAGACAAACAAGTATGTTTACATTTACGGGAGACAATGCTGCCCTTTTCCTGTTTACAATGTCACCTGAAACTGAGAACAGATGTTCGCATGGGACTTTTGTAGCCGGCATTGCAAGGTATTTTTGTGCCTGATATGCTAAACATTTGTATGCCCCTTCATGCTTTGGCCACCAATCCAGAGGACATGCTTCCATGCTGAGGACACTTGTTAAAAAAAAAATGCATTAATTAAATTTGTGACTGAACTGTTTGGGGGAGAATTGTATGTCTCCGGCTCTATTTTACCCACATTCTGCCATATATTTCGTGTTATAGTAGTCTCAGATGATGACTCAGAACATGTTCTTTATTTTAAGAACTTTCACTGTAGATTTCACAAAAAGCAAAGAAGCTAGCAATGCGAGATTTCTAAAGACAACAACAGGACTGGACCCAAGGTTTAAGAATCTGAAATGCCTTCCAAAATCTGAGCGGAACGAGGTATGGAACATGCTTTCAGAAGTCTTAAAAGAGCAACACTCCGATGTGGAAACTACAGAACGAAGAAAGAAATCAACCTTCTGCCGGTGGCATCTGACTCAGATGATGAAAATGAACATGTCAGGAGGGCCGGCTCCAAGCACCAGCCTACCAAGCACGTGCTTGGGGCGGCACCTGGAGAGGGGCGGCGCTCAGGTTTTTTTTTCTTTTTCCTTCCTCCAGCCACCGGGGAGAGCGGCGCCGCGGCCAAGCCCACGGCCGAGCTCGCCGCCCGCCCCTGCCGCACTCCGGCCGCCGGAGAGAGCGGCGCGGCTCGCCGCCTGCCCCGCGGCCGCTGGGGAGAGCGGCGCCGCGGCCAGGCTCGGCGCCCTCCCTCCGGCCGCCGGGGAGAGCGGCGCTGCGGCGGGGCTCACCGGCTGCCCTGCGGCCGCTGGGGAGAGCGGCGCCGCGGCGGGGCTCGCCGGCCGCCCCGCGGCCGCTGGGGAGAGCGGTGCTGCAGCCGGGCTCGGTGCCCTCCCCTCGGCCCTCCAGCTGCCGGGGAGAGCGGCGCCGCGGCCAGGCTCGGCGCCCTCCCCTCGGCCCTCCAGCTGCCAGGGAGAGTGGTGCCGCGGCCAGGCTCGGCGCTGCTCCCCTCGGCCGCCGGGGAGAGCGGCGCCGCGGCCGGGCTCGGCGCCCTCCCCTCGGCCGCCGGGGAGAGCAGCGCCGCGGTCAAGCCCGTGGCCGAGCTCGCCGCCCGCCCCTGCCGCGCTCCGGCCGCCGGGGAGAGTGGCGCCACGGCCGGGTTCGGCACCCTCCCTCCGGCCGCCGGGGAGAGCGGCGCCGCGGCCAGGCTCGGCGCCCTCTCTCCGGCTGCGCTCAGGTTGCTCAGCACTTTGCAGGATCAGGATGTCTGAATTGGTGGAAAATAGAACTAAAGTGCATATATTAAAATGCACAATGTATCTTTATTTTAGTAAGGCTTTTGACACAATCCCACATGACATTCTCATAAGGAAACTAGGGAAATGTGTTCTAGATGAAATTACTATATGGTGAGTACAAAATTGGTTGAATAAACCATACTCAAACAATAGTTATCTGTTAGGCAGAGTCATTGTTTACATCAACGCATTTGTAGATAGCTCACTAAACCAGTCTGTATATGAGGGAGGAATTGCAGATTTCCATTTTCTCAAAATAACTCTTTTGACCACTAACATAGTTACTGCAATTCGTTTCCTAATGTTAACTTGTAATACCAACTCATCCAGCACCCCTAAAATATACAAGCTTGGAGAAGGAAAGATAGCGACAATGTTTTTGAGAGAGCACTAACTATAGTGTTCCAGAACACATGTATTTTCTGACAGGTACACAGAATACTTGACATGTGGCTGTTTGCATCTCCAACATTCACTGTGTGTTGCCCATTTAGCCTTCAGAACAATTGTTCTGGAGTCCAGTGTACCTTTTTAATATCTTGTTCTGGAAGCATCACAAGGATAAAGAACTTGAAGTATCTTTCACATTAACCTAGATATCCTCCCAGATTTCTGTTGAGATGGTGAAGATAAGTTCTTTTTCCCATTTTGCTTTGAGACTGAGATTGAGAGGGTACTGCAAAGCATTAAGTCACCTATAAGTAATTCCTACAAAGTGACTTGTGTCTTTATTTCCTAATATGTTCTTCTAGAGGTGAGAGAATTGAAACAGACCAATTGTTCCCTATTCTTGCATGAATCCTTGAGCATGGCCTCTGAAAGAAGAACTGTGAAACAGCAGTAGCTGATATTTGTTACACATGTAATTGAAGGAGATCAATCTATTATCTTGTATTTTATCTTTAATTTTTGTTAATTCTTCTTCTATCCAAATTGCATGGATGGAAAATGTGAAGTTGGCCTTGATCCTTAGGCGTGGGTTTTCCCACAGTGATACAAGAAGAGATTTAGTAAGACTGGATGATGTAACTGTCATAACATGTTGCAGGATGCCCCATGAAGTTGCAAAGATTAAAATTTTCCTTAAGGGTGTGGGTAGCCTCTCTATGTATATAAAAGAAGAGAGGGAAGCAAACAGCATAGCTAAGCTTTTTTGAATCTCAAACCAGGCTGGTGTGTATTTAAAGCCACTGGACGAGAACCACCTTACAAAAGGACACATTTGGAATTCTAGATAATATAGATATAAATCTGGCAACCCTATGTCTCCAGTTGCCCAAGTTTTTTAGGGTATTGTGTGACAAATGAGGATGTTTTTTATCCCATATAAATTGCATGATAAGCCCACTTATTCGAGCAAAGAGTGAGGGAGAGACCTTGCAAGGCAACAGGCTAACGATTTAAGTCAATCTTTGGCAGATATTCATTTTGACTATTTCTGTTCCCCCAGTAAAGATAGAGGGAGGAGATGCCAGCTCTCTACATCCTTGGACATTTCTTTCAATATATAGCCCATATTTATAGAAACAATTTTGGGAAGATTAGGACAAATCTTAATACCTAAATAAGTTATTTCCTTGTATATCTGAAATGGAAAATGCTGAAACTGAGAAGGATCTGGTCTTTTGCATATATCCATTGCTTGCGATTTATCCAGTTAATGTAAAAACCAAAGATCTCTACAAAGATGTCAACTACACGGGACTGATGAGGAGAGATTCTTCAATAGTACAAAAACGTCATCAGAATATACATTGATTTTGTGTTCTTCCCTGTTTATAATCATGCCTTCAATGTCTTAGTGCTGAAGTATCTACAGTACATTGCCAGTGGTTCAAGGGAGCAATTAAAAAGGAGGCGCAAGAGGGGACAGCCCTGTCACGTCCCTTTTTTTTAGCTGAAGTATGGAAGAAATAATTCCATTAGTTTATACTAAAGCGAAGGGAGAGTTGTATAATACACTGACCCAATTCAAGAATATTGGTCCAAATCCGAATTTTTTTAGGACAGCCATTAGATAAAGCCATTCAATCTTCTCAAAGGCATTCTGCACATCTAGAGATAAGGCTATGGAGGGAACATTTAATATCTAAACTTTCTGGATCAAATGATCAATTTTTCTCCTATTACCAGCAGCCAATCTTACTTTAATGAAACTACTGTGATTTGAGTGTATAATTGATGGTGTAATCAGCTGCTATGGTAAAGTAGGGCTGTCACACAATTGAAAACATTAATCGTGCGATTAATCGCACTGTTAATAATAGAATACCATTTAAATATTTTTGGATGTTTTCTACATTTTCAAATATATTGATTTCAATTACAACAGAATATAAAGTGTACAGTGCTCACTTTCTATTTATTTTTGAATACAAATATTTGCACTGTAAAAAACAAAAGAAACAGTACATTTCAATTCACATAATACAAGTACTGTAGTGCAATCTCTATCACGAAAGTTGAACTTACAAATGTTGAATTACGTACAAAAAGTAACTGCATTCAAAAATAAAACAATGTAAAACTTTTGAGCCTACAAGTCTACTCAGTCCTGCTTTAGCCAATCGCTCAGACAAACAGGTTTGGTTATATTTGCAGGAGATAATGGTGCCCGCTTCTTGTTTACAATGTCACCCGAAAGTGAGAACAGGCGTTCACATGTCACTGTTGTAACCAGCGTAGCAAGATATTTATGTGACAGATGCACTAAAGATTCATATGTCCCTTCATGCTTCAACCACCATTCCAGAGGACATGCCGAAGACGGGTTCTGTTCAATAACAATCCAAAGCAGAGTGGACTGACATGTTCATTTTCATCATATGAGTCAGATGCCGCCAGCAGAAGGTTGATTTTTTTTAATTTTTTTTTTGGTGGCTCGGGTTCTGTAGTTTCCACATCGGAGTGTTGCTCTTTAAAGACTTCTGAAAGCATGCTCCATACCTCGTCCCTCTCAGATTTTGGATGGCACTTCAGATTCTTAAACCTTATGTCGAGTGCTATAGCTATTTTACCCTGTAGCTATTTTACCCTGTAGCTATAGCTATTTTTAGAAATCTCATATTGGTATCTTCTTTGCATTTTGTCAAATCTGCAGTGACAGTGTTTGTAAATCAAACAACATGTGCTGGGTCATCTTCTGAGACTGCTATAACATGAAATATATGGCAGAATGTGGGTAAAACAGAGCCAGGGACATACAATTCTCCCCAAGGAGTTCAGTCACAAATTTAATTAACATACTTTTTTTTTTTTAAACGAACATCATCAGCATGGAAGCATATCCTCTGGAATGGTGGCTGAAATGACCAGGGCTGCTAACAGGGAGTTTTGTGAGGGAGTTCTCCTGGTGAAGGAGGAGAAAATACAGGACCCTTGGGGTAAGTGGCTATCTGTAGTGTATGTGTGTGTGTTTGGGTGTTACTTGCTGTGTGCTAAGCTTGTGTTTGTCTGTCTGTTTGAAGGACCATGTGCTGTGGCCGGCAGTTGGAAGCTGTGAGCCTCTAAACAAGGTTTGAAATCTAGAAGCCGCTGTTCATTGGCTGACCCTTAGGGGGTGGAGCTATCAGGAAGGCCAGGGCTTTATAAAGCAGTGAGCAAGCGACCAGGGAGCTTTGTGACCAGGGCTGCTAACAGGGAGTTTCATGAGGGAGTTTGGAAGGGGAGTGGGAAGGAGGCGAGGTACACTTGCCATTCTTTAAAACCTTTAAACTAAACTATAATCAAAACTTTTTGATTTAAACAAAAACCCTATCATTAACCTAGGTAGCTGTAGGAGAGAATGCAGGCAGAAGCCCAACAGCAGAGGGGGGCTATCCTGTTTATTGCACTCAATGTACCATGTATGATAGAGGGGGGGAGGGATAGCTCAGTGGTTTGAGCACTGGCCTGCTAAACCCAGGGTTGTGAGTTCAATCCTTGAGGGGGCCATTTAGGGATCTGGGGCAAAAATTGGGGATTGGTCCTGCTTTGAGCAGGGGGTTGGACTAGATGACCTCCTAAGGTCCCTTCCAACCCTGATAGTCTATGATTCTATGATTACCTGCCCTGTGGGCGGGTGGTGTATGTGTGCATTCGGTGCAAGGAGCTCCTGGCCCTCAGAGACCGCCAGGGTAGCAGAACTGGAGAAGCTAAGGGAGGCAGAGAGGTCTGTTGAGGAGGCTTTCCGGGACACTGTAGATTTGTCCCACCTCCAGTAAGACGCTGTTGAGGAGGATGAAAGGCCCAGGGAAGGAGAGCAGTCAATGGGAGCAGAGGGAAACCTTCCCATAGTTGGGACCCTCCTTCCAGATGGTGTTGGTGTATCCTCTCGCACTGAGGTTACCTCTCCGGGGGAGGGAACTCCAGTCATTAGGAAAAGGCAGGTGTTAGTAACGGGAGATTCGATCATTAGAAACAGATAGCTGGGTTTGTGATGACCGGGAGAACTGTATGGTGACTTGCCTGCCTGGTGCGAAGGTTGCGGATCTCTCGAGGCATCTAGATAGACTTATGAGTAGTGCTGGGGAGGAGCCAGTGGTCGTGGTACACGTAGGTACCAATGACATAGGGAAGGGTAGGAGAGATGTCCTGGAGGCCAAATTTAGGCTGCTAGGAAAGAGACTGAAATCCAGGACCTCTATGGTGGCATTTTCAGAAATGCTTCCAGTTCCACGCACAGGGCCAGGTAGGCAGGCAGAGCTTCAGAGTCTCAATGCATGGATGAGACGATGGTGTGGAGAAGAGGGGTTTAGATTTATTAGTAACTGGAGAAACGTTTGGGATAGGGGGAGCCTATACAGGAAGGATGGGCTCCACCTAAACCAAAGTGTATCCAGACTCCTGGCACTTAACGTTAAAAAGGTTGCAGAGCAGTTTTTAAACTAAGATGGGGAAAGCCGATTGCTGCAGAGGAGCACGTGGATCGGACAGAGACTTCTCTCAGAGGAGTCTATTGATTGAGATTCTCTAGGTTTTAGTCAGGAGGAGAGGATGAAAGAGGATAAAGTAGGGGCCAGATCAGACAAGAAACATTCACATAAAGAATCTGACACACCAGAAAAGGGCAGACAAATAAACAGCGACAAGTTTTTAAAGTGCTTGTACACAAATGCTAGAAGTCTAAATAATAAGGTGGGTGAACTAGAGTACCTTGTGTTAAAGGAGAATATTGACATAACAGGCATCACAGAAACCTGGTGGCGTGAGGACAATCAATGGGACACAATCATTCTGGGGTATAAAATATATCGGAAGGACAGAACCGGTCGTGCGGGGATGAGAGGGGGGGCGAGGGGGGGGGGGAAGAGTGGCACTATATGTGAAAACAAATGTAGAATCAAATGAAGTAAAAATCTTAAATGAATCCACATGTTCTATAGAATCTCTATGGATAGTAATTCCATGCTCTAATAAGAATATAACAGTAGGGATCTATTATCGACCACCTGACCAGGACAGTGATAGTGACGATGAAATGCTAAGGGAGATTAGAGAGGCTATCAAAATAAAGAACTCAATAATAGTGGAGGATTTCAATTTCCCCATATTGACTGGGTACGTGTCACCTCAGGACAAAATGCAGAGACAAAACTTCTCTATACTTTAAATGACTGCTTCTTGGAGCAGCTAGTACAGGAACCCACAAGGGGAGAGGCAACTCTCGATTTAGTCCTGAGTGGAGCGCAGGATCTGGTCCAAGAGATAACTGTAACAGGACCGCTTGGAAATAGTGACCATAATATAGCAACATTTAACATTCCTGTGGTGGGAAGAACACCTCAACAGCCCAACACTGTGGCATTTAATTTCAGAAAGGGGAACTATGTAAAAATGAGGGGGTTAGTTAAACAGAAATTAAAAGGTACAGTGACTAGAGTGAAATCCCTGCAAGCTGCATGGACACTGTTCGAAGACACCATAATAGAGGCCCATCTTAAATGTACACCCCAAATTAAAAAACACAGTAAAAGAACTAAAAAAGAGCCACCGTGGCTTAAAAACCATGTAAAAGAAGCAGTGAAAGATAAAAAAGGCATCTTTTAAAAAGCGCAACTCAAATCCTAGTGAGGTAAATAGAAAGGAGCATAAACACTGCCAAATTAAGTGTAAAAATGTAATAAGAAAAGCCAAAAAGGAGTTTGAAGAACAGCTAGCCAAAAACTCAAAAGGTAATAAAATGTTTTTTAAGTTCATCAGAAGCAGGAAGCCTTCTAAACAACCAGTGGGGCCTTTGGATGATCAAGATACAAAAGGAGCACTTAAAGATGATAAAGTCATTGCGGAGAAACTAAATGAATTCTTTGCTTCAGTCTTCACAGCTGAGGATGTTAGGGAGATTCCAAAACCTGAGCCGTCCTTTGGAGGTGACAAATCTGAGGAATTGTCACAAATTGAAGTGTCATTAGAGGAGGTTTTGGAATTTGGAAGTCACCGGGACCAAATGGCATTCACCCAAGAGTTCTGAGAGAACTCAAATGTGAAATTGCAGAACTATTAACTATGGTTTGTAACATGTCCTTTAAATCAGGTTCAATATATATTTTAAATCAAGTTAATTCATTAATAATGAGGGTTGGCCTATTGTGCTTTGTAATTGGATTTGTCCAGATGTCTATCTAGCATAGTATTCTAATTGCTTCCCAGCATTACAGGACTGTCTTTTTTATTAGAAAAAATGTCTGCAGTGTCTGAAAAATTCAGAATTACCTCCACTTAGATTGTAAATGCTTCCTAGAATTAGCTTTCTGAAATTGATACAGCCTTCAAGATGAATGCATCTTCCGCACCTTCCTTCAGGCTCAGACCAAGTCTGTATACATTGAAAAGTTATACTTTTATGCATTAAAATGGATGTGCCTCTGCTCTTAGAATTCAATGATGAATGATATTCAGCACCTACCTACATCTTCTTGATTCTATTGGCATCTATTTCTGCTAGATGAGTTCCCGCAATAAAGCTACCTAGCACTTTTTTGATCTGCGGTGTATCAGAATGTTAACTCTTTAACAGAAATGCTTGGAAGAAATATGAGCATGTCTGGTCAGACATGAAGCTATAGCATACTTTTGCAATTTAGTATATATTAGTCCCTGATACTCATAGGTTATGGTCTCACTTATTTATCTATTTAGTCACTTAAATAATTAATCCCCTGCATGACCTGAATGGGGGTTCATGGTTTTTTGTTCATTTTTGTTTTTTTCCAGGTTTTGTAAATAATGAATGTTGAATTTTGTTATTTATAAGCTATTTCCATTTTGTGCATGTGTTTATATTTTATATAAAAAGAATAAAAATAAAAGTTTAGAACAGTAGTTATCAATGATACATTGTCAAACTGAGGGGACACATCTAGTGTGAGGTCGTAGAGGGGTCTGTTCTGGATCCGGTACTATTCAATACTTTCATTAATGACTTGGCTAATGGAGTGAAAAGTCCGTGTTTAAAATATGCATGACTCCAAGAGACAGGTTGCAAACACTTTGGAGGAGAGTATTAGAATTCAAGACAACCTTGAAAAATTGGCCTGAAATCACCAAGATGAAGATCAATAAAGGGCAAAATGCTACACTTAGGAAGGAAAACTCAAACGCACAAACACAAAATAGGGAATAACTGGCTATGCCAGTGGTCCCCAAACTTTTTCTGCCGTGCCCCCCCTTACCCCAATGGAACTTCTCCATGGCCCACAGGGAGCTGCGGTTGGGAGCTGAGGCCGAGAGTGGGGGTCGGGGACTACAGTTCAAGCTGCGGCTGGGGCTGCGTCCAGGAGCGGGGCTGCAACTGGGGCCGGGGCCAGGAGCGGGGCCATGGCTGGGAGCCGAGGTGGAGCTGGGAGCAGAGCAGGACTGAGTGGTGTTCCCTCCCCTCCCTACTATGGGAGCCGGCCCAGGCCCTGCCACACCCCATTGAATATTCCTCTATGCCCCCCTACAGGAGTGCGCCCGACCATTTGGGACCACTAGTCTATGCAGTAGTATTGCTGAAAGGGATCTGGGCATTGTTGTGGATCACAAATTGAATATGAGTCAATGTGGTGAAGCTGCAAAAGACACGGGAGGTAACTGCCCTGATCTACTCAGCCCTGGTGAAGCCTTAGCTGCAATACTATCTCCAGTTCTGGGTTCCATACTTTAAGAAAGATGTGGACAAACTGGAGAAAGTCCAAAGGAGAGCTATCAAAATGATAATATGTTTAAAAAATATGACCTATGAAGAAAGATTAAAAAACTTGGTATGTTTAATATTGAGAAAAGAGGACTGAGGGGGGACCTGATGACAGTCTTCAAATATGTTAAAGGCTATTATAATAAGGATGGTGATCAATAATTCTCCATGTCCACTGAAGGTAGGACAAGAAGTAATGGACTTATTCTGCAATAAGGGAGATTTCGGTTAGACATAAGGAAAAACTTTCTTTCTTTAAAAAGATAGCTAAACATTGGAACAGGCTTCCAAGGAAGGTTGCGCAATTCCTGTCATTGGAGATTTTTGAGAACAGGTTAGACCAAAGTTGGGCAAACTACGGCCTGCGGGACCGGCCCTTGAGACCCCGGCCCCTCCCCTGCTAGCCCCCCTCTCACACAGCCTCAGTTCGCCGCACCGTCAGTGCTCTCGGTGGTGCGGTTGCTAGTCCTGCCACTCTGAGTGGCATGATAAGCGGGCGGGGAGCAGGGGGGCTTGGATAAGGTGGGGCAGGGGATCCCAGGGGACAGGGAGCAGAGGGCGGTTGGATGGGGTGGAGGCTCGGGGGGAGGGGGGGAGAACAGGGAGCGGTGGGGTTGGATAGACGTGGGAGTCCCGGGGGGCCTGTCAGGGAGCAGGGGTGTGAATAGGGGTCGGGGCAGTCAGGGGACAGGGAGCAGGGGGAGTTGGATAGGGGGCGGGGGGTCCTATGAGGGGGGACTTCTTGCGTGGATTTTTCCTTGTAAAATGACATTTGAAAGCAGGCAATTGCTGATACTGGTGCAATTATAATATTTAGACAGAATATTTGTGATTTATTTGGAGCATAGGAAACACTCTTTTCACACAAAAAAAGAATTTTAACTAGTTTATAAAATATACAGAGCATCAAAATGCACATCACAGCACGTTTCATGTGAAAATAAGCTGCTATTGTAGATACTTACATTTTCAGTAAGAGGGAGACTATCTATCCTCTTAGTCAGGTTCTGAAGCTGAGCGTAATACCAGTCCTTCTCTTTCTCTTCCTTTTCAAGCTCAGCCAGCAATAGAGATCTATTAAAAAAACAAAACCAGGAAGTGTCCCATCAGTAAGTCTCCATTAACAATTACAAATAAGGCTGTGAATTTGTCACAGATTCTGTGACTTTCCGTGACCTCTGTAGTGGCCAGTACGCCTGGCCCGGGGGCAGCTCAGGGGAGTGGCAGGCTCCGGGAAGTGCTTGCCTCAGGAGGCTCCCTGGAAGCTGTGACATCCCCCTGGCTCAGCTCCTAAGCGGAGGCATGGGCAGGCAGCTCTGCACGTTCCCTCCGACTGCAGGCACCGCCCTCCCGCCGCTCCCATTGGCCGCGGTTCCCAGCAATGGGAGCTGCGAAGCCAGCGCTCTCAGCAGAGGCAGCAGGCAGAGCTGCCTGGCTACGCCTCCGCCTAGGAGCTGAGCAAGGGGGACATCCCCACTTCCTGGGAAGCACGGCACCAAATAGAGAGCCTGCCGGCCCCGCCAAACCTCCTGCCCCCAGCACCAGCGGGGGTCCTGGGACATCCTCCCCACCCCCCCCCCGAGTCCCTGTGACACTTCCAGGCCAAGCACCCACAGCACCCCCAGGCCAGTCCCCCAAAGATTTAGTCAGGGGTATATAGAAGAAGTGATGTACAGGTCACGGGTCATAAATTTGTATTTACTGGCCCTGACCTGTCCATGACTTTTACTAAAAATATCCATGACTAAAACGTAGCCTTAATTAGAAATATGGCAGCAAATACATAGTAAATGTTGATATATACATAAAGTGTCAAATTGAAAAGATGGGACTTGATGATGAAGGAACTGAACAAGAAGTTCAGAGACCTGTGTTCTGTTCTTCTGTCCCTGGCTCTGCTGTGTGACTTTCAGCAAATCAGTGGAAATGCTCTGTGCCTTAGTTCCACTGTAAAATGGGAGTATAATACCTCTCTTTCTTTGTAAAAGCCCGGTGAAATCCACATATGAGAAGCATTATATGAAAGCTAAGTATTATTAGATCTGTGCTAATTTACATCCTGCGCAATCCATTTGAGACCATTTTATTTTCTCTTTTTGGTGGTACACTTCTCCCAATGTAGCACACTAATTACCTTTTTAAAAAATAAGATACTCGCACTAAAGGAAAATCTATATACCTCAATCCTCCATTACAGCAAAGTCCTCAAAATATCTGCTGTCTTTGTACTATCCTGTTGTCTCCTCCCTCGCATTCCAAATGATGGATTCAAAACAAAAGAAATTGATTGAATGGTGATTTCAGACAATTTCTTTTACATTTATAAGTATTTATAACGAGTAAATAAATTATCAATATTTACAAGCATGTTACAGACATGAGTAGTATGTGTAATAGATGGTTATAAGCACAATCTATAAAATTGATCACCCATTTATTAAGTTATCTTTATTATTCTTTTTATGAAATATAATTTCATTCCAATATAAAATGACTATATTTTCTTTACTGCAATTCCCTATAGTTATTATATGGTACAAACATAAAAAAAAATTTCAAGGCCCTGATCCTACAACTAGATCCATACAGGCAGACCCCACTTCCATATGAACCTCCACTGAGATCAGTCTCTTCTAAAAATCTACTAGTTTCTTCTAAAAGCCCCTCCGTTAGTACTTTTCCCTCTAAAATGCTCATATTTCTCTTTGACAGACATTAGAGAAAAGGAAAAAGGTAACTGTAGGTCCAAGTAAATCTGTCTAGTAGACATTTCAGATGAATCATTACTCCAATAGGTTGGGTTTCTCAATCTAAGTTCCTATAAACATATTCAGAGGGGTAGCCGTGTTAGTCTGGATCTGTAGAAGCGACAAAGGGTCCTGTGGCACCTTATAGACTAACAGAGGTATTGAAGCATAAGCTTTCGTGGGTGAATACCCACTTCTTCGGATGCAAGCAGTGGAAAACACTGCTTGCATCCGAAGAAGTGGGTATTCACCCACGAAAGCTTATGCTTCAATACCTCTGTTAGTCTATAAGGTGCCACAGGACCCTTTGTCGCTTCTATAAAGATAGTTAACTTTATCCCGATAGTAATGGATACAACCTTCGCTAAGATGGTGAATTCTGAATAGTTGCTACCAAACGTTTCAGTATATCTAGACAACTGAACAAAAAACTCTCCGGGTGATTTATTTTAAAGCATTAAGTGAAATCAGTATTCATAAAAAGGTACTGGACTGAAAAGCCTGAGAACCGAAGTCAGCTATTTAGCAATAGGATAGGACATTAACAGGAAAATAACAGGCAATTTTATCTTTCTCTAGCCTCTGTCTCTTTATCTCTCTGTCCTTAGATTGTGAACTCTCTGGACAGGACCACTCGTGTCTCCAGACTTATTGAGAATGAGAGGTTTCTCCTAATTCTACTGTTGGCATCTGTTGTGATCACCATGTAATGGAGAACTTTGCAGAGGAAGTCCCCAAAAAGAATTGGTGGGGTTTTCTCACTAACTCAAGAAACCCTTTTTGTCCATCATGATCCTCTTCCCAAAGTCACAGTCCTCAAGACTCCATTGAGAAAGCAGGAATAATGTCTGACGTTGAAAGTGTCACCAGACACTTGGTACCAGCTCTGTTATGAGTGAGATGATTTCCAGGTTTCGTAACCTCTGGATTGAAACAAGTAGCTACCCAGAATTTATCACGTCCACGGTCTTGAAATCTGGTTCTTTACTGGGATCACAGTGACCTTACCTGTAGTAAAGAGAGTCCCCAGATGTACCAGTAGTTGAGATGGGTCTAGGGTTCTTTTCTTTTTGTTGATGACAAAGCCCAGTGGCCAGTGAGGAAAGAGGAGTTTAGTTCCAAAACCTGGAGAGCACCTTGTGTTGTTGCTGCCCTGATCAATCAAGTGTGGAAGCAGATGTGTATCTTTCTATACCCGAGAGAAACTGCTATCTTGAAAATACTTTGAGGGTAGAGAGAACTACCTGAAAGCGTTTCCTACCGTGAAATGCAACAATCTATAGAGCCCTGCATAGATACAAAATTTGTATCCACATCCGATCAGCAAACATGGTCCACAGTTATCCGCAGATTTAGAGAATACAGAGAGATAAGCATCTTTAACACTGGTAGATGTAAGGAAATCTCCTGGCTCAACTGCTGTAATTAGGTCTCAAAAGGACCTCTATCTTTAATTTCTTATATGTCATCTAGCTAAATTAGATCAAACTCTAGAGGAGTTGTCTCCAGGTAATCAGGAGCAATAAATAGAAAAGAATATATACTGAATTTCTAATGATCTGGAAGCAGAGAAATATCCCAGATTAGTTGTATGTTGCTGATGGTTGTAACTGCCGCCTCTTCATTTCCTGGAATTCAAGGGGAATTAAAGTCAGCTCTTGGCTGGGTTTAATTCTATGTGGTACCCTGATGTGATGTAATAGGTTTTAGTGTTTCGCAGTTCTTGAAAAAGCAGTGAAGTCTATTCCCTAAAGAAACCAAATATATGGCTCTCATCTCTGGTGTCTAAAAGATTCGTTAGCCTTGACAGAGCCTGATATCCTGATTCAGCCCATTGGATCTGGCTGGAGAAGCCTCTGGATCTGAACCTGAATATGGACTTCAAAAATGGACAAAGCATGGGCTATTCCTCAAAGAGGAGTAAGGTTACTTGTTATCTGGCAGAGATGCCTCTTGTTTTGCATTCCAGCAAGACAGATGGTAACCCAGCTCCTGATGTCCCACCAGGGAGCCCTGTGGTAGCAGAAGATGGGGCTAGCTGAACAGAAAAATACTGTGGCTGAGGAGTGGCTGCATGAGCTGGGCAAGGCAGATCTTAGGCCTGGTCTACACTAGGACTTTATGTCGAATTTAGCAGCGTTAACTCGATTGTACCCTGCACCCATCCACATTACGATGCTATTTATTTTGACATAGACGGCTCTTTAATTCGATTTCTGTACTCCTCCCCGACGAGGGGAGTAGCGCTAAATTCGACGCTAATAGCTCCGGGAGCTATCCCACAGTGCACCACTCCATGGACGCTCTGGACAGCAGTCCGAGCTCGGATGCTCTGACCAGCCACACAGGAAAAGCCCTGGGAAAATTTGAATTCCTTTTCCTGTCTGGACAGTTTGAATCTCATTTCCCGTTCGGACTTCGTGGCGAGCTCAGCAGCACTGGCAACGATGCAGAGCTCTCCAGCGGAGGTGACCATGCAATCGCAGAATAGAAAGAGGGCCCCAGCATGGACTGATCGGGAAGTCTTGGATCTGATCGCTGTGTGGGGCAATGAGTTCGTGCTTTCTGAGCTGCGATCGAAAAAACGGAATGCGAAGATCTACGAGAAGATCTCAAAAGCCATGACGGAGAGAGGATACAGCCGGGATGCAACGCAGTGCTGCGTGAAAATCAAGGAGCTGCGACAAGCGTACCAGAAGACCAAAGAGTCAAACGGACGCTCCGGATCCCAGCCCCACACATGCCGTTTCTACGAAGCACTGCATGCAATGCTCGGTGGTGCTGCCACCACTACCCCACCAGTGTCCGTGGACTCCGACGATGGGATCTTATCTACGGCCACGTCGTGGGAGGTTTTCGCGGACGGTGAAGATGAGGAAGCAGAGGAGGACGAGGCAATCGACAGCGCTTTCAACGCCGATTTCCCCGACAGCCAGGATCTCTTCATCACCCTGACTGAGATCCCCTACCAACCCTCCCAAGGCAGTAACCCGGACCAGGAATCAGGCGAAGGATCAGCAGGTCAGTGTTTTAAACATTTATTTTGAATAGAATAGGCATGGTATGTTAGCAATGGGTTTTTATTGCTTAGTTTTCCCTAGGCACTTTAGTTTTGAGTCGTTTCCAGTGCAACTACTCGAAAAGTCTGTCAATATGTATGGGGATAGAGGAGAAATCCCCCTCGGAGATCTCCACGAAGCTCTCCTGGAGGTACTGTGAAAGCCTTTGCATCAGGTTCCCGGGGAGAGCGGCTTTATTGTCTCCTCCATGGTAGGAAACTTCCACGCCAGGCTAGCAGCAGGTACTCCGGTATCATTGCCTTGCAGAGCATGGCGGCATACGGCCCCGGTGTTTGCTGGCATTCACGCAGCATACGGTCTTTTTCTGTCTCCGTAATCCTCATCAGAGTGATATCAGTCATGGTGCCCTGGTTTGAATTAGGGGTATTTTAGTATGGGGACCGATTGCCTGTTCCTTTACATAACTCTAACCGGCAGTTTCCAGCCACGCGGTGGGGCGGGGAGGCGAATCGTTCAAACTTAGCGGTTAACAGGCAGCAGGCAGGGACATTTCCCAGGACCAGCCACGCGGGGGGAGGGAGGGGCGGCGGGGAGGTGAACCGTTCAGAGAAGACTTGGTTCAGAGGCAGCAGGCAGGGACATTCCCCGGGACCAGCCACGCGGTGGGGACGGGGAGGCGAATCGTTCAAACTAAGCAGTTCACAGCCTGCTGCCTGTGAGCTTTCCCGGGACTAGCCGCACGGGGAGGGGGCGGGGAGGCGAACCTTTGTAGCTGACTGGTTTTGCCGGCAGCAGGAACTGGCCACCGCTAGGAGCTGTGCTTGAAACATGAGAGTACACCACTGCTGTGAAGTAAGCTCTCAGCAGTCCAAAGTGTACGGCTTACCATGGTCTCCTGAGAGCCGAATTCCAGTGTCCAGCCCCGCTTGTGTGATCTGTACACCAAGACCCCAGGCACTCGATAAAAAGACAGAATATTCGACCTTGTACTGAGTGCACATGTGATACGTAGCGTGCATGGTCTTGTCCACAGGGAAAGAGTATAGGCATTGTTCGGGGAAATGTATCTTTCTGAGGAATTCACTCCCTTTCTCCCATCCCACAGCTGCGAGTGTCTCCCTCAGTACCCGTGCATCCCCCTCCCAGAGGCTGGTGTAGATCAGGCGGCGAAAGAAAAGGACACGTGACGAGATTTTCTCAGAACTTATGTCCTGTTCCTGAACCAAGGCGGCACAGCAGACACAATGGAGGGAGAACATGTCGCAATACCAGCGATCATACAGCGAACGGGAGGACAGGTGGCGGCAGGAAGACCAGCAGGCGACTCAAATGCTGCTTGGACTAATGAGGGAGCAAACGACACGCTCCGGCGCCTTGTAGATGTTCTGCAGGACCGGAGGCAGGACGAAAGAGCCCCTCTGTATTTGATTTCTAACCGCCCTCCCCACCACAAAGTCCAATCCCCCCCTCACCCAAAGTCACGAGAACGAGGGGCGGCAGGGCCATGGAAATAATCACTCCACCCCTGCGGACTGCTCAAGTAGCAGAAGGTTCTCATTCCCCAAGATTTGATGGGTCCTTTCCTTCCCTCCAACCGCACCCCACCCTAGCCCCCATCCAAGTTTCATCCCATAACTCTACTGTCCTTAATAAAAATTGCTGTTCTGTAAAGTACTGTTTCGTTGATTTCCTTTTAAAGGACAGTGTGATTGAAGGGGGGGAAGGGGGTTTGTAATTGGAGACGATAGGCGTCTGTGCCAGGGTAGAGACAGGGGGACAGGTTCACATGAACCTCACACTCACATTGCATTCACTAGGCACCATGGTCATTCTGGGAGGTGGTTTTCATGTTCTGTGTGGGGGGGCTCTGAGTTTCTGGTGGGGGAGGGCGGTTGCAGATCTTTTGCAGCGGTCAGTAGCCTGCATGACAGAGCCACGCAGCAGGGGATCTGTAACTGCCATCCCCGGCCACAAAGTCACATAGGCCCCCCATCAGACTTGCAAATGGGACGGGTGTCAGGCTCCGTTGAAACAAGCAGTCCACCACTGTGGACTGCTCTAGGAGCAGGAGCCTGTCAGTCCCCGAGTTTGGGAGCGTCCTTTCCATCACTCCACCCGCACCCCAACCGCAGTATGCGTCCCAGTTTCAACCCTTAACTGAGAAATCCTTAATAAAAAAAGACGGTTTTAATGAACAATGTTTCCTTTATTTTATTTTTAAAGCAGTGAATGAAGGGGAGGAAGGGTTTTGGAAATTGGAGAGAATAGGCAACAGTAACTGGGTAAAGAAACATGGGCAGGTTCAGGTTCTGCTTACACAAAGGTAATAGTCACAGGTTACCCTGCTCGCTCTGGAAGCTAGCTTTCAAAGCTTCCCGGATGCGCAGCGCGTCCTGCTGGGCTCTTCTAATCACCCTGGTGTCTGGCTGCGCGTAATCAGCAGCCAGGCGATTTGCCTCAACATCCCACCCCGCCATAAACGTCTCCCCCTTGCTCTCACAGAGATTGTGGAGCACACAGCAAGCTGCAATCACAATGGGGAGATCGTTTTGGCTGAGATCAGAGCGAGTCAATAAGCTTCTCCATCTCCCTTTGAGACGTCCAAAAGCACACTTCACCACCATTCTGCACTTGCTCAGACGGTAGTTGCAGAGCTCCTTTTCACTGTCCAGGGCGCCTGTGTACGGCTTCACGAGCCAGGGCATTAGCGGGTAGGCTGGGTCCCCGAGGATCACTATAGGCATCTCCACATCCCCAACAGATATTTTCTGGTCCGGGAAGTAAATACCTTCCTGCAGCCGTCTAAACAGACCAGAGTTCCTGAAAACGCAAGCATCATGAACCTTGCCCGGCCATCCCACTTTGATGGTGGTAAAACGTCCTTTATGGTCCACCAGTGCTTGCAGCACCATAGAAAAGTAGCCCTTTCTGTTAATGTACTGGCTGCCCTGGTGGTCCGGTCCCAGGATAGGGATGTGAGTTCCATCAATAGCCCCACCGCAGTTTGGGAATCCCATCACAGCGAAGCCATCTATGATCACCTGTACGTTTCCCAGGGTCACTACCTTTGAGAGCAGCAGGTCAACGATAGCATTGGCTACTTGCATCACAGCAACCCCCATGGTAGATTTGCCCACTCCAAATTGATTCACGACTGACCGGTAGCTGTCAGTTCCAGAGGGCTATGGCCACTCGCTTCTGGATAGTCAGGGCTGCTTGCATCCGGGTGTCCTTGCGCTTCAGGGCAGGGGACAGCAACTCAAAGTTCCAGGAAAGTGCCCTTACGCATCCAAAAGTTTCACAGCCACTGGGATTCATCCCAGACCTGCAGCACTGTGCGGTCCCACCAGTCAGTGCTTGTTTCCCTTGCCCAGAATCGCCGTTCCACAGCATCAACATGACCCATTGCCACCATGATGTCCAGGGACCGGGGTCCCGTGCTTTGTGAGAGGTCTGTGCCCCTCTCAGAGTTAATGTCCTCACGGCACTTCCGTTGCCTCCTTGCCCGATTTATCAGCATCTGCCTCTGGAAAAAGTGGACGATAAGGCGCGAGGTGTTGACAACGGACAGAACAGCAGCGATGATAGCAGAGGGCTCCATGCTCATGGTCCTGTGGCGTCCGCGCTGTCAATCACCAGAAAAGCGCGCGAACCGATTGCCCGCCGGCGCTTTCACGGAGGGAGGGTGGGAGTGAGTGTTGAATGACAACATTTACCCAAAACCACCCTCGACACATTTTTTGCCCCAGCAGGCATTGGGGGCTCAACCCAGAATTCCAATGGGCAGCGGGGACTGCGGGAACTGTGGGATAGCTACCCACAGTGCACCGCTTGCAATGTCGACACTTGCCCCCTTAGTGTGGACTCACAAACTCGAATTAATGTCCTTGGTGTGGATTCGCACGCTCGACTTTGTAATATCGGTTTCACAAGTTAGGTTTAAGAAAAATCGAACTACTCTCGTAGTGTAGACATACCCTTAGTGACAGCTCCTCCAAAGCTATAGGGTAAAGAAAGCAATGACTGACAAACCTTTGAGCACGTTTCTTCCTTTTCTCATACCTCATTCACCTTACAGAAGAGGGATAGGCTTCAACAAGCTGCAATCAGTGACAATACTGATTTCCTTTGCAAAGGGCTTTGGCAAGGGCTGTATTAGCTAATCCTAGTCTTTGTATGTCAGAGAAGTTAGCTCAGAACCCTCTACATGTCCCTCATGGATAAAATGTCTGTATATGCTCTTAGAAAGTATTATCTTGGAAGAGCCCTGGCCACAGAGCACACAGGAGGCAACTAGCGGTAGGAGAAACAAAAATTTAAATTTCTTTTCCTTAAGAGAAAGCATTTTGAGGCTCTAAGCAAGTTTGGAGCCCCACTATGCTAGGTACTGTACGAACTGTAGAAACACAAAGGAAATATGGTCTCTGCCACAAGGAATGGCAAATTAATTCTTTCACATCTTTACTGATTTAAGTAGACATTGATCAATAAACTTCTCTATAACAATGAAGAAATTTCATTTTTCATTTTGTAATTACTTATGCCTTTTGTCAATCTCTCAGATAATTTCAGGAACATTTCTATAAGATGCCATGTTTTGACTGCATAATCATTTAGAAAATCCAGATTGTTTAATTGTCTTCAATGACTGATGTGACTTCAGTAATAAACTTAAAAAACCCCAACAACTAAGCAAAAAAAACAAAAACAACCACCAAACCCACCCCACCCCCAACTATCTTTTAGTTAAGAAATAATCTAATTTGGTTGACATCTCAAAAAATCAATTAGATTAGACCTCCATTAAAAAGCAACTTCCGCTTTCTACCCTAATTATACAGCAGTACAAATTTTTTTCATTAGAGAGCAGTGGAACATGTACATTCACTATGATTGCATAAAGAAACAATACTATTTTCCAAGAAACACCAGCTACATCATCCTAATGTGCAATATAACAAGTGGATCTTATGGTAAACTTCCAATTTCAAATAAAAATCTGTTAAACACACAACAATACAGATGTCAGACTTGTACTTTTACAAAAGTCTTTCATATGTAAGTCTCCAGAAGAAAGATTTTCAAAATTGATATTAGAGAATTTTAAACAACCAAAATACATTCATAGAACATAAAAATGAACATAAATGATTGCTATTCTTCTATAAGATGCAGGATACTTAGCTGGAGGAGTGAGACATTTTGGTGGCAGTACAATCTGCTTTGTCAGGTGGAACCAGAAAAGGATAAAATCATAGAATCACAGAACTGGAAGGGACCTCGAGCGGTCATCTAGTCTAGTCCCCTGCACTCACGGGAGGACTAAGTATTATCTAGACCATTGCTGACAGATGTTTGTCTAACTTCTTCTTAAAAATCTCCAATGATGGAGACTCCACAACCTCCAATTTATTCCAGTGTTTAACCACCCTGACAGTTAGGAATTTTTTCCTAATGTCCAACCTAAACCTCCCTTGCTGCAATTCAAGCCCATTGCTTCTTGTCCTATCCTCAAAGGTTAAGAAAAACAATTTTTCTTCCTCCTCTTTACAACAACCTTTTGCATACTTGAAAACTGTTATCATGTCCCCTCTGTCTTCTTTTCAAGACTAAACAAACCCAATTTTTTTTCAATCTTCCCTCATAGGTCATGTTTTCTAGACCTTTGATCATTTTTGTCGCTCTTCTCTGGACACTCTCCAATTTGTCCACATCCTTCCTGAAATGTGGCGCCCAGAACTGGACACAATACTCCAGCTGAGGCCTAATCAGCGCAGAGTAGAGAGGAAGAATTACTTCTCGTGTCTTGCTTACAACACTCCTGCTAATACATCTGTTACACTGTTGACTCATATTTAGCTTGTGGTCAACTATGACCCCAGATCCCTTTCCACAGTACTCCTTCCTAGGCAGTCATTTCCCATTTTGTATGTGTGCAACTGATTGTTCCTTCCTAAATGGAGTACTTTGTATTTGTCCTTATTGAATTACATCCTATTTACTTCAGATCATTTTTCCAGTTTGTCCAGATCATTTTGAATTTCAATCCTATCCTCCAAAGCACTTGCAACCCAACCCAGCTTGGTATCATCCACAAACTTTATAAGTGTACTCTGTATGCCATTATCTACATCACTGATGAAGATATTGAACAGAACCGGACCCAGAACTGATCCCCCACTGCAGGACCCCACTCGTTATGCCCTTCCAGCATGACTGTGAACCACTGATAACTACTCTCTGGAAACAGTTTTTCAACCAGGTTTGCACCCACCTTATAGTAGCTTCATTTGGGTTGCATTTCCCTAGTTTGTTTATGATGGTGGAAACACGGGAGAAAAAAAGGAGGAATCATCAGGGTTCCATAAACAGTGTAACAGATGCCCTGTGGAACTCCTCTAATTTAGTAATGACAAGGTGGGTGAGGTCGACCTGAAGAAGAGCTCTGTGTAGCTCAAAAGCTAGTCTCTCTCACAAACAGAAGTTGGTCCAATAAAATATATTAAATCACCCACCTTATCTCTCTGATATCCTGGGACCGACATGGCTACAAGAACACTGCAGACAGCAATGGAAGATACCTAATATAGTAATGTCATTTTTGTTACTGAGCAGGGCTTTATAATTGGCTTAGTAGTTTAGCATCACTGCTCCAGGACAGGAGTTGTAGGTTTAAGAGTGGCCTTAGATCTTACTCACCAGGCAGAAGCTAGGCAGCATTGTGGAGTTGCTGTACTTTGTTTTAATTGAGAGTGTGGTATCAATTCACTGCACAGATGCATCTGATTAGCTGATTCATGGACTGAAATTTGTATCAGACACTTAGGAGGGCACTTTACCCACCTATCCGGAAGCAAAGCTCCTTTTACCTTGAGAGTTTAAGGTGGAAGAATTGTTACAGATTAAAAGGAAAAATATTTAAAAACCACAAATGTTCATCCATTTTTGTAACTGAAGATTTGCCATATCTGTACACACAACATGTTGGGCCATTCTCTGTTCTCAGTTACATGTGAACAAATTCAGTGGTGTTGCAGCAGTGCAGATGAAAGCATATCTTGGACCATTACATCCATAAAATTTTTCTCAATATAAAATGTTGCTAATTTATTCAGTTATATGCTAACCCCAATGGAATAGCATAATAGGTAATGGCCACATGAGCTTCTTTTCTGACAAGTTTGCATTTCCCAAGACATGTCCATATGGGTTCTTTCTTGCAGCACCTGGATTCAACTGAAAGTTGGCCCACAGCTAGTCTGGAGGATAGGAACTGCCTTATTTTTGGGAATCAATAATATCCCTCTGTTAAAAGAAAGGACAGAAACAAAACCAACTACACTGTTTATAACTCCACATATACTAAATATTCTCCGTTATATTCTTAGGCCATAAAATGAGAAAACGAACATTAAAACAAATCCAAAATCCTAAAAATAATTTCCTATACAAATGACTGATTTTTCACCAAGTATAGTAATTTCTACGCAATGCCAAAAGCAAACCATGTGCAATTGTCTCTTCTAAGCAGCTAATGCATAAAACATCTATGAACATAAAAAATCTTTGAAGCAAAGTAGCTTGGAAAAACAACTTAATTTATTAGGCAGTGATGCTTAAACTAGCAAAATCTGGGATATACTATTAGTTTCTACTGAAAATACTGTCAGAAAGTTTCAATCTAGTATGTAAGAAAACTGACATTAAGTTTGTGCAACCTCAGAAATACTGTAGCATAGCTAACAGAAACTTTGTATCTTTGGAACAACTGAAGTTGCATTAAAATCCCCTAGGACAACGATTGTAAGATGGCTCTGACAAAATGAGCATTGGATCTTGATGTTTCTATTATGAAGTAATGTTGTGTAAGCATATGCGTATAATTCCAAATTGTGTACTACATATTTCTACTATTGGAATATTTTTCAAAGAAGCTGCAGAAGCTGCTTAACCCCAGTGGGGTGAGTGGGCTGTAGTCCTTGAGGGTGGATCTCAGTTATCTATTTGATAACCTAATTTAATACAGAAAACCAGTTCAATCGTTTGTGTTGATACACTCTGACCTTGCAAACTCACCCATACCTGCATAAACAACAAATAACCTAGGGGATGCCCTAAATGGCTTAGTTCTATCTAGATAGAAGTGTGAACTTTATTTTTGCCTTTGTTGGAATGTGGCTTGGGAAAAATACAGGCACGTATATCACTTGGTTGAAATGGAAGTCAAACACTAGCTTTGGCAAAATCTTTGTGGAAGGCAACAAGGTCCTCCTGTCCCTATGAAACACCATATACAGAGGTCCCATCACTCTACTGCCCTTCTGGCCAATGTTATAGACACTATGAAGGCTATTTTGATGGACAAGTGGAAGAGGTAGCATGGGGCTCAAAGGATGGACCCATCAGCATTAAGTCGAAATCCCATGGAAGGAGAAGCACCTGCCTAAGGCCCTTCAAGAATCTAGCTACTGTGGGACATCAGAATGTTCAATAGCCCAGAATGGGAGCATGTCAAGCTGAAATGGCTGTTAGGTGAACATTAAGGGAATTTACAGATAGTCTTGAATTCTTTAAGGACAGGAGATATCTCAATACCTGATATACTGAAATAACTGACGTTGGTGGGATAGACTGAAAAAGCCAACCTTTGAAGAGTCCTTTCTGCTGTGGATAAGGATATTCTGTACCTCCACCCAGTAGCTTCTCTCTCTACCGATGTTAGCCAGCCAGGCTTCTTGGTATAAAGTGCATGGATGATCTGAAGGGAACATCTACCCCTTCCTTTTTGATATTATATCTCGCTGAAGAGGTAATTGGACTGGAGGACAAACTGAGAGGTTTATCAGGTCTGAGAACCAAAACTGCCTTGGCCAGACTGGTGCCAGCATGATCATCTTGGCTGAGTCCCCAGACGACTCTTGGGATTAGTAGAATCAGAGGATATGTATACATTAGATTTGGAGTCCAGGGGATCGGGATCTAATCACTTCTGACAGAGATCCCTGGTCCTGGCCGCCTCTGGAGCAGAATTTGTAACATTTTTTCATTCTTTGTCACAAATAGGTCTGTGGATCAACCCCAAATTGTGAATATGATTGTCTCCTTCATTGACCACTAGTGGCCACTTGAAAACTGCCTGCTGGAGTAGTCCACCACCACATCCTGCAAACATGGTAAGTGAAGTGCTATTGGAGTAATCTCATGCCACATGCACCAATTCCAAATGTGTACAGTTTCTTGACACAGAGGAACAGATTTTGCTCCCTGCTGCTTGCTGATATAAGACATCACTGTGGTCTTGTGTGTTGCAATTTGAATAACTAAGCCTCTGAGAATCATTAGGAAAAAATGGCCCTTAGCTCTAAAATGTGTGTGTGTAACCAGGCTTCCTGAGAATCCAAAGGCCTTAAGTCTGAAGATTGTCTAGGTGGGCTCTCTAGAATGTGCCCTTAATTGCTGAGGCATAATATCAATCATTATGGATGTCCATCATTAAGGGCCATTACTGCCTCACAAGAAGGACATCTTAAATCCTGGAAACCTCTGTTCTATCATAAGGGCTGGACAGTACCATGAAGTGCTTCAGAGAAAAAAGCTTTTTTCTGCCCCTTTTTTTTAAAATCAAAAGGAAACACTAAGTATCAAAACACATGCTAACACTAACTCTCAGACACTGCTGGCCAAAAGAGTCCAAAAATCAAGTGTTTGGGGTGCAACAGTGGAACACATATGGACAAACACTTGAAGTAATGGTACATGTTTTAATTGCACTTTCTTCTGTATTTAATGGAATCAACAACAGATTTAAGCATTCATATAATTCAGAATATGCTGTTGCCCAAAATAAATACAAGTGATGACTGAATAATATTAGTGTGGGGGGATATTTTTCATTTTATTTTAAAGATGTCACCAAGTTTATATTTTTAAAATTAAAAGAAGTTGATGCACAATGAACACCTATTAAAAAGTTACCTTTCTTTCTCTAGTTCTTCTAAATAACCAGTGCTCTCTCTGCTTCCATTCATAAACCCTCTTCTTGGAAATGATCCCATAGGAACAGGGCTGCACTCTCCTGAACGGCTTGACACGGACCCTTCCCTGCTTCCATATGAACGCAAGGACATCTTTGGCCTTAGCTTCACTCCAGGAAAGTTACCGCTATCCAAGTTCAGTTCTGAATGAAAAATAAAGAACAAAGCTTTGTAGAGCAGAAGCTTAATAGCAGCAAACTTAAAAAATTGTTTACACCTTAATTTTATATTTTGAGTGTGTCATGTAAACAACCTTTTTTTGTCTTCAGGTTGATGGAAACAAACAGGTTTTTCTACAGATCCCAAAGGAAAATACTGTGTAAACCAACTAACCTTGATAGTACAGTTGGAGGATCATGTTATTAATCTAAACAAACAAGGTAATAAACCACTATTTGAGCAATACAAATCAAGTGTAGTTTTATGGAAGTTCAATAAAATGTAGGATAAAATGTAAAATAAAAAAAATTGGAATGGTGTCCCTAGCCTCTGTTTGTCAGAGGGTGGTGATGGATGGCAGGGGAGAGATCACTTGATCATTACCTGTTAGGTTCACTCCCTCTGGGGCACCTGGCATTGGCCACTGTCGGTAGACAGGATACTGGGCTGGATGGACCTTTGGTCTGACCCAGTACGGCCATTCTTACGTAGCTTGTGTATCAATAGTATTTTGCATGGAGACTTAGGATAAACATTTTAAAAAGCACCTAAGTGATTTAGGATCTTTAGTCCCATTTTCAAGTGACTTAGACACTTAGGAGTCTTAAGTTTCATTGAAAGTCAGTGGGACTTGGGATCCTTTGAAAAATATTACACCTCGGAAACTTTGACTGACAAGCAAGTAACCCTACTTAAAAATCTCTCCAAATTTACCTTTAAGTCGCTCCAACAAATCAATCTGTCCAGAAGAAGCCATTGCCTCATCTTCAATGCTTCCTTGTAGCTGTTTCAGCACCTCCTGTAAAAAAAGAAAAGTGGAGCACAACTAAAAAAAAATCCATACCACAACAACAACTGAAACACAGAACAAATGTATCTCTTCCTCCCCAAATATCAGATTTCATTATAACAACTAATGTAGTATCGGCATAAGCCCATTGCAACATTGCATCTGAACAGTAATCCACTGTTATTACAATTTTATTTGACTTGATTTCAACATTCTTCCAAAATATGATTGCATTCAGGAGTTCATTCCCTTAAAATAACACATTACCTTTTACAGCACAATTCATCTCAGTATTTCAAGGTGTTAGGCGTTACCTTTATGTTACATGTGGCGAAATCAAGGTGCACAGAAATGAAGGCCAAAAGTTTCAAACTTGTGTGCCTAAAATTAGTCTTGTAAATCTATTATTTAGGCACCAAAATAAAAGTAGCTTAATTTTCAGAGGACCTGAGCATCTTTAACTCGCAATGACTTCAGCAGAAGCATAGGTGTTCAGTTCCCAAAGTTTTTCCATAGAGATTCATCACTGAAGTAACTAAGTATTAAGGGTCATAACATATTACTGCTGCTACTACCTGGCCTACGAGAAAAAGATTTATGACTCATACATGTACAGCCTAGGATTTGAAGCAAACATCTCTTTCCTCTCTATACTATAAAAGCAATGTTTGATCAAATTATATAACTGAGCAAGAAAAAAACATGATGCAGAAAAGATTCACTATAAAAACACTGATTACTGAATTAAATGCCTCCAGGCTCCAAATGCTCAATGGCCTAAATTCAGGTGAACAATCAAATGTGAGTTAGGTCTGAAAGCTTTTGCTATTATAATGGAGACTACATCAATAACAAAAATAAACTGAAAAGCATTGCCACAAGGCAACTCTTCCCCCCCGGAATAAAACATTATTTGTCTTGTCTCATGGTTTAGAAACTGTTTTTAGAAGAAGCAGTATTCACGGAGAGAGACCATGTCCAATTAAAGAGGTACCCCTCAGTTATTATATATGGATAACTGCTCCTACATCAAGAATTGTGCATCTTTTTGTTTACTGTTACAAACCTAAAGAATTCTAGACAAACAATTACAAATATCTTCTTCCTGTTGTTGTTCTTGGTATTTTAAGGAAATGTCTGCTAAGCCACTCTTCCTCAATGCAAACAATTCCTGGAACACATACAGCAGAGATACCAGATACATTGTGCTCCACTAAGAGGTAGGAAGGAAGAGAGAAAGAATGGAATCCCTTAGAAGCGAAGATGTTTTATATTATGATAGGGATGCAACCTTGAAGTCCTACTCAGGCTCCAATTATTGTCCCCAATGCAAATTTCAAGTATAAGGGTTTTGAGGAGACACTTCCACAGGGTAGGGTGATATAATTTTCCCTGCACCAACTAGGGGTCAGAGCATGGAGCAACTACACAGCCACTCTGCAGTCTCTGGGCTGCATAAGTAGTTGTGGCACACTGTTCAATTATAGGCCAGTGTTTCAGCCAATGGAACGGTATAGTTTAGACACAATAACCAGACCCCCTTGATTCCCATGCTGCTCAGGGCTAGAGGTGGGAACAAAGTATTTGAAATGAGTTGTATATTTCTGAAACTCCTGGAGAACAAGATAAAGAATTTATTAAAATAACACTAAAAATTGGTTGGTGTGATGTTGTCAAAAGGAATTGCTCATTCATATATTCTCTTATTTCTCTAGCCTAGTCAAATTATTTGTTAAACTAAATTTTAACTTTTTTTCCATTAGATTAAAGGTCTGGTAGCAATTGTCTATCCTGCCAAATTTAAGAGCTGTCACAGATGGTATAAAATATTTTACACCATATTGATGCAAATACATTTTTTTTTTTTTTACACAAGTCCAGGACCCAATCTGCAAGCTTTTCTTCTGCAGAACTCCTACTGACTTCTGCAGAACTAGTGATGGGTTTTGAAATTATATCTTTACTCAGAACAACTGAGGTACAATTTTGGTGGTGTCATTTTTGTTAGATATGTATTGCACCATTTTAACTAGAAAAGTGTATTTTTAAACCTGTGCAAGTGTGAGAGCACACATTCCTACTTCAATATAAGTCACTCTTAGATGGATTTAGCTTGTTACTTCTTTACTGATTTAAGTAAACCAAAATCACCCAAACCAAAATAAAGAGTATCTACACAGGGTTTTGCATCAGCTTAACTAAAACTGGTTTTTAAACAGTAAAAGTTAAATCACTGCAAATTTTGTGTACAGATAGCTTAATTTAACACTAATTTTCCTTATTTTGGGTCTCTAGGAGGGTGGGATCCTAAGTATGAAGGCTCCAGCAGATCTGAGTCCATCTGTATGAAGTGCAGTTGTTCTGATACCATGTCTTTAGCACCATCATGTAGATGCTTCCTACAGTGATGGAAAGGGCTCCCCCCGCATCACTGTAGGTAATCTGCCTCCCTCAGCATTGGTGGGTAGGTCAACAGAAGCATTCTTCCATTCTAGCTGCATCTACACTGGGACTTGGGTAGGCATAGGCACAGCACTCAGGGGAAGTGATGTAGCCATGCCCAAGTGCAGACAAGGCCTTACTGTCAAAATGGACAAGCCTGGGGAAGTTTGTACTGATATAGGCAAAGATCATTTAAGATATAGACAAAAATCATTTAAAGATAGCAATGAAAGGTAGAGTGCCATGAAACATCAGTTTACTATAAACTTATTGGTTAAACTTGTGACGGCCTTACACTCAACTCAACAGCATTTCTGTGTTTATCTCTCCGTTTGTATGCAACATCACAACTGATCATTTCCAAAATGTCAAAGAATGCTCTAGGCATTAATATCTAGCATCCTACTGATTTGGGGGTGGGGAGAAAGAGGGGGAAATCAGAAAACCAAAGGTGGGGGACAGGACATGGGGAACAAATAGAGCCCCTGACATTTGATTAGCACAGTCACAGCTTCAAGCACCTGTGGAATTGTCTATAGATCAAACAACTGGTTGATGGCACCAATTAATGCCTTCCCGTATAACCATACCCCTGCTCAACCTCCCAACAGAGTTTAATATGTTGACACCCTGAATGACTTATCTCCTAGACAGAAAGCAAAATAATGATAGGGGAGGGGAAATGGGAATCAAGGGGGGGAAGGGGCCATGCACATAGCCCTTGCCCCATCTCACTAAAAACACAAATACATCCACACTGGGTAAGCCCAATAGTCCATCTAGCCCAGTAACCTGCCTTCAGATGGTGGCTGGTGCTGGATACTTCAGAGGGAATCAACAGAACAGGGCAATTTATCAAGTGATCCATCCCCTATCATTCAGTCCCAGCGTCTGGTAGTCTGTTGGGTCTGGGTTTATTATGACAGAACTGTCACTGTTCTTTACATGTTTTGTTTCTTTAACTTTAATTAGCTTCTGTTTGCTGCATACTTTCATTTATCTGAAACTTTAAATTTATTCAGAGTGTTGCAAAATAAACCAATACTTCTCCTGAAATAAAATTTGAGGTAGATGTAAACAGCTGCCACAGATATCCCAGTCTTGGCATCAAGTTGGGTTAATTTGCAAAAAAACCAAGATATATTGAACTTGATGAACCATTTAAATGTAAGCTCTTGTTTTTAAGAGGGTCAGTCATTAAATTCAAGTGAGCATTCCTTTGAGATGCAAGGGAGGTGCAGACACTTGTCAACACCAAGAAAAAATCCAGTTATGGAATGGCTTTATAAGACATAGTCAGCTGTCTGGGTTGGTGATTTTGACTGACAGCTCTGGGTACCTAGTCAAAAAGAATTTAGAGCCTGATTTTGCATATTTAGCGACATGGTCTTCATATCTGATGTTCCAAATATCTATAAATATACCTGGCCTTGAATGAAGTGACATTCATTTTCACACTACATCACACCTCGTTATATGTTTCTTACCATGTCTAATCAGAATAGGTTTAAATGTTTATGTGTAAAAGCAACTTTTTCTGGTATCATATTAAGAGATTGCAAACAGGCATTTCTCTCAAACTGTACAACACAAGATTAAAACTAGTACATATTCTACATAATTTAGAATGACAAGATTTAGAACTGCCTCCTAATCAAAAAAGCACACAGAATTTTTGCATCTCGCACTCCTGTCAGCAAAAAAGGACCAATGTTTATTTGTGTTTATATTTTTAAAAGCAAAAATGCTGAAAGTTTCCTAATGTTTGGTAACTGCACACAAATGTGGATGGATCTTTCATATTCATCCCCAGCTTTGTGCATCTCTCCCATTAACACAGGTTTTTAAAAAAATAGAAGCAGGGCTGTAAAATGTAAATATAAAAACAAACTCAATTAGATCTATAGTCAAATGTACTGAGCAACATTTAAAAAATATTGAAATGATGGGGGAAGAAAAAACTGAACTATTTGTTATGTATTTGTGGAGGTGTGACCCAGTGACCAGTTGGTGTCAACTGGCAGAGGGCACAGCTGTAAATAAGGATTATAGGGTCTGGTTTCTACATACTAGTTCATCAAAGGAGACACTTATCTACCTGCCTGGCTATATGGAGGTTGAGTATTGTATACTTCTCAATGAACAGCTATTTACAGTCCGAGCAAAATGCTAATCAAGCGATTGCAAAATCTTCAAGGGAGATTCTAGATAGGAAAAAGCAAGCAGCATGGTTTTTGTTTTGTTTTTAAAGTGAAGACAATGGATCACTGGAACTATATTGAGAGTGCAGAGATACCACCAGCTATCCTTCACTCAGGAGACAAGCTGCCAGCTGTCTTGTCTTATGAACAAAAGATTACAATTGGTCTGGCTGGCTGATGCTGGGAGAGAAATTTCAAGTGACCCAACCTTTTTGAGACAGGAGAATGGCTTGTTTAGGCTCTAGCAAGCATGCTATGATTTTATTTTATATGTAATCATATATTTCCATGAATTCTACTTATTACTTCTTAAATCTCTGTTCTTTGTTAACTAAAATTCTTGTTTTTACTGTACATGTATCTAAGTGCTGTGTGTAGAGCGGAGTGGTGATCCTGAGGTGAAACTGGTAAGCCGGTGTATACTATTCCTTTGAGAACAGCAGATCTGTGAATTCTGAGTGTGTCCAGTGGAACACTCTGTGCTCAGGAGTTGGAGTGTCCCTATCATTAACCTCTAAAGAGAGAATGGGGCCTGCAGAAGCCTGAAAGACAGTGCTTGTGTTGCCAAATGCTGGCAGAGTTGTGGAACTGACCCCTGACCCACAGCAGGCCCAGACAAGGCATCCTCACACTCAAGGCAGATGGTAGCAAGGTGCTTTACAACCCTGCTTCCCCAGGGTACCCATCGCTGGAGGTTCCTCTAATATTACCATAACTTTAAAGGATCTCTTACCCAACCTCCATAAAAATCTGAACTTGACACCTGGTTAGTAGAACTAGTTATAGTAATAGTCAATAGTATATTATTGCCTGTTGAAACACTATGATAGCTCAACTTTTCACTTTAGGAAAATATAACTCTATTTCAAACAACAAATGCTATTAACTTATCAGGTTCTTTGGACAGTGATGTTTTCAGTAAAACTAGTAGCTGTATTCATCTGATGTCACTGTGCTTCAGAACTGTCATTTTCTGTAGCTACATACTGAATTCTGTTCAATTTTTAGTTTAAGTCCAATGTCAGATAAGTTTGAATATCCTATTTTGTGCTTTGGACATGCTAAGTCATGTCAGTGACTATAAACATCACCAGGTCAATCTTGCCTAATACTCTTCTCACAAAAATAAGTGTTTTTATTTGATTATCCAATCAATTGGTTTTCTCCATGCAACCTTTAGAACTGTTTGCAAAACCTATCTCCAAAAGCCAATGCTTCTGGAAATGCACTAACAAAAAATCCCTAAGGACTCTGCAAAGACAAAAAACTCAGTCACAGAAAAGGCATCCCTTCCCACTTCTTGTTTAAATGCACATATTCAGTGATATCTGAAACTGAAATACAGTTTGCAAAATTTAGCATAAAAGAATATATTTTCAAGGTACTCAAAGTTTGAACATTATTCAGTGTATATAATTTTGGAAAAAACCCATCCCAATTTGTAAATTTGTCAAATTACATTGGCTGTATAATCACACCAGAGGAATAATTCTTAGAGTGTATTTGATTTGATTTCTTTTCCATTGACTAGTATAGGAGGTCTTAAAAATGTATATGAGCTGATATTGTCTTTATCTGCGTTTCAAGCCCAATACTTTTTGGTTGACCATCATCAGATTTTATCCCTTATATGTAAATAGCATATTCAGATTAAAAATTGCCTTCTCTCCCCTACACCATGGCCTGATTATGGTTCCCTCTTCCCTTCTGCACGGAAAGGATGGATGGGATCTTTGAAAGTGCGCTGCATGATTAAGATCCAATGGAGGGGACTGGCCTGGGGAAGGGAGGTGGGCAGCCCCACATTGGGCAGAATGGCATATATTATCCAGCACACCAACCCTGAGGCAAATACAACCAGGGCATGTATCACTGTTTCCATAGAGAACCCTCAATCCTGATAATCCTGGAAGCAGAAAGATATTGTGGGTCCACAGCGAAAAAAACACAGGGCCTCCAGATGGACAGCCTTGGTGAATCTCCAGGGCATTTTGGTGACCCCAGAGGCTCATTCTGCCAGGGGTGGGGGCAGGTGAGACAGTCAGCCCCCTGACAGAATAGTGCAAGCAAAACGTCTTGAAGAGAACCTCACAAAGGTATAAATGGCTGCAGGCATAAAAGCATAAATGTCTGCAGGATTAGGACTTCAGAACATGTTGTTTATATAAAGTATTTCTGCAATGACTGAAGTACATTCGGAGACAAAATGAAGCTCCCAATGAACTCAACAGGAGCTGGGTGCTGAACACTTGTGAAAATCGGGACACTTATTTAGTAACCTAAATATGGGCTTACGAGTGAAACAGGCACCAATTTTTGAAAATCTTTTCTATTACTATTACCTCTATAAATTAATATACTAAAGTATGTCCCACTTCTGTGGCTCCACATGACCCACCACCCAATTCTAAATGATCAAGTAATGAAAAAACCTTTCATAATGCAAATGTACAAGGAAAAGAATTAGCCCTTAGAAATCTTATTTCCCAACGTTGTGATTAAGAGGTCACATTTACTGCGTCTATGGCCTTCAAAGGTTTGAGACTGCGGTGTGAAGGTTGACATTACATTTTCAGATGTAACATTTAATTACTGTAGGTGAATTAAAAAAAAATTAAGTTAAGAGGAAAAAGTTGAGGGGGCGTTTTTGATTTCTTACATTTTCAAAACAAACCCAATCTTTCTCTTTAGGAGGCCATAAATATTGACTCCACAGCAGACTAGCTTTTTAGCACTTGCAAACAGCCTAAGGAGTTGGAAAATTTTGCTGGACCACTTTTGACCATTCTTTTAACACACTCTTTAAATGATCAATTGCTTACAAGTTTGTAAAGGAAATTTTTAAATTAAACATAAAACAAGCACATATTTGAAAATAAAAAAAATTGGTGCATTAAAACAGCAGGCGCTTGATGATCCAGAATTTAGCACCCAATCCTGCAAGCACATTGGTAAGTAACTTTACACAAGAGAGTTGTCCCTTTGAAATTAAGTAAAGTTACTCTCTAATTTAAAGTGTCAAAAGTTTTAACAATATTTACATGAGTCAAAACTACAAATACTTAAGAGTTTAAAATCAAAATGATTATTATGACTGAATGTTTGGAGACCACAAAATTATCAATGAAAATAGGAATATAAGTAAAGATATGAAAATGACTCTTGTATGCTCCATTTTCAATCACTGGCATTTCTAAAGTTTCTAACTAGGCAAAGCATCTATGTCTCATGAAATATAAAGGCCAACTAAGTGTTATTGTTTATGTGCTGATATTATAAAACAAAGTTGTTCATTCCATGGCTTAAAAAGAAAAAAAATCTTAAACCCAGTATTGCTTCCAACCTTCCTTCCATGTTTTGGTGACAGGACATAAACAAATAACATGATCTAACTACATTTGCTAAAAACTTTCTTTCAGACCTTGTCAGGAGTAGGAAAAAAGGGTATTTTAAAAAAAGTTTGTCAATACAATTTTAGACACCACTTAGTATTTAATGTAGCCTTTAAAAACATGTTACATTCTGCCTACACTAGATGCTAAAGAGAACAACAAAGACATGAAGGCAAATGAAAGACAGACACATGGGGTGGGTTTAATCTGCGGGCCAGAATTTTATTTATTATACATTTGGGAGGAGCACTACAATGCCCATCCGCTGCTCTCATGAGGCACTTAATTGGCTCCAGTACATGTTACAGGGTTTTAACCACAAACAATAACTCAGGGTAAACCCTCCCCAGCCTATCCTGCAGCCTCAGTCCTGTTGTGAAAGCTTGCCACAACCTCATGGGGGGATGGAATGACAAAGGCCACAAGGATGGTGGGGAGGTGTTAATTTGCAAATATTTCAGGTCCCTTCCCCCCCACTATGAGCACAAGGTCCAGCAGCAAAATCCCATGTCTAATTTACCTAGGAGCTGGCCCTTTTGTCCTTTATCCACACTGGACACCAGCTGCAAGTTACGATGAGTCAGTAGCCTTACCAGCATTATATGAACTTTTGATTTATATTGCTTTCAACCTAACTGTGGCTCCAAGAGGCCTCATGCCAATTTGGCCATAATGGAAAGAATTCCTTCCCAATACCTAAAAACAGGCTATTGGCCAGACCCGCAGCTTCATAAGCAACATGGCTCCTAATTTACAACTAAGGGGAGGGTGGACGGGGCAGCCAACCAGAGAGTAAGAGGCTTTTGAAACGTCAGGACTAATTTAAATAAAGGTAGGACACCCAACACCATGGCTCCATACCACACCCCTCCACCCAGCCAATGACCAAGTGGAGGAGTGGGAAGGGCAATCATAGAATCATAGAATCTCAGGGTTGGAAGGGACCTCAGGAGGTCATCTAGTCCAACCCCCTGCTGAAAGCAGGACCAAACCCAATTAGATCATCCCAGCCAGGGCTTTGTCAAGCCTGACCTTAAAAACCTCTAAGAAAGTAGATTCCACCACCTCCCTAGGAAGCCCATTCCAGTGCTTCACCACCCTACTAGTGAAAAAGTTTTTCCTAATATCCAACCTAAACCTCCCCCTCTGCAACTTGAGACCATTACTCCTTGTTCTGTCATCTTCTACCACTGAGAACAGTCTAGATCCATCCTCTTTGGAACCCCCTTTTAGGTAGTTGAAAGCAGCTATCAAATCCCCCCTCATTCTTCTCTTCTGCAGGCTAAACAATCCCAGTTCCCTCAGCCTCTCCTCATAAGTCATGTGCTCCAGCCCCCTGATCATTTTTGTTGCCCTCCGTTGGACTCTTTCCAATTTATCCACATCCTTCCTGTAGCGTGGGGCCCAAAACTGGACACAGTACTCCAAATGAGGCCTCACCAGTGCCGAATAGAGGGGAATAATCACGTCCCTCGATCTGCTGGAAATGCCCCTACTTATACAGCCCAAAATGCCGTTAGCCTTCTTGGCAACAAGGGCACACTGTTGACTCATATTCAGCTTTTCGTCCACCGTAACCCCTAGGTCCTTTTCTGCAGAACTGCTGCCCAGCCATTCGGTCCCTAGTCTATAGCAGTGCATGGGATTCTTCCGTCCTAAGTGCAGGACTCTGCACTTGTCCTTGTTGAACCTCATCAGATTTCTTTTGGCCCAATCGTCTAATTTGTCCAGCTCCCTCTGTATCCTGTCCCTACCCTCCAGCGTATCAACCACTCCTCCCAGTTTAGTGTCATCTGCAAACTTGCTAAGGGTGCAGTCCACACCATCCTCCAGATCGTTGATGAAGATATTGAACAAAACCGGCCCCAGCACCGACCCTTGGGGCACTCCACTTGATACCGGCTGCCAACTAGACATGGAGCCATTGATCACTACCCGTTGAGCACGACCATCCAGCCAGTTTTCTATCCACCTTACCGTCCATTCATCCAGCCCATACTTCCTTAACTTGCTGGCAAGAACACTGTGGGAGACTGTATCAATCTCCATCCTGCCACACTGACTCTGGGATTCTCTCATTCCCTGCTGTTCAGCCAAGGTTCTCCCCTGCTGAAGGCAGTGGGAGAGGATAGTTCTAAAGTCCTGTAGCTAACATTTTTAAAGGAACACCTTTTTCCCCCCCTAGTCTAAACATGACCCAGGACTTAGGGAAATTCCAGACTAAAGTTGTTTTTTGTGTCTGCAAAATTTATAAGTATTTGAAAATATGGGTTAATTCCAGCAGGAATCACTATATGCTAGGTTACTGTGGGGATACGTAGGGAGGAAATACACAATGTGTGGTTTTGGTACCAAACACTTTTAACAGTCTAACAGAGTTGTGTGCCTAGACTCTGGTTCATCCTGTGCACTGAATGAGGTAGGAGAGTCCTGTGGAAAAAATAGTATGTAAATTATATATAATTAAAGACTACATCATGAACGATAAGCACAAGGTTACAAAATACCTTAAAAGAAATTGAGGTTGCAAATTCAAGCACTCAGAAGTTAGGAAATGCCATAATTAAGGTTGCCTGTGTATGCATATTGTAGTAAGGTGAGGCCCTGAAGCATAAACCCTTGTATCAGAGGCCCAGCAGGAGACCTAAGGCCTGAGCTAAAGTAATGGTCAAGACTTTGCTAACAAAGTAAAGTTAAGCTGTGAGCCAGAGGCAGGCCCTGCTCACAGAAGTTGGCAAGGAAAGAGCTGATGTTGCAAAAGTACACAAACCTAAAAAGGTACCAGAACACTTGTACATTCCACACAGATAACAAGGAACAGGCTGGCCCAACCTAAAGACAGGGGGAAAAGGGTAATATGATGGATAGAGTTGTTTTGTTTGAACCAACATGTACAAGGTGGGAGGCAGCACCTTACTGTGTAGAGGGGTTGTACCTTGTTACGTAGAAGGGTTGCACCTCAATACGTCAGGAGTGATGTGTAACTTGTTTGTACCTGTGTATAAGAATTCACCCCCGATGAGTTGTCTTTGTCTGGCCTAGGGGGCAGTGGAAAGTCCCGCCACTGACTGAGCTGGTCCATTGCCAGGGGGCACATATTTCATAGTATGTCTGGTAGAGTCTACGGGAAACTATTACTGTGCTTTGTTTGACAATAAACCTGGCCGACGTGCCTTCGTACCTTACTAGAGTCTGTGGTCTTTGGGGGTTCTCTCGGGTCTGCTGTGTTAGCTATCTGCGCAGAGCTGGGGCAGCACACAGAGGGAACACGCACGCAGCCGACTGATATCAATATTGAACAGAGCAGAGCACCACATCGGTAGCCATCTGACAACACATTATATACCTATTTACACAAATACGTATACACACATTATATACATATACACAAAATTAATGAAAGCAACATATACCAAATACATTACAATGTGTGGTAATATTTTAAAGCCATTAAAATGATAGTGAACATACTTTTTTGAGGTAGCTTTTTTTTTTTTTTTTTTTTTAAACACCTCATTTTCATTCATTCACTCTCTAAAACAAACTACCTTGTTGTCTTGTAGACAAGATCAGACATTGCAGCTGTATTAACTGAGGAAGATTATGTGGACAATTTAAAGAAACTTTGCTATATCTTTTATGCATATTAAAGAAAACCAGTAAACTCTAGGATTTCTATCAACTTATAGAGTTATCAGGTGTCACTGCTCATTTATTGCCTATTTGATAGTGCCAGACCAATGCCCCGCCCCGCCGGCGACCCCCCAGAAAAACTGCAGAAAAAGCAACTGAAGGATTACTGTCTTATACGGTTGCCAGCTACTTTTCCTGAGCTTTAGTTCCCCATTTTGGGGGAGTGAAGAACAACTACTGCAATTGCTACACTGAACATGTTTTTTGTCAAAGTCGAATTCTGTTCCAAAAGTAAGTAAAATCTCACTTCACAATTGTACCATTTGATGAGAATTTCATTTTATATCTATTTCCCAACCCAATGTTAACTTAATGTGTATATCTACTGTGACAAAGTTTCTCCTCTATCTCGGTGGGTCCTGCGCTTATAGGCAGATTTTGCTTGCCTCAGAGATCTTTCCTTCTGATAGAACCCACAGTACAGGTCAACTCCTCCTATGTCTGATCAGGAGTTGGGAGGTTTGGGGGGAACCCGGGCCCACCCTCTACTCCGGGTTCCAGCCCAGGGCCCTGTGGACTGCAGCTGTTTAGAGTGCCTCCTGGAACAACTACACAACAGCTACAACTCCCTGGGCTACTTCCCCATGGACTCCTCCCAACACCTTCTTTATCCTCACCACAGGATCTTCCAGCCGTACACCCTCTCACTCTCAGCTCCTAGTGCCTCTTGCTCCCAGCTCCTCACACGCAACATCCTTCTACAGCTAACATGCGCCCTTCACTGACTAACTGGGAGGCTTTTAACTAGTTCCAGCCAGCCCTTGATTGGCTTCAGGTGTCCCAATCAATCTAGCCATCTCCAGTGCTTTTTCTAGAAGGATTTTAATTGGCCCCAGGTGTCTTGATTAACCTGGAGCAACTGCCATTTGGTTAACAAGGTACCAGGGATTTGTTTAGCCTGGGGCTAACATACTGGTTCCTCACCACTTTCCTATAGCCATCTGGCCTTGCCCCATCACACTACACAACTGAATAACCCCTATAACTAGTATCTGCACTATGCAAATAGACAATTTTCATTACTTTGAATCTATAATTATCATTACTTATTTCTGCTCTCCCCTACTCCAGTTCTCTTTTTTTCACACATTGGTGACTTTTATAGTACCTAATATAGGCCATCTTTATGTCATGAGCTCATATTCATCCTCCAGACAACAAGTGCTTTATCAAGAGACTTATAATTTATTCACTTCTTTCAGTTGATGCATTCAATATTAATTTGTGAATAGTTCATACTCAGTAGTTTGATAAAATACTTTTATTTATTTCCACACAGTAGTTTGTGAAGCATTTTATATATTTATAATCATATTTCTGAGTTTGGTTTGTGGATTCCTAGTCTTGCTATTCCTTTTTTTAAATTAAAAAGATGAAGCAATTCAGAGTATGTTTTACAAATGGATAACTGATTACCGTTTCTACATTTAGATTCAAAGGATATTAATACAATATTACAATGTAAATAGTCATTTTCTCCACCCCCTATAGATTAAATTTTGTGTTTACACTCCAGGGTGGATTTGATTTAAATCATGATTTAAATCGTTAGTCAGGAAGACTCGATTTAATCATGGATTTCTACATAAAAGTGCATTCTTGTTGGTTGTTATAACCTTAATACATATTCTTCACAACTCAGAGATAGATGTAGGTTTCATTTTTAGAAGGTACACACTATACATTTTTAAAGTGATTTATTTAGAAAACTTTTCAGATTACTTTTACAGCTATATCAGAAAATGAATGATTGTTTGGTTATTTCATTTACCAAAAGTAACTGAAGCAGATATTTATGAAGTCATTAGGAGGTGAACTATCTCCAATTAAACAGGTTAATCATTAATATTTGGATGATTTTCTTGCCATGCTGTACAGTAACTCCTCACTTAACATTGTAGTTATGTTCCTGAAAAATGTGACTTTAAGCGAAATGATGTTAAACAAATCCAATTTCCCCATAAGAATTAATGTAAATGAGGGGGTTAGGTTCCAGGGAAAAACTTTTCACAGACAAAAGACTATAATATATGTAATAGTGTGTATATATAATATGTATTAATATGTCTGTGAAATTTGTCTGAAAATTTTTTCACAGACAAAAGACTATTATATATACACACGTACAAGTTTTATACAAGTTTTAAACAAACACACACATATACAAGTTTTAAACAAACAATTGAATACTGGTACACAGCGATGATAATAGTGGAGTTTGGCTGAGATGGAGGAGTCAAAGGGTGGGATATTTCCCAGGAAATGCCTTACTGCTAAATGAACTAAGCAGTTGGCTGAGCCCTCAAAGGTTAACTCTCACACTCTACAAGCCAGCAGGAAAGGAGGGAGGGCAGATGTGTTTCAGAGATACAGATGTGCATTTCTCCTTTAAGTATCACGAGTGGGGTCAGAAGTACACTGCCTTGTCAACTAGATCAGAAAGCCGAGCAGCTGCAGCTTCTGCCTAAGGCAGCAGCTCCCTCCCTCATGTGCCCCCCACCCCGCTCTATGGAAGATGGGATAAGCAAGGTGCAGGAGCAGGGGGACATTCCCCTCCCACCCACACAGCAAACAGGCACCCTGACATTAGCCCCCCTCTTCTTTCCCTCCCCCCCACACAGCAAGGAGGCAGGAGTCTCGGAGAGCAGCACATGGCAGTGGGGGAAGGGACAGCTGAACTGCCATTGATAGCTTGCAAACGACATTAGAAGGGAGCATGTCACTACTTTAAATGAGCATGTTGCCTAATTGATCAGCAACTTAACGACGAAACAACATTAACCGGGGCGACTTTAAGTGAGGAGTTACTGTCTTAGGAGGAGAACATCAGACAGATATTTAAATTGTTTTATTTAACTATTTCTCACCTCCATATATTTATTTATTTATTTAAAAACATTTTTGCTGTTAACAAGCATGTTATCTCTGGAGACAAATCCACAGTTTGAGAACTGCAAAACTAAGCATCTCTGATGGTATCTTCTAGACTGAGCCCCCTTGGGTAGATAGAAAGATTAACCTAAATAATCTATACAGAAGCCCCTGGAACCCCATAAGATTGGGTCCCTAATTCATGAACTATTGGAACTCATTTACAAAACTTTTCTTAAATATTACATGAATATATTGTCTCATACTATAGAATTCAAATTTATAATCCCTATTCCATGATGAGATATCTTTGAGCTAATGTATCTTAAAACTATCTTTAGATCGGATTTTTTTATTTAAATCTGATTTTGAGGGAAAAAAACTAATTTTAAAAAATCAATTTTTTTTGATTTTTTAAAAATAATCATTGATTTTTATCCACCCTGGTTTACTCCAACATCTCACTAAATGCCCTTTTCAAAAACCGTAGCTCTATCCCATGTTTCTTCTACTTTTATTTTAAAATTAATCTTCCTACCTTTTCATTTTCCCTTTCAATTTGTTTCTGCTTCTACCCCAATTAATCTGCACAAGGGCCAGTGACTGCTCTGCTGTGATTGTGCTTTATTAGTTTGAATATTGATTTGTAAAGACAATGGAAAAAAATCAATGTTGCATTACATTAAGTGAGTCCAACATCCAGTATTAAGGTCAGAGTCTGGATTAAATTCTGCCATGCAAAGCATCTTTTTAAAAAATGTTTACAAACAATGAAAAGCATTTCTTGCTTATCTTGAACAAGCAAAAAAAAAAAAAAAAGGTTCAAAAATTAGTATTTAAAACTCCTCAGCTCCAAGCCCCTTTGCTCACTCAGCCAGTAAGAGCTGCCTGGGCGGCGGGACCTGGCTCCGTGGCTGGCAGAGCCCTTGGGGAACAGGGACCGCAAGGAAGCCCTCCCAGCACACAGCCCCTAGCTACTCCCCTCCCTGCACCCCGAGCTATCCCTCTGTACACATACAGCCCCTAGATACCCCCCTCCCTGCATCCTGAGCTGTTTTCAAACTTTTTGAGCTGAGCCCCCTGCCTTTGAGTTATAATTTTTGGTTGCGCCCGTGCCCCACAACCCTGACAGGCTGGGTGGCCTACTGAGGTGAGTCAGGGGGCGTAGTTGGCACTCCCTCCCTGGACCCCGCCATGCGGAGCAGGCTCGAGCCCTACCGGCCCCTGCCCACCCAAATAGAAGTCAAACTACACCTATGCCCGAGCTCTCACCCCCTCTGGCCCCGAGCGCCCCCCCACCCTGCTGGACCCTGAAGTTTTTAAAGCATGTTGTGGTGGGCCTCAGAAAGAAAAAGGTTGAGAACCCCTGCTCTACACCACCTCCTACTGACCTCAGACATAGGGGGCATAGTCAAATGAAAGGGGCTATTTCTGGAGCACCTGTAAGCTCCAACAAATTTCCAGATGCCAGAAATTCCCTTTGTGGCCATTGGCAGCAGTGTCTCTTATAGCTGACTATTTTAGGGGAGCAGGATGGCATAAAGTTGGCCTCAGCATTTGGGAACTGGAAATAGCTTCTTTGCGGACATGCTTCCTCTGCTGTGCCTATTGCCTCTTAGACACATCTGAGAATCTACCTCAACATGTACATGCTTCATAGATGCATTGTTTAGGATAATTTTTTTAATTGATATAGGACCAAAAAAACACAACCAGAGCCTTGCTGTGGTAGACACTGGTCACATATGTAATAAAAAATATAGTCCCTGTTCCAAACAGCTTACCAGCATATGACAAGCAACAGGCTGAGAAAAACACACCAAGTGGACTACAAGGGAAGCACAAGGTGACAATTATGTTTAGCAGCCTTGGTGCACTAACTCCCTAGACACTGGTGGCACAATAAGTTCACAATGCTTTGTAGAAGTAAAGCATCAAGTACTAAGTATTTTTCAGTGATTACCTTTTTCAATGAATATAGCCAAATATTCGCATTTATTTGTATTATATAAAAAGCTCTACTTTCAACACCTTTGCCAACTAAAATCAATATGGCAAATGTTTTTCTGTAATTCTTTGGTAGCATTTATTAAAGTTGATGTTCCCAGACAGGAGCCAATTAATAATGGTACTGTAATGGTTTAACTATAAAGTGAGCATTTCTGCTATACAAAAATAGTAGGAGTTACTAAAATTGGTATATAGTTCCCCTAAGATATATAATCATGATTGTATATTTTATAGTTAGCAATTTGTTGTATTTAAATAAAGCTTTTTTAATATAAACAGTTTTTATTTAATAGTATAACAAAGCTACAGAGAATATCCTTAAACCTTTTCTAACATTTTAGTCCAAGTTAATGCAAAGCAGGGATCAACTTTTCACAAAAATATATTTTTTGGAGTTTACTCAAGTAATTGCTCTCCAGAACTTTGGACAAGACTTTGATATCAGTGATTTCTTTGAAGAATCTACCTCAGTTGCTTCTTTCTGTATTAGGTGACAGGTATTTTTGACTACAAAGTTCCTGGTAACAAAACTACTCTAGACCATAACCCATACTAATATAGTTGACTTTACCCCATCAAAAGGGTACAGTATCTTAGCTCCTAAAGCCAATGAGATGGACCATTGATACAACTTTTATAGCATACATATTGTTCTGCCTTAGGAATCAGATTCTCAAATGTTTGTTTTGGAGTCTATAATTTTAATGACTAGTGCATAACAACACACACACACACACACACACACACACACACACACTATATTAACTTCAAATTTTAAATAAGCACTTCAGTTACAGAAATCACTGGTTGTAATGTATTTGGTCACTGAAAATAAAAATTCAGTCATCTGTTTGCCTAATACTAATCTAATCCATATTAGCAGAACTTTTAAAACAGCAACCATTATGTGAATTTAAAAATAAACAGAATTCTTCCTTCCACATCGCCAGTAGATTTTACTATTACCAAATCTAAAGGTCACGCTTTAAAAAGTAGATTTTCCTTTCTCCATGCCCTACCAAAACCTTCCACTGTATGTAAACAAAAATATTTTCTCTACAGTTTTAAGAGTAAAAAGAGGGCATCACAAACACTGCACGTGTTCTCAAAAGTGCCATAGGTTGCATTAGTTTCTCCACCTTTGGGGCTCAAGACTTTTGCACAAGGGTGAACAGGCTTCCACTGAATATACTGCCATCCTGCATGGGAATTATCTTCAACAATTTCCAAAGAAATGTCTGCTGCCTTAGGAGAGAAAAAAATTCCTTTAGACTCCACTGTAATTTCCCTTATTGGGAAGCAGGGGGCGCAGAATGGGATCTGTGTTGGAGTTTCTTCTAGCCATGGTCCACCACAAAAGGAAGCTGCCTCAAACTCCCATTACCAACAAGAAGGCCCATTAGTAGGGCCTCAAACACAAGAGGCATCTCCTCTTGGGGACTGGTCCTCTTGGTAGTCTTACCTGTGAGAAGGTTCTGCTAGCAGTGTACCAAAGAAGGTCTTATTGCTAAGGTTAAGTTTTTGTCATAGGTATTTTTAGTAAAAGTAACAGACAGGTTGCAGGCAATAAACAAAAATTCACAAAGCCCACAACCTGTCCTTGACTTTTACTAAGAATACCCTGGTGAATACCCTGACTTTTACTAAGGCTACATCCACACTACCCGCCCGATTCGGTGGGTAGCGATCGATGTTCTGGGATCGATTTATCATGTCTCATCTAGATGCAATAAATCGATCCCAGAAGCGCTCCCCATTGACACCGGAACTCCAGCTCCGCGCGAGAAGTAAGCGGAGTCGACGGGGGAGCCTGCCTGCTGCCGTGTGGACCGCGGTAAGTACTTTTAGAAATCAATCTAAGATATTCGACTTCAGCTACGTTATTCACATAGCTGAAGTTGCGTATCTTAGATCGACACCCCTCCCCCCCCCCCAGTGTGGACCAGGCCTAAGAATACCCAGTGGGGGCTGACCGCCGGCTCCTGCTCCAATCCCACGCCACTCCTCCTGTGGCATTTACCCAGCCCTGGGGACGTGTTCTCCTGCTCTGTTGGCTCCAGCAGCCACTGACCTGGGTGGGGGCTGACAACCGCTCCAGCCCTGCTGCTGAGGCAGGCTGAAGCTGAAGATGTCACGGAGGTCCGTTGAAGTCACGGAATCCATGACCTCTGCGACAGAATTGGATCCTTACTTATTGCATTTGCAGAACAGCCAAATAGCCCCCTTAAAGTCATCCCACTGCTAGGTGCTCTGAAGCAAGCAAAGAGTTTGTTTACACTAGAAAAAGTGTTCAAGATTAGATCAGGGTTAGTTACAAAATCATAGCAAGCCCCAATCTAGGCTCAACCACTTTTCTAAGTCTAGCTGTAACATAAAAGAGATCAGGACTGAGGGAAGTGGAGATGTGGATGCATCTCATGAAGCCACAATAACACTAATCAATAAGCATTTATAAACTGTTCCTGAAAGACATTCATCACCTACAAGAAGCAATGGGCTTAAACTGCAGCAAGGGAGGTTTAGGTTGGACATTAGGAAAAAGTTCCTAACTGTCAGGGTGGTTAAACACTGGAAGAAACTGCCCAGGGAGGTTGTGGAATCTCCATCTCTGGAGATATTTAAGAGTAGGTTAGATAAACGTCTATCAGGGATGGTCTAGACAGTAATTGGTCCTGCCATGAGGGCAGGGGGCTGGACTCGATGACCTCTCGAGGTCCCTTCCAGTCCTAGAATCTATGAATCTATGAATTTTTTAATATTAACTTTTTAAAATGCTTTCTTTAAAATATATTCACAAAAAATGTGATCAATATATTTTCCCTGCATCTGCTAATATTAAAGGATTATGCACAAAACTGTAGGTCAAAGTGACAAATTTAAATAAAGATTTTAACAATCCAGAGAATATTCAAACAGATTTTAACGATTCTAGTACAGGTCAAATAGAGGATATAGAAGACTATGACTGTGTTTCTGTAAAAATTCTACAAACCCAGGAGATCAACTATTTTTTTCCTTTGGTATTTTCTCCTCTGGGGTTTTATTTGGTGTCGAGTCTGCTAAAGCTCTACATCAACTCACGAACAATGTCAGAGTACATCCCAAAATAGAGTTTAATCTTTCAGAGACAGAGTATTTGGAGTTTCACTTGTTCATATGGTGTTTACAGGGCTTTCATCCACTCCATTTCTGTATCTACTTCTGCTAATTATTTTTCTTTATAAACATCTCATCCATATTTCATCAGGCATTTGTGCTATACAAACACTGACTTTAGCTGTGAAAGCAAGTAGCTTCCTCTAAGAGAACAAAGTCACTGCCTTAGCCACTACTAAAGACTATGAAAGAAAAATTAAGAAAAAAGAATTTAAGTACATCTATGGTGCATGCAGCCCAAATTCACCCAAAGATTGTGAATCCCAAGGCCATTCCCATCCCCAGGTTTACTGCATAAGGGCAACCAATACTACTGATCAGCCTTCAAAATAAATCAAAGTAGGGCTAGAAAACTTTTTCACATACAAGCCGGGGCCAATATGAAAGATAAAGAAAGAAAAGACAGCACACAACATGAGGTCCAAGGTAATGCTAGTGAGAAGCCAGTTCCTATCACTAGCTTCTGCAAAAGAAGGCAGCTTAGTATTCCTACCCCAAAATAAAAACGCTCCATATTGGAGCAACATGCCTCCTTTTTAAAAAAAAAAAAAATTATTTCAAGATTCTGCTCTGGGTTGGATTTGAACGCTCAATGATTATGGGGAGTGCAGATTCATTGGCTAGAACATTTCCTTGGAGCCACACAGGTCCTGTGAATCTTAGGTGCCTTACAAAATTGGGCTTTCCAGCTCTCTGCATGTGTGTAATATAATCTATTAGGTGCTCAATGCTTGCTGGAACAGCAAACTATATGTAATTTGATTTCCCCCAACAAGTGAATAGATGTCATGCACTTTGTTGGTGTAACCCTCAACCATTGGAGAACCTGGTACAATCTCAGCCCTGGTTTATATCTAATCTGTGTCCAAAAATTGGTTACCAGAATAAGTGAATTTTAAGAAAAACTGTTTTTTTTTTCCTGAGTGCTGAACCTTTTGTTCAAATAGCCCCAAATTTAGTTCACTGACCCAAACCATGTACTCCTCTGAGGTACACAATTTCAAGACAATCCGATTAGTCAAAGATTTTAGAGCACTTTGAACAGTAGCACTATAAATAGAAAGTTGGTCTTAATCTTAACTATATTTGTCAAACTATGTCATTAGACTCGACTTCCTGCTAGGAAGTACAGTCGTGAAAAAAAGGCAGTAATCATTAATACACACCAGAATATGAGAGGATATCAAAAACCGGATGATGATTCTAAAAACAGTTTTGAAATTGTTTTTATTTTCTTAAAGAAATCTTTCTGGAAAGAAACTAGACTTGATCAGTACACTTCTTTAAAGATATTGCAAGAGGATTTTTGTCAGAATCTAAAACCACATAAGACCCCTAAGCTTCTAATAACCCCTAAAATGTTCATACAGAAATATTCCAAAACAAAAAGGTTACATCAAAAGCTTCATGTACACATGAACACTCTTTTGATACCTTCATATTAGATGCCTCAGTTTCCAGTTTTGTAAGATGATTTGAGTTGTCCTCTAGTTCTTGTCGAAGGTTTGAGTTCTCCATCTTTAGCGCCTCAACTTGCTTTAACAACTGATCATATGAAGCTGCAGCCATCCTGGGCTACCCCTGAACCTAAAAAACACAACAGAAGATTTTAAGTCCAAGTGTTTGAGAAAAAAAAGCATTGTGAACTTTGAGGCAATTTGCTTGAGGTTCCTCTCTTCCCCAGTTTCTAAAGTTTAATATGAACATTTATTAAATTACTAAATTTATAGTCAGTATGACAAATTCCAGGTAGAACGAAAGACTTACAAGTTGTTAGAGATTTTATATTTGCTAATCTTAAAAATACATAAATAAATTGTAATTTAGGAAATATTCATTTAGATATATGATGCAATATCCATTACCATGGCTGCTGTACAAGAAGTTAAACACAAACAAGGAGGAGAGAAAAAGTAAGGGAGAATGTCTTTGTGTCTTAGTTTTGTGAGGACAAAAAGTAAAGTAAGTGAGAGGAAAAAATGCTCTAGGTCTTAGGGAGACTTAATGACATCAGGGAAGGCTGGACATTACACACAAGGAGTTGACAAGTAATTGGCAATTTGGCAATTACCTAGATATTTATATCATGCTCATCACTGTGCAATGTAAGCAACAAGAGGAAAGATGTGGCCAAGGTAGTATGAAAGCCATTAGGATAATATTCGTCGATCTTTGTGTATGACCTGAGCAAAGACTTAACAGCTCATTTATTCTAAAAGACATTCATCATCTACAAATCCCATGAAGCCACTGGGATTTGTGGGTGACCAGCACCTCTCAAGATCAGGTTTAGACAGTTACGGAGACTGTCGGTCAAAGGATAACAGATATAAACATTCAAGAGACTTAAAACAAAACATCTTTAAAAAGTATCAAATGTAGCAGCAGTCCCAACAGAGAGATTTTGCAACTGCAGCAGTCTGTACTTCTAGAGATCTACAATATATTTCCAACACTATGTGTGATCTGATTGCATTGCAGCAGAAATAACTGATTATTCTTAAAATTAAGATATTACACATAGAAAATAGGGAGGAGGAGAGCAAGAAATGTAAGAAATGACAAAATAAAGGGTTGATAACATTGTTATTACTAATATTTTTATCAACAAAAGCTGTAATTGAAATATTACGAATTAACAATACCACTAGCAAATCTACATGGACTGGTCAGTAATTTTCATTTGTGGGAAAGTAATGATATTTGTGATTCCAGCCCAAGATAGCACCACTGCCATTCACCTATCCAAATGCACATTTTTCTGCCATTTTGTAATAACTGTATTGCAAAACCTCAAGCAAATTGTGTCCTATGATGACTTTAATAGTTAACACACAGTAAGAATTGTGCAACTAACATTCACTAGTACGAAGTAATGTAAATAGGTCAGTCAAGTTTGATATATTTCACAATGAGAGTTAATCTCTTAATCATCTGCCATTCAGCAGAAAAATAGCAGGCTTAACATTTCATACATGCACACATCATCTTATCACCTTGCCAACCTTACAGAAATAATTTCCTATCTGAATATGGCATAAAACATTAAACCTACAACTTAAATGAGACATATAGAAGGCTTAGAAGTTGGTATATTCATCTTCTAGTCATGACTGTGCTACTTTGGGAATTGCCTTAATTCTAAAATTTCAGATTTAAAATCTGGTCTTGAATACATTGCATACATGTACAGTCTGCAAACTATTCAGTACCTTCAGAACTGTACCCAATGCCACCTAAAAAACTAATTTGTTGTAAATTTCCAGTATACACTTTGAAAAGTCTTTCTAATCGATCTAAGTTTTTTAGCTCACTTGATGAAAACAAAGCCCACAATGATGATCAGAGGAATAGGAAGAAAAGTACATAGATGGTATCTGATAAACCTTCTTTCCCTCTGATTTTAGGAAGCAAACTTTCACATCCCAATCATCTCACCTCATTGAAGAAGTCTGGCTAAGAAGGGATGAATCATTTGAGGAACTGACTGCAGTGAGAGGGTGCAAGAGTGTCCTGGAAAAATCCCAAATACTAAATTTCTTCCATGATGTGGTCACATTAGGCATGAGGCTCCATTTTGGAGAAATTAAGGCACTCTGAAATCATTAGTTCTACTCAATGGAGTCTGTACTGATAAAAAGTTAATTCTACCTAAAAGTCAGAGTGCTGGTAAATAGGTTGTTTGATTATTATATGTGATGTTACGTGAACATACAAATATTTATATAAAACTATGTACACATCCTCCCATTTTATATTCTTTGTTTTACACATTCATTTATTTGTTAACTACCTGCCTACCTATCTAAGAAATAAAACTAATAACTGCAGTGTTCCTTTTCTTTCAAAATATAGCTACAGTGAGCAATCCTGCACTAGTCCTGCACTGGCCTAGAACTATGGACTTTTCCAGCTCTAATTTCTATAAACAGTATTTTATCTGTCCTTAAGGCTTGTAATAACACCACCATCTCAGTGTTCATTTCAGGTTATAGGATTACATCAGGTGGCAAATCTAATTGCTCATTTATTGCACCTTTGAAACGTCAGGAAGACAGACACCTCACTTTGCTATCTGTTTATTAAAGAACTGCATTTTAAATTTAATCAACAGGTGGTGGTATTCTGAGTATTGAGCATCTGCATCAGATTTTATTTATTTATTTTATAAATTAGGTTGGTCAGTGGTTGGAGGGAGAGGGAGAGTAATGAATCTGAAAACAAAGGTCAGACACTGCCAGTCTTGCTCATGCTGATGGTCTTTACTCAAGCATGTACTCTCCTTGAAGTCAGTGGGACTAGTTGCATAAAAGAGTTATAAGAGCCCCAGAATTCAATGGAAAAAAATGGGAGATGAGAGGATCTGAACAGAGTGGAAGAATGGTAAGTGGATAACCGTCATTAAGAGAGTCTTAAATAAAAAATGAGCTCAGAGTTTGTTTGTTTTTTGGGAGAGGGAGGTGTTAAAATCAGTAAAGTTCTTTCATGATTAGAAAGCTTTTTAAAAAGGCAATATACCTTTTGTAAAATTTGTCAAAGAAAGTTAAAAAAATAGAAGATTGTTCCATATACCAAAACTCAGTGAAATCTGAAACAGGTTGTAAATCAGGTAGATTAAATGCAACTCAAATTGGCTATATGTTTTAATATAATCAGTTCCAAATCCAGTAAACAATATTAGCCTTTAATGTGTCTTTGGACATAACATACTGTGGGGTCACTTTATCAAATGAAGCGGGGGGGAGTTCCACCCCTAAAACACAGTAATAAAAACTGGTTTATTTTTTCCTTTCAGAAAGTCCCTCAGTGGTAGGACTAGGTACTGAATGCTCTCAAGTAACCAAGTTAAAAGGGGCATGCAGCACATGGTTAATTTGAAGCTTGCTTTTCCCCACTCTGATCTCAGATTAATTCAGCTGAGCCAGCAAGCCTCAGAGCTGAATTTAAAAATTGACTTCAGCTTTCCAATTTTGTTTAATTGCCTCAATTTGTTGCTAATAACCAGATTCATTGAAAGCTGAGGGTTTTGTGGAAGTGTGTAATTTTCAAAGGAGGAAGGCGGAGAGAATGCATTTGTATACAGTCCAAACATTCTGTTTTGACATTTTGGAACAGAACACTATAAATGTAAAATAAATTTCTAAATGAAAAATTGACTTTTTTAATTAAAAAAATCAAAAACAGAACAAAACATTTTGATAGACATCAAATGAAAACAGTTTATAAATATTTCCTTTCACAGGAAATTCTTTAAAATGTTGGTTTTATTCTTTTCTGGAATGTTTTTTTTTTTAAAAACTTGTAGAATTTCCCATGAAACAGAAAATCCAGTTCTCACTCAATTCTACTATTCACATTTTTTCAGTTTCCAAATGTCTCCATACACTGATATTTATTAGCTTGCTCCTATATTTCTGTAAAATCTTGGGGAAAACCTTGCGTGAAAAAACTCTCATACCAGTCCCCACACAGAGGGTTATTGTATGTATATACAGGGGAGACATGGAGCCACTAAAATAATGGACATAATAGCTATACCTTTTTCCTCAGCAAGGTGGAAATAATTCCTTAAAGCAAACCTAAGAAAAAGAAGAGTCCCTTAGTCTAGAAACCATCATCCCTAATTCAGAGTTCATTTATGGAGAAAAAGTGGATACAACTATAGGGGCTTCCCAAGCATTAAACATAGGATCAAATTTCCAAAAAATGCATCAAGACCAGTCTGTCTTGCAAACCAAGGTCACCTGGAAGTGAGGGCAGAAATATCCTGAAGGCACAATTCCTCCCTACCTGATCACTTCCTGTTCACTGAAAAAGTAAAATGACATTTATAGAAACCCTATACAACGACCTATAAAGTGAGCGGACTGTAGTCCACGAAAGCTTATGCTGAAATAAATTTGTTAGTCTATAAGATGCCACAAGTATTTCTTTCTTATTTTCTTTATAAAGTGAGAGAGATCCTCTTGTCCTGAGGAGCAGGCTGAAACAGATGGTGCCTGACCCAACACAGTTTGCAACTGTGGCTAAGATCTTTGCTTTCAAATCTGAAAAAAATACAGCTAAACTAATCAGACTAGTACCAAATTTAGCAGTTGGAAAAAAGAAAATAGCAGAACCTGATTAACGCCAGTGTTGCCAATTTTTGTGATTTTTATCATGAGTCTGGCAATATTTAGTGTTTTGCTTCAAGCCCTAGCTACTGGAGTCAAGTGCTTACATGAGAACCTCAGCTTTTATGTTTTTAAAAAATATGCTTTTAGAGGTAGAGAAAAGTTTTAAAATGTGAAATGAGTAACCTAAAGTCTTAAAAGCCAGAAAGCATATAAAAAGAACTCTACATTTTATTTTTAAATTCATTATTTTTAAGCCAATCTCATGAATCTTCAGTGTTGGCAATATTGTTAGCCACCTTTTTCTGTGAATTCCACGATCAGGAAAAAACAAGGCTCTGTTATGATCCTCAAAAAACTATAATCCCAAGCAATTCACTTTCTCCTCTGTTACAGGGGGCCCAAAACCTCTGAGAAAACAGACAACCAAGAGTCGGCTCAATGGGGTAAACAGAACTACAAATTTTAGAGTAGAATCAGACTCAGACTTTACGGCCAGAAGGGACCATCATGATCATCTAGTCTGACCTCCTGCACATTGCTTGTCACAGAACCTCACCCACCCACCCACTCCTGTAATAGACCCGTAACCTCTGGCTCACTGAAGTCCTCAAATCATGATTCAAAGACTTCAAGTTACAGTGAATCCACCATTTACACTAGTTTAAATCTGCAAGTGAACCGTGCCCCATGCTGCAGAGGAAGGCAAGTGTCTCTGGACTTGCCAGTTATACTCCTAACACAATAGGAAAACTTGCAGACCATTTCAGGATCACTTCTCTTCATGTCTATTCTGCAGGAGCAACACTTGAATAGAATATATGCCATTTTGTTGACACAGGGCTTAAAAAATGTGCCTATCACCTACTAGCTGAAGCACTAAACCACCTCACCAGTGAGAAATAGCCCCACAGCCATGTCTTCCCCCCCCCCCCCCCAAAACAAAAAAAACAAAACCCCACCTCCTCCCCACACCCGCTTAAGGGGGCTGAGTATACTTTTCTCTAATGAAAATGTCTATACAATATTTTTAAATGCCTACAGTCCAATAACAATCACCTTTCCTTTCACCTTTATTCCATTTTTCAGGTTTTAATATTAAATATACAGTGCTTTTCATCTCTAAATTTCAAAGCACTTTATAAAGGAGATGGAGGATGGAGAAACTACAGCATGGAGAGACAAAATGACTTGTAGTAGTAACAGATCAAACAAGTAGTCTGGGAGACAATAGGGAATTGAATCTGGGTTTCCCATGTCCCTGGCTAGCACACTGGCCCGAATCATCCGGGGTGGGTGTGGGTGTGTGTCCCCCAAGATTGTAACTTCTCCCTCCTACTGATACCCCGTGTCTCATGTCCTCCACAGCACACTATTATTGCTACAACCACGTTCAGTGGCAACATTAATTTATTCCACTGACAATATAGCACACAAATATATTTGTTTCTCTTGAATGTGCATCAGGGAAAGGGGAGCTTAAAGCCAACTTCAACGGCTCATTGCTCCAGCTACTGCACTGTTCTCCACCCTACGCTTCTGGATCTCCATTCTCTGAATGCAAGCTGCCCTGTAGCTCAAAATCCAAGCTCCCCAGCACCTTTTGTGAGGAAAGCTGGAGAGCAAGAGGTGGTTATAACCTGGTTCTAGAAGGGCAGGGCAACAAAAAAACCCAACAAATTTCAGGGACCTCCTAACAGCACGCTCCATGGAAGAAATGCTGAATTCTGTAGCATCTCGGAAAAATGTCAAATTCCACAGTCACAGAATTAAGCTATCGCTTGAGGCTGGCTGCAAATTCAGGCAGGTGGTAATGCACTGGTTCATACTTTGAAGGTTGCCCCCACAACCACTGCAAGGTACCATGACAAGATTTTAGACAAGTTATAAAGCTCTATTACCTAGTACAGGAGCTAGCTGTTCTTACTCTTAAGTAGTAGTCTTCCAGTTGGACTCTCCAAATAAATAAAAACAGAATGAGGTCTTGAAAGTTTGGCCCACAGACCAAATTTATATGAAAGAATGCAGAAATTCTATGAAGGAAGAAATTATGAAACAAGTTTTGTGCTGCCTGGATTGTGTGCCCCCTGGAGTACTTCAAACAAGCAAAATCAATTTAACTGCCTGTTGTCTACCTAGAATACTATGTCAATATTTATCTGTTTTCCTGAGTTAAGTGAACTGAAAAATATTTTCATTAAAAATTTAAATTTTTCTTTCAGTTAGAGAAACCATTTTATTAAAAAGAAACAAATTACTTAAATACTAAATCTTCACATAGGAATGCAGACAATGTAACGTTACAGCAGTTCAGTCAAATATATCTGGTTTGGCTTTAATTCTTATCATAATTCAAAATACTTTACAATGAGCATGAATATTAAATAAATAGGGCCCTACCAAATTCACGGCCATGAAAAACATGTCAAGGACCGTGAAATCTGTTTCCCTCCCCTCCTCCGTGAAATCTGTATAGTATATGGTAAAAGCACAGAAAAGACCAGATTTCACGGGGGAGACCAACATTTCTCAAATTGGAGGTCCTGACCCAAAAAGGGGGGTGTCAAGTTTATTTTAGGGGATTACGGTATTGCCACCCTTACTTCTGCGCTGCAAGGCTGGAGAGCGGTAGCTGCTAACCGAGGGCCCAACTTTGCAAGCAGCAGCACAGAAATAAGGATGGCAATACCATACCATGCCATTCTTACTTCTGCGCTGCTGCTGGCATCAGCTCTGCCTTCAGCTGTCGCTCTCCAGCTGCCCAGCTCTGAAGGCAGCACCACTGCCAGCAGCCGTGCAGGAGTAAGGGTAGCAACACTTCAACCCCTCCTACAATAAACCTTTTGACTCCCCCACACACAACTCCTTTTTGGGTCAGGATCGTACAATTACATCAACGTGAAATTTCAGATTTAAATATCGGAAATGATTAAATTTATGATTTTTAAAATCCCACAACCGTGAAATTGACCAAAATGGACCATGAATTTGGTAGGGCTCTATAAATAAAGCTTAAATTTATCACAGAAGAAGTGTTAACTAGGATGTATCAACTACATATTAATCCTATGTAAATAACACACATTTGTTTTACATCAAAAGAAATTAGAATATATGTGGATATTTTACATTGATTTTTTATTGTATTCTCCATACAAGAGTTTAAGAAAGCCCAACTGTTAAATACACCATAAAAAGCTGTGTTGTCATTACTTTGTGTTCTTGAAAGTCTTTATCAGCCCTAATTGGAGGGTGGGGGGTAAGAAGCAGGAAGGGTAAAGAAAGGGTGGCACACTGGGAAGGGATATCCACTGCTTACTATCATGCTATGATTTCTAGGCATTTTTAATTGGCTACAGAGGAAATGAACTGGATATGAACTTTGTGAGATGACATTTAGGTAAAGGATGTGAGACTCTACTGCTGGCAGGTTAGAATTACTTAATGAGTAATTAATCTGAGTAGTTTACAATAAGCAAAATGATTCAGTGCAAGACTAATTGTTTTGGTTTTAGTAAAGATTATAGGACAATAATTTATTTAAAAAATTATAGTGTGCTTTAATATTCAATGTTAAATATTCCCAGCCACCCCAACTTTTTGTGTAAAATGACATTTTCATACAGCCTCCATTTTAGTCTCTCAAATCATTCCTAAAACTCACTCTTTAGCATTTTATACAAAACTGAATGTCCATATTTCACATTTTAATACAACAAATCCTTATGCCACCAAAAATACATATTCTAACCTGAAGCCAATGCATAACCGCTGTAACCTGTGCCTTTCTTCGGTTTTATATCTTGTCTGTAATCTGTCATCATAGAGACCACAATCCTGCAGATGTGTAGAATGTTGTTGTAATTATTTGTTAATCAGAAAAAATACACACAAAAATACAGAGTACATGGTTTTACAGAACCCTTTTAAACAAAATTTGCAACATTCTAAAAACTTAGTTGTTACATACATCCCAGGCCCTAATTATTTCCAAATTTAAGCATTTAAAAATGCCAAGCACTCTAATAACGGTAAATTGCTATGTGCAGAGCAGAACTACCAGAAGTTACTGGAGTATTTCAAATTTTCATGATCTTTAATTTAGAAAGTGAAGCAACATTAGTGGAACAGCTGTGAGATACTGCACAGATTTCTCAATTTAGTATAAAGTCGAAGAAATGCTTATTGGTTCAGAGATAATTTCAGTTTGATATTTTTAATGAAGTAATTTTAGGTAAGGATTTTTATTAAGAAAGTCTAGGTCAATCAGAAATAAGAAATATTTTTGCAGACCATTTAAAACTAAATCCATTACAATCTAAATCTATAATCCACAGTGTCTTTCAAGGCACTGGTCTCAGCCTTCTAATACTAAAGAGCTGAAATAGAAAAATATATTTACCACTTTCTCCTCTCTGATCCATCTGCAGTTTAGTAGTATTCCTGGATTGCTCACTAACACTAAGCTCTCACATAGCAGCACCCATGAGTAATGCTTTCTATCACCTCTGGTTGGCAGGGCCACTATTCCAATCTGGCAGATGATGACCTGGCCTCAGTAATACACAGCTTTGTCACTTCTCATCTAACTACAGCAATTCAGTATTCCTGGGCATGCAGCCATCAGCCCTTAGAAAATTGCAACTTGCACAGAAAAACAGCAGAGCATCTCTTCAGCAACATAGGCTACAGTTAGCCTATCAAACTTGTCCTACATATTCTCTACACCAGCTTCCCAGAGAACACAATCAAGTTCAAGATCTTGATCCCCATCGTCAAGGTGCTCAATGGCCTGGGCCCAAGATACCTATAAAGATCATCTAAACCTCAGATGAAACCGTGGTTCACAAAACTGTTCCTGAGGCACAACAGAACTGTATACCACAAAGGTAAAAACTCATATTGTAGACATCAGAGCCTTCCTGGGGACTGGTCCAGACTTTGGAATGAACTCACAGGAATTTAGGACTATCACAGACCTCCCCACCTTCCATTCCAAGTGCAAGCTTTTTTAATGTTGGCATTGGTAATATAATACCTAGCAGTGTGTCCCTATTAAAAAAACATTACACTACATTCATCCACTCCTCGTGGGGGAAATTGTGTGAGAAAGAATGAACCACATGTGACAGATGTTAATCATTCCACTTAACGCACTCTGGAACACTCCCAGATACTACGTTGATGAGGACAGTATACGACCCACAATAAAATACTACACTTTGTGCCTATTTCCATGCATCTTTTTCACCAATGAACTCCTGTTCCAGCTTCCTCTAGCTGAGTATCTAAGTCTGAGGTCTTTTAATCATATTTTCAGTAACATTTTCTCCAATACCATTTCAATCAACTCTTGCTTTTACCACGTGTCCCAGAAACGGGCAATCTCCTTCCATCACATCAACAATTTCTGCAAGAACTACCGTAACCTTCATAATATTGCCCATATTATCTATTCATGATGCAGTGGACAGGGCACTGGATTGGGAGTCTGGAGATCTAAATTTTATTGTTGGCTCTGGCGCTGATCTGATGTGTGATCTCAGTCATTTCACCTCTTTCTCAGTCTGTAAAACAGGTATAACGATACTTGTCTCCCTTTGTTAAACACTTTGGAATCTATGGACAAAGCACTAAGAACAGATTTAAATTTCACCACAGCTAAAGCTATTCTCCATCTGCTCACTATTATTCATTCCTTCAACCTCTCCACTTTAGATCAGCAGATTTTCCTCCCAACTCTTCTCTTGCTTTTGGCTAGCTACTTTTAGATTCTACTCCCAACTTGCCACTCAAGTCATTTTGTGACCACACTATTCCCTTATGCTGTATCTGTATACACAGTTAATAAAACAGTACAGGGAGATTTTATATGAAAGATAGGATACAAACTAAACAGTGATTAACACTGCGTCTCTTTCCATCAAACTCTCATTTCCTTAATATTTAGTAATCTCTCTGGAAGTGCTCCATTTTACTGCAGAATTCTCCTAGCAACATAAAACCACTAGTGTTCCTTCTGACAGTCTGCTTCCATGCAGAATGACCACTTTGCATAATTCAGACAGCTAAGCAAAGATCTTTAAAAGTCAGATTTTTTTTGTCCAGCACTAAACTGAAGATTCTTCAGCAGCACTGCTTTAGATGTATACAGTGTATACTGAATAAGGACTTCTACAATTGTCAATGTAGAATAGTAAAAGAATTGTCAAAAAACTCTACATCCTGGAACTTAGAGGGTTTTTTAGATTAAAACCCTAATAGATAGAAACAAAAATAACTGACTTCTATGAAATCTTATGAGTCTGCATTAGTCAATTCTTTTTTTTGTTGGAAATCAAGTAACATGTTCAATATATTGTAATCTCAATAGGTTCTGTTTAAGCAGGTCAGTCATGACAGTGCGGGGTTCACCTGGAGCTCTGAATTTTGGCTTCATACAAATATTTCTTTAAACTCCTTTAGTGATTTATCAGCCTAAAAAACTACTTTTGTTACCATTGGCTTCAAAAATTTTCTATGTAACATGTTGAGAATACGTAAGTCTTGGCCGTGTCAGAATCCAGAGGCAACAAAATGTTCTAGAATGTCAAATTAAATATCTAAACAACTTGTTTATTCTAAAATATGAAATTTCATATACTGACATAGGTGGAGTAGTAATGATACCTATAGTTAAGGCTGGCCAACACTTCCCATTGTAATCATTTGTTTTCAGTTGCTTATAACTTTGATGAACTAACTATTCAGGTTGAAATTTTTCTTATTTGGGTTGAATTTTGAGAAAGTTTGAACTAAAACTGTACAGCTATTTCAGAGAACAAGATTAGTAGACGATCATAGAATCATAGAATATTAGGGTTAGAAGAGACCTCAGGAGGTCATCTAGTCCAATCCCCTGCTCAAAGCAGGACAAACACCCACTAAATCATCCCAGCCAAGGCTTTGTCAAGATAGTTTTTTCAAAATTAAAGAAATGTGTACAGTTCTAAATCCTCTATGATTTGGAGTAGAAAACATAAAATTTGACAGACAGATATTCCGGAGGTCACAGCAGTGCCTTTCATTGTCCCCCAGAAAATCTGTCCAGATTGTAAAGCACAGAAATCACTAATTGCATAAGCACAACCACCAAAGGCTCTTAATTCCAAATGCACAGCCCATTCTCCTAGACCCTGTTAAGCCTTCTGTTTCCTCTATATAGGATAAGCAAGAGCTAGATTTCCAGAAGGGACAAAGGCAAAACAGATCAAGCCACCTTCCCTTCCACTGCCATCCATCAAAACACCCTACAGTCCAAGGGAAGGATCACTGGGTTAGGAGTCAGAAGACTACCCATCTAGTTCTAGTCTCACCTCTTTCAGACTAGCATCATCAAAGAGGCAAGCAAGTATTCCTTAATCTCACAGATGAAATAACAGATGATTTTAAGTGTTGAACAAAGATAACTTTTTGCAGAACGGGGATTTGAACTCAGGCCTCTAATATGGTGGACCCAAGCCTTAATCAGTTAACTACATTGCCTCTCAAACTGAATACGTGAAAATCATGCAGCTTTGCTAAGGTGTCTGTAAAATGGGACTAGTACTCCATGCCTAGTAGAGGGAATGGGATCTGATAAAGTGTCTGGTGATGGAATTGCTGTGTTTTTACTGTTTTCTTTTATTAAAAAACTATTACATTACACACAAAAGCTTCTTTATATGTCATATGAATTGAAAGACAGTAATTACATGATCACATGCAATTTCTTGCATGGGATATGTACAATATAGGAGAAGAGCAATACAATACAATATATACAATATTGTATATAGATACACAAGCACACAGTATGATTGAGTCTACCTTAATAAGGGAGTTAAAATTTGCAACCATTTTTCATATGAATGAAGAATGTGGTAATGGAGATCAGTGTTATCTATACAGTACAGACCCGTTTACGCGCCGATGTCAGGAGTCAAGCCGTCACGGCATGTTAACGGACCACAGGTTTAGAGGGCCATGCTGAAATATCGTAAGATATCTATCTATACACACACACACACACACACACACGTATAATTATCTAGGATTACATACGTATTCACAGCGTCCCAAATACTGCAGGCCTATCTGTTAATGGCGCTTTGCAAGAATATAAATTCAAATATGTAAGCTAATAAAAACACTAAATACGCAGTAAATCACTAAAACTTTGAAAAAGTACCAGTTTAAGCATGACAATGACTAAGCGTGCGTGATACGTCTTTACCAATACGGGCGATCAAAAGGAAGCGGAAACGCCAGTAGGCCCACAACACGTTTCCGCTCCGCACTTCCTATCTATTTCTATATCAGTGAGTTAGTGAGCAAATCTGTAGCACTACATAGCAAGTTCCTGTACCGCGTGTTAATGAGTCTCGCATGTTAAATAGGTAGCACTGGGAGGCATGGCACTATTGGGCGTTAAGCAGGTCTGTACTGTATATAGGACCACATATTTTAAAAAAAATGTGACTGCCTTCCTAGAAGCTTAAAAATTAAGTATTGTCCCTATATTGTCCTTTTCTCTTTAGCACAAAACCACTCTTTACATTTTTTCCAATGGTGCTAAAATGAATATAACTGATTTTGATTAGTGTGTTTTCACTGGACAGCCCTGAGAGTAGTATTTGTTCAATTAAGACAAGTAGGAAAAAATATGTTACACCAATGATGCTACAACTACAGAAAGTCTTCAAAAAGCAGTAAGATTTGACAATTTCCTAAAGCAGAAATTTCTATAACACATCCTTTTAACTATTTTAAAGTTTTTACTAGGTAATTGCTTTGATGGTATCCATTACTAACAAGAACAAGCACTAAACTGTACCTTTGGAAAAAATATTGTTCTCAAATGTAGCGCTTGTAAAAAGTCCCTTACTGTAAATAAAAATGTCAGGTTTCCTTCATGATCAAATTACCACATGGGAAAGAAAAGTGTGTTTCTTTATATCATATTGCCAACACGCATCAGTCCTGACCTGGAGGGACCACCTCTAGAAGGCAGAGAATTATTCAGTTTTCAAAGTCCAGGAAAACTCAAGGCTTTTAAAACTGAGCCATGGAACCTCACATTTTTCCCCAGTTACCACGTGAGAAAAATTCTAGGTAACATCTGGGGTGGTCAATTCTCATGAGAAGATGAGATTTTATTTATAAGGTTTGGAGCAGACAGATTATCTCCTAATTTTGTAACTTGGTAGAAACGCCCTCTAAAAAAAAATAATGAAGTCCGCTTAATGTTTCAGTGTATTGATAATCTACAAGTTTATTTTCTGATGCAATAGCAAATGAGATTAGGAATCAAAATTCAAATTTGTTTGTTCCCCAAGGCAGGTACATTTGTAGGCCATTTATTTTTTTTGTAAACACACACCCCAAGGGTATTTTTCCTCATTCACTCACTCCTCTCTTCTTTATAGGTTTCAGAGTGGTAGCCATGTTAGTCTGTATCAGCAAAAACAATGAGGAGTCTTGTTGGTCACCTTAGAGTAACAAATTTATTTGAGCATAAGCTTTCGTGGGCTAGAACCCACTTCATCAGATGCATGGACTGGAAAATACAGGAGCAGGTATAAATGCATGAAAAGATGAGAGTTGCCTTACCGTGTGAGGTCAGACCTAAAGGTGGCAATTCTTCAACAAAAAACTTCAAAAACAGACTCTGACATGAAACTGCAGAACTGGAATTAATTTTCAAACTGGACACCATCACATTGGGCCTGAATAAAGACTGGGAGTGGTTGGGTCATTACAAAACCTAAACCTAATTCCCCCCATACTAATTTCCCCCTACTGTTACTCTCACCTTCTTGTCAACTGTTTGAAATGGGCCACTCTCGTTACCACTACAAAAGTTATTTTTCCTCCCTTGGCAATTGAATTGTCTCATTAGACTGACCTCACACTTGGTAAGGCAACTCCCATCTTTTCATGTATTTATACCTGCTCCTGTATTTTCCACTCCATGCATCTGATGAAGTGGGTTCTAGCCCACGAAAGCTTATGCCCTAATAAATTTGTTAGTCTCTAAGGTGCCACAAGGACTTCTCGTTGTTTTTGCTCTCTTCTTTATGTAGCTTATGTCACGTCCACTTAACCATTTCCATGTAAATGACTCTCCTGTGTCTTCCTTTCCTTTGCACACCACATGCTAGTTTCACTCTGCAATGTGTGGTGCACAACAGATCAGACCTCATGTTGGAGAGTTATGTAAGCAGTGGGACGTGGCACAGAAGGAACAGAAAAGGTAAGGACACAAATATGATTTGGAATTATATCACTAGCTGTAAATGAATTTTTAAAAATTCTTTCTATGAAAGAAGAATGACCAACAAGAACAACAAACAAAACACACGAGACCAAAAGGAAGAGAGATTGCTACTACATAAATATTTGTATCGTGGTAGTGACCAAAGACATGCACCACTGTTTAAGGGTCTTGAGGAAGGATCTGAAGAAAGAATATGGCTAATTTAATTATTGTTTTTGGAGGTGTTTTGTAAGTAAGCAGTGGTATGGAGGAAGTCACAAAGATGCATCTCAGAGAAGTTAAGCAGCAAGTAGATGAGGACACCAGTTCAAAAAGTTAGGAGACTGGGGAGCAACTTGATAAGATACAACAGCAATTAGAGAGGGCCAGAAACAGAAAGGGCCTGAAGGCAAGAAAACATTTTGAATTTGATGTGGTGGGGAAAAAGAGGAGCCAGTAGAGGGATTCAATTATCAGAACGATGCACTAAGATGACGACCTTGGCAGCTATATTTTGAATGGAGTGGAGGAAGGCTTTGACACAGGTATCAAGAAAACTAAAGAGGCAGACGTTGTAATAGTAGTCAGGATACAATAGGCCTGATGAAAGAGTTTCAGATGAGTGTACTAAGAGACTGGGTTGGAATTTAGTGATGTGGAGGCAGCAGCAAGACACGAACACTGCCTAGATTTATGGGACAATAGAGCGAGGTGTAAAAATGAACACCCAGATTGTGAATTTAAGTGACAGTGAGGAGAGTGACGTAGTCAACAGCGACAGAGAAATGAAACAGTGGGGAGGGCTTGGGAAAAAACAATTCAGTTTTGTCCACGTTACACTTACGGTGAGAAAACAGGAGAGATCAAACATACAGCCTGAGATGCAAGATTTGAAAGACAGCCAGGCAAAAGTAGAGAGGTAGATTTGAGACTCATCTGCATAAAGGTAGTAGCTGAAACCATGCAAGTGAATGAGACCATTAACAGGAAGCGTTGAGAGAGAAAAGGAGATCTAGGACAGAGCACTGTGGGATTGCCCACAGAGAGTAGAATGTGACACTGAAGGAATGTTCAGAGAGGTACGAGATCTAAAAGGTCAGTTATGAAAGCCAAGGAAGGACACGATAGCAAGAAGGATCAGCAGTTTCAAAAGCAACAGAAAGTAAAGGAGGATAACAATGAAGTATGGATTCTTATATCTGGCTAACAAGAACTCAGAGACCTACATGTAAGCAATTTCATTAGAACAGAAAGGGCAGAAGCCAGATTAGATGAGATCCACGATGAAGTTGGAGAAACCTGAGGCAGCTTTTACAAAAAGCACATCTGATGAGCCTAAAGATGAAGGAAGGAGATGAGTCAGTAATTGAAAAAGGAGGGAACTGCAGAACAGTTTATTGAGAATGGAAGGACTATGGTATGCTTGTATTGTGATAGGTGCTGGCTAAAGGAGAATGAAAAGCAACTCATATGGGAAGTAAGGAAGAGAATAAGGGTAGAGGCAAGGGAAGTCAGCATCTGGAAGAGGATGGAGTCACCAGGGCAGGTGACAGGCATACAGGAAGGCAGGAATCAGTGACAGAAGAGGGTAGAATAAGGAAAAGGGGGGAAAAAGATAAATGGGGAAAAGTAGGACGTTTATCAGCAATTGTACTGGCCTAAGATGTATCGCACCATATTCCCAGCATTATATTTCTGTTAAAGATTGTCCGCAATTCTGTTAATTTGGAGATGGAGAGATTAAACAGGAGAGGATAGTAGAATATTCATAGGATTGAAGTCAAATTGCTCTTTGCTGATGGACATGTAAACATTTAAATATCTGCTTATTAAAAATATTTCCATGCTCTTGGTTTTCCCCTTGCATTTCAGGTCATGGCTACATTTTAGAACTACATTTCAAAGGTCGAATATAAAGCACCCATGAAGTAATATTAAACTGTCAAATACAATTTTCATATTAAAAGCAGTAAGAAGGGAAGATACTTGGATATAAAATTACTGAATAGTTGGGATTTCCTTTAAGACATTTTCTTTTAGAATTTTTTTAATTAAGAGTTTAATAGTTTATTATAAATTTCAAGCTGTGTGTGTGTTCCCAGAAGTGAGAAAACATTTATCAACTGGTAAACACACAAGAAGGATCAGGAAAATTGCTCGGTGCATAGTCAGTGTTAAGACACCAAAAAGTTTGTTTTAACCTAAAAAGCTGATTTTGGTATTTAAAGTTTGCGATAGAAAGAATTTTCACTGGGCCACAGTACTCCATTTTTCTCTCAAAGTAGCTTCACATAGCAAACATGTCACCCTTTTTCTAAGTGCTTACTTAGCCCTCATCAACACAGTATCTATCGGGAGTGCCTCCAAAATATTTTAAAAATAAAACAAACAGGACAAGAGAAATATTTTGATTAGTTTTTATTTGGCTGGTTGTGTGTGTAGAACTTGTCAAAGTCCAAAAAAATGAGTTTTACATTTATAGCTTGATCCTGTAAGCTGCTCAGTCCCTCCTGAAAAATTACTGAATGCCCTTAACACCCACTGGAATCAGGCACTTTGATTTTAACATAGTGCGTATTTCCTGCAGGGATAAATCTCATATTCTAGGTCTAATCCCTGTAAAAATTCTGTCTTCTCAACTCATAAGCCTCCTCCTATTGTTCAACAATTTCATTGCTCTGGTGAAAAATAGCTGTCATAGCTATGGAGGAAGATATAACCACTCAAGAAGCTAAGGCTAATTCCATGGAGGGCTTTGAATATCAGGACATGTACCTTGAACTAGACTTCGAGAAGTCTAACAATTGACTTCATTGGACTTTGGATCAGGGCCTGGGTAGCCAGCTCAGAAAGCAAGGTATCAAGTGATCTATTAATAGGAAACTGGGCTGCTAAAAAGATGGGTTGATGCAGTCCATACTAGTTGATGCTTTTTAAGGGCATGTGGCTTCTTTCCTAGATAAAAAAAAGACTAATAATTACGCTCAAAGTTCATGCATGCATAGATTAGTATGGTCTTTTCAGCAGAGAGGCAAGTTCTCCAAAGTACTTCCTTCTTCCTATCTGCTTCACCTCAGCCTTGTCTGGGCTCAGATTTAGCCAGCTGCTCTTTATCCAGGTACTGATATCAACTGGAAGCTAGAAGACAGTGCTCTGTTTATATCTAATGCAAAGGATATATATGGCTGGCACTTCACACTGTTTGTCTCACCATTTGTCTCACTATGGAGAGGGGTCTGAACCTTAGGGTACGTCTATACTTACCTCCGGGTTCGGCGGTAAGCAATCGATCTTCTGGGATTGATTTATCGCGTCTTGTCTAGACGCGATAAATCGATCCCGGAAGTGCTCTCCGTCAACACCGGTACTCCTGCTCCGCGAGAGGAGTACACGGAGTCGACGGGAGAGCCTGCCTGCCACGTGTGGACCCGCGGTAAGTACCTTGTAGTTCGAACTAAGATACTTCGACTTCAGCTACATTATTCACGTAGCTGAAGTTGCGTATCTTAGTTCGAACTGGGGGGGTTAGTGTGGACCAGCCCTTAGTTGCAGAGTCCTCTGAGGACTAGGTGAGACTCAGAGGACTCAGAGTCCTCTGAGTCTCACCTCAGTCCCTGGAAAAATCATGGAACAGGTCCTCAAGGAATCAATTCTGAACCACTTAAAGGAGGGGAAAGTGATCAGGAACAGTCAGCATGGATTCACCAAGGGCAAGTCATGCCTGACTAACCTAATTGCCTTCTATGATGAGATAACTGGCTCTGTGGATGAGGGGAAAGCAGTGGATGTGCTATTTCTTGACTTTAGCAAAGCTTTTGATACAGTCTCCCACAGTGTTCTTGCCAGCAAGTTAAGGAAGTATGGGCTGGATGAATGCACGGTAAGGTGGATAGAAAACTGGCTGGATGGTCGTGCTCAACGGGTAGTGATCAATGGCTCCATGTCTAGTTGGCAGCCGGTATCAAGTGGAGTGCCCCAAGGGTCGGTGCTGGGGCCGGTTTTGTTCAATATCTTCATTAACGATCTGGAGGATGGTGTGGACTGCACCCTTAGCAAGTTTGCAGATGACACTAAACTGGGAGGAGTGGTTGATACGCTGGAGGGTAGGGACAGGATACAGAGGGACCTAGACAAATTAGAGGATTGGGCCAAAAGAAATCTGATGAGGTTCAACAAGGACAAGTGCAGAGTCCTGCACTTAGGACGGAAGAATCCCATGCACTGCTACAGACTAGGGACCGAATGGCTGGGCAGCAGTTCTGCAGAAAAGGACCTAGGGGTTACGGTGGACGAAAAGCTGAATATGAGTCAACAGTGTGCCCTTGTTGCCAAGAAGGCTAACGGCATTTTGGGCTGTATAAGTAGGGGCATTTCCAGCAGATCGAGGGACGTGATTATTCCCCTCTATTCGGCACTGGTGAGGCCTCATTTGGAGTACTGTGTCCAGTTTTGGGCCCCACGCTACAAGAAGGATGTGGATAAATTGGAAAGAGTCCAACGGAGGGCAACAAAAATGATTAGGGGGCTCGAGCACATGACTTATGAGGAGAGGCTGAGGGAACTGGGATTGTTTAGCCTGCAGAAGAGAAGAATGAGGGGGGATTTGATAGCTGCTTTCAACTACCTGAAAGGGGGTTCCAAAGAGGATGGATCTAGACTGTTCTCAGTGGTAGAAGATGACAGAACAAGGAGTAATGGTCTCAAGTTGCAGAGGGGGAGGTTTAGGTTGGATATTAGGAAAAACTTTTTCACTAGTAGGGTGGTGAAGCACTGGAATGGGTTACCTAGGGAGGTGGTGGAATCTCCTTCCTTAGATGTTTTTAAGGTCAGGCTTGACAAAGCCCTGGCTGGGATGATCTAATTGGGTTTGGTCCTGCTTTGAGCAGGGGGTTGGACTAGATGACCTCCTGAGGTCCCTTCCAACCCTGAGATTCTATGATTCTATGATTCTATGCCTGTAATGACCCTCTGGGTTTAGTGTGAGAGGACATATCTGAGCCATTTCAGGGTATATCAGTTTATCCCTGGAGACTATTGGAAGCAGAACAGGAATATATGACTATCAATCGTATCAAATGACAAAGTAGTTCTGGAAGGTGAATAGAAATACTTCCATTGTATGTGGACAGGAGGTGGTGATTCACCAAAGCAACAAGTGCTGTGTTTGTTCTGTGCCTTGACCTGAAGCCTGAGAGAAGAATCCAGGATAATGGCAGCCAACAGGTGGCATTGGAGACTTTGTCAGTTAGCTTGCTTAAGCTTTTTTTTTTTGGTTAAACACTGGGCAGGAACTCAATCAAGGTCTCTAATGTCAAGCGGTACTTTTTAAAGAATTGTTTGGATTACTGGATTGTGGAGAGGGGCAGATTTCCCATATCAAAAGAGGTGCTGACAATCTCATTACTGGGGTGGGGTCCTTCGTGTTCCCTACTCTTTTTTTTTTTTAAACCACATAGGAAGGCATGGGGTCAGAGTTAGAGGTGGCAGCCCTTACTGCCATCAGCTTCGACTACTACTTCTGAATGGACCAAATCCTTGGAAAGAAAGCACTATGTTTCTGGTCTCAATCTCAGTCCCCCTAGTACTCCATTCTTGGTGAACCATAAAATGAGATGACAATTCCTAACAGCCAGGGCTGCTACGTTTGAGGTTTGAGAAGACAAGGTATGGAATTCAGCTTATAGCCCAAAAAAATTTTTCAGGATACTCGTTGCTTCCTTTAGAAAGGCATAAGCTTATAGAATTGTGTCCTCATCTGTATCAGACTACATTCTTCCTTCCTGGGTTGTTTTTGTTTTTGTTTTTTTTAAATACCCATAGTTAGAGACAGAATTAATGCAATCTGTGTGAACCATGAAGTGAGGGAGAGCACTTCAGTGCTTAAGTAAATATAGCAGTAATGAGGGACTGTTGTAGTGTCTTGCTAAGACTTCTATTCTTTGGTCTCTTGGCTGATTAGAGCTTTTATGATTAAATTTTGGAATTTAGCAAAGACCAAGATTTTCTGGCAGCACACCAGGACAATGGGTTCTTCTTGTCTTGTAAAGGTAAGAGTTATTTTTGCTTGCAGAAGAAAGTGGTCTGACCCCTGTAGAGAGGAGTCTCATATTTATGAACATATCCAGGGAAAGGATCCAGTCCAGGGTATGTCCTGCCTTACACCATACAGTGACCAGACCATGATTCCGGATCATTAACACATTAATACTTACTACATAAAATTATAAAGTGCCATTATTTAAAGATGGCCTGTATTTATGCCAATCCCAAAAGTTAGCATGTGAGATCTTGGAAAGTATCCTACTGTAGCCTAGAACGCCACACACTATCCCCTAGCAGCAACTCTCTTTGGAGCAGCTGCTCCTGGCCAGACCTCACCTACAGCATAACAGCAAAATTAGTCTTCAGGGGAGTTCCTCTTAGCCAAAACTTGCTTTCCTCAGCAAGGTCTCAGAAAAATGGATGAGCTACGTTCACTGCGTTCTTCAAATACTGGCGCAGGAGACCACACCAAGGGCAGTACGGATAGAGATTTGGTCTTAACTCTGAATTCCCTTGCTTGTCGTGGGTAGGGGAATCTTATTTTAAAATCTGTTCTGGTCTTCGAAGAAGAAAGCACAGTTCGGATTCTTACAAAATATCACCTATAGCTCCTGAAAATAATCATATTACTAGCAAAAAATAAAGTGGGAAAATTAAAAGTCATGAATTTGAACAAGTTATATACAGGCACATTAACTTCAGCTTTCATTAGCAGCCCAGGAAAAAATATTCTTTGCTTTAGAATTTTGGGTTGGGAAGTTCCTTAGCTTGTTAATCCCACTGCATTCAGTCCTTGGAAAGAAGAAACAACCTGCCCTTAGATGAGTCTACATTTAACACAAAGTAGTTCAGACAGCATACGAATCAAACTATACTGGACCAAGGGTGATGCACAAATATGTACACTCATTCTTAATCATCATTTTGGCTAAATTACTCATGGGTCATTAGCTTTCTCTATGTATGCCTTGTTATTTTTTATTTCTTGCAGCCTTCTATTTATCTGACTTTTGATAAATGATTATTTAAAAGTGCTAGGCATTAATATCCATAAAAGGCTCATTTGTAACTGAAAACATCAATTTCAGTCACAAACATTAAAAAAATTGGACACTACAGAAACTTTTATTTTAAAATATCCAGTATTAAGGGCTAGTACTGTATCACCCTTAATCTTTTTTCACACTATGGTGATCCATTAGTATCATCTTCAGCCAACACCAAAAGAGAATGGGAAACCATTAGTCTTCAAGGAAGTATGTTAGCATCTATTCACACACAACACTATGAATCTTAAAAAATACAACCAGCTGGAAGTCTGAGTCTTTTTTAGAGTGACAAGGTAGGTAAGGTAATATCTTTTATTGGACAGACCTCGGTTGGTGAAAGAGAAGCTTTTGAGCTTACGCAGAGCTCATCTTCAGTCTTTTTGACACTATTAATCTCCCAGTTTCCTACCAGCATGACCTACATAAAGCTACACCCCTAAGGATGAAGAAGTTTAGTTTCACTAAATTCATGAAAAAGTAATCAACTTGATTAAAATATTAATACAGTTGAGTTGATGGAATATTTAACAGAAATATAAATCCCACAATTAGTCGTAGACCAAAGGGGTCAATTAGATCTATTTATTTCCCAGACTACACTGAATTATACTGAAGTTACACCATGAGTTATGAATCACACTTAACTATAAACATGAAGGTTTGCCTTGAATTTACACTTGTCCTATGAGGTTGCTCACAAAATGCATCCTTTTAGAAATATGATTCACAAACACAGTCCATCACTCCATGCAGAGTCATTATTTGTGGAATTGGGGCCTAAATTTAGTAACTGTCTTTTACTCATGATGCTACTAGAAACTGTCCCACTTTTAGAAATGGAAACTACTTAGCCAGGTGTACAAAACAGCTTTTTTTGTATGGTTTAAAAAAAAAATTAAGCAAGAAACATCCCCATAGTGTTGTATCTCTCGGGGAATAAAGGAAAAGTGCCTTTGAATCATTAGGATTACCAGTATCTTTTGATGGATTAAGCAACTAAAATTCACATTCAGTTTTGTACAACACCTGAGAACTATACTCAAGCTAATTTACAGGGTGTAGAAAATTAAGGTTTATAGTTTTTTTTCAGATAGGAAGCTTTTTAGCTTAATGGACCCCTATCAGATCCTATTACTATTACGTTTTCATTCGGTGTGTCATTCAGTATTGGTGATAGAAACCTTACATTTAACAAAAATAAATGTATTGGCAGGCACTTTAGGAGGTTCTTACGAGCCTCATTAAAAATATTTGAGTCCTCTTCCAGCTAACTACTTTTAGTGTGTATATTATAGACAGTTTAAAAAGGAAGATTAAGTGCTTCATGAGACTTTCATTACTCTGATGAAATAATCAGAAGTCTGCCGATTATTGGATTTGACAGAAACCTTCACTATTAATATGTTAAGCAGAAACAACATTAAGGGGCATTTTCAACCATGAAAACTGATTTAGAAGCAACAGAACAAGTACCATCTCTGCTCATTTGGGGGGGGGGGGGGAATGCTATTCAAAATATAAAATTAAGGCATTTTAAAGCACACTATCCACATACATGTAACAGAGTTTACTGAAAATATATCTGTACAAACTGGAAGAGTACAAAATCTTTGAATGTATAAATACCCCAATTAAACACCACAAATTTTGTCTTGCTGATCCCTTAAGAAAAACAAGCTTGTTAATAAAAAATGATTCAAAGTCCAAAGATGACAGACAAATGAAATTAAAATTCAACTAATTTCAAACAGTAAATTTTAAATACTGATTCAAGTTATTCAGCATCTTGTTTGCCTTCTAAAAAACTATTTTACATTTTTGCAAAACTAAAAGTGATTTGGTTGCAGATGACCTAATTACTAGAATAAAAGCTGTGTCTGACAAAGAGAGAGAAAGGACCACTGCTTCATACATAATTTATTAAGATTTCCAAGAGTATTCAGGTTAAATTCACAGATCTGAGCATCTAATTGTAATGTTAAATAATTTTTTAACAAGTCAGTGTGTTTTGGTGTTCAAATATACACTTTATTTTTCATTATTTAAAAAAAAAAATCCCTCAATATTTCTGCTGCTACATGGGTTGCAATCACTGAACCTTATGCTTTAAATGCATTTTTGGGCGCAGCAGTGCAGCACAGCCTCTCATCCCTCTGCAGCTTTCTCCTTTTTCAGCAGAGGAGCAAAAGCTGCTGCAGTCAACTGCAGAATAAGCCACCACCACCACGTCCTGTCACTAACAAAGACACCGGTATCTGTAACACCCAAAGAGGTGGTTTTTGCCGTTTCACAACAGCATGCAGAAAGCAAAATTTTAACATTTAAAAAGTGCAAGAGAATGCCATGCTCTGCAATACCTGCCTCATCCTCCCTCCAGAATGCCTTCATTGTGGAGCTGTTAGATTCACATCAAGGCATCTCCTTCCCTGCTTTGTGTCCCTTTCTCTGGCAGCCACGGCTGGTGCGGCAGGAGGGAGGAGGACGACGACTTCAATGGGCTCAAGCTCTCATTCCTCCTCGCAATGAATCTGCTACATTCTTTGTTGCCCTTTGCCCGTTTCCTTAGATACTGTTTTTTCCTCTTTTCTATGTCAACAAACCTTTTAAAATAACACCCTATTTTCTAGCTACAAAAGCTGCTTTCTTCTCCCTTCCCCAGCTCGCCGCCGCCACCTCCTCCCCCTCCTCTCCTGTCAAACACACTGATCAGAACCACAGGAAATCCATCCCGAGCTCCTCGCTGCAGCAGCGGGGATAAAACAGGCTCCTTTCCCTGCAGCAGCCCGGAGAGGCGCACGCACTGCCAACAGCAACAGACAGAGGCACGGAATATTACAGCCCAGCTTGGCTCGGCCAGCGTGCCCGTGCCCTCCCAGTTTCACCTACCCCATCTCCGAAGCCGGCTGCGCCTCCATTCCGTCTCCAGCGCCCAGTCTCCGCCCGCACCCACTGGCTGCACTAGAGCCGGAGCCAATACAACCACATTCCAATCACGCGTGCGCCCAGCCTAGCCCAATGCAGCCAATAGCCCAGCTCGCATTAGAGGATGCGATGCGCCCTGGTCCGCATCCAGAGTATTAAACAGCTGCTCCCTCCAGATTCTGGTCAGTTCGCCGTCTGAGTGACCCGAAGGGACGGAAGGGGAGGGATCCTGTCAATGATCATCGCAAAGCACAGCAACAGAGAATGCGAAAAAATGGGAGTGGGAATTGAAGGTGGGTGGGGAGAGTGTAAGCGGAAAGAGGAGGGAAATACACCTCCCAAATAAAAATGCAAATCTTGCTCTATTTACTATTTGCCAAAACGATGCCAAACTATTACTTACTACCAGCACATAGAGTAGCATGAGGTATAACAGATGTTGCCAAAATTAATATGCCAAGTATCTGGGGGAGAGGAATCACTTTTCACAGCAAGGAGGGTGAATTTTGATAGTCTGTCCATTCCCTATTACGGTCTATTATGTAAAATACACGGAGTTATTTAGAACAGCTATTGTGCTTTAAATTTACACTCCAGATTAATCCAAATTAACTTTCAAGTGTAAACAACCACTAAGATACCTAAACAATTGCAGCAGTTCAATTTGAGAGGATGAACACTACTATTTTTGAAGAGGGGAAAGTGTGGATTGTCTACACAGGAAGTAAGTGCAGAATAAGATGGGGGGCGAATTTAAAGTGCAAGAGCTATTCCTAAAGTGAACTATGCTAAACTGCAAAAAAAGGTACTTTGAGTGCCAAATAAAAGTGTCCACAAGGGCAGTTTGTGTAGAATAGCTATTGTGCTAACCTAACTTCCCTGTGGATTGAATGTATTCGAACTTGTCTTCACTTGAACATGGATTAAGATAGTGTGTGAATGTAAGTGCAATAGCTGTTCCTGGATAACTCCATGTGTGGACACTTTCAAACACAAGTTAAGCTAAACAGGAACAAGGCATTCTTATTCTAGAATAAGAGTACCATTCCATAATGAGCACGATCACATGTGGAATTAATCAGGAACAACTCCAAGCGTAAACCAATATCATGCTAAATAATTTCTCTCTTTCAAATGCCAATGTGCATCCAACATGGAGTAGTAGTTTTGAAAAGACAACTAGAATCAGACTACAGATAGGTATACCTGCACAATGGGTAAGCCACCTCTTACAGACTTGTTTTCTTGCTTTTGAATTAGAAAAAATATTTCAGATACACAAAATAAGCATTTCCTTAGCACAAGATGTAAGGCCAGAAACCCCACAATTATAAATCCTAACTGTGTTACTCACTTAAATTCTTTCCATTTGTAAAAATTGAGACCACATTTGTCTACATCACAAGATGTTCTGAGGATTATAATTCTATGATTTCTTTCAGTAAAAATATTCAAATAAATGAAAAACTACCCAAGTCTGCAAAAAATAATCTTTTACACTTACGAAGAGTCTTACCATGGATAGTTACCACCTTATTTTAAAAACTTTTTAAAAAAAACTTATCAAAGGAAGTACTGAACATTCAACTGTTGGAAATTAGGACTCTGATCCTTCAGACAGCTCTGTGGGGATGCAAGGAAACAATTTAATCCTATAACAGAACTAAAGGTACACGCCTAATACTTCCATTAATTATTTTTGAAAACCCAAAACAAAGTATTGCTTAGAAATCCATTAAAATAATTTTCTTCCCTAATATTATTTCTCAATTTTCTTACAGTTCAACAGAATGCAATGCTTTCACATGTCTTCCATCAAGCAAGCTTTTTAGTTATATAAACCATAAATTACTTTTATTATAGTCACCTGATAAATGTGCATTTAAGACTAACACATTATTCTAATTCAGTGTATAGTAGTCTGATATAGGCGTGCAGCAATTCTCCAAAAAGGGCCATATTTTTGAAGTTTAATGTACCCACATCATTTGAATGCTTATTTTATGTACATTTAGATAAGGTATGATGTGGAGCTGTCAAGAGATATCGTAAGCTTGTAGGCAAGGTGAAACAATGGTACCCAAAATGAGTTTTTTTGCAGTTCCAGAAACACTGCATCACGACGGACTATAGCTTTTACTCTTTACATTAATTTCAGCATCTTAATGTGGTGTTTATTGGTCAAAAAGTTATCAAATGACAATGTATTTTTTTTATTGGTTTTGCATTGACAAGGTTTTTCTCCCCAGAATGATGAAGCTGTTTAGCATGTGGCAAAAATGGTGAATATCAACATTTGAAATTTTTCATACATTAACTGTAAGAATATGGGGTCTCTCAAGTGATTATAATAGTGTTCTATATTTTTAATTGTCATTTGTTGACCAGATCAGTCTCACACTAAAGGTCATGCACCAGTAGCAGTTCATTCCACGCCCACAGGTATGTATTGCATCATGGGCAGACAAATGTATATGTGAATTCTTAATGTAATGCTTCTCCATTTGTAATCTTTTTACATACATGTAGCATCTGCTCTGTTTAGTCGAAGATTTTAATTTGTAAATGCCTATGCATGCAGTACTAGCCTTTAAATATTCTAGAAAGCAGCTTTTTAGTTCAGTGACATTTATGCACAGATCAATATTAGTGATGACAATACACAGCGTCATACTGGGCTTCTATCAAAAATAGCAATTTTGATGCTAATATATAAATCTCAGACTCAGACTTTAAGGTCAGAAGGGACCATTATGATCATCTAGTCTGACCTCCTGCACATCGCAGACCACAGAATCTCACCCACCCACTCCTAATTTAGCACAAGTCTGTATACTTGTACAAATAAAAAAAATGTAGCAATGGTGGTAATGTTAACAATATACTTTGGGAATTCTACCTCTACAGGGAAGTTACAGTATATAAAGGACTTGGAGAATACAAGCCTCTTAAAACATATCAAAGAGAAAGACTCCACAAATTTTGAAAAATAGGGTTTGTTCAAGAAAATCAAGAGAATGAAAAAAACCTGGCAAAAGCCACCAGGTGCTAGACATGATGCTGGCAGCAGAAGCCAGGAGAGATTAATTGTATTGGCGGGTGCTGGATGAATTTTTTAGTTCAGATTGCCACTAATACGCTATCACAGGGGTTGCTTTAAGAAATACTCAAGCAAGTCAAATTTGGCATGTCAGAGTTGTATTGATTTGGGGAGGGCGGGGGGAAGGGAACCACACCGACTCTGATCAGAGAGCATCACATTCACCTGCTTCTACAGCCAATAAAAAGAAAGCATGTCCTCTACGGATTGATCCTGTTGCATTGTTTGCTTGAGAAACACACACAAGACAAGAAACTTCATAAAACAGAAATATTTGAGAGAGGAACCAATCTAAGGGATGCAGAATATCAAAGACAATGACATGTTGTGCAGACCTATGGAAGATTTGATTGCTAAGGACGCAGTTTGTCACCCAATATGTCTTTCTTCCAACTGGAGTAAAATGAATCAAAGCAAAATCATTACACTACAACAATACAGTCACCTTATGCACTTTTTTTTAAAATCAGCATAGACTACTACTACTGGAGGAATTTCAGATGTGATGGTATGCCAAGTCTCCAACATTCATGTTCTGGGATTATTTTCTCCAGATGCTACTTCAAGATGTCCATGCAGAGTAAGAGGTGATTGGAAACTTCACTTACACACTTCCATACTCCTTTACCACAAAACAGGCCCAACTATGCCAAGTAGGTACAAATCTACATTCTTTATGTAGAATCTCCCAGAAATACATAATGTCTTGGAATCTGGGAAATTTGCTGTGCATCAAACTCCTGGCTCTTTCCATGGAATTGGAGTGTCATGGGAACAGAGAAAACTGTCAAACTCAAAGGGCAGCAGTGGTACTGGACTGACAAGAAAGAAGCCAGCCCCTGTCAGATGGACCCTCACAAGACATGTCCTGAGTGAATATGCAAAAGAAAGATATGCAAGATATGTCATACAAATGATGGCTGGAGACAAATTCCACCACATTCATTAAATTGGCTGCTGAGTACTTGAGGCAAACACTAAAAGCATTTGACAAAGCTAATTCCATAATTGAAGTCTTTGACAGATAAGACAACAGTAACTCTAAAGACTGCAGAAAGGCCATACCAGACAGGATCAAAGGCTAGATGCAAGAAATATTAGGTGATTGGTGACACATTGTACCTCCATGGAAAAATTTCCAAAACATGGCATCTAACAAACAAGTCAATTATAAAATTCCTCAGTAAATATATATATTTCAAAATGTACCTGAGGGTATGGGAACACTCCCCCTCCTTGCTGGAGGCTTTTCCAATAGCGAAATAGCAAAGTCCATCACCAGTAGAGGTGCTGAAGAAGCCCATAACTTGTACAGTACTTAAGAGGAAGCAGACACAAGGATGCTTCTGCTTGCTGTACATGCCAATATAGCTTTTGGGTCTCACGGTGTCAAAGGAACCACAGTAATTAGAAGTCACCTGATACAGATATTTTGTCCTTGCTGTTCACTGATTTCCAGAAATGGAACACAGATAGCATGTGAATTGAAACAGGCACCATTACTAGCACAACTGACAAGCATCACTTCATACCTGTGCACGCAATTTGTGATGAACTCACTCCTGACTTCTGCAATATACTTGCTACTGTATATACAGTAACAAAATGTGACTGAGTCATCTTATTTTGTATTGGGGTGGGGGAATCTGTGTTCAATGTTGTCAAAACAAAGGGCGCTTACTGTTTCACAGCTCTTGCTAAACCTGGGAGTGATGGACCAGCTGCAATTTCAGCAGCAATGAAGTTGGTAACAGTACGTATGACCAGAGTGAGAGAGGAAAAAGACCCATAGAGACCTGAATCGATTTTGATGGCTAGACTGAAGCACAATGGACAAGTCACTGGCCAAACTCCCACCATGTGAGGACAGTTTTGAAGAGCATGTCAAAAGAGCATTTGGCAAACAAAGATTTGCATGTCTTCGCACACAGGTAAAGTAGATATTGCATCACCATTGCAACATGAACATAAAATGTGGATGATGAACTACTTCCTGTATTTTTCAAGGGTCCAATGACATCTGAGCGTCTACAAGATCTTATTTGAGCCTATACCCACACAGGTCACTGCACAATCAACAGTGCCCAATCAAAACAATCTTCCCGGCACAGAACTGCATACATGCCTAGGAGAGCTGGCTTATCCTGTTTCAAGGCACACTGATAGAAGAAAGAAACAGTTCAACTATTGCCTTAGAAGTTACAAAATGAGAGTAGAGTGGGCATTTAGCCATTTGAAAGTGAGGTGGTGCCGTCTTATGATTAGGTTAGAGGCTGCAGAACAATACTTGCCTAGGATTATAGCTACAGGTTATATTTTACACAATATTTGTGAGAAAGTCTCAGTGATGAGCGGGAGGCTGAGGTGTAGAGAATTGCTCAGCGGTATGAGCAGCCAGCAAAGCACCCACTACAAAATGTAAAACACAAGGACAATACTGTCAGGGATACATTTTGTTCTTTCTTTGAGACTGGTGCCTGAAAATGTGCAGCTGTGTCTTCAGGGGAAAGGGGGTTGGATTTTGAGCACTGTAGTTGATTTTACAGATGTTAAAAAATACCGTAATGTGCCAGTTCTGTTTGACTGTAGTATGTATGCTTTAATAACTTGCTAAAACCTGTTAAGTTGAAAATTAGTGTTCATGTGTGTCAAATTCTGAATGCTTTGAGACTTCAATGTTTTTTATTGAACAAATTATGCCAGTAAACCACCACCAAAAATAAAACTTTGAAAACACTACAAACTTTTCTCATCATGATTAAAACATGAAACAGCTCTAAAGTGAAAAAATGCAACATTCACATGCAGTGCAGTTGTGGGAAGGCGGAGGGTTCCTGTTCAGAGGCAGGGGTATGTCTTGCATTTGCTGCTTCTAGACTTCCTGCCTTCTGAGGTTCACTGCAAGGGCTTAAAGTTGCCAGGTGCACAGGTTGACTCAAATTTCCTGGCCTCCCATGTGATGTTGTTCTTGCTGCCCTGTGCTGGGGCTGGGGAGGGGACATCCGTATCATTCCCAGTTCCCTGTATTATCCAGGTCTGATGAACACGACTGGGGCCTGATTGAGGGCACTGCATTGTCTGCTGGCCTAACAGCAGCATGCATTCCAGCAGAGTGTTCTGCCTGTTCATCACCTCCAGGAGCTGCTTTTGTATGTCCCCACCTTTCTCCACAGCGTCTTTGGCCATATGACAATGCTGTCCTGGGCCAGTTCAATGGTGTCTCTGGATAGCTGCCTGTATACTTCCCTCTCATACATTAAACGCACCATCGTGTGTGTGTGTGGGGGGGGGGGGGGGGGAAGGGAAGAGGAGAGGTGTTTGCAAGTCTGTAAGTAGGGCTCTAAACATCTCTTTGGACCTCCATTTCTTCCCTCTCAGGTTGCCAGTCACTGAGCCATTGATGAAGGCTCTGTTCTTGAAGGTCTCACTGCTGCAGATACCATGGCTGGGGGAGCAGAGAAAAGAAAAAAATAGTTATTGTTCATATTAGTACTGTTTCCACAGAAGCAGTGACAGCACTTTTCTTATTCTCTCTCTCTGAATTCCATCCCCTGAGATTCAGGAGACCTCAGAGGTAAGTGGTGTGTGTGAATGTGGGCTAAATAGGATGCTGGGATTGGAGCTCCCGGTTTGGGGCTTGCAGTTTATGCTGTGCCTTGAAGGTACTTCTATGGGTGCAAGATATTCCTGACTGGGACACTGAGGGCTAGTCTACACTACCCGCCAATTCAGCGGGTAGCAATCGATCTTTTGGGGATCGATTTTTCGTGTCTAATCTAGACGCAATAAATCAATCCCAGAACGCGCTCCCCCTCGAGGCCGGTAATCCACCCCGACACGAGGCGGAAGCGGAGTTGACGGGGGAGCGCCAGCCTTCGACACTGCAGCGTCCTCACAGCGAGGTAAGTCAAGAGCGTAGCTGAAGTTGCGTGCCTTACATCGACTCCCTCCCCTCCCCCTGTAGTGTAGACCTGCCCTGAGATGAAGGTAGGGATGAATCAGGAGGGAGCTGAATAGCATTTCCCTCTGCATCCCCTTTAGGCTGTCCTGATTCTTGATGACTTACACTGAGGCAGGTGACTAGGAGCAGAGAAAGGGCTTAAAAGGCAAAGGGTAGACTAGAGAGATATGTTGTGAATTATTCACCAAGATGGTCCTCTCAGAAGTGCAAAGGAGTGGCAAGCTATACCAGGAACAATGGTAATGCTGCTGAATGTCCATACTAAAATGGAGCACTCTCTCAGTCTCTCTCCTGCAGAGATTCAGAAGGTGCAAAGAAAAGTAGACTGGGTTCTCCATTGATTGTTTAAAACCTTAACAGCTCCCAGTCTTTTTCTATTAAATATATAGAATATGGAAGGCCATTATGCTTCCTTTGTCTATTTTACTGCAATAATGATTAAAGTGATATTTGATATACCTCTGTCAATTGCCTTAAGAGCTGTAGTCATGCAATTACTAACCTAATCTTTTCCTGCAATGCAACAGATGCAACATTGTTACACACTATACACATTTCTGCAGGGATCACTAGCTCTATTAGCTATATATGGGTATAGGCATTGCATGCCCATATACCACATGTAAACTGAAAACTAACCAAACCTTCCCCCCCGCCCGAATGACTGTCTTAGACAGCTGTTGAATTTCACTTACTACATAGATTCAAATGAAACTATCATGCTAGGGAAGGGGAAAGTTGTAGCTATGCCATGTGGCCACCATTTTGACCATACAAGTAGAGACAAGGGGCAATATTTGCTAGGACATTAGTAGATGGGTATATCCCTTCGTGACATGGGTTTGTAAACAGTTGATGTTTGGGGCATTAGCATGAGATAAAAGTTGATTACCTGACCCAGCTGCCATTTTGAAAATATTTTTAGGGAAGGCAGAACAAAGGGGAGGGACAGTGTTGGGTGAGGGCAGGGGGCTCAGAAAGGCTGGTAGTTCACATACAATCCAAATGGCAACCGCCATTTGGCACCCAGAACAGAAGCTAGCACAGCTGTATAGCATAATAATAAATTGTAAAGATAGATACTTACATGCAAAAGTCTCCTGGAGTGGATCTTCCTGTTGTAGCCTGGGCTGGAAATTGGGCCTCTCTCAGGGTCTCGATTGCTGAAGAGATCCTGGCTATATGAGGAGATCACTTCACTGTCCTCCACCTATGAATCGTGGCCATCCTCAGGGGACCACAGTGTCCTCAGCAGGGGCCCCACTGCTCACAAGGGGATTGGGTTCTAGTGGCATGCCAGCAAAAATTCCTGTCCAGCTCCTCCTAGAGCAGATTGGTCGCATGGGACTTCTGGACTTGTTTCTGGCATCCCCAGGTTTTTTTGTACATTTTCCTGAGCTCTTTGATCTTTATATTGTACTGCTTAACATTCTGGCTGTGACCCTTCTTGGCCATCTGTTTAGTGTTATTCTCAAAAAGATTCTTATGGTGGTGTTAGTACAGCAAGCTTTTGTAACCAGTCATTTCTCACCAGATTGCAAGACCAAAAAAACTCTCATCCCAGCTCCTTACGGCTGCACAAATATTGCTGTAATGCCAATATACTGAAATCCAGGAGCAAATGGGTCAATCCTGGCCTCTCACCAGTTTTTAAAGGTTGGAGGAGATGTCCAGTCAACTTGATCCCTAAGCAGTGGACAGCACAGGTGAACAGACAGGTCGGTCACAGCTACCCACAAAGCAGTGTGGGTAGCAGTGGAAGGACTGCCAAGCAATGTGCAAAAGTATTGTGGGCACATGAACAACAATCTGCACCAACTACATTTGCAGTGAACTTACTCCACTCTGAAAGCAGAGAGCAGAATTTGCAGCAAATAGAGACCAATGTGCTTTAAGGGTTTGCATTGTGTGTAACACGCATTTTCAATTCACACTAGCTTGAATTAATGCTAACAAAACCCCCTGTGTAGACAAGCCCTAAGTCTGTAGGGAGCTTCAAAACAATAGTTTGGAGGTCTGAATGCCCCAGTATCTCAGAGGAGATTTAACTCCAAGAGCCACTATATTAGGAATTCTCATTCTCTCTCTCCCCCTCAACCCCCCACCACACACACACCCCGAAATGGAGGGAAGCTGCCACCACTCACTGCAAATGAAGGGTGGCAGTACTATGACATGGGGGAAGAACCCACAAGGACTCCATGTCATAGGGTCCTAGAGTCCTGGACTGCATTCCCTGGCCCTGCTTAGGGCAGAGTGCCACAGACTAATTTTATGTTGTTGGGGAGGAAAGGGAAGGAGGAGAGAACGGGAGTATTTATTTTGCACTAGATTTGCTCTCTTACCCTTTCACTGATTGTCCCCTTGTCACTGTATTAGGCTTTGTCTACACTGGCAGTTTTGTCATTAAAACTTCTGTCGCCCCCCAAATGACAAGTTTTAACGACAAAAGCGTTGGTGTGGACAACACTTCGTCGGGGGGATCCATGCTCCTGGCGACGAAGCTACTGTCCCTCGTTGGGGGTGGTTTTATTTTGTCGCCAGGAGAGCTCTGTCCCATCAATAAAGAGCAACTATCCAGAGCACCTTATAACAGCCACACAGTTGTAAGGTGTGCAGTGTAGACAGTTTTAGGAAAAAGGATATACAGATATTCCCAATCTGCCTTTGCTAGACCATTCATTCATTGTTTTGAATATCTTTATTTCCTCCTCTCTAAAGTAAATAGTCCCAATCTTTTCCATCTCTTCCGATAGGAAAAAAAGTCTAGGTGTCTACCAGTTTCACTGCCAGAACCCCCTCTATTTCTACAAATAATGGAAATAATAAAGTTACAAAAGCTAAATTCAGTATTCTGGATCACTGTGACCAGATCCTCATCTGGGAGGAAGGGAAGAAGTTTCCTAGCAAGCTGGATTTGAAAGGCATTTTTAAAAACTGATGCAACCTGGTCATGCATACCCAGTGGGGAATCTAACGCCACTTTGACAAATGGGAGCTGTATGCCTTCAATAAAGATAGAGACAACGTCTCTGCCAGTTCTTCTATTCATTTATCTTTTTCTGATCAGCATCACTTTAGCCTTCCCTGGGTTCAGCTTGAGCCAGCTGTTCTTCACCCAAGAGCTAAATTTCTTGTTGGCACTCTCACGTTAGTAGTGAGGGACTTTGGAAAGGAGGAGCAGTTACCCATCATCATCATCCTCCGAATTCTGCCAGAGAGAAACAATTGCAGCCACTGTAGTTCTGGACCATCTACTCCTGCTATGTCACATAGGTGTGCTAGTAGCACCGTGTCAGTATCAGTGTGTCAAAGACTGCAGAGGGGGTCCAGCAGCCTAAACATGAACATTTTGCTGTGTCCATGACCATAAGGTGGTCTTTTAGAGCCACTAGAGTCGTCTGTACTGTGCCCTGGTCTGACTGCTGTCAGTGAGGCATCCAGGATGCTGGCTGATCGCCATTTTTCCAACTACGGGTTACACCACACTGATTTGAATTTTATCTGCTATAATTGATCTTTTACTATTGGCATAAAACCCCCCACAGCTCAGTGTGTGCTCTTATCTAGTGACTGAGAAGTTCTTTTATAGGCTGTTATATGAACTGCTTCCTTTCCACATAAAAACTATGCTAGTTTGGAATGTGAATATACAGAATACCTTCTTTTTTACAGTCTGAAGAAACCATCGAGGAGGCACAGCTAGATTCAGCTATTGAGCTCCTCACCGTCTCCAGGACCCCATTGCACTTTTAGGTTTCCTTCCAAAAAAGGACCAGGAACTCAGAACACTGGCTTCCAAAAAAATTCCTCTTGGACCACGCAAAAACTTGACATTTTAGAGAGATCCAAATGTATATTACTGCCTGAAGGACCAGACTGGTGTGGTTAAATATGCATGTTTAGAAATGGTTCACCGATTTAGGAGTACGAACAAAATAAATTGATGATTCAGCTTCAATTAGCTAGGTGGCCAGCCACCTCAAGTCCAGAAACAAACCCTTGTCACTCTAGTCTATTGGAAGAGATTCAAACAATACAAATTGCACTAGATCAAAGAGCAATAATGGGAACACACTTCTGCCAGAGAATCTACCTAAATCTGCATTATAAATATTTATATATGCCTTTTAAAGTCATCCTCTAAAGTTACCTTTGAAGGCTCTTTCTTGGTGCAGATCATCTATCTGGTGACTAACCAGTCAAAGAAAGAAAACAATTAAAAATGACAAATACTTTTTAAATGGTCAGATGCAATTAGAGGCTACAGATTTATGAAGATGATACAGCAGATTAAGCTAGAAGATCCTGCTGTATTTCTGACTGGGTTCTGATCTTTATTACTGCATGTATAGTAGCTTGTTTCACGTGGGTCTTTAGTACCTTTGTATCATTCTGGGCACCAGTTCAGAGCTAGAGAAAAGAACTGGACATTTTGTTCCCTTGTAAAATTGAGAGATGGATTTGGAACAGTATAAAAGACAATCATGTACAGAAATCTACTTTTTCATGGAAATAAAGCAGTTCACAAATCTACTGGTTAAAGAAGTAGACAAGGATTCTTTCTCCCCATTCAAGTCACTCTTTTCAATTTCTTGCACTTGAAACATTTTTGGAAAAAGCTTAATGAATCAAGTTCAGTTCTCAAGGTCCCAACAATGACATTCAGACATTTAATTAGTAGGCCATCACTTGAGCTGGCATCTAAACCTTTTGTTAAAGACCTAATTCCATACCAATTCAAACACCCTATTAGTCTAATATTAACTACAGGAAACCATATGACATCTTAGTTCACAGATTGCACTGCATGCACTAATATAACATTGCAGTGACAGTCTAAATGAATGCAAGCATACCGAACTAAGATGTATAAATCTTTTGAAGCTGGTAACAATATTCCATGTCTCTGAAAAACAAAATAAGACTTACCTGTGTACTCAAAAGGTAACTGTTTGATGTAAGGCTCAAGAGAGGCCTGTGCTTCCGAGACTCTGGCAGTCCAGGTTCAGATCTTTATCTGGATGTAACCCTGACATAAGACCTGATCTCTGAAGATTCTCCATTTTGTTGATTCAAACTTTATCAGTCAATCACTGCTGACTTCAGCAAGGATACTATTTACCCCCTGGAGTGAACAGGAGTGCTGTTGAGAAGGCCAAGCACTTCCCTAGGCCCTTTCTAGCTATTATGTAGAAGCTTGGCAGAATGCTCTGAAGCCTTAGACCCTGGAATCAGCATCTTCCAAGCTAACAGCACAGGTGAGAAGGAAGAACACAGAAGAAAAGTTACTGCACAAATCTAGATATTAACCACACAGCATTTTATTCTTATTTAATACTATCCAGCTGCCAGTGGTTGACAGCTTTGGTATTTGCCTTTACCTCCATAGCTAAGGACACCTTCAAGATGAGGACTGGTAAAACCTTAAAACAAGAACAAAACCCCAAACATTTATTTCTGATTCAGCTGAATCTTCAGAGTGAAAGTGCCACTGAGGTGGTGAACTGAGGTGAGTAACAAAAGTCAGGTATTTATTTTGATCAGTACAAATTAAGCCTGTACAATAGACCAAATGGGCAATGGCAGCATAACACAGATGTCTTCGTATTGGTACACAGTGGAAATTCTGTACAAGACCCAGATCTGACTTTAATTCTAGGAACTCAAAAATATATTAGCATCCCTTTTTCTATTTTAAGCATCCTAAAAGCAAATATCTTTCAAATTAAAAAAAATAAATGAGAGGATACATAAAATGATTAAGGCGTTAATTTTAAATATGCATCTGGTAAAGGGTCATCTGACCTTCCCTCTAGCGCAACATCAAGTCAGAAACCCCACTTGTTATTCTATTCAAGTTCTTATATCACAATCAGCTCCTATTTATGACGGGGTTACATAGAAGGAAGTTGTTTTCTTGGAAATGGTCACTTACTACAATCATGGCCAGTGTAGTGACCAAATATTTGGATTTTTCATCTCGAGCAACTTTATACAATCAAGACAAAAAATAAGCTATACCTCTGGTGCTCCACAATCCATTCCAATCTGAAGGTGACCAATAGATTAATATATAATAAGACCCAGAACATCTTCATGTATAAAGATAAGCAAATAATTGATGTATTGATTATTCCATTCTTTTTTAGTATTATCATGCTCAAAAGCTTGATAACTTATCTAAATTACATTTAATAACATTTTGCATGTAAATGATACATATAAAAAAATTAGTGAAGTTTGATTTTTTTTTTTAGACAAATTGGGTGACTTGGTAAGCAACAGCTTAAACATCTTGTACACAAAGCAACACCAGCTACTTGAAAAAGTAATTATAGTACAATTAACTATTCTTCAGTGTGTCTACTAATTAAAGGAAAGGCATTATTAGCTACCCTAGTTAGACATAGGAGCAAATTTGAAACAAAGTTGTCTGAAAGATACACGGAAAATACATGCATGAAAAACATGCTTGGCAAAATAATTTTACAAGAAATCATCACTTTTTATTCTATACCAGGGCTGGGCAACCTTTCGGAAGTGGTGTGCCAAGTCTTCATTTATTCACTCTAATTTAAGGTTTCGCGTGCCAGTAATACATTTTAACGTTTTTAGAAGGTCTCTTTCTAGAAGTCTTTAATATATAACTAAACTATTGTTGTATGTAAAGCAAATAAGGTTTTAAAAATGTTTAAGAAGCTTCATTTAAAATTAAATTAAAATGCAAAGCCCCGCACACCAGGTAGTGTGAGTGCCACTGAAAATCAGCTCGCATGCTGCTTTTGGCACTCGTGCCGTAGGTTGCCTACCCCTGTTCTATACCATACTTTGATGTAGTAAATTGGTAAAATAGTCTAGAAACAAGTTTCTTTGTAGAAATGTACTGTAAATCTAGCCTTATAGCTTGTGCTGCTGCACAGATGTGGGAGTTGGGCCTCTCTCATACAACCAAAAAAACGGTTGCATGCAAATTAGCTGTTGAGTAAGGTTGGTGATTGGCTGAGTTGCCTCTGATATCATAATTGCCTACAACTCCTGGGATGGCATAGATATGTGCCTTACTGGAGCTGTACAGTGTACAGGTGCAATTCATAAAGTCAAAATGGCTGAGACCTTTAGAATTGGATGCTAAAAGACTGCAAATCCCTCTGATGATTCAATTTGGTGATATTCTCAACCATGCTTGGTAGTGGTTTCCTTCACTTCACACAGACTCAGACATTCTCGCTTTCAGAGTGACACACAAAGGGTACGTCTACACTGCAACTTAAGACCAGGATTAGCAGAACTCACGGTAACAAACCCTGGCTTTGTAGGGTTTGAGCATCTATACCAGGCATCGGCAGCCTTCCGCACGTGGCTCGCCAGGGTAAGCCCCCTGGCGGTCCGGTCTGTTTACTTGCCACGTCTGCCGGTTCAGCCGATCGCGGCTCCCACTGGCCACGGTTCGCCGTCCCCGGCCAATGGGGACCGCGGGAAGTGGCGGCCAGCACATCCCCCGGCCCGCACCGCTTCCCGCAGCCCCCATTGGCCGGGGACGGCGAACCGCAGCCAGTGGGAACCGTGATCAGCCGAATCGGCGGACCCGGCAAGTAAACAAACCGGCCCACCAGGGAGCTTACCCTGGCAAGCCACGTGCCGAAGGTTGCCGATGCCAGATCTATACTCTTGTAAATCCAGATTAGGAACTGTTGAACACTGGGTCTCTAGATGGCATTATGCAGGCCCGAGTCCAAACACCCATATCGTAGATTTCTTAGCACCTTCCCAAAATGTAGCTGCTGAAGCCATTTGTTCTTGGTGCAGTGTGGAAAAACTTGACTGTCCAGAGGACAAAAAAAAATAAAAAAATAGTGCTGTGGGCTCTGGAACAGTTGTGGCAGACTCCCTGAGCATGAATCCAGTGGGGCTGCATCTACACGCAAAGCAACAGGGTTTGAATCATGGGTTCTGGCTTGACTCAGGCTCGAACCCTCCAGCCCCTCAAGGCCCTGTAACCCTGGATCTGAGCCCTCAGTTAGTGTAATTTGTGCTTAGATGGAAAGGTGGTCAGGCTTGAGCCTGAACCTTGGGCTTCCATTGCAGTGCAGACATGCCCAGAGTGACCATCCTAGAATCTTCTTATAGATACACATGGCACAAGCTATTTTAGTTGGTTAGAAGGCTACCACCACACTTTATATGGTTTTTTCTTTTATTTCTGGTGATTACAGTTGGACAAAAAAAGAGGAAAAAATTAGATTACAAAACTGTTTGGGAAGGCAAGGAAATGAGAGCAAATGATTAACCACTTTTACAAAAACACCAGTGATATGTTAATATTTAAATACAGGATAAAAATGGCAAAAATCAAATGCATCTCAATTCTTGCTTCCATAAGCAAGAAGAGTCTCAATCCATCTCAGTATCTGTTCCTACTAAACTTGTTTTACTTTTTCAATACTCCCAAATTAATCTAAAAAAACCCCAGTTGTATAATGACATCACACAGTCCATGAGATTTAAACCAGTATATGAGGGATAGAGTCAATTTCAATGTATACAGCAGTTACCAAGCCCTTCTCTTCACAAAAGAAAAGGCAACATTCAAAATTCAAATCCGACAGTATCTTAAAGAACTGTAGCTGCATGGTGAAGGATTTGTTTTGCCAGTCAAGAGTCCAACATATATAGATCACACCGCATTTTATAATTCTGTGATGCACCCAACTTCTGCACATGACTGATTTCTCCACAAGGAAAGGAGCACTAGATAGTATGAAACATAAAACATACAACTTAGGGTACGCTCCAGGTCATCAGACTGGATATCATTATTGTGCCTCAAATCCCAATCATTCCAAGGGGTTACATTTGGTGTGCCATCACTGAGATCCCACATTTCCCATACACCTACACATTTTTGTAATTCCTCTATACAAGATAAATTGTGCCAGTCATTCTGCTCCTAGTTCAAGTGAGCCAAGAAAGGGGCAACACCAAAACAGCGAAACTGACATCAACAGCAGCCTTCTGATATTGTAATCCTCCACCGCATGTGGAGGTGATGCAGTATGAAAAAGTTATCTATGATCGCTCCCTCACCTTTCCTCATCCATGATGGCAGTAGTAGCATGGATGGGTGATAATGGGAGTCACATGCACTCTTAACCAACACAGTTCCACTTCTGGCCCTTCCAGGCTGTGGGAATATAGCAGGAAAGAGGGCTATCAAAAGACCCCTGGAGAAGAAATATACCCTTCTTTCTGCCGGAGTGTATGTAGAAAAAGATTAACGTCAAAAAAATTTAAAAAAATCAGCTCTTGGGGAAAGAAGGGATGAGACTAAAAAATTAAGCTTTAAACCCTTCTAAAGTGGCTTCTTTGATACTCTTCCATTAGAGGAAATTCAAGATGGCAGCTGCAATAAAGTCAATTGAAACCACTTTAAAGCGTTACCCAGAATTTTTTTTTCCCATCAAAGGTTATGCCTTTGTCACCTTCACTGAAGAACCTGGATCTTACTTCTCTAGTATTCATGAAGTTCTTTGAAGGCAAGCATATATCGCCTGATCTGAACTTGATTCACAGATCACTTTGATCTGTTCTTTTAATTGTTTCTATTTCCCCAAATAGTCTCAGATTCTATGACTAAGACATCAATTTTTCTAAGCCCTCTGCAAGTATGAACTAAAGCCTTTCAGCCTAACCAGTTAAACCATTACATCAAGTCCAAACTTCTGTCAGTACTCAACTGGATTCAATAAAGCTGTGCACAAACTGCAAAAGCTTTGTCCTCAAATATTCTCTCAAATTTTAAAACTACTTTGCTTTGTCCGTTTGTGTCCTTTCCCCGTTAGCTATTACCCAGTTAGGAAATGGGGAGATTACCATACCAAATGCTCACAGTAAATCATTTGTGACCCATCTATAAAGTGAAAAAAATTATGAAGACTAGTCAAATTTGATTAAGTAACTAATGAAAATCACAATCTGCTTGTGAACATTCTTTAAATAGAAAGAGGTTACACATTCAATTAAGTAGTTCAGATAGAATTAGAAGAGGGAAAAAACTGAGTAAACAACATTTGATAAGTGTCAGTGTAGTAGCCGTGTTAGTCTGTGTCAGCAAAATGAAAATAAGAAAGAAAAACTTGTAGCACCTTAGAGACTAACAAATTTATTTCAGCATAAGCTTTCGTGGGTTAGTACCCACTTCATCGGATGCATGGAATGAAACATACAGTAGACAGATATTTATACAGTCAGAGAAACATGATAAGGTGGAGGTGCATAGACCAACCTTAAGAGGCTAATTAATTGAGAGGAACCATAACAGCAGGGGAAGAAAAACCTTTGAAGTGATAAACAAGATGGTCACACAGGTGTGAATGAGGATCGTTAACTTAAGGGAAATAGATTCAATTAACGTAATGGCCGAGCCATTCGAGGTCCTTATTTAATCCTGAGGTAATGCAATCTAGTTTGCATATCAATTCGAGTTCAACAGTTTCTCTTTGAAGTCTGCTTTTCGAGTTAATCTGTCGCAACACTGCTACCCTCAAGTCTGTCAGTGAGTGATTAGGAAGGTTGAAGTGTTCTCCTACTGGTTTTTGAATGTTATGATTCCTGATGTCAGATTTATGTCCATTTATTCTTTTGCATAGAGACTGTCCGGTTTGGCCAATGTACATGGCAGAGGGGCATTGCTGGCACATGATGGCATATATCACATTGGTAGATGTGCAGGTGAATGAGCCCCTGATGGCGTGGCGGATGTGATTAGGCCCTGTGATGGTATCACTTGAATCGATATGTGGACAGAGTTGGCATCGGGCTTTGTTGCAAGGATAGGTTCCTGGGTTAGTGTTTTTGTTGTATGGTGTGTGGTTGCTGGTGAGTATTTGCTTCAGGTTGGGGGGCTGTCTGTAAGCAAGGATTGGTCTGTCCTCCAAGATCTGAGAGAGTGAGGGATCATCTTTTAGGATAGGTTGTAGATCTTTGATGATGCGCTGGAGAGGTTTTAGTTGGGGGCTAAAGGTGACGGCTAGTGGTGTTCTGTTATTTTCTTTTTTGGGCCTGTCTTGTAGTAGGTGACTCCTGGGTACTCTTCTGGCTCTGTCAATCTGTTTTTTCACTTCAGCAGGTGGGTATTGTAGTTGTAAGAATGCTTGATAGAGATCTTGTAGGTGTTTGTCTCTGTCTGAGGGATTGGAGCAAATGCGGTTGTATCTTAGAGCTTGGCTGTAAACAATGGATTGTGTGGTGTGTCCAGGATGGAAGCTGGAAGCATTTGATAAGACTCTCCTACTGACTTCATTGGACGTTTGGAATCAAAATGCCAAAACTTCAGCAGAGAGGCATGTTTTCAGGCACTATAGCATCAAATTTCCCATGAAAATTTGTGGCCCGTCAATTGGGAGATTTGAATTTAATTTGCAGCCCTTAGGTCTTACTCCAAGAGAACCAGAGCTGAGTCTGACAAAGGTGTAAAACTCTAATTAGCAACATATTAACCCTAGAGTGAAAGAATCATCTATATACAACTCAACTGTGACCTCTGTAATTGATTAGGTAATAGCACTGATTCATTCCAAACTGATTCTTTCACAGTCCTTCACTCAAATGATAGTGGCTGTAATGTGGTGTCTCAACACGAAGGCTTTAAAATGGGGAAGAGAATGTGAACCTGAGAATTTTTGACATCAATAAGTTAAGGGAGAGTCAGCTCACCTAAGTTATGTTTGCTGCATTCACAATTTCTTTACATTCTTATAACACACTAATGAAATATGTTTAATCTCTCTTCCGTTTCTCCCTCTATTGCCAGTTGTTGAATAGAAGGCCAACCCAATTTTCTCACCACAAAGACCTAAATTCAGATCTACGTGATTAATATCCTTATGAATTTGTACAAAGCAAGCACCACTAATACATTAAGTGCACAAACAATTAAAAGTAATTTATAACTATATTACAGGCATTTATCAGACCAAGTATATTAATACCCTATATACTTAAATAATTAATTCCTGTGTAACTAGCCTGCAATGGCATCACAACAGTCTTTCATTTACAATTTTACTATATTTTGTAACAGTTGAAGTAATTTATATCTTTGACAATGCTTAATATTTAGGGAATAGCACCAGACTATTTTATGTGTCAGTCTGATTCAATCTTTGCACTAAACTGAGGCCAGTCTTAGTAATGTCATTTTAATGCATTATACAATGATCAAATTTTAAAATTTGATATTTTCCAAGTAGAGCATAGTTAGTGTAACTCCTTTGCTGCTACTGCCCACTGTTCCAAAACTAGTTTGAAATAAGATTTTTTTTAAAAAAAAATATACTGTGCCTTGGCATGGGCCAAGCAGAGCACATCTCTTCCCCTTCCCTAAAATACAACTACTATTTGCAAGTCCTCTGGTTCCCACTAGAGACAACTACTATTAAATAAAGCAAGAATCTTCCAGCTAGAACACCAAAATGGACAGTCTTGTGATGTGTCTACTAATATTCCTCCATCAAGTTAATCTAATGCACTATGACCCTGCACTCAATGCTCAATATCAGAAGTATTACAGGCAAATGTGCTAATAAATAGTCTTGTCAACTACCTCTCTCTCCTTTTATTTTTAATCCTTCCTAACTGCCTTTTCTCTTTTCCATGTCCCCACAATACCACGTCCACTAAATACAGTTCTCTGGATGCTAGAAAACATTTCTCCTCAACAAGAGAAGAACAGCTTCCACAAACGCAAATTAGCAAGGCAAAGATAGTCAACTTAGTTAAGGAAGTAGTAAACAAGAGAAGTGTGCAGCCCAAAATAAAAATAAAAAAAACTCCTCACTTTCAAGTTAAGGAGTGAGAACTAAACCCTATCCACTCATGTTACAGAGGCACAGATATTTCCAGCTTCTGTAACAAGATGCAAGTCTACAATTAAAAGAGTTTGAAATCATATGATCATGTCCACCTTATATTATTTCAATAAAACTCATAATTACAGTCTGAGTTTAACAAGACCAAAAAACTCTAAACTTGCAAAACATTGCTAGCTTAGGCTTTTTTTTATTGTTGAGAACAAAGTATCAATGTCACTATTATGATGTGAGGAATTACCAGCTAAATCAGCTAATTACCAGTTCATTTTAGTAATCAATCCATTAGCTAACTAGCCTTCGCCCATTCATTCATTCCATCATCATCATACTAGCCTTGGCCAATTCAATCATCATACTAAAACCCAGATTCTTAAAATATGAAGACTCAAAGTAAAAAGGAAAACACTAAAATTTGTCTCCATTGTACAACAGACTTAGTTTGGAGTAAAAAAATATTTGAGATTTACCACTTTTCCTCATAAAGGTTTCAGATGTGTGGACCGGGCCTTGGAGTTTGCGATTTCTATTATATGACCCTACTGAACTATAGTATGGCTACTGGACACTTTGAAAATTAAAGTGTGTGTAAGATGAACTCTAGGCTAAACCTAAGTCTATTAGAATGTCATTCATCATACTTTTAGAACAACCTGATATTTAATGTACAGCAAAATGCTCTGACAACAAGCATTTAATAATTCTGTGAAAAGTTATTCATTTTTACAAGATGTGTACACTAAATGGTTTAACACAGAGGGAAAAAGTTAACTAACAAGTCAATTTGGGGGTCTCATTTTCACTTAGGCTACCAATATATTTTCAGTTTGTTAGCCAACACCAAATGAGCCACATCTAATTTTGTTCAACTTGATCATTGCAACATGTATTAAAAAGTTTTATGCTGATTCAATTGGAAAAAGACAGCAATTCAAGATACTAGTTACCACTTATTTTTGGTTATTGATGGACCCACTGAAAGGAATATCTGAAGGTGAATTATATGAGCAAGCAAATCTTGCAAACAACCCACCAAGGGTATCTGCAAGTACATAAAAGGAAATAACTAACATTAATTCAGTGAGTTCTACTTGAATAAAAGCATACATAAACTTCAGTAAAATGCTGTTGCCCATTGGGATAAGCTCAGCATAGCACTGCTCCTCTGACCTAAATGAATGCATCTGAAATTTCATGTGTGATTCTTTAGAATAGAAATTTTCAGGAAATGTTGAGGTAAATCAAACAAGCATTTGAGATAAAGTTAAAAAAGAAAGGTGATTTCATTTCCTGATCATTATCTTTTTATTCTCAAATATCTGAGCTCTCTTTTAGCAAGACATTTTCTAGTACAAGTTTGATTACTGTATCTTTCAATAAGGGGAAATGCAAAAAAACCCACATTGTTTATGGTCTTTACTGTTTGTTTGATATTTTAAATAAAATGAAACTGCAATGTTTACACAGTTAAAACAAATATGTCAAAATGCAAAAGTTTAGGTATCTAAAGCTAAACTAAACCTCAGATTTGAGAATTTAGTATTGTCTATTCCTGTTTTTCTTGCTCAGTGTGTAGTTTAATATACTTTTACTGTATGTAATAGTATGTTTAGTGTATTACACTACAAATATCACAAGAAAAACAGGAACAAAAAATTACATATGCATACCATCCCAACACAAGGGGAGGCAGAATTAAATAAAATCTGGGGGAAAGAATGGTCAGCTATGTTTTTGTGTAGTGTACCACTAATTATAGCCATCCTTTTGCCAGGTAAATCATTTACATTCTTTGTGGAACTCAGAATATCCCTATATTCCTTGAGGCCTCAGATCATAGCTATTATCCTTCCATCAGGAAGATGTGCTTTCAATTGCAAAGTCCTCTCCCTTGGGCTGAACATGCTGCATGCGTGACGAAGCCTTTTACAGAGTGGGAGGGAAAAAGACATATCAAGGAAAACAGAAGTCCACTCAAAAAAGTAAGGTAAAGGATTTTATGACCTCCACTTTAACTTGACTAACATTTCCTAGTTCACTAGGACCAGCAAAAGCCACTTAGCATAACAACTTCATCAAACTCAGTTTTTTAAAAAGGAAAGCTTTCATACCACAATTCTTGAAGCCCACAGTAAAGAATAAATTAATATTCCCTTGTAATTTAAATCAGAGCGTAGATAATCAAACCAGGACCACTACAAGAAGTACAGTTAAACAAACTACTATTTCAATAACACCATGTAAGCAGAGCATGAAAAAATCTACTCCCACACCAGGGGCACAAAAAAACCTTTTCATGAGGATCAGGAGTTGGTGGAAGTAAGCCTAAACTATCAGTTTCTGCAGAATTTCTTTTTCAGGAAGTCTTAAGGTTTCTAGCATATGACTGCTAGGATAAGCTTTTCAAATGTCAACAGATGCAGGATCACCTTCCTGAGGGTGCTGCTACTACCATTCATAATTTCACTGATGCCCTGTGTGAAAGCTAACAGGGCACTAGTAAATTTTAGAGCTGTTAATCAGAACACCTTGTCACCCAGTGAAGTTGGAAAGTGAAACAGACTAGAGTCATGTAAGTATCCTGTTTAATCTATGAGCAGAGAGAAGGACTAGGAACACCTCAAAAACGGAGGCTGTGATCAAAAGGTAGAGTTACATGATTACACAGACCCATAAGCAGCAGCAGAAATAACCCCCATAGCCTTCAGAAGGCTCTGGAGTCGGGATAAGCGAGGAAGGTCCTCTCTAGAAACCAGAGCAAGGCGTGGGGTGGCTGAGACTTTACTTTTAAACGTAATCCTTCCCTCCCCCCCCCCCGCCCCTTTTCAGAGAAGCTAAAACGATCTGGGCTTCTCACAGACATTGCTGTGAGGCTTCGCTACATATACATTCTCGCCTTTGGGATTTTTTTCAAACCCTGCCATAAAGTATTAAGTTTATATTGTTATACTACAACATTAAAGTTGTATATTGCAGGCCGTATGTTACAGCGGAGGTAGGAACTGAACGGATCCAGATACGAGTCCCAGTCTAGTGCCTCAGCCAAAACATCACCCTTCCTCTCCCTTCCAAGGGGTAACGCGCAGGACAGGTATTGGGGGAACAGCTATTAGCCACCATCGGAAAGGGTTATTTAATCAAATCCTGAAATACTGAGTCAGAAGCCGTGGGAAGCCTGGCTCAGCAGGTCACATACGCTGGGGATGAAAGGGCCTGGACTCCCCGGGGGTGGCTGTACCCAGGGGGTGGCACCCGGACTCTACCGGCTGGAGGGTGCCACGGACGGCAGCATGCGGGGGCGGGCTGCCAAGAGACGGGGACTGGGCAGGGTGCTGCCCTGGGGGGCTTGCTGGGGGCTGGCGGTGCCATGAGGAGACGAGCAGCAGCCCGCGGAGGGGCCCGGCTCTCACATACTCACCTGCCCGCTCTCTCCCCACCCAGCCGCGCCGCGGCGACTCCTCCGACTCCAGCTCGGCCCCAGGCAGCGGGCGGAAGAGGCAGCCGGGGCCGGACTCGGCCGCACATACAGGGCGCTGGGCCCGACAGACACTCCCCCTTCTCACAGGCAGGGGCCGGCCCCTGTCCCGCTGCCCCGGCTCCTCATCCCCGCGGCACGGGCCGGGCAGCCCCGGCCCCTCCGAGCTTCCCTCGGGTCTCAGTCACCGGCCGGCCCCGCAACGCGACCACCCCTCCTCACTCCCCCTCCCGGACTGGTCTCCCCGCCGCCATCTTGCCTGAGGGGAGAGCGTAGTGCGCAGGCGCGGCTGGGGGAATCCCGGCTCTACCAGCCGGCCCTGGAAGAACCGGAATCGGCCCGGGGAGCCAATGCGCAGGCGCAAGGAAGGAGCCTCTTCCCCTTTCCTTTTACACACACCTGCCGCGCGCTGCTAGTAGGGCCTGGCTGGCTGCTGCGCTCCCTCCGCGGGGCTGCTGCGCCCAGTGTCTTCCCGAGGAATTGAAATTAGGCGGGGTGTTGAAATATTCAGGGGGGTGTCAGGGCCGATGAGGGCTGAGACCGTGAGGGCAAAAGTGGGCTGTATGGCACTATAGTAAAAACTGAAAAATGTTTTGCGACCATTTTATTAGATTTAATTCATGTTTTAAAACCATCACAAAAATTAAAGTTGGCCATTCAAGCCTACTATGAAGCACTACATGTACATCAGTCTTGGTTTCTTGTTGTAATTTTGCACTCCTTGGTGTCTTCTTGTGTGTCCGTTACTTCCAGTCCTTCATGATATGCCCATGATCAGGCAGAAGGTGACTTCTTTCAGAACACAAAATGCTACTCAATGAGGAAAAATTATGTTCAGCTGTAGCTGTTGTGACTGGGATTAGCAAGAGATGAATTCCTACTTTCATGGCAGGAAACAGCACAAAGATTGGGTCGACCCACTAGTGATGATAAAGAAGTTGAAGCTAAATCTTCATTCGTTCATCGTATGATATTCCACTCTGTGTTCAAAATTCTGTATTCTGCCCTGATCACATAGCAGCCCCATTGCTGGTAGTGCCTCACTCCACTCAACTGTAGGTGTATTATAAGACAGGCATCTGTAAAAGCTACGTGGAGGTTGAATAGAATCCAGAAATCTCTATTGTAGATTTGTAAGAATCAAGTCTTTGTACTTTTTCAGGTGGCTTAACAAACACTTCTTGTCCTCTTCACTTATGGAGTCAATATAAGTACCTTCATTAGTCAACTTCTGGACTGAAGTCTTTGCTTCTTCCAGTACATTTTCAATGGATATCTCTGATTGATCCAAGGATAGCTTCTATTTCTGGACAAAGATCTACTACTGTTGTAGTAGATGCCTGGATTACATTGTTTAATGACCCAAGTGGTTTCAACAGTAGACTTACAAGAGAGAGAATTGCCATAGTCTTCTCTGAACTTAGTAACAAAAGTAGTCCACCAGCCTCACTACTTAGATCTGTCCTATCTTGGTGGATACTTTCTAAAGCCAGTAATAACGGTTGCAGTAATTTTAAGACAACTGCCAAGAATCACTCATGAGAAAGCCAGCAGGTTTTCCCAGGTTGGACTCATTTGAACTTCAATCCCAGTGTATCTTCTATTTGTTTCCAAAATGTTCAGTCCTTTTGGACTCTTGCTGGGGAAAAAAAAAAGTATAAAAAGCCATTAAACTTGTGGCTTTTTAATGTCTTTTGAAGATTCTGCAGCTTGTACTAGTGCTAGGAGTAGATGGCCTCTACAGTGTGTATAGGAGAGATTAGGGTTACACTTTTCTCTGAGCAAAGCTTGTACTCCACTATGTCTTCCAGAGAAGTTTGTAGTTCCATCAAATGCACAAGTAGCCATCTGTTTGGGGTTCAATTTACAAGCATTTAACTCTTCTAAGATGTCACAGATGCAGCTGATGTGTCTTCTATAACTGAACATCTAGAATGCATCTACTGGCCTACCACAGACATCAAGATAGCATACGTAATGACTTAATACTTGATGCTTATTTGCATTGGTGCATTTGTCGGCCATGTATGGACATATTTTGAATATAGTGAGAGAATTCTTCACTTTTTCAACTCCTGAGTCTTTCACTGTTGCACCACATGTTTCAAGAGAGTCAGCTGAGTTTTTTGCAGAAAGATAGTGAGCATTTGCCAGTCTTGTTCGGAATCAGTGTCCAACTTCAGGATTAACAAGTGACAATGCACTTAACATAGGCCTCTAGTGTGTAGTGTGTGGTATCTCTTGCTTAAATAGCAAGTATGATGCAATAGCCATGTTGGTTCACATAAACTGAGTTGTGTCTCCAGCATTCTTAATAGCCTCATTAAGTTCTTCTAAAATTGGCTTTGACAGTGACTGGCTTACAAAGCTTTCTGCATGTTGATGCAGTCCAGAAGCATGGTGTTTTGCAGCCTTTTCATATAGGTTGTCAGTATTGGCTTAGCTGATCAGTGTGGCAAACCAAGCTCCTCCACTTTTACTATATAAATCCATGACATGACCACATCTTAAAGACTGTGTGTAGTTCTGGTCACATCATCTCAAAAAAGATATATTGGAACTGAAAAAGGTACAGAGAAGGGTAACAAAAATGATTAGGGGTATGGAGCAGATTCCATATGAGGAGAGAAGACTGGGCCTTTTCAGCTTCGAAAAGAGGCGACTAAGAGTGGATATGATAGAGTCTTATAAAATCTGGATTGGTGAGGAGAAAATGAATAAGGAAGTGTTATTTATCCCTTCACTTAACAAAAGAACCAGGGGTCACCCAGCGAAATTAATAGGCAGTAAGTTTAAAACAAAGTTTTAAAGGAAGTATTTCTTCACCCAACGCACAGTCACCCGTGGAACTTTTTGCCAGAGATGTTGGGAAGGCCAAAATTATAACAGGGTTCAAAAAAGAACTAAATAAGTTCATGGAAGATTGGTCCATCAATGGCTATTAGCCAGGATGGGCAGGGATGCAACATCATGATCTGAAAGTCCCTAGCCTCTGTTGACCAGAAGCTGGGAGTGGACGACAGGGGATGGATCAATCAATGATTCCCTGTTCTGTTCATTCCCACTGAAGCACGTGGAACAGTCACTTTCGGAAGACAGGATACTGGGATAGATGAACCATTGATCTGACCCAATATAGCCATTCTTACATAAAAAATTATAATAATAAAAAAGTTTAGTACAGAAACTCCCCAAGATAACGACCGCTTGAGATAGCGATGATGTGAGATAATGATCTTGGCAAATAATGCATTTTTAAAATCTTGGCCTACTAGGAAACATATATTTATATAACTTTCCCAGTCACAAATATAGCTTCTGGAGAAAGGTCACTAAAACATAGTCCAATTTGGGTGACCAGAAAGCAAGTGTGAAAAATCGGGACGGGGTGGGGAGTAATAGGAGCCTATATAAGAAAAAGACCCAAAAATCGGGACCGTCCCTATAAGATCGGGACATCTGGTCACCCTAAGTCCAATGCTCCTGGCCGCTGTTGTTTGTCATGCCACCGTTCACTCTATTGCTGTGCCCCAATAGCCCTACACTGTCACCTTCTGCTGCCACCTGCCGCTGTGACCTCTGTGAGTCGGTCTCTCGTGGTTCCACCTGACTCTCAGTGATTTCAGCTCTTCGGGGTGAGGGGAACCTCGGTGCTAGTGCAGACTGGGGCATCTCTTCCATAGAAACACTGTCCCACAGCAGGTCTAAGCCCTTAGACCTGATTATCAGAGATTTCTGCTCTAGTGGTCACTTAACAAACCAAAAGACTCTCTATGAAGCCTAATCAGCTCGGTCTTTAAACAGTGGAGAGGCGTAGGTCAAATAGGACTTGTGACTCAGGCAGACCATAAAGCAAAACACCTGTCCCCACCCTCTCTCTTGATGCCCTCAATCAGCACAGGCTAAGGACAGTTCTACTGCCCTTTACTCGTACAATAAAAACAACAACATTTCATTACCCCACCCCACCCCGCATTCAAGTGATTTGTAACCCAAACCCAGCCAAAATCTATCACTTGCGGAACACAGCTCTGTTTGGTGGATACCTAGGTAGATTAGGTGTGAATGTAAATACAATCTGGTCCTGAAGCCTTTCCCCTCAGTTCCCAGCTCATCACTAGCTGTCAGGGAGAGCTCTTTTAGACTTTGCTTACAAATCATCATTTGAAATTATTAGGTTAGCCAACATCACCGAAATGAATGCACTGACAGTCACAAAAAACAAAAGCTGTATAAGGAAGCTAGTCTGTGTTCATACTTTTCAAATCTATTATACATTTTCAGATACACATATTTTATCATATACATTATATGCTTTTAAAGTGTGTATTAATGTTTCAATTTAAATTCAAATTCCCAAACAATCACTAAACTGGTAACACTGCATGTAACTAGTTCACAAAACTGGGGGGGGTGTTGGAAAAATTCAGGGGGGGTGTAGGGAAATCACTGGCTGCGCCCGTCCCGCACAGTGCTTGCTGTGGGTGGTTCCTGTACTGAGAAAGGCAGCACTGGGAAGAGCAAAAAACAGACCTTCGAGGCTGCCATAGAGAGAGTCTCTGTGTGAGACTAAGCAGGGAGATATGTGCCAAGGTGGGCACCTTTCCCCCCCCACCCCGGGCCACTGCAAGCTTAGTGACCCCGCAGGGGAGAGTGGGGCACAAAGATCAGAGGCAAACCCACAGAGGAGAGAGGTGGGGGAGGGATAGCTCAGTGGTTTGAGCATTGGCCTGCTAAACCCAGGGTTGTGAGTTCAATCCTTGAGGGGGCCATTTGGGGATAGGGGACAAAAATTGGGGATTAGTCCTGCTTTGAGCAGGGGGTTGGACTAGATGACCTTCTAAGGTCACTTCTAACCCTGATATTCTATGATTCTATGAAACAAACACTTTCTGTATTAGCATGCAAAATACAAGAGGTTGCCCAACTGCATAAAGAGCTCAATCTGTTCAGCTAATTATAAAAGACTGAGAGGTGTAAGTATCTTCACAGGGAGAAAATAGAGAGTACTAAAGACATGACAAGCACCATTCGCTGAAAGTTAAAGCCAGACAAACTCAAAAATAAGGCTCATGTTTTTTACAGTCATTACACCCCAATGCCCCCTCCCTTAAGTCCCCTGGGGAGGCAGATTAGTATTGTATGTTGCTAATGCTATTGCAGGCATTGCAACGTATTTTGGGAAGGGTTAAAGGTGTGAGTATGAGTGAAAGGTTTTTTTGTAGGTTACAAGAGGCCGACAAGGGGAAGAAAGAAGAGAGCAGAGAATGGGTTAACTATGCTTTTGCTAGGCCCGAGATAAGATGCTGACTTTAGCCAGCTTAAGGCCACAGCGCGCATTTGACTTTTGGCTGTTTGTTAAAAGAGGGGGGCTTGGATTTTACCCCAACCAGCCGTGAGAAAGGAGAGTTGTCGAACGAAGTGCAGGGGGCTGCAAGAAGGAGCGAGACAGCGAAGGTCTCTGAAGGGGATGCCCCCAAGAGATACCAGGGCTTAAAAATTCTCCCAAGAGTGGAAGCAAGTTGGTGATCACAGCTGACCCCGGATGACCTGTGCACAGGGCAAGAACTCCCGTCCACTTCCCCACCCCCTTCTTCTGGCTTTACACCCAGGCCTGGCCAGCCTTGGGTAATCTGGGTGTGAGTATGAAAGTGGTTTAGGGCTTGGGGCACTAACGCTTTCTTCCTTCCTTTCAGTGATGTGGAAACAGTCTCAACACTCACTGCTGTTGTTTTATTATTTTATTAATAAAGCTGTAAAACGTAGACACTTGGTATGTTTTGTCATCTCCTCCCCAAATGCCTTAGCCCGATCACCTAAGGTCTTTAGCAGCTTTGTAACAGAAATCTGCCACACTGTGAGGGTGATTAACCATTAGAACAAACTACCAAGGGAAGTGGTGGAGTCTCCATCCCTTGCTGTCTTCAGAACAAGACTTCTTCTTTCTGCAAGTTATACAGTCAAACCCAAGTTATTGGGGTCCATGGAGGGGTAACGAAGTGAAAGTCTATGACTTATGGTATACAGGAGGTCAGTCTGAATGATGTAAAGATCCCTTCTGGCCTTAGAATCTGTGAATATCTCTGCATTATCAGCAATGAGGCTTTTATTAAAAGTGATGAGGAAAAAAATGTGCCTAACACTGAATGGAAACAGAGGTAGCATCACAGCATGTAGGGCAACCTGCCACCACATCAGAAATGGCCATTAATGACAAATGGGCACAGTGGGCAAAAACTTCAACATAATCATGGACAGATGGCTGGCCATTTTACATTTTGGCAGTGTTTGTATTACTTGTCTTACTAAGGTATTACTGGAATGAATATTATCAGGGCACAGCATATTGCAGGCTTCTCTCAGATGTATAGTAATCTATGGTGTTGCAACATACTGCCTAAAGCTTGGCAAGATTACATTTTTATTGATAAGTGTCAGTAATCATCAAGTCCTACATACAAAAAACAACTAAATCGCATTTTAGGGTTAAATCAGAATTTACACAGAGAGAAAATTAAAACATATAATGTGTTACCTTCCATAAAAAAGTAAAGGAGAATCCTTCCATGTCTACAATCAGGGCTTATTTGCAGGGCATATTTTATAGCATCAATTCCCACTAGTATTACATTCTATTTGATCATGCCAGTGGCACCCTCAGCAGCAAGTGCCATAGAACTGAGTTGCTACAAACCCTGATCTTTACAACAGGTCAGAGAGCATGCACAACTGAATGGGAGATAAGACACTGACCAGTATAGTGGAGATTTAGTTTGATAGACTGACCTAGATACTCAAAAAGATTAGAAACTACTATTTTATATATTCTGTGTCATCAAATTATATTGCATACTGATTGCTGCTGTTTCAAAGGCAATACCTCCTGGTAAATGTCTTTGTGCATTTAATCCCCTTAGGTTCTCTGGGATATTGCCTAAAAATGAGATGAGAGAGGCTCAGTAAGCTACAATTAGAAGGGGGTTGGAATAAATCAGAGAGCATCAAGCTGTTTGACAATCTGAATGATTGTCAGTAAAACCTTTCCTCATAACGGGGAGAGCGTTTCAAAACTGCCTTAATGCACTTTAGAAGAGTCCATCTTCAAATGACTGAAACTCTGTATTTCAGGTGAAAAGAGTAGTGTTTATAAGAACCAATGTTAAATCAGACTTTTTTCTTAAGGTACATCTCATTATTCAGGGTGGACCAAAAAACAAAAAACAAAAAAAAGAGAGAGGAATGGAGGACCACTTTTTTTATTTATTTTAATTTTCTTATGCAATGTTTCAAAATTAGCTTCCTTAAGGGAAGCATAAGCAAACTACATTATAATCAGACTTTTTTAAATAAAAGGATTCAGCAAAAACAAAATAATCTATGGAGGTGGTGATCAAACTATGCCCTGGTGGTACCTTGCTCTAAACTGTGCCTTTTGAGGGGGGCTATGAAGGAAATTTACATTAGATTATATAACAGAAAATGAGCCCCCCCCCCTCTAATTTTTAAATTGAAGTGTTGGAATCAGGCCCATCACTACAGGGGGGCACTTACCACACATCACATCACTGCCTTTGCCTGTGCAGCTCCTCAGCAGCTCCCCCATTGAACACCTGCTGGAATGCCAGGAGGGAGGAAACCAATTCTACTTGCTCCATCAACAGCTTTGGCGAAGGCCATGCAAGCCCCAGAGAAAGAAGGATAGGACCTTAACTGGGTCCAGGGCCAGCTCTAGGCACCAGCAAAGGAAGCAGATGCCTGGGGTGGCAAATGTGAAGGGGCAGCACTTGTGCTGCTCTTGGGGCATCACTCCGGGTTTGTTTGTTTTTTTCGGCGGCATGGCTGCAGCAGGTCTTACAGTATTTCCTCTTCATATTCAACATTGTTTCCTCTTCAGCAGCACCACTGCAGGTTCTACATTGTTTCCCCTTCAGCTGCACCGCTGCGGCAGGTTCAACATTGTTTCCTCTTCGGCGGCAGCATATTTTTGTTGTTGTTGTTTCGCTGCTTAGGACTGCAGAAAAGCTAGAGCCGGCCCTGACTGGGTCTGCCTGACCCTAGTGGAATGCCTAGCAACCACTCAGGAAAACTCAGGTGAGGGGAAAGAGGAGAAACAGAATCAATGTCCAGACCCTAGTTATGGTTTCCTGGTTCTCTGCCTCAGCCCTGGCTGCTCTAACTTGTACCAGCTGGGTATGGTTTCCAAGGAACCATATGCCACCTGAGATTAGCTAGAGTAAAGCATGCTCCTGTCACTCCCCTCCCCTCCCCACTTTTGCCACACCCTTTAGGGGAAGGAAGTGTGGGAGTTTGCTATGTGCCTGCTGCGGACTTCCATCTCCAGGTTGGGTGTCTGTCATGGAACCTGTGGATATTGTTCATTCCCTTTGCACAGCCTGAGCAATGCAAAGGAAGCAAAACAGAATATCTGCCCCAAAGTATTCATCGTGCCCTTTTAGCTTGAAATAATGTTTGACTGTCAGGCTGAAAAGGTTGGAAACAAAAATCTATTATTATTAGGGCTGTCAAGTGATTAAAAAAATTAATCACTATTAATTGCATGATTAAAAAAATTAATCATGATTAATCACGAGATTAATCACTGTTAAGCAGTAACAGAATGCCATTTATTTAAATATTTTTGATGTTTTCTACATTTTCAAATATATTGATTTAAATTACAACACGGAATACAAAGTGTACAGTGCTCACTTTATATTATTTTTTATTACAAGTATTTGCACTAAAAAAACCAAAAGAAATAGCATTTTTCAATTCACCTAATACAAGTATTGTTGTGCAATCTCTTTATCATAAAAGTTGAACTTACAAATGTAGAGTTATGTACAAAAAAAACTACATTCAAAAATAAAACAATGTAAAATTTTAGTATCAGAGGGGTAGCCATGTTAGTCTGGATCTGTAGAAGCGACAAAGGGTCCTGTGGCACCTTATAGACTAACAGAGGTATTGAAGCATAAGCTTTCGTGGGTGAATACCCACTTCTTCGGATGCAAGCAGTGGAAATTTTAGAGCCTTCAAGTCCTCCAAATCCTACTTCTTGTTCAGCCAATCGCCTCAGACAAACAAGTTTGTTTACATTTGCAGGAGATAATGCTGCCTCCTTCTTGTTTACAATGTGAAAGCAGGCGTTCACATGACACTGTTGTAGCAGTGTCGCAAAATATTTACGTGCCAGATGCGCTAAAGATTCATATGTCCCTTCATGCTTCAACCACCATTCCAGGGGACATGCGTACATGCTGATGACTGGTTCTGCTTGATAACAATCCAAAGCAGTGCGGACTGACACATGTTTGTTTTCATTATCTAAGTCAGATGCCACCAGCAGAAGGTTGATTTTCTTTTTTGGTGGTTTGGGTTCTGTAGTTTCTGCATCGGAGTGTTGATCTTTTAAGACTTCTCAAAGCATGCTCCACACTTCGTTCCTCTCAGATTTTGGAAGGCACTTCAGATTCTTAAACCTTGGGTCGAGTGCTGTAGCTATCTTTAGAAATCTCACATTGGCACCTTCTTTGCGTTTTGTCAATTCTGCAGTGAAAGTGTTCTTAAAATGAACAACATGTGCCGGGTCATCATCCGAGATTGCTATAACATGAAATATATGGCAGAATGCAGGTAAAACAGAGCTGGGGACATACAATTCTCCCCAAAAGAGTTAAGTCAGAAATTTAATTAACACATTATTTTTGTAACAAACGTCATCAGCATGGAAGCATGTCCTCTGGAATGATGGCTGAAGCATGAAGAAGCATACGCAGTGGCGTAGCCAGGTTTAGAGCACAGGGGGAGCGGCGCTATAAAAAGGCATCTCCCTGCTCCCCCTGTACTCACCTGGCGGTGCTTTAAAGGGCCCGGGGCTCCAGCCATTGTGGAGACCCCGGGCCTTTTAAATCCCCGCCCAAGCCCGGCTCCAGCAGCAGGGCTGGGGGGGGGGCGCGCTTTAAAGGGCTTGCAGCTCCCCGCAATGGCAGGAGCTGTGGGCCTTTTAAAGCGCCCCCCGAGCCGGGCTCCCGCAACGGGGCTGGGGTGGGGGGCACTTTAAAGGGTCCGGCAACATCCGTGGTCGGGCATAGGTGCCGACTCCGTGGGTGTGCCGGGGCTGGAGCACCCACGGGGAAAAATTAGCTGATGTGGAGCATCCACGGGCGCCAAGCTCCCCCCTTTGTCCCCCTCCCCACTTGCCTTTCGTGCGCTAGTGGCTCTGCGCTTACCAACTCCGCCTCCTCCCTCCCAGTGCCTCCAGAGCACCGCAAACAGCTGATTCACAGCGTTCAAGCTCCAGGAGAGAGGGGGAGCACTTGGGGCTGGCAGCCAGGACTCCAAGCGAGGGGCCGGCGGCTGGGACCTGGGGCCAGCATCGGAGCCCCTGGGCGGGGGGCCGGCAGCAGGACCCTGGGTGGTAGCGGGGCCCCTGGGTGGAGAGCCACGCTCAGCGCAAAGCCTGGGGGGTGCTGCAGACCCCCTACCCCTACTTTCGATGCCTATGGAGACCCGCTGGCACTCTACATTGACCTCCTGTGGTTCGGCAAATTCTATCGTTCAGCACCGGTCAGGTCCCGAGCATGCTGAACTAGTGAGGTTCAACCTGTACTAGTATGAGGTGAATTTAAAAATACTATTTCTTTTGTTTATCATTTTTACAGTGCAAATATTTATAATCAAAAATAATATACACTTTGATTTCAGTTACAATACAGAATACAATATATATGAAAATGTAGAAAAACATGCAAAATATTTAATACATTTCAATTGGTATGCTATTGTTTAACAGTGCAATTAAAACTGCGATTAATCGCGATTAATTTTTTAAATCATGATTAATTTTTTTGAGTTAATCACGTGAGTTAACTGATTAATCGACGGCGCTAATTATTATTATAGATTCTATAGATTTGTTTTACAGTACCATTTATAAATGACAATCAGGATCAGAGCGCCATTGAGCTAAGTGCTATACAGACGGATTCCTTCCCCAAACAGCTTATAATCTAAATTTAAAGACAAGACACCCCAAATGGATTTTAAAAAGTAATGAGACAAAAGGATGAGAGTGACAGTAATAAAATTTGTTACATAGGTGTATCAATACTTTGGTAGGTAGGGCAGCTAGTGCACAAGTGGATGAGTACGTCAAACACAGAACAAGACATAACTCTTGCCAAGTTCAAATGAAATTGTGCCACCAAAAAGAAAAATTCACTAGCCATCATGCGCACATCTATAAATATTTATATAAGAACCATTTTCAAAAGCTTCTTCCAGGGACATTTTCACAGCTCCCTTTTCAAAAGTGCCTACATTAAGCTATGTTATGGCTAAATAAAAGAAGTAAACCAGGGATTCTCAGATTTTTGTACTTGTGACCCCTTTCACATACCAAGCCTCTGAGTGTGACCCCCTTTATACATTAAAAACACTTTTTAATATTTTTAACACCATTATAAATGCTGGAGGCAAAGCGGGGTTTGAGGTGGAGGCTGACAGCTCGCGACCCCCCATGTAATAACCTCGTGACCCCCTGAGGGGTCCCAGTCCCCAATTTGAGAACTCCTGAAGTAAACTGCTCAGTAATTAAGTTAATTACATTAGTAAATACAATCATTGTACTTATTATCTCATCCTACAAAGGAAATAATTTCTTATAATTGACAGGTGCAGTATTGTAAGATGGAAGTGGATTTAAATGGCCGTTTGTAGTAGTCATTTGCCATTGTCTGCCTCAGAGAATGAAGACCAGTCCAGATGGTCTTCAGTAAGGGATAAACCATGAGAGCACTTCATCCAAGTGATGGTTCTACAAATACCTATAGTATTTAGAAATACATATAGAAATACAGTAGTTCTGAATCTGAGTTTCTGTAACCACAGAGCCCTTAAACATATTTTTAGCTATAAAAGGAAAGGCCAGATTTTAAAAACCTAAAAGGATATGTCAAACAAGTGTATTTGCTGCTGTTGCACAACAAACACAAACTTCTAAGTAGAAGCCCTCCCTCGAGAATTGGTTCCTCAGTTGGTAGACCACAAGGCTCAAGTATGACTTGAGAGATGGATCAAAAGGGAACCTGGCCTTGATATAGCAAATTTAAGTTCAGGAAGGCTCCACCACTGAATTCATTAGATCAGAAAACCTGGGTAAGTGAGACACTAAAAATAGACACTAGTCTGACTTAGGACTCTAATGTAAAAAAAAAAAAATCTGCTCTTGTGGTCATAGGATTGAAAACTGAAGCACATCCATGAAGCCCCATGTTTCTTTGCACTAGCGTAAAACAAAAGCCAGCCCACCAGATTCTGTGAGTCTGAGGGACAAAGATAATTGCATGGGAAAGGTCCACACTTTTCTGCACTAGACTAGGGAAGATGTGAGAAAGAAAATGGAGAGGTGAGAAACTTGAATATTTATGGGCAAGGACCTTGAGTTCTGTCCAGGAAACGACTGACTCTGAGTTCTGCACAATCCCAGACATCTGAAGACATTTGGGCTCAACAAAAAGAGCACTGCTAGCCAAGCGCCTACTGCCTTCCAACAAGGCTGTTGAATGGCATAAGAGATAAAAGGGCAGGGAGATTATTCAGCCTCTGGACCAAATTCAGTGGTGGTATAAGCATGTGGTCCTCCCACTCAAGTCTATGGCCTTAAAGGCCTTAATTGGTGTTTGCTCTGGAGCAAATGGAGAAAGAGGCAGAGTGTGAGCCTCAAAAATAATTCCTTCAGTTACTCAAAAACTAGTGTGTTGCACCCAGTGGAAGGGGACAGTGCTTAGAATTAGTCAGCTCTTTTGTAGTGGTTTTATTAAAGTCTATAAAAAACCCTTACAAGGGCAGAACACATTGGTGGAGTTTGCAATAGAATCAGTCCAGTTGTTACATCACAAATGCCTGTGATTCACAGAAGAATTATTCATAGTGGCCCTAGCCACTTAACACTGTCAAAAACTACATTGTGAGTAAAGCAGACAGCTGGGCAACTTTAGAAATATTATCTGAAATGTCACAATAAGGACCGAATTGTGACTAAACTATTTCTGAGATATGAGTCAAGTCTACATTGTCCTAGTAACAAATGCAATATGACTAGCATGTCTTAGGGCCCAAGAACATATTTCAAAAGCCCATCTGACAACCACACTGTCCTGTAAGCAGCATCTAAGCAAGTAGTCATGGAACCCATAGGAAGAGGTGCCTTGGAGGTAAGGGCTACATAGTAGCTACCATTTTAGGGAACTGCAAAACATAAACCAAAATAACAAATAAGAGAAACCTGATATTACTAGGAAGAGATTCAGAGGCTGACCAAATGCTTATTAAGCTGGCTCTGTGAATGGAAACAGTGCTAAAGTGAGTCACTGGCCACCTGTGCCCTCTCAGACCCAGCACAGATGACTGCAAGTCTTCAGTGTTTTGGAGAGCTTCTCCTGGGCCCTCTCACCATTTACCCTCAACTCCTCTCTTTTTAAAAAAGTTTGTCTTGGCATCAAACAAATATATTTTCCTCAAAATGAAGAATTTCTCCTTATATCCCATATTTTCCTATCAACTTATTCATATGAAGTCTTACTATCCCATACACATTATCAAAACAATTTCCATGGCAAGAGACTAATGCATAAACAGAAGATTACAGTTTCTCTACAGACTTAAGCTGGGCTGTGAAAAATAAAGCTCTTTTTAAAACAGTATCTTAAATGCAGTAATTGGTAAAGATAATTCATGTCTGAGAATACTCCATAGTGCTAAGCACATATTCAGTGCTCCAATAATTAAAGTGAGGGGACTATGAGGGGACTATGTTAGAGTAGCTTGTTTATATCTTAGGTTTTTTTCTTTGTTTAAATGTTGGCACCATTTTGAAAAATCTTCTTTAAAAATTCCTTAAAGATGGTCTGAGTCCTTCAGCCAAAATATAACATTTTTAAACTATGTTTTCTCAAAACAAATGCTTTACTTATTCCAGTTTAGAGTTTAATCCTGATATTAGTTACATGAGCATGCATTGCCACATGTTGTAAAATCCCTTTTACAATCAAACTAGAACGATGGACCAAAATAATATGGTAACACTGTTGTAAGCCCTTTTTGACCATTGCTGTACATTGCTGTCATATTCTTAATAAGAGATGAACTACTGATGCTCCTACTTCATGAGATTCTATTTACTAGGAGGATAGTTGTCAATGGCTAATAATTGTTTTTTGCACTTTTAAAGAAAGATGATGAGTGATACTGAACATCCTCCACTCCCACTGAGGTCAATGGGAACATAACATTCAGCATTTTGGAGGATCAAGGAATTTAGTTTCTTATGGTAGCCATAATTTTCTCCTTTACTTGTAATTTTATATTATGTGGATATTAAAGGAATGGAAAACAAGATATAAGATTATGGTATGGGAAAGCCATGTATTGGTGACCACATACTATTTGGGTGTCTTGTTTTGTGGTTCTTTTCTACCATATTATGGGGAAAAAGGAATTAAAAAATTGATTGGATTTATTCAGCCCTGAACTGGATTAGTTTAATTAAAAACAAAAGTTTAAAAAGTGATTTCCCCAATACAGTAAGAGTTGTACAAGCTTTCAGTGTTAAATTTTAATGTTTAAAACAATTTAAAATTAAAAACAACAGGGGTGTTATACATCAGTAACTACTTCATATGATTTCTCGCTTCAGCTCAGTTTCTTCTTACTGTAATTTGGGGAGTTGGCAGCTTGTTTAACATTCCACTGGGGACTTTTTTGGGTCCAGCCAAACTGCTTGCAGAATGACACTTCAATGCTGGGGCAAAAAAATAGCATTGACAGGCAGTTTATACAATAGCTAATATAAAGCTCTGAACTCAGAAAGTAGAGGTGAAGGAGTCTGCTGACTTAATCACTTCAAAAATAAGAAGCAGCACAGTCAGGTTAGAAAGGCCTTTGCCCTCCAGTGATCTGAGTACAGCAAAAGTGAAAGATTATAAACAGTGGGAATAGCATGCGGACTTCAACCAGAAATAAAAGCAATGAAAACATCATATTTACAAAAAGTTTCTATGAATTGTTCCAAGTGAAGACATGCCCTCTTAATCCTCTCAACCTTTTGCTTACGATGAAATGCAATATCTGATGTGTCCTTTATCAGGGAAGTAAACCCAGAACTTGCAGTGGTGTGGACACACTGTTCTAACAGGTATTTCCCATCCCTGATTGTTGCAATTCAGCCCAAATGAACCAGTACTGTTGTTGTTTGCGCTTTGAGAACCCTATTAGAAAAAGCAATTATTATTTTTTGGATGGGGAATGGAGCATTTCTATATTCTGCTATCTAGAACACAACTTTATTTTGTAAATGTAATATATCTTCCAATTTCATCCTGATATCTTTATAGTCTGATATGTAACAGGAGTTTTTGTCCTTTAATAACCCTTCAGTTCTGTGAAATTCAAATGAACATCAGTAGTCAGCACAGTATGTTGATTAGCAGAATGTGTTTTGTCACCATCTGAATAGCCAGGAGACAATGCCTCAGTACAATAAAACAGTCAGTAGTCTGTCAGAGAGATGCTTCTAGCAAACTCCACATCGGTTGATAACTTCATGTAAAGGTCTTATAAAACTCATTCTTGGCCATTACCTATTCCAGACATTTTTTCTTAAAATTTCCTGCCATTGCTACCCCAGTGTAGCTGCACTCATGGGAGATAAGCTTCCAGACATTTTTCCATGGTGTAGATCTGCAGTGTGCAATTAGATGACACAGTGGTTAAAATGCCAGGAGCTAGTTTATATCAGCATTCCCAGTGTTGCCACTATCAAGAGTTAAATCAATTATACTATGTCTACACTGGCCAGAGAAACTGTGTTAGCACCTCTCTAATGAACCACAGAAGTGCTAATAATTTCCCTGATCAGTGTAGGGTTTTACTGTGATTTAAACCAACTTACAAAACAGTAGTGATGCAATACACCCCTGTATTCACACCCTAAACATTATTGTAATAATCTTTGTACAAAGTATGCCTTTGAAGGTCACATTTGAACACTCTTAGTTTGCTGGGCAGTATTGTCTTGGTAAAATACACATGGCAACATTGTATGTGAAGTTATAAGATTCCCCAGTATGGTGTTATTAACGCATGCTCCAAACCCCAGAGCCCTCCCCAAACAGAAGTTGGCAAACACATCTGTCCTAAACTAAGGAATGTGTGCTTGCCTTATTTTGCAGTTTAAACAGTAAACAGAGTCATCAAGAAGGGGTGTAAAATAAAGGAAGTTCAAACAGGTGGAAAAAAACAGCAGGGAATGTCCTTCCACATACTCTCTTTCTTTTCAAGAGAGGACTGAAACTATAAAAAGGAGGGACAAACACCCCAAGGAACCGCCCCCTCTCTCTCTCTCTCTCTGCCCATTGCATTCACTGCTCTTGAACAGACAGAGGAAGCAGCCAATGGACTCTGGGGGAGGAGTCCTGACCTAGCTTTGGTCAGTAAGACTGCTGAAAGCATATGGTGAAAAAACTTTGCTTTGAATCTAACCTAATTTGTTAGGGCTGGTCTACACTACGGGGGAGGGGGTGTCAATGTAAGGTATGCAATTTCAGCTACGTGAATAACGTAGCTGAAGTCGACGTACCTCACTCGACTTACCTCGCCGTGTGGACCCTGCAAAGTCGAAGGCTGCCGCTCCCCCATCAACTCCTCTTCCTCCTTGCGTCGGGGTGGATTACCGGAGTCGACGGGAGCATGTTCTGGGATCGATTTATGGCATCTAGATTAGACATGATAAATCGATCCGCAAAAGATCGATTGCTACCCGCCGAATCGGGCGGGTAGTGTAGACAAGCCCTAAAATTAGGCACCAGTGGGCATTTTATCTTTATTTTTCTTTTAAGCATTTCTGATTTTTATGCCTCATTACTTGTACTCACTTAAAATCTATCCCTTTGAAGATAATACACTTGTTTTATCTAATCCAATGTGTTCAAGTTGAAGTGTCTGTCTGGGTAACTCCATTTGGGATAACAAATTGTGTGCATATTATTCCCTTAAGGGCATAACGGATTTAACATATTTGTACTGTCCAGGAGAGGGCTTTTTAAGCATGGTTTGCTAGAGAGATCCTGAAGATGTTGGTGCTACTATAAATGGCATTGCAGAAGTGTCTTTAAAAAGGGACAATGCTGCTCTCCTGCAATGCCTTTCAATGTATCCTATAGCTCTCAAGAACAGTACTTCATACACTCTATTTAGAAAAATCAAATTGGCATTTTTAATACTCCAAAGACAAGAGTTTCCAGTTCAACTAAATTGTAGAGATAAGATATGAATGTGTATTAGAAATAGTTACATATTTCTGTGAAAGATTAACTTCAAGCATTTTAGTCATGACTAGGTGAAAAATTAAAGTTAAAAATAGCTGGTACCATCAATACTAATCACTTAATTCATCAGAATAATTCTCAACAGTATACATCTCCTAGATGTACATTTAAGCCCAAAATGTCAGAAGTGTCCACAAATTTTTGGTCCTTAGTTTTTTGGTACCCAAATGTAACACCTAGATCTTAATCTCCAGACACACTGAACATGCAAAATTCCAAATGAAGCTAAAAAGATGTGGAGGTGCAAGTGCTCAGCTCCTCTGACAAACAGGATCTTAATGTAGATACCTAAACATTGAGGCACCCAAAGTTAGTGGATACATTTGACAATTTTAGCCTATGTGTCTTTGATAGATATTTAGACACACTTATCCTCCCTGACTTTGGATAATGGAGTTGTTTATTTTGTTTGCAGAAATTAAGAGTGACTGGTTAAATGCACCATATTCTAAACCCATACAGAAAGTTATGTACATTAGTCACTAATTGAGAAATAATCTTAATAAGTCAAGCTAATGAGTATTTAGCATAGTCATTATTCAGGGAATTTTATGAAAGTGATTGCTATGCTAGTTTAGCAATCCTGTATTACTTGCACATCCAGGTAACTCACTCACCCAAGATCAGTGGGAGTTTTGCGTTCACAACATATGGAGGGCCAAACTCTTGGGAAGCCATTTTTATGTAGGTAAAAAACTCAAATGTTTTAAGAATTTTACTATTGCTATATGCACACTAAAAGAGAAGGTTTTTGAAGAAAGTTTTCCAGAAAAATATATTAAATTATGTGAATGAATGTAAACTTGTCAGCTGTTGGTCCCAATGGTGAGGGTGTGTAATGACAAATTTTTGTAGCATTTATTTCAAAGTCTGGTTGAAATACTCCACCAGACAGTCTGTTTGGGGATGATATACAGAGGTGCAAATGGTCTTGATTTTTAGCAGATTGCACAATTCTTTCATCACCCATGATGTGATGGTCCCCTGATCTGTTAAGATCTCTCATTCACCCCTACCCTGGCAAAGAGTTTCATCAATTCTGTAGCAATGGCTTTAGAGTTCATTGAGCATACTGGAACAGCCTCTGGGTATTTTGTGGCATAATCTATTATTACCAAGATAAATTTAAACCCCACTGCACTCTTTTGAGAGGCACAACAGGTCCATCCCTATATTCTCAAATGGGGTGTCCACCAACAAAAGGGGGACTAAAGAAGCCATCAGTATTCCACTGGGAGCAACTAGATATCATTCCAGGTATGAGGCTTAGAAGTCAGTGACAGCTTTATACATTCCTCGCCAGTACAAGCAGGCCATAATTTGGTCCTGGGTCTTCTCTTTGTGCAGATCTCCTTAGGTGAGAAGGCTGACAGATACAGAGGCAGCAGTGGTCATGAGCCAAGCAGTGGAGGACACAATGAGGATGACTGGATGTGGCAGCTGCGGTATGTATATGATTCTGGAGGGGGTACCTGATAGGAGTTTTGTCTGCATGAAGTGCCGCCTGATAGAGCTGATGGAAGAAAAGATCCGAGGATTGGAACTGCAGGTGGAAACTCTGTTTGAGTTTAGACGGGGGTTCGAGCAGTTGATGGAGCAAAGGCACAAGGTGGCTGAAGGGGAAAGCTCAGAGATGCAGATGGAAGCAGGATCAAAGGCCTCTGAGGGGGGACTGCCGGGTGAAGAAAATGGACAGTGGAAGCATGTAACTAAGAGAAGCAGGCAGAGGCAAAGACGGGCCAGTGAAGGAGAAATAGAGCTCAAGAACAGGTTTGCAGAGTGGGAGAATGAAGAAGGGGTACAGCAGGTGGTCACTGAAGGTGGAAGGGCAAGGAAGAAGAGAAGAGCGGCTAGTCCCATAGAAGAAGGGGAAGAGTTGATGGAGACAACACCAAACATGAGCCCCAGGAGGATACAGGATGGGTTGAAGAGGATTACAAGGGAAAATAGGAATGGAAAGGACTTGCAGCCAGAGGGAACAGGGGATAGACTGGAGAATCGCACTGTCACCAGGAAAAGGCAGGTCTACGTGATTGGGGACTCCTTACTGAGAAGAATAGACAGGCCTGTAACCAGAGCTGATCCAGAGAACAGAAGGGTGTGCTGTCTACCAGGTGCTAAGATACAGGATGTGGACCTGAGGTTGAAGAGGATCCTAAAGGGAGCGGGAAAGAATCCATTGATCATCCTTCACGTAGGAACAAATGACACGGCTAGATTCTCACTGGAACGAATCAAGGGGGACTATGCCAGGCTGGGGAAGACGCTTAAGGAAATCGAGGCTCAGGTGATCTTCAGTGGGATTCTGCCTGTTCCTAGAGAAGGGCAACAAAGGTGTGACAGGATTATGATGATCAACAGATGACTCAGGGATTGGTGCTACAAGGAGGGCTTTGGGATGTATGGCCACTGGGAGGCATTCATGGACAGAGGACTGTTCTCTCGGGATGGACTTCACCTGAGTAGGGAAGGAAATAGACTTCTAGGATGGAGGCTGGCACAACTGATCAAGAGAGCTTTAAACTAGGAATTTGGGGGAGACGGTTGGGAGATGTCCAGGTAATCTCCACGCCTGATTTTAACATTGAGAGGGAAGACAACGAAGTAAGAGAGGATATAGCCGGGGGTAGGAGAATGGACATAAGGAGGAAGGGCAGAGTGGATACTAGTCTAATAGGTCATACTGGCAGTACAATGTCCATACCAAATTGGGTAAAGAATGTGAGTGAGGCCAAACAGCAAAAATTAAGATGTTTGTACACCAATGCGAGGAGCCTAGGTAACAAAATGGAGGAATTAGAGCTACTGGTCCAGGAAGTGAAACCAGATATCATAGGAATAACCAAAACATGGTGGAATAGTAGTCATGACTGGAGTACAGGTATTGAAGGGTATGTGCTGTTTAGGAAAGATAGAAATAAAGGTAAAGGTGGGGGAGTAGCATTGTATATCAATGATGAGGTAGACTGTAAAGAAATAAAAAGTGATGGAATGGATAAGACAGAGTCTGTCTGGGCAAAAATCACATTGGGGAAGAAAACTACTAGAGCCTCCCCTGGGATAGTGCTTGGGGTGTGCTATAGACCACCGGGATCTAATCTGGATATGGATAGAGACCTCTTCAATGTTTTGAAGGAAGTAAATACTAATGGGAACTGTGTGATCATGGGAGACTTCAACTTCCCAGATATAGACTGGAGAACAAGTGCTAGTAATAATAATAGGGCTCAGATTTTCCTAGATGTGATAGCTGATGAATTCCTTCATCAAGTAGTTGCTGAACCAACAAGGGGGGATGCCATTTTAGATTTGGTTTTGGTGAGTAGTGAGGACCTCATTGAAGAAATGGTTGTAGGGGACAACCTTGGCTCGCGTGATCATGAGCTAATTCAGTTCAAACTAAATGGAAGGATAAACAAAAATAAATCTGAGACTAGGGTTTTTTATTTCAAAAGGGCTAACTTTAATAAATTAAGGAAATTAGTTAGGGAAGTGGATTGGACTAAAGAATTTATGGACCTAAAGGCGGAGGAGGCCTGGGATTATTTCAAGTTAAAGTTGCAGAAGCTATCAGAAGCCTGTATCCCAAGAAAGGGGAAACAATTCATAGGCAGGGGTTTTAGACCAAGCTGGATGAGCAAGCATCTCAGAGAGGTGTTAAGAAAAAACAGAAAGCATACAAGGAGTGGAAGATGGGAGGGATCAGCAAAGAAACCTACCTTATTGAGGTCAGAGCATGTAGGTATAAAGTGAGACAGGCTAAAAGGCATGTAGAATTGGACCTTGCAAAGGGAATTAAAATCAATAGTAAAAGGTTTTATAGCCATATAAATAGGAAGAAAACAAAGAAAGAAGAAGTGGGACCGCTAAACACTGAGAATGGAGTGGAGGTTAAGGATAATCTAGGCATGGCCCAATATCTAAACAAATACTTTGCCTCAGTCTTTAATGAGGCTAATGAGGAGCTTAGGAATAGTGGCAGCATGACAAATGGGAATAAGGATGTGGGGGTAGATATTACCATATCCGAGGTAGAAGCCAAACTTGAACAGCTTAATGAGAGTAAATCAGGCGGCCCAGATAATCTTCATCCAAGAATATTAAAGGAACTGGCACATGAAATTGCAAGCCCATTAGCAAGAATTTTTACTGAATCTCTAAACTCAGGGGTTGTACCGTTTGACTGGAGAATAGCTAATATAGTTCCTATTTTTAAGAAAGGGAAAAAAAGTGACCCAGGTAACTACAGGTCTGTTAGTTTGACATCTGTAGTATGCAAGGTCTTGGAAAAAATTTTGAAGGAGAAAGTAGTTAAGGACCTTGAGGTCAATGGCAATTGGGACAAATTACAACATGGTTTTACAAAAGGTAGATCATGCCAAACCAACTTGATCTCCTTCTTTGAGAAGGTAACAGATTTTTTAGATAAAGGAAACGCAGTGGATCTAATCTACCTCGATTTCAGTAAGGCATTTGATACAGTACCACATGAGGAATTATTGGTTAAATTGGAAAAGATGGGGATCAATATGAAAATTGAGAGGTGGATAAGGAACTGGTTAAAGGGGAGACTACAGCGGGTCATACTGAAAGGTGAACTGTCAGGTTGGAGGGAGGTTACTAGTGGAGTTCAAGGTTCAGTTTTGGGACCAATTTTATTTAATCTTTTTATTACTGACCTCGGAATCAAAAGTGGGAGTGTGCTAATAAAGTTTGCAGATGACACAAAGTTGGGAGGTATTGCCAATTCAGAAAAGGATCAGGATATCCTACAGGAAGATCTGGATGACCTTGTAAACTGGAGTAATAGTAATAGGATGAAATTTAATAGTGAGAAGTGTAAGGTCATGCATTTAGGGATTAATAACAAGAATTTTTGTTATAAGCTGGGAACGCATCAGTTGGAAGTAACGGAAGAGGAGAAGGACCTCGGAGTCCTGGTTAATCACAGGATGACTATGAGTTGCCAATGTGATGTGGCCGTGAAAAAAGCTAATGCAGTCTTGGGATGCATTAGGCGAGGTATTTCTAGTAGAGATAAGGAGGTGTTAGTACCGTTATACAAGGCATTGGTGAGACCTCATTTGGAATACTGTGTGCAGTTCTGGTCTCCCATGTTTAAGAAGGATGAATTCAAACTGGAACAGGTACAAAGAAGGGCCACTAGGATGATCCGAGGAATGGAAAACCTGTCATATGAAAGGAGACTCAAGGAGCTTGGTTTGTTTACCTTAACCAAAAGAAGGCTGAGGGGAGATATGATTGCTCTCTTTAAATATATCAGAGGGATAAATACCAGGGAGGGAGAGGAATTATTTCAGCTCAGTACCAATGTGGACACAAGAACAAATGGATATAAACTGGCCATCAGGAAGTTTAGACTTGAAATTAGACGAAGGTTTCTAACCATCAGAGGAGTGAAGTTCTGGAACAGCCTTCCAAAGGAAGCAGTGGGGGCAAAAGACCTATCTGGCTTCAAGATTAAGCTAGATACATTTATGGAGGGGATGGTTTGATGGGATAACATGATCTTAGTCAAAGGTCATTTAATTGCCATCAGTGGTAAATAGGACCAATGGTCAATGATGGGATGTTAGAAGTTACTACAGAGAACTTTTTCCTGGGTGTCTGACTGGTGAGTCTTGCCCACATGCTCGGCGTTCAGCTGATCGCCATATTTGGGGTCGGGAAGGAATTTTCCTCCAGGGTGGATTGGCAGAGGCCCTGGAGGTTTTTTGCCTTCCTCTGCAGCATGGGGCACGGGTCACTTACCGGAGGATTCTCTGCATCTTGAAGTCTTTAAACCATGATTTGAGGACTTCAATAGCTGAGACATAGGTGAGAGGATTATTCCAGGAGTGGGTGGGTGAGATTCTGTGGCCTGCATTGTGCAGGAGGTCAGACTAGATGATCATAATGGTCCCTTCTGACCTTAAAGTCTATGAGTCTATGAGTCTATGAGTAAAAGGCATTTCACGAGCCAACCACACAATTTCATGATAATGTGGCCATGGAACTAGAAGCTGTGTCCAGACCCCTCCTCCCCACCCCACCCACATCGGTTGGTCTTTTTCTAGGTGGTAATGATGCTCCATGTGGAACTCAAACCATGGATGTAGACTGTCCTTTTGAGGGCCCACTATTTCCCCATTCACCTTGGCCATCTGACTGTATGATTGATTCAGGGTTTCATCTACTCATTGTTCCTTGACAAAGTTGGAGAAACTCATCAAAATATTCCCTCCCCGCTGGTAGAGTGGCTGCTGCCAGCTTCTTGTCGAGGTAGGAGACTGAGGGGACACTTTGTTGTTTGGGACCCCCTTCTCCAGAGTCCATCTCCTCACCTACATTTACGAGACTCTTTGGGTTTAAACCCCTCTCCTCTGGGATATTTGAGTCTAAGTATAAGGAGTTTCGGTGGAGGGGGTGGGGGCTGCATACCTCTTCTATATGTCCCTGAAATGCTCTCAGGCTCTACACAACATGACTGGGTATGTGAGGGTGGAGGCTAGTCTCACTACCAAGTACCTAACCACTATATGGCACCACCAGTAAGTGATGCCCATCATACTCCATAATGGAGTTGAGCATCTACTATACATAATAATACACACACACACACGCAGTCTACATTAAAATAAGGTTAAAGTTAGAAAATCAATTATTAAGACACTAAGAAATGCCAGTGTAGCGGGGTGGCACCCTGCTCCTACCCTGAGGGGCTGGAACCAGCCCTAGGAGAGGGCTGAGGCTGGGAGCAGGCTGATTGGGGAGGCAGCCACAGCTGTGGCTAGTTTAATCAGGGCCCAGCTGGCCTTTATAAGAGGGCAGTGGGCCTGGAGCAGACAGTCTCTCCTCTAGCTGTGGAGGGAGATGGGCCTGGCTGCTGGGAAGCCTGAGCAGGTACTTAGAGTGGAGCAGGGCTGGGGGAAGGCCAGAGGAGCTGGAGAGCTCCGGCCTGGAACACCCTTAGGCTGCAGGGCCTAGACTAAGGCCATACAGGGTACTGAGGTGGCAGGAGGCAGCCCACGGGTAGACAAAGGCAGCAGGTCCAGACCCCTCTTGCCTGTGATGACTGGCTAATACAGACTGCAGTCTGCCCCAGGGAACGGGGGCTTGATGGTGACTGGCAGTAGCCCATAGGCTGAGGCAAGGTGGGGATAGTGGGTGGGGTCCCCCTGGGAGTGGAGACCTAGACTAAGGGGGTACTGCCAGGGGGGCAGCACCCCAGACAAAAAGGGCACCAGGGTCCGGGAGGAACATGGGGGGGCCAGCAGCAAGTGGGACACCGGCCTGCAGAGGGCGCTCTGGAGGCTGCATGAGCTAATTCCCTGGATTGACCAGCAGGAGGCGCTGCAGGGGTGAGTCCTGCCCAGCTACAGCCAGAATGAAGGCTACCTGTGCAATCTTAATTTGGCCCCTTTGTACCAATGCATTATGATAGTCTTTAATACATGATCGCTTATTATTTTTTCCACATGACCCATGCCTCATTCAGTGCTCAGGATGGATGGCGGTCACTGAAGGAGCAGCTATTCAATATTTTTTCCTCCGTGTTCAATGTGTAGCCCTAAGTCTTCCTACTTTACTCATTATTCAGTTTCCTATGTCTTTAAAAAAGCAACCTGAAAAACAGAGATTCCATTGTGTGGAATCATACTGACATTTACGATCAACAGCATGCTTGGAACCTTTAGATCCACCACCCAGACCTCTGCCACTTGAGCTAAGGGAGTAACTGACAGTAGTAATAGATTGTCATCCTCTATGTGGACCAGTCACTTTGCCAGTGGGTTTCACACATATTTGCTGGCAGCACAGGATTGTTGAGACTCAGGAATCTTGAGTTCAATTCCAAATCCTGTAGGAGAGCATATTTTCATGGGCATACATCCTTCTCTCCCTGTTCCCTCAAGCCTGACCCCTTCTGCCCAGGTCTTCTTCAACCTACCCTTAGCCTCTTCCCAGTCGGTCAGTCATCCCACACACCACATCTCCTCATCCCAGTCTCTGCCTCCACTCTCATGGGCTTCTCATCACACTTCTGGCCTACTTGCCAAGCCAGTCTCAATCTCCCCCTTGGGGCTCCTAGTCCAAGTTTCCAATCCCTGGCTCAAAGACCCACTTTTTCTCCCTAGGTTCCTCATCCCAGTTTTCCCCCACACAGTTTCCTTGTGCAGCCAGTTCTAGTTTCTACCCCAGATCTCAGTCTCCCATCCCCTCTGTTCCTCTCCATCCCAGTAGTCTGTCTCCACTACCATCCTCCTCCCTAGGGAACTGGCAAATGTGATGGTGATCCCTTTGCAAATTTCAATCCTCTGCCCCAAAACATGGAGGTGCTAGAACTTCCCAATGAAACAGTTGTAAGAATTGTTTTTAACTTTGGCAAAATAACATTTTTCTCTAATTTTGTTTTTATAAACTCGACCATTTTTGCTGAAGCTTTTCAAAACAATTCAGCCTGAGGCAGACATCTGGCCTGGAATGGTTAAAGTTTGGTAAAGTTATATGCAACTGAAAAACAGGGTTTCATAACGGGAAGTGTCAGACAACCTTCACTGCTAGGTGGCACTACCAGTACCAATTACAATAATAATTAGAGCTGAGCAAAAATTGGACTTTCCATCTCACCAGACATTTGCGTGTTTGGAAGTTTGGTTTTATCCTGAATTGTGACCAAAAAGTCAAATATCAAAATTTTGCATTATGCAAATTCCACAACACTTTGAATCAGAAATGTCAAATAATTTAGTTTCGTAGAAATGTAGGGCTGAGAGGAACCTCGAAGTCAGCCCCTCTCCCTGAGGCAGGAACAAATAAAATTTCCATTTTGCTTGAAACTGCATTTTTGGTCAAAACAATCAATTTGATTGAAAACTCCCAAACATCTCTAATACTGCTATGACTACAAATCTCACTTACAATACATAGCACCTTCCATCAAATAATATCTAACAGTTGTACATACAGCAGAGGACTGACAAATTCATCAGAATTGACTACAGGACACTATTTAGCTTTGTAGTTCCAGATACAAAGGAAAAGGAGAGTATCCAGAGCACAGTAAAATGAAAAACTTCTGCAAGGACCCCAGAAGATATACTGTATTTCTTTCTGGACCTGAGCCCAGGTACTCAACTAAAGAAGAAAAATCTGGATCAAGAACGAAGAGAGATGAAAAATGCAAGAAAGACAAGCAGTACCCTGAGAACCCAATGTGACCCTGGAAAAAGCTAGAGAGCTTTTGGGTCTGTTAACTAAAGACGCTTGGAGCTGTAAGCTAAGAAACTGCTCCTTTTGTTTTTTGTTCTTCTCACATTCAGAGGAACACTTTGTACATTCCTTGTAAATAAACAAGATTGCATCAAAGAAAATGCCAGACTCCATCAATTTCTACTTCCAACTGGAACAGGCCCGGCACTTTGACTAGCTGCTTGGGTCAAAAAGGGGCAAAACTGTATTGCCGCAAAGCTCCAAATTAGATATGCAGGAGACAGAGTCTGCACAGCATCTTCAGGTTAAAATACCCGCAGAAGACCAGACCCAGGTGCTTAACCCTGACTCTGAGTATCCCAGAGATTGAGGAATTTTCTTTTTTTCCTATTTGTCTTACAGGTTGATGTTAATAAGTATTATAAAGGTCACATTGCAGACATATTGCTAGAATCCTGTGGGGAGTTACATTATACATTTAACAGAAGTAACATTATACAATGCGAAGGCATACTACACTGCATTAATTTAATGTAGAGATGGGGTTTAATGAGCATCAGTATTAGTGGATCATTTTAAATGCAAGGGGGTCAATCATTTCCTTTGGACAGAACCCTTGGTTTTTCTCTTGTATTTTTTAAAGGAGAGAAATTATTAAGGATTTCAGGGAGCCATGTGAACTGGCATCCTATACATCTCCCACGAGCTGCAGATTAAACAAGATGCGTAGCAATATGCTTTGAAATGATATGAAGACAAAATGATGAGTCTATTTAAACTTCCATTTACTAATGTAATTGAATCAAAGATTGATTTTTTTTCTCTTCTTTGAATAGCTAGCCCTCAATAAAGAGATTGCTTATTTATAACATTTGTGAATCTTCATTAAAGTCCAGCTCGTTTAGTGTTCACTCAGACAAAACTCCCAGGTAAGTCAATGGACACTATTTTATTTAAATACTTCAGAATTTGACCCTAAATTGCCTAGGAAGGTTGTGGAATGTCCATCACTGAAGATTTTTAAGAGCAAGTTAGACAAACACCTGTCAGGGATGGTCTAGAGAATACTTAGTCCTGCCATGAGTGCAGGGGACTGGACTAGATGACCTCTCGAGGTCCCTTCCAGTCCTATGATTTTGATTCCATGTGCAAGTCTCTGCAGGACATGGGCTAAATTTAGCCAGTAGAATTTTTGTTACTAATGAGTAAGGGTAAGATTATGTCACAGACTCCATGACTTTTAAAGACTTCCATGACATTTTCTGCCTCAGACGCAGGGGAGTGGGGCAAGAACTGTCAGTCGTGGGGGGATCCTGGAGCACTGAGCCACTGGGGTTGTAGTGGGGGCCCTGGAGCTGTCAGCAGCTGTGCAGAAGCAGGTACTAGACCCCCTCCCCCTCCATAGCGGGGCTCAGGCTCTCTTCCCCCCAGCTTGGGCTTCAGTCAGTCCCCCCACCCCCAGTTATTTTTAGTAAAAGTCACAAACAGGTCACTGGCTTCTGTGAATTTTTGTTTATTCTCCGTGATCTGTCTGTGACTTTTGCTAAAAATAACCGTGACAAAAACTTAACCTTACTAATGAGGATGCAGAAGATAGAAAGAGCCCAGTCTGAAGTTGCAGGATTAACAAATTGGAAGGAAAACCAAACATGAGACACTCTACAATGCCTTTTGTATAATTAGAACCACTCTTTAATTATACCAGGTAGTGTCACAACTACTACAATAAACACACACAGGGCAGGGGTTCTCAAACATTTTCATAGGGTGAGCTGCATCTTATTAGAGACACTGTTTCCAGCGCATTTCCGTTCCCAGTTACAATTCCATAAAATCCCTGTAGCAACTTCAATTGCCTTAACTGAAGATAATACTCTGGAAGTATTTATTTTTAGCTGTCTTTTAATGCAGTTTAGCAGTTGGAGAGGGCACCATGTGGAAAGGCCCTCTCTCCCCTTACCACTGTTTGGGTCCTGCTGCTATATGCAGATTAAATAACTAACTAGCGTACATACACTTACCACCACCATTAGTAGAGGTACATGTCTGAAGAATGGGTATGTAATGATACCCCCTATTCTCATGAAGATGAAAGCACAATAAGATACTGTTCAGAAGTGTGCCAGCTGAAATAGATCTTCACACTTTTCCCATGTGCAGAGAGATGCAGGGTACCCATCATTCATACCAGCTCCTAGTGGCCTTGGGAAAGTGATATACTGCACTCCTTTTAAGTGACAATACAGCTCTATTTCTTGTCATTTCATGTGCTCTCAGACACTGTACAATAATCTAATGTGTTGCATTTCTTTGCAGATTCAGAGAAATAGATTTTATTCTCATATCCTACATTTGTGGTGGAGGTCATCCAGGAATGGGCTGTCAGCTGCCTCACCCAATTCTGACTCATCTTATGTCCAGAGGTGTCTAGCTTCCCCAGAGCATTAGCTAAGTGAAATTTTGTACATCAGATTAGACCTCTTCTTACCTTTTCCTTTGCGCCACGTTCATTTTTTCATTCATGACTTCCTTTTTCTCCATGTGCTGTAATCTGGCTCCCCTTCTCACAGATCACCTGTGTACATTCTGTACAAGTGGTACACTCACATTTGAGGCTAGGATGACAAGCAACCTTCCGTCCCAAGTGCACTGTCTTACTGGTGAGCCAGCATAGTTTCTTGACTATTTTAGGCAATCATTAACACATATGGTCTAAAAGTAGTATGTACATACGCATTTCAACACAGCAGGAGACCACTCCCTCTCAGTCAGTCCCCTCCCTATGTCATTTATATGCTAACATTGTATCTTAATTCCAATTTTTGGTATTTATTTTCTATTTGGGAGATTTATTTTTATGGCAGTTATGACTTTTTAATAGCAAGGCAAATTGGTGTTTATTGGTCAGAATATTTTGGTTCCATAAATTGAACATTACAGAACAAGATTTGTAATTAATGGGTCTGATTCATTACTGCATTACTTCAGTTGATTTCAATGTAGTAACTCCAGAGTAAAGCCGGAGCAATGCATGGTAAATCAGGCGCAAAATTCTGGTCTCTCACTGGTTTCACACTAGTGTTACTCACTAATAAAGTTAAAGTGGTACAACACACTAGTGTGGACTCAGTTATGTCGGTATAAAGGTCCCTTATATTGGTATAGCTTGTTTTGCTTCCCTAAATACAAGTTTTTGTATTGGTATAACTATTTAGGTAAAAAAAATCACACATCTAACTGAAATAGTTATATCAGTACAAAAACTGTGGTGACCAGTTGTGAGATCAGAATCAGGCCCTAAAAACGTGACTGGCATTTATATCTTTCTCTTTAACAGTTTTGCCCTAATTCCTCCCCCCACTATCCATTGTAGTTGGGGAAATTACCATTTTATCAAAAATGTGAACACTGCAAGAATTGTGAATTTTTGTGGATTTCTGTGTTTAATTTGTAAATGCTAATTCTCACGTTTGTTTTGATTGCATTTTCTCAGTATTAACTGGAAATGCTAATAATGCTTCCTCTTGTGATCCAAATGCTCGTCAACTACACCGATCAAATTCATGATGTGCTATAGCATCCCTTCCTGTGGAAAAGCCTATGGAGATAGAAGAATTAGAAGAAAATTTTTGCATGGTTGAGGTTAGTGGTCATACCTCTCAACTGTCCCATTATTTTGAGGAACATCACTCATATTAGTCCCAAAGTCACCTACATTCCTTACAAATTTAGTTTCCCCTCATTTATATAATTGAAAATAATTTTCATACCAAATAAAGAATCAGCAAACTGAGATTACAGAATGAGCCATTTACACTAAACGAAGGAATCCCACAACATTTTAATCGTCCTCCATGAATGATGTTTTTGCTTCTTTCATTGTCAGTCTGTCATACATTGCGTGCCACATTTAGGCCTGGGCAGGTTGAAAGGTATGTTAGTGGTGGCAACATAGGAGTTGCACCTCACAGTGTTGCCAACTTCAAAGAGTCAAAAGTCATGACTCATGTCCCCAAAATCATGGCATTGGCTTAAAATTGTTACTTTAATAACTATTGGGTTATTGGATTTGCCTTCTGGTTTTTGAGACTTTCTGGTGCTCTCAGGTCACGTTTTCAAGCTTTTTTTCTCCTGGGACTATGAGGGCTAGAAACATTTGTTGTTTTAAAATGAAAACTGAGATTCTTATGTAATCACCTGATTACAGGTGGAGCTTCAAGTAAAACACCACGTAGCAGAAGACTTATAATAAAATCATGAAAGTTAGCAATACTGCACTTGCCTAACTGCGAAAACCAAAGCCTGGGAAATAGTGACACCAACCCTACAGAACTCTCAGGATATCCATGCTGAACATTTCCCCCCTCCATGAGCTTCTGAGTCCCTTCAGCCACACTGGCAACATGGTTTGCCTTGCCCTCTTCAGCTCCACAACCACAACAGCATGCTACTTCCCTCACCAAAGTGGTACTTAAGGGCATGGAGGTGGGAATTAATATTGAAATAAAAATAATTGAAGCTACACAGGTATTTGTTGCAAAACTTAGGGCCAGGGTTTTAAAAAATGAGTACCTAGTGCTAGGCTTTTAAGTATATATTTAGCCCTTGAATCAGTGGCTTCTTTTTCAAAATTATGAGTTCCTAGTCGTATAAAATCTCAGCACTCCAGAAAAGGTTGACATCAAGTAAAGATACAGGCCATCCAGCCTATGATAAAGAGGGAGATGCTATAGAACCAGGAAGCCTCAACTGTGTTGACAATTAAGTTTATTGTTAAAATGGTACACTTGAAACAAACAAGGAGGGTTTGGTTCCCAGAAAAGTGCAATAAACAATCAGCATTGCACAGTCACTGTAATAAACATAAGAAATTAATTCCACATACTCACTCAGTAGAGAATGAAGTTCATAATTCAAGCTCCTTTCCTTGCCTTGTCAGTACAAGTAAACTGTGTTCAAGTGCTCCTGGCCCCTCATTTACGTTTACAATTCCTTCTCTGACAAACCTTTATCTTCCTATATCTGTTTATGTATCTGTTCAAAGAGGGCTTCTATACAGAGCCAGTATGCTACCTGAGTGGCCAGTCTGGATGCTGAGGATCTCCACAGGTGCTCCAAGAAGGAAGTCTCCCAGTCACCCTTACCATTAGACAGTAGCAGAGGTGTGTTGTGGCAGCTACAGGAATTGCCCCTCACTGTAGAGGAGAATGGCTAGTGGATCCCATAAGCCACTGGCCCCTGATCTGCCCCCAAAGCCTTCCCAAACCTTCATTGGGATACAGGAAACACCCCATAAGCAGAGCTCTCCGGCATTCAAGAGGTCCCAGATCCTTATCCTTTTTTATAGCAGCACTGGTATGGATTAGAGACATTCCTTGCTTTGAAGGAGAAGCCAGGATTTTACCCATAGGCAAACATTTCATTGTTTAAATATACTTGTATTGGGCCAAACGTAGCCCTGGCATGAGAGAAGTCTGCCTCCTATTGACTTTGTGCAATCCTGAAATTTGTCCCTATTTTCAATAAATAATTCTTCTAGATCAATTCCAGTTTCCACCTTCCCATGACTCTGTCGTTCTTTCCAGTTCTCATCCTCAAAGTGACAGTGGGTTCTTATATACATTATTTTCCATATCTATTGCCACCATTAGAGAGCTCTTAAAATATGTGCCTGAGAGGCATTATGTTTACATTCATTATTTCTTGGCCATTTTAGAGGCTGTCTGGCTTCCATCCATTTAGGGGATGTCTCTGGGTTCTGGCTTCTCTGGCTGGACTCTGTGAACATATTTAGAATGACTCCCTCTGCTGCTATAGGATAACAAATAGGTACCCTCCTGTAGTTCAGATGTACCAGGTAAACAAGTATAACAGTCTGTCTTTTTCTTTTATTGCTTGTGCTCTGTGGAAAGGGAAAAAAATTCAACAACCCTGTTTCTATAAAAAGCATTTCCCAGGAGCAGTTGAACAATAACAAAGGCCACTGCTGAATGTCAAGTGTAATAAAAATTACAGCTTTCATCATTTTCACCACAATCACTCAATTTTTTGTAAGCTTCTGGACTCACAATTGAACACGTATCAAGCTGTCTATAGGCCACTTTCCCTCACCCCCACTCCAATGCTTATTGGGTTGAATTTACCATTTCAGAAAAATCACCAGAATCTGAGCTTAAACTCCAGGGTGCTGTGAAAAAGGTGGGCCTTTCATAATGACAATTCTGGACTTTAATGTTCATGTAGGGCCCTTTACCCACAGAGTTAGGAAGGGAGCAGATGGACCTAAGCTACAGACAAAAGTGCCCTGGAGGCTGCATGGAAGAGAAAATCATCGTTGTGGTGTCTTCCTATAACAATATGCCCCTCCACCTGCTGCTGTGCACCAGCTGAACATGTCGAACACAACGTGTGAAAAATGTGGATGTGGCTAGGAACAGTGGACGGAAGAGTCAGGTACGTTATGTTCAATCTAAATAGCATGTTTCCTTTTTAAACCCATGGAGCCTATGTTTAAATTTGCCATGAAAATTAATATTGATTGCATAAGAATTAACTCCCGTTACATTCTCTGTGAAACCAGTTGCCTTCAGGGGACCAATGGCAGCACAGCAATGCAGCTGTGCTGCTATTTCTGGGGTGCTGCTGATTGCTGTGTCAAGGCAGCATGGTTGCGTGCATATGGCCTGAGATCAGAGGCATTCAGTGTTTGTTCTGGATGGGACTTCTATCCTATGTGTGGATTTTAGGCCACATATCCTGCTCATTCTGCACTGCTACTCATTCTAAATGTTTCCAGAGAGATGAACTAAATTCCTTCAGGAGCTGTTGAGTTTTTACAGCGAGTTCTCTTCTCTACCACAGCTATTTAACATAGAAGAGGACAATATTCCCCTTAAACATTGACCTTCAGATTTTCAAATTTCTGAACATCTACTACTGACTTTAACAAGTGATAAATGTGTAATTCACTATGCACCACTTTGAGGCTCTAGCTATAAAAACAACAGACTAATGCTAGTGTAAGTGCTGCTACATTATGGGCTGCTACACATGTAAATTTGGTTTGGAAGTGATCACTGGTCTCTCACAGCACATGTTAGCTGAGGATAGAGTATGGAAGAGCTTACCATAGGTTCTTTTTCTTGGGAGTTAAAGTGGATGCATCATGCATAACAGTTTGCAGTGTTACTGCGGTCTAAGGAAGCTGCTTAGTTCTCTGTACTACACAGTGAATGTAGCATTTGCCACCTTTGCTACAAAGGAGAAGGGGATGAAAAAATATGGAAGAAATTAGAGTGAAACTCAGAACAACTTTGGGATAGATGGAACCTTCCGGCTTAGCCATAAGTAAGGGACACCATTTAGCTGCATTGCCCCTGGATGACACTTGGAGTCTCAATTCCTCCTCTACTTCACTCTTGTTCTTTGGAGAGGGGGAAGAGGGGAGAGGAGAAATCATTCATTATAGCCTTGAAAAAGGGGCAGATTTCTTCCTGCTTTGTGTCCAGCCAGTTCTGTAGGCCAATGTGGAGGGGTGATGGTAGTGGAGGTCGACCAAGGCTCTGCCTGCTCAACAGTGCTTCCCATCACACATATGCTTGCAGGAAAGCATGTGTGGGAGCAGCAGCACTGGATCTACACTCTGCATAGACCCAGAATTGGGAGGGGAGCAGCCATAATGTGGCTACCTTGGGGTAGGGGGAGCCTTATTCCCAATAGCGTAGCCGGGGGGGAGCAGTGGGAGTGGCCGCTCCCCCTGTGAGGAGAAGCGGCGCCTTAAAAAGCGCTGCCCGAGCCCCACTTCCTGAGCTGGGTTCGGGCAGCAGGCAGCTCGCCGCGGCTGCAAGAGCCGCGGGCCTTTTAAAGCGCCCCCCCCACAGCCCCGCTGCCGGAGCCGGGCTCGGGCAGGGATTTAAAAGACCCGCGGCTCCCCGCAGCTGCAAGAGCCGCGGGCCTTTTAAATCCTCGCCCGAGCCCCGCTGCCAGAGCCGGGCTGGGGGGGGTGGTGCTTTAAAAGGCCTGCAGCTCCTGCAGCCGTGGGCCTTTTAAAGCGCTGCTGGAGCCGGGCTCCGGCAGTGCTTAAAAAGGCCCGGGGCTCCTGCCACTGCGGGGAGCCGTGGGGCTTTTAAAGCGCCGCCGGAGCTCCACTGCCGGAGCTCTGGCGGCGCTTTAAAGGGCCGGGGCTCCGCAGCAGCTGGAGCCCCGGGCCCTTTAAAGCACTGCTGGGTGAGTACAGGGGGAGCAGGGAGGCGCCTTTTTATAATGCCGCTCCCCCTGTGCTCCAGACCTGCCTATGCTACTGCTTATTCACCTGTATGGTCATGTTAGAATCATAGAACCATAGAATATTAGGGTTGGAAGAGACCTCAGGAGGTCATCTAGTCCAACCCCCTGCTCAAAGCAGGACCAACACCAACTAAATCATCCCAACCAAGGCTTTGTCCAGCCGGGCCTTAAAAACCTCTAAGAATGGAGATTCCACCACTTCCCTAGGTAACCCCTTCCGGTGCTTCACCATCCTCCTAGTGAAATAGTATTTCCTAATATCCAACCTAGATCTCCCCCACTGCAACTTGAGACCATTGCTTCTTGTTCTGTCATATGCCACCACTGAGAACAGCCTAGCTCCATCCTCTTTGGAACACCCCCTTCAGGTAGTTGAAGACTGCTATCAAATCCACCCTCACTCTTCTCTTCTGCAGACTAAATAACCCCAGTTCCCTCTACCTCTCCTCATAAGTCATGTGCCCCAGCTCCCTAATCATTTTCGTTGCCCTCCACTGGACTCCCTCCAATTTGTCCACATCCCTTCTGTAGTGAGGGAACCAAAACTGGACGCAATACTCCAGGTGTGGTCTCACCAGTGCCGAATAGAGGGGAATAATTACTCCCCTCGATTTGCTGACAATGCTCTTACTAATACAGCCCAATATGCCATTGGCCTTCTTGGCAACAAGGGCACACTGCTGACTCAGATCCAGCTTCTCGTCCACTGTAATTCCCAGGTCCTTTTCTGCAGAACTGTTGCTTAGCCAGTCGGTCCCCAGCCTGTAGCAGTGAATGGGATTCTTCCTTCCTAAGTGCAGAACTCTGCACTTGTCCTTGTTGAACCTCATGAGATTTCTTTTGGCCCAATCCTCCAATTTGTCTAAGTCACTCTGGACCCTATCCCTACCCTCCAGCGTATCTACCACTCCTCCCAGTTTAGTGTCATCTGCAAACTTGCTGAGGGTGCAATCCATGCCATCCTCCAGATCATTGATGAAGATGTTGAACAAAACTGGCCCCATGACTGACCTCTGGGGACTCCGCTTGATACTGGCTGCCAACTAGACATCGAGCCATTGATCACTACCTGTTGAGCCCAACAATCTAGCCAGCTTTCTATCCACCTTATAGTCCATTCATCCAGCCCATACTTCTTTAACTTCCTGGCAAGAATACTGTGGGAGACTGTATCAAAAGCTTTGCTAAAGTCAAGAAATAGCACATCCACTGCTTTCCCCTCATCCACAGAGCCAGTTATCTCATCATAGAAGGCAATCATGTTGGTCAGGCATGATTTGCCCTTGGTGAATCCATGCTGACTGTTCCTGATCACCTTCCTCTCCTCCAAGTGCTTCAAAATGGATTTCTTGAGGATCTGCTCCATGATTTTGCAAGGGACTGAAGTGAGGCTGTAGTTCCCCGGGTTCTCTTTTTTTCCCTTTTTAAAATATGGGCACTATATTTGCCTTTTTCCAATCATTAGGACTAGTCAAAATCCAACTATTTGTGATTAGTCCCATGACCGAGGATGTGGGGGGCTCTTTTGGGATATTCCCTTATTGGAGTTGATGAAGTAAGGAAAAGCCCATGTTTGAATGCTATTTTCAGAAAAAATAACAGTGAAAAAGGAGGTTAGATAAATGAAAAAGGAAAATGGAGGAAGTCGGGGGGGGGAGGAGATAGGGAAAAGAACAAAGAGCAGTATTTTATCTTGCATTTTATGTCAGTCTCTGTGTAATGGCACAGTCATTGTGATGCCCTTCAGTGTCATTGACACACTGCAGCATTTGCAAATAAAGTAGTGAACTTGGCTGTGTTTTACATGAGGAAAGAAAAGTAAAATGTGAGCTAACTAGATTTGCATTGTCAGTGAAACTATATTATTCAGCAAGAGAGCGAACGGGAATGACAACAGACGCTTCATGGCTTTTCATTCACGCCCTGTGAGCTATATCTCCTTGGTAATTTTCTCTTTAATAGAGGCAACCTGAAGGTGGTGGCAAGGGGAGAAAGAGTCTCTCCAGTGAATGCGACTGCCTTAAATATTTTACAGATCATAGATCAATTTCCTTTAAGAAGACACTGTGATCTATTTTTAAAAATCATGATAGAATTATTTTCTTTTATGTCTATAGTACAGATAAGGTTACATGTGGACTTCTATTATAATCTTCTCTGTTCACTGGCTTATAACTTTCTCAGTTCTTCTTTTGGGTTGACCATTTCCATTCATAGTCTGCCCAAAGTTGAGTTTTTAAGGACAGTTTGAGCATAATTTGTTTAACTGTTTTCAAGTTTCTAGTGGGGAGAGATTTGTGATTGTTTTAAAGCTGAAAAAGTTTAAGACTTTTTTTTTGCTCATTAATAACTAAATTAATGCTACACAAAAACGTATTGGCCCCAATTCTAAACTGGTCCGGTTTATTGGTAAGATAAATGTCAACAGGAAGGAAAGTAAGGTCACAGAGATGAAGCTGGCTTAATGCACTAAGACATTTGAGATGTTCTGATAAAAATGTGTTAAATGAAAATGGCATTTACTGAACCCTATCTTTACAATAGCAGGTCTATTATTGACTGTTGCCAATAAACTATTCCCACACATCTTGAGTAATTAAGACAAGCAAAATGTGTGATCTTTGGGACACTAAGGTGGTTTGTTTGCTGCACTGGCAGAGTTCATAGTTTACAGTCTCTGAATTTGCAAGCACACATGTTGTCACACTTGTTCATTACTGTGCTCCAGAATTAACATCTTTCCCTTTGATTCCTTTCGCATCAGTCTCTTTTTGTTTGGTCGGCTGAGTTTGTTGTTCCTTTCTCATTCTCTTGGTTTAGCTTTTTTGCTGGATTTTCTTCTAGTTCAGGTCTAATGAGCATTGTTAACAGTTTGCATCCTCTTCCCTGGCCTTTCCTTCTACCCATGTGGTAGCCCTTGATTCATTCACTTTTGAGAATTAGAGGTAGCAAATTCAAACTCATACAAGCACATTGAGCACTATCTCAGACCATGATAGTGACCATCTTGATAGTGATGTCACATCCATAGAGGCCACCACAGTTGAGATGCCAAAGTGTCACCAGAAAACACACCTAGATGACTAAAGTGGGCTGATCTGAAGCTGTATGGTGAATGTATTACTAAACAATACCTTGGCTTCCTTGAGATGGCCATCCCAGAGGGCCCTTAAAAGGTCCAAGAAACATGCAGATATTGTGTGGTGGGTGCAGTGTAGTTACCTGTTGTATGATTAGATGAAAAATGCTCTTTTAAAAATAAAGGGAAATATTTTAATTTTAAATTCCTTTTTTTTAAAAAAATCCTTGATTTGAGGGCTCTGAGTTTTGGGGGCTTATAAATTAATCTCTCATTCTAACTTGTGTTGTGTTTCAACACTTGGTAAATCTTTTTTTTCCTCAGAGGCTCATATTGATCAGTAACTCTCTAATCTTTAGATATTCCAAATCATGTAGTCACATTTACAATATGTAGAGTCATATTGTATTCTGTAGTAAAGAACATATATTTATAGCACTAATGCAGGCCTGCACAACATGCGGCCCGCAGGGGGGTGAGTAGGTGGGCTCACTTGTGGCCCGTGGGGGGATGAGTAGGCAAGCGGCGGGGTGGGGCAAGCCAACGGCCGGCTGGCCGGGCTCATGAAGAGGCCAGTGGCAGGCTGGGGAGTGAGGGTAAGCCAGCGGCAGGGGGCGGGGGCAGCGGCAGAAGGTAAGAGGCCAGTAGCGGGCAGGCAGGTGAGCTGGCGGCAAATCTCTCAGATTCAAAATCTGCGACTGTGTCCGTTGGTCCTTTTTGCTGCTTGTCTCTGGGCTGGGGGTTGTCCCAATGCTGCAAAGAGGGTGTTCCCAAAGGAGGGTGCTTGCTTCTAACCCCCGAGGCCGTCAGTATGTCTGCTCTTCTCTAGTCAGCCCACTTGACAAGTTTGATTGTCCTTGGTCTGGTTCTCATCCCCTCTCCAAGGGTTGCAGCTGTCTGGAGGTGCCTGCCTTCCACGCCTTCCTCGTTCACACCTCCTTCATTCAACAGGGCAATGGAATACAAAGTGAGGGGAAGATCTTATTCTACTTCTAGCAAAAAGACATTTTTCTTTTACCTTAATTATACTACCTTAGGGGCCCGCTATGACATATTACCAAGGTTCAATACAAAGTCATATAAAAGTTATACAAAAATGCATAATGCAGAGATTTATCTACAACTGTATTGATTGACTGTTGTGTGCAGTAATATAGTGACCCCTGTGGGGGTGAAGAGGGGTGTGATGGTGGGGCCGAGCGGGGAGGGGGCGGGTCCTATTTTACTGCTGTGATCTGGTCACCCTATGTGCGCTGTTTCTTTCCCCCTCTACATGCTTCCACACCCCAGCGCTGGGGAAGGAGGGGTTGTTTCCGCGGGGCAGGCAGCACTGGGGGGGGGGGGGGGGGGCATGTGTTTCTGTGGGGCTGGGGGGTTTCGGCCCTCAGCTGTTTTCTTTGGAGTAATATGGCCCTCGCCGCTTTACGAGTTGTGCAGGCCTGCCCTAGAACCTTTCATATCTAGGTCCTCGTTTAAATCAAGCTAAGTCAGTAGTGATTGAGAGTCCTCGCTCTTAGCATATCAATCCAGCTCCTTATGGGCAGGTTTCCTCATTACAAAAATTACCATAAGTGGAACTAATCAGAACCCTCCAGTTAGTATTGTAACACTTGTTAAAAATACCCCTTTTTTCCTAATGAAGACCAGGCCTGTGGCAGTCTTAGCAGAGAGGAAGAAGGTTGAACAGACATTGCAGTGCTTTGTGCTTCTTGTAAAGTAATCTAGAAGGACAGCCTTTATTACTAGAATTCTTAGATCTGGTCTACAACTATGTCAGTTAAGGGTGTAATTCCTTGCCGATAGAGTTATACTGGTATAACCTTTAGTATGGGTACAGTTATACCAGTATAGATATACTTATATCCATACAGCTTACTCTACCCCCACCGGCCCCCAGTACAGGAATAATTTATACCAGTATACACTAGAGTTGGTTGGAAATTTACTGATCAAATACTTTTTGCTGGAAAATGTCAATTAGTCAAAACCACTTGGAGGTTTGTACTGCTTTACTTATGCTGGTATAGTGAAAATGGTGCAACTTTTGTGTGTAGATAAGGCTCATTTGAGTTCAAACATAAGGCTGACAAACAAGACAAACACAAAAAAAGTTTCTCTTCCCAGCAGCCAGGGAGTTGTTCAGAAAGGTGTAGGGTAAACACATGAACAAGATTAATGCTAATGACAGGAATACATTTATTTTATAAGTGTAGAAGCTGAATTACCTTTACACCCCTGGGCTGTGTCTATATTAGTTCTTTTCTTTTAGAATTTCCTACCATAGCTACCACTAGTGTAGCTTCACCAGGGTTAGCAATGGTGAGAGTGCTAGTGTAGACTAGGTGTTGTTTTCTAACCACTATGTGGCCCAATACTTTTCAGATTTTAAGCACTGATGATTCAGTGCTTAAAAAATTGGTAGTTGCAGGGACCTGGTATCTACTGTTGCTACCACCAGTGGAGATTCAAGATGGTAACCACAGTAGGAATTTTAAGAAAAAAGGCAAATTTAGATGCAGTTATAGAGGATGTGGTCCCTGCTAGAGTTGTGCATTCTGCTTCCACAAGAACCCAAGTATCTTATTGTTTCTGTGTGTTTTTCACAGGCCTTTTTAGTTTTTGTTTTTCCTCAGAGAACTATTAATTTGGCAAAAATAAAGCTAAATCTAGTCTTCTCATGATACTTCTGCCATCCAGGAATGGAAATTTCATGAGAGATCATACCTTGCAGTATTTCAGCCCCATAACTGGCTCTCCGAGATACCGAAGAGCCTATGAAACCAAACACAAAGAGAAACAGGACAAATTCTTGAAACACAAAGGGCAAATAGGACTGCTGGCCAAGCTTGACTGCTCAGCATTTTTCATACACACTAGATTTGCTTAAAAAAACAATCCATAAATAAGAAATTAGATTTATCAGGGGCTGTAGGATGGCTTCAGCCAAAAATCCAAAGGTAAGCAGTATAATTTTTAAAATCAATGGGTTATAAGATGTGTATCTATTGAGCCAGTCAAGTTCACAAGAATTAGTTTTTTAAACCACCTAAGAGACAAGCAGTTATATTTTGTTTCTAGCTGACGGGAATAAAGAAAAATATGTGGCAGCACAGCAAGAGGAAAATTACAGCAGTCAAAATGTGACATTAAAAACAGCTGAATCAGAAGCTTAATGTTTTGATACACGACTGCTAAATATCTAGGGTATTCTACAAAGTGAGTATTGCCTCTCGGAAAAAAATCTTTATAATTTCTCATGCACAAATGTTTCAAAGCTGCTTTTGCTCTTTTAAAGGAGCACAATTTATTATCATGTCATAGATAATCTGAAAATGAAACTTTCTTCTTGATGTCTAATTCTCTGCTCTTTCCCATTTAGCTCTCTCCTCGTGGGTGGTATACTATACGATATTAGCATGCTTTAAATCACACATTTTGGCTATGTTTTGTTGGTGCATTTGATTTTCTAAAACTTAGTGGGATTTTTCTTCTTTTTTCATTATTTCTTAAAGAAATGCCACATTACAATCCATACACCAGAAAGAAAGGAGAAGACAGAATTATCCTGCTGCCCTTTCACTAATTAAATGGGATGAATTATGGTCCACTTTCAGAATCCAAGAAATCTCAAAAAGGCATTTAGGGATGGTCTGAGTCATCTGCTGCTCCTCTGACTGCAATAGCCATTCCCCTTAAGCTTCCTAGGGACTGCTCTATGGAAGCAGAACTTTATATGTTTTAACAACCTCGTGGAGGGTTACATAGGAGAACCACTGTTTAGCTTCTGGCAAAGGTCCGTATAAGCTGGGGGCCAAAACCAAGTCATAGCAGTCAATTTCCTGCTACCAGGGTGGAGAGTTTCTGTTGTCTTATGGTGTTGCACATTCAGTAGGTCTCTTCAGAAGGCTGCTGTCTGCCTGTATCGCGTGACTGATGAGGGTACCCTTCTCTTGTGAATTCAGCAGATCCCTCCAAATTCCTCGGGCGGGGTGTTGTGGAACTTCTGTTTTTGTTTTACTTGAAATTGAAGTTTTTCACCCTGCCAGTGCCCTGCTGTATATTTCTTTATTTTATTTCTTCAAGCATGTGTGATGAGTCCATTGCTGTCGCTTCTGGGAGGATTCCATATATTAAACACGAGTCATCAACCACTGTTCCCACACTAGAGAGAAATAACACAACAACTCACCAGATGGAACAAACCTCCAAAGTACCAGCCAACGTTAAGTATATGCTTGCCTGAACATGTGAGTCTTCCATCACACTCTGCCACCAACAATCTCAGGCTGTGGCATACTTCCAAAGGAAGCAAGCTGCACAGTGGCGACTCTCCACTGTGAATGCCCTACCTCCTGATCTCAAGTGTTCAAATCTAAGGACTTTTCCAAGAGGAAAGCCTCAGCTTATTTCTGTCATTGTCATGGTACCCACAGAGAGAGGCAGGGTCTTGAGTGGTTAATTAGGCTTTATATATTAAATCCTACATCTTAAATTTCTCCCAGAGGAAGATGAGAAGTCAGTGCAATTAAAAAATATAACTGATTATTACATGTGCTTCACTGAGCAGATCAGCCACATCACTGGTGACTACTAGTAGCAAATATCCCCAGTGGCCAGAGATGGGACACTAGCTGGGAAGGGCTCTAAGTTATTACAGTAAATTTTTTCCCAGGTGTCTGGCTGGTGGGTCGTGCTGACATGCTCAGGGTCTAACCAATTGCCATATTTGGGGTTGGGAAGGAATTTCGCCCCCCCCCCCCAGCTCAGATTGGCAGAGACCCTAGTGGTTTTTTTCACTTTCCTCTCCAGCATGAACTTGCTGATATGAACCAGAGGTAATGGTGGATTTTCTGTGACTCGAAGTCTTTAAATCACAGACTTCTGGGCTTGGGCTGCAGCCTGAGCTCTGAGACCTCCCACTTCCCAGAGTCCTAGAGCCTGGGCTGCAGTCCAAGCCCAGAAGTCTACACTGCAATTACACAGCCCCGTGAGCTCAAGTCAGCTGACATGGGCCAGCCACATGTGTCTAATTGCAGTGTAGACATACCTAAAATCTACAAGTCTGAGTTTGTCATTTTGTAATAGCTGATGCTTCCAAGTGGATTCTAAAAGTAACTCATGTTTAGCGTACTGTGGTAGTCCAGAGGATGACAAAGAAGTGACTGACTATGATGTGGCCTGCAGCAAAAGAAAAAGTTACAGCTTCCTGGCTTACATCAGATGAAAGAGACAGCCATACAAGCCACCATTGTTTCCTGGAAATCTAGTAGTAGGAGAGGTTCCAAAAGCAGCCAAGACTGGGAACCTCTTCAACAAAAGATGAGTCATCAAAAAAAATTGCTCCGCTCCAGCTGCAGCGCAGGAGCAAAAAGGCGCCGGGAGCAAAAAAAAAATTGCTCCGTTCCGGCTGCAGCGCAGGAGCAAAAGGCGTTGGAGCACAAAAAAGGCGTCACTTCTGCTCCGTGGGGGAGCAGCCGCTCCCCCTGCTCCCCCCCTGGCTACGCTACTGGCCACAACCTTCATCAAATTGTTAATTGTTTCTCCCTGCAAGCCAGCATTGCCTCCATCTTACCTAGAGTGAACTCCAGTCAGTTTGTTCCTACCTATGTCTTTATCTTGTTAGCCCAGGAAATAAATAAATTGCACAGCTTGGATCTGATGAAAAGGAGAAGCTGAAGTGGGTGTCATCAATATACTGATGATACTGCAAAATGATCTTGCTTGGTGGGTTCACATTAACACTGAACAAGAAGGGTATCAATAATATGGACCCTTTTGAGACTATACAATGGAGGGTCATCATGGTGGCCTTAGAAGAGATAAGCACTTACACCATCATATGAAAACGTTCAAAATAAAGGAAGGGAGCCATTAAAGAGTCTCTTTCTCCCTGCCAGAGTTTGCAGGAAGGTCAGCAACACCCGGTAGTCAGCAGCTTCTTTTAATAGCTTGGACAGATTGAACCTGGTGGCTACCATGGATACATCAAAGATTAGATAGTCCTTTGGCTTCCTAAAGTAGCCACTCTTTTCCTAATTATTTATGCACAAGATAAAGGATCTGGTGTATTTTAGTTGATCAGTTAATTTAAGTTAATGCTATCATTAATGTTGATAGAATATGGGTTTAAAATGTAACAAATTAAATAAATTTTATATCAAGGGGTGACCATTCTGCTGAATGACTAGAGGGCAGATGAAGAGATTAACTTTATATCTGAGATTCTACTGTGCACTGTTTCTAACTTCTTGCTGCTCTGTGATTACCAACTCATAAGTATTTAAATAAGCTCTTAGATATTTCCCTTGAAATTCACAGATTAACCTAGAAAGTCATTACAATGCTATGGATTTTTCTCTAATGTAAATATTACATTTTATCTTAATATATTGTTTCAAGGAGACTGTCCAATTTCAGATTGGAAGCAGGAATTAATCCACATAATTTCATTTTTATTTTAATAATGAAGGGGGGAAGGGAGTTGGGAGGTTCTAATTGATCACCCAGGCAGAAAGAGATCTGAAAGAAGACTTGGATTTTATTTCATTTCCTCTTTCCTAATTAAGTAATGTAATGATAGACCAATTAAGCATATAGATGATGGAAATAGTCCAAATAGTGCAATGAATGTTTTCTTTCAGTTTAATTGTAAAACCATGATATGCACAGGAAGCATTTATTAGGAAACATTTTAACATGATCAAATCTTGGAACAGTCACTCTTCTACGTTCACAAATACTTGATCATTTTGCATTTGGATTTTGTGTTTTCAGCAGAAAAATGATAGTGACTATGGAATGGAATAATTTAACCAAATACATCAGATTAAAGGTGAAACAAACAGATTCACAAGAGAGTGTCCCCTGGAAAATATGGCAAAGATTAAATTGTTTGGATATTTCATTTTATCAGTGTTTCTGTTTTAGAAGACATTGACAAAAGTAAAATGAAAAGGTGCACAGCTATCAGCTGAATTGCTATAAACCTCCCTCCTGTGTCCTTGGCAATCTATCACAACTCTGTTATCTTTCAAGACCTGGTGTGAAGGAGTGGCAGGGATATTCAACCAGCCAGGAAGGAAAATTGCAGCATTTTGAGAGCTGAAGACAGCACAATTTATTTTAAAAGCACAGGCAATAAGAGGCAGCAAAACACCCAGGGCCGGCGTGCCCACTAGGTGACCCTAGGCAGTCGCGTAGGGTGCCAGGAGCTGGGGGGCGGCTGGCCGCAGCTGCATCCCGCCCTCCCGGCTCCGCGACTGAGCCGGGAGCTGGGGAGGCGCCACAGGTGGGGGGAGGCTGCCGCAGGCGGGGGCTGAGCTGCCCGCCTGCAGGGGATTGGGGGGAGGCGCGGGGTGTGTGTGTGTGTTAGCTTGGGGGGGCGGGGTGCAGGGCTGGTGCAAGGAAGTTTCGCCTAGGGCGCAAAAATTCCTTGCACCAGCCCTGAAAACACCACAACAAGAAGGAAAATAAAACAAAAACCCAACCTCCCAAAACCCTGGGGAATGAAAATCAGCCCTATGTTTCCTAAAAATAAATGTAAACATTACATTGTAACTACACAGATTAGTGTGCATTTTTCAGCTAATGAAACCACTACACTTTTAAGTCTTTTCTAGAAAGAGACAGAGAACTTCACTGATTAAAGACAAAGAAATGGAAATCCCTAGGTAATACATATTTGGGATTAATTCATTTGGCTGCAGAATACAAGTATTGATTTATGTTAACTTTTATTGAAAAATATCCTATGACAAAAGAAAATATGATACAGAAAATAATCTTACTATCAGTAACTGGTATTCATAGTACAGGAGTTCATTATTGTCCCCTTTGCGAAGTGACATTAGGTATTGCATTACAGATTGTAACAGGATGGCTACTTTACTTTCGCAAATGGAGCTCTTTTCTTCTTGCTGTTTTTCAGAATAAAGGTTAACTAATTAACTGATTAACTAATGTTATAAAATGGCTGGATGAAAGCTGTGATCCTTGTGTTTAAAGAAGGTTCTGAACTCATTGAACTGTCTTTCCGTGAATGCACAAGCCTCAGGATTATACAGTCTCTTCATCAAAGAGATCACTACACCACTTCACAAAACATTTAAAGAGAAGATTATAAAATAGCACTGATTAATTTAAAAAAAAAACTCTGTTTCTAAAGTTTAATTATAAATAACTTTAAAAATTATAAAATAACCAATTCATCTGTTTTCCTGTTTCCTAGATTCTAATTGCGTCCAGTCTAATGGTGGGGAGATGTTTTGGCAAATCTTAATTAAGGACCTGTCTAAATTAGGAAAAAAGGTTATTTAAAAAAATATCATGCATGCTACTATGATTTGAAACACCACTTAGAACCCATCATAGACACAGTCTGATACCTTTAAATCCAGGTAAGCTGATAGGAGTCGATCCTTGGGGTGAGCATAGGTTACAACATGATTTTCAGGGTGTTAAACTATGCCTACCCTGGGTGTTAAGTGGTGTTTCAAATCATTATTTTTTATTTATTTATATGCGTTACCATAGTGCCGAAGAGCCCTAGGCATGGACCAGGAACTCATGCTAGCTAAGTTGTGTATAAACAAAACAAAGAGATGGTGCCTGCCATAAAGAGCTTATGGTAGGCTAATTTGACTTCATAATGAACACCTTTTCTCCCAGGCTAGAGAGGGCTGTCATGTAGATGATGTAGGCTGCCAGCTTCCAACACTGTTTTAAATGCTATGTCATCTAAATTTACTCCAAGCAGGTCTTTTTGGTCAGGTACTTAAAATGGTGGTAGCACATAGGTGGCGGGTATAAGAGGCCAGAGAAGGTTAAGCCTCCCCAAACAGCTGGCCTGCCGCCTTTGGAGAGAGCCGCTGCCGAAAGGCCCGAGGCCCCGCTCCCGAAGTAGCAGCTAGTGGGCTGGCTATACTGGGGTTCTCATTGTTGCTAACGCTGGTGGAACAGTTCTAGTGCTAACAACAATGGGAAATATTTGAGAGATTTCCCTTTTTTGCTCTCCTGTTTACCTCCATATCTTTTTCCTTCCTGTATTTGAAAGTCAGCCGTCTTCCTTGACCCTGTACATTTGCAAAGTACTTTGATTAGGGGGCTGGAGCACATGATTTATGAGGAGAGGCTGAGGGAACTGGGATTATTTAGTGTGCAGAAGAGAAGACTGAGGGGGGATTTGATAGCTGCTTTCAACTACCTGAAAGGGGGTTCCAAAGAGGATGGATCTAGACTGTTCTCAGTGGTAGAAGATGACAGAACAAGGAGTAATGGTCTTAAGTTGCAGTGGGGGAGGTCTAGGTTGGATATTAGGAAAAACTTTTGCACTAGGAGGGTGGTGAAGCACTGGAATGGGTTACCTGGGGAGGTGGTGGAACCTTCCTTACAGGTTTTTAAGGTCAGGCTTGACAAAGCCCTGGCTGGGATGATTTAGTTGGGGATTAGGTCCTGCTTTGAGCAGAGGGTTGGGTTAGATGACCTCCTGAGGTCCCTGCCAACCCTGATATTCTATGATTCGAATGTAATATTCACATATATTTTTAGGAATCATAGGCCTGATTTTCAGTCCCCAGCATCCATCTGAATTTGAGAGCACACACAAACTTCACACACTTTCAGTACGCATATGTGTTTTTATGTACCTACAGTAAATTCAGTCTCCATTCTTTGTAGTGTACAAATCAGAGCGGGCCTCAATTGCCAATGCATTTTCATTGCTTCCATCACAATGGGTACAATGGGCTTTTGCTATTCCTTTAGCTCTTTTGAGGCAGCAATGATAAAAATATACACTTTAAAAAAGACTAGATTTTTAAACAGTACACATATTTATCAAACTTACTTTCCCCCTAAATATTAAAGGGCCTGCTTTTCAGTTTCCTCAGCAACTCTATAGGCTGGACTCTGAAATCTGGTGTGTGTGTGTGTGGGAAGATCTTGGAGCCTGGGCCCAAGCCGGAACAGGAATATCTATGCTGCTATTTTTAGCCCCACAGCCTGAGTCAATTAACCTGCTCTCTGAGACATACCCATGGAGGCCCAGATCTGCAAAGGTACTTAGGTGCATAATTCCCATTGAAATGAAATACTTTTGAGGCTCTGGACCTAAGTGACTTACCCAAGGTTACATGTGAACCTGTTGTAGAGCTAGGAAAAGAACTCAGCGCTCATGAGTTTGAGTTCAGTGCCTGAACCACAAGACCATCCTTCCTCTCACTATGTAGTCTTGTTAGGAACATTTCCTGCATAAATACTCCAGTCCTAGAAGTCTACAAACGCACTTCTATGTGGTGTCAAGTATGATGATGTATGTCTCCCTCATGAAAGGATTAGACAGGTTTATGAGGGCTCTATATAACAGAGTCATCCTTCCAAGCTATGTTCAGACAGTGAAAGCTGTTTTGATGATGTCATGCTTCGGTTTGGTTTTTCATTTGTTGAGGGTGGTGTTTTCAGACAGATAATACCTCTTGTTTGACTTTTCCCTTTTTGTCCTTTCCCCCTGTGCCTTTTGTGAAGAGGGCTTGTCTGCCTAGAACCCTCTTCCTGATCCTAGCCACCCTGATTCCCACTCTTGCTCTTTAAGCATATGTCTATACAGCAAAGAAAAACCCATGACTGGCCAATGCCAGTCAATCGGGGGGAGGGATAGCTCAGTGATTTGAGCATTGGCCTGCTAAACCCAGGGTTGTGAGTTAAATCCTTAAGGGGGCCATTTAGGGATTTGGGGCAAAAAATTGGGGATTGGTCCTCCTTTGAGCAGGGGGTTGGACTAGATGACCTCCTGAGGTCCCTTCCAACCCTGGTATTCTATGAATTTGGGCTCACAGGATTCAAGCTGTACTCTTTAAGGCTATTTCATTGCTGTGTAGACTTCTGGGCTTGGGCTGAAGCCCAAGCTCTGGGATCTTCCTACCTCACAGGATCCTAGAGCCCAGGCTCCAGCCCGAGCCCAGAAGTCTACACTGTAATGAAACAGCCCCCACAGCCTGAGCCCTGGAAGCCCAAGTTAGCTGGCATAGATCAACCACGATTTTTTCTTTGCTGTCTAGACATATCCACAGTCTCTCCTCAAAATTCATTCTTCAAGCAAACTCAAACGAGTGGTATACATATTTAAAAACCTTGTAACCCTCAAGACATATGCACTACTGTCCTTCCATGCAAAGACAGGAACCTTATTCACTTGAATTGTCCTCATAAGGACTACTTATTAAGGGTTTAAAGGAGTGTTTGGGGCCCATAGAATTTATGTTCTTTGGGACAGGAACTTGGGGCAAGGACATTGGCATGGCTCCATTGACTTTAGTGAAACTATGCCACTTTACACCAGCTGAGCATCTGTCCCATAGTTTTTATTTGTGTTGTTATTTGTATATCGAAGGTACTATATTAATAATAATAAGATAGTAGCATAATATCTTCCTGGGAGCATTGTGTGGGTGGAGATTAGAAATAAACCAGGATATTTCTTTACCATTTGGGTAGATGAATTAAAGCTCATACTACAGCAATTGTTATTTTTCAAACCAAACTCTGGACTCTAACAGATTTCTATATAATTGTTTACAAAATTGCCCACTAGTGCTATTAGTGGATTCTTGTTTCTTTGATGTAAAATATGTTTGCATATGCTTCATCCTGGAGAAGTCCATTTTCAGAACTTATGTGCATAAGCCAAAAGAAGCACGTCTGTATATACTTATAGTTTTCTTTAATCTCAGGAGGCTACCCCAGAAAGATACAGAGAGGAATTAAAAAACACTCTGCACATCTGTTCTCTTTCTGTATGTGGGCAAAACTAGTAAACTGCCCCTCTAAGGTTTTATTTTAAGTAGGAGGAAAAAAAGATTAAGATTAAACAGCAAAAAGGAAACAGCAACACAACCTCTTCAAGTGGACTTGCAACAGAAAATGCCACATGCCAAAATGTCCTCACAACAAGACATAATCAGGCTGAGATTAAAGATATGAAACAAGAAAAACGTCTGATGCTGGATTTATTGATGCATCAGTAGAATACACAGCATGCTGTATGTGAGACATATAATAATATAAAATAGAGATATAAACCTTGAGACTCTTGTTAGACTTATTTTTAACTTAGCAACTAAGGCCATGTATAAACTACCAAGCTTTGTCGACAAAACTGATGAGTGATGTCGACACGCAAAAGGCGATATAATAAAAATCGGCATCTCATATTCACGCTCACTCCCTCTGTCGGCAGAGTGCGTCCACAGTGGCGGCACCTGTGGTACCTATCCCGCGGTCCAGCTCGACACCTTCTGTCGCTAGGTATTGTAGGAAGTCAGAGCGAATCGCAGCACATCCTGGGTCCGGGCTCAATGTCCTGTGAGGCATTGTGTTCTGTCCCAGCACTCCATGGGCTTCTGGCTTTCTTTTGAGGAATTTTTGCAATGGCCCTGCTTTGCTGTGCACCCCAGCATCTTTGTGAGAAGGGATGGATCCTGCAATGGTCTCCTATGCTCTATCAACTGTCATGAATACGTTGTGGATGGCAGTTCAGTTAATAGTGAAGTTCTTAACTGAAGAAGACTCGCAGGCACCTGACATGTTGTGTGATATGGGTAGGAGCAACTTTAGATTACTTTTGGCATTCACAGAACAGCTACATAGGGTAGACTGTCACTTTTGGGCTTGTGAAACAAGCACTGAATGGTGGGATTGTATCATCATGCAGGTCTGGGATGATGAGCAATGGCTACAGAACTTTCAGATGCGGCAAGCCACCTTCCTGGAACTGTGTGCGGAGCTCGTCCCAGCACTGTGGTGCAAGGACACCAGAATGAGAGCTGCCCTATCGATAGAGAAGTGTGTGGCAATCACGGTGTGGAAGCTGGTGACTCCAGACTGCTACTGCTCAATCGCAAATCAATTTGGAGTGGGGAACTCGACTGTTCAGGCTGCATGAATGCAAGTGTGCAGGGCAATAAATCGCATTCTGCTACGAAGGACTGTGACTCTGGGAAATGTGTGTGAAACAGTGGATGACTTTGTAGAAATGGGTTTCCCTAACTGTGGAGGGGCGATAGGTGGCACATATATTTGAATTTTGGCACCAGACCACCTTGCAACAGAGTACATCAATAGGAAGGGGTACTTCTCCATGGTGTTGCAGGCACTTGTGAATCACCATGAGTGTTTCACTGACATCAACGTGGGGTCAGCTGGGAAGGTGCATGACGCATGCATCTTCAGGAACACTGGCAGAAAGCTTGTACAGAAAGCTACAAGCGGGGACTTTCTTTCCAAACCAGAAGATTACAGTGGGGGATGCTGAAATGCCCATAGTGATCCTGGGAGACTCGGCGTACCCCTTACAGCCGTGGCTCATGAAACCTTACACGGGACACCTGGACAGCAGTAAGGAGCGGTTCAACAACAGGCTGAGTAGGTGCTGGATGACAGCACCTTGAATGTGCCTTTGGCAGATTAAAAGTGCGCTGGCGATGCCTTTATGGCAGGTTAGACCTTAATGAGGAAAATATTCCTATGGTCATAGTCGAGTGCTGTACATCGCATAATCTCTGTGAAGCTAAGGGTGAAGGTTTGCTCAGGGGTGGAGTGCTGAAGCAGACCACTTGGCTGCTGATTTTGAGCAACCAGATTCCAGGGCTATCAGAGGAGCCCAGAGGGGGGCAATTCAAATCAGGGAGGCATTGAGGCAACACTTTGAAAATGAGAACCAGTAATGTATATCTCTGTGATTGGTGCTTCAATGTTACACTACATGTAGTTTTCATAGGAAGCAATGGTGACATTTGGGGCCTTATATTCTAGTAAGCAAATGATTAAAATGCCTGTGCATGCAGTGGTAGTGCTTGCTATCTGTGATACAGCATGGCCAGAAGGCAGCAGGAGAGTGATCTAGGATGAAGAGAAGCCTTATTCCCTGTAGATTAATTAAAAGCACCTGAAACCAATTAGAGCACCTGAAGCCAGTCACCTGATAAAATCCCCCTGCTTCAATCAGCCAGGGGAGGAGCTGGAGCAGAGTGAGGAGGAGCTGGAGCAGAGTGGTTTGGTGGTGGAGCAGAGAGCAGTTTGGAGGAGCTGAATCAGAGTGGTTTGGTGGTGGAGCAGAGAACAGTTTGGAGGAGTGAAGCAGAGTGGATTGGTGGTGGAACAAAGAGCAGTTCGAAGGAAAGTGGAGGAGAGTTTTGAGAAGTGCTGCAGCGGGCTAAGAAGACCAAGATCCTAGGTAAAGGGACACCTGGCTTGTGCAGAGGGAAGGCAGGAAGCCCCACAAGCTGAAGGTCAGGAGAGGGAAGTAGCCCAGGGGAAAGAATCACTGGTACAAGTGGTTCACCTACTATCATAGGGCCCCTGGGCTGGGACCCGGAGTAGAGGGCGGGCCTGGGTCCCTCCCTCTCCACTCCCCTTCCCTGGGATACTAGTAGGATAGCTGTTATCCCAGTTCAGGGGCAAGAAATGGCACCCTGAAACCCCCCCCACAAGAAGAGAAAGTGCAGGACCCATCATAGTAGTGCCGGCAATTTGCCACATATCTCAATTTGTAGAAAACAAATAAAGATGAGTTACCATTCAAAAATTTTGATGTTATTGCACAAGAAATAGCACATACAAAGATGTTTGGTGGGAAAGAAGGAACCTGAGAATGGCAGATTTTCACAGCTGTGTGTAGGTCCAGCTATCATTGTGAAAGTTGTCCGAGAGGGTGGAGTAAATGGGAAACTGAGAAGTCCTGGAAAGTAGAAAGGAATATGCGGGCAGAGTTTGGGGGTGGCAAGGAAAAGAGTTCTGAATGCGCTGCATGGGAGGGCAAGCACAGATCTGCTCAGTCTGCTGCATTATCAAGGATTTTTGTATCTGTGTTTGCTCCTCCATTACTTTAATCATCTACTCAGTTGCGTTCTGATTATCTTTTCTGTTCTGCTGTTTGGCTTCCCAGCACTCTTTGCATTCCCTTTTTTCTGTTTTGGAGCACTGCAGGACCTCCAGGAACATGTCTTCTTTGCTGCGTCTTGAGCGCTTTCTTATCTGGCAGAGATGCACGGCCAGGGTGAATGGGGTGTTCCTGAAGGCCACATCCGCCGAAGCATAGGGGACAATGCACAGAAGCAGGATTGTTAAATTCACACATTTCCTCTGGGCGGTGTCTGCTGGCTCCCTTGATGCCTTCGAGGAGCAGTGGGCGCTGTCCGGGTTTCTCTACTCAGTATCCCCATCAGGTTCCATTTGTTTAGCACTGTGACCTCACTCCCGTTCCTGTTATCTCTTTAGTTGTCCCCCTGCAATTATTTGGAATCCCGGACCTGTGGATCCTCCCCTTAGGCTGTGGGGAGGTCCTTTAGCAATGGGCGGGCTATCGCCTGCCCACTTCCTGGATCCCAACAGGACCAGACTCCTGCACCCAACTGGTCTGGGTCTGTCACAATGCACAGACAACTGCAATTACAGAAGTGGAATAATCAAGGTGGGGGTCCTTTGACAGCTAGAAAAAATTGCATTTCCCCTTTAAGGGATAAAAATGCACAGCTTTCATTTTGTGCCCGTCTTTTTTCCTGTTCAAAGCACTTTAACTCTCTTCCTCTTATCATTCAATTTAGTGCACCATCTGCTCATTCAGGACTTAGTATTTTCAGCTGAGATATCAAAAGGAAGAACACATTCATCAAACTTTAGCACTTCTAAAGCAAGTATGATCTAGAGCAGCAGACATATAAATCATGACACTTAATTAATTCTCACATCTTTCTAGAATGCTGTCTGCAGAAATATGTGCACCTCACAGTTTTCAGCTTTATCCTGATGTTAAAGTACCTAGTCTGCAAGGCCAGGAAAATTAGATTTTCTTCATGACATTAAGAGGACTCTAGAATACAGTCCTGCTTAAAACTTAATGAACTAGAAACAAAATTGGTCCCCTTTCAGTATATTTGCTGCAAATCAAAATACACTTAATAAACTACACACAGGGAATGCCAAAATAGGGTCAGAAAAGACAGCATTAAAAGTCAAGCTCTGGAACAAAGAAGTGACAAAATGTAAGTGATCTGGGAAAGAGTTTAGAACAAACAGCCAATTATTGGCTGGGATAGACATTGTAACAAAAATGAGTAGGTAAGAATAGATATAGTATAAGACATACTAAACTGCAGTTAAGAGAGATGTGATTGCTTCTAGACTAATTGTTTTCCATTTCACTTCACACAATCTGTGACCTTCATCTTTTGTCCTCCACCAAGCAATTCAAGATTTTGTTCACAGAAGAAAACCAAAACCAAAATTATAGTCATTAAGGTTTCTTTCAACTGATTTATTTGGTTTATTTCATTTCTCTAATGCCCCAATCCTATTGCAGATTTCATTTTAATTTAATCTCAATTTATTTTGTCTTTATAGTTTTCCTCTTCCAGGATACATTCATTTTTCCCCCTGGACAGGTCCTCTCACTAATAACATGTCTTTTTTCTCTTACTGATAAGCCATATATTGATGTTTCAGAGACAGAGCTGCTTGGTTTTAGAACTTGTGTGGCCAAAAAACAATTAGCAAATTGTCCTTCCTAATGGCCAGAGTTAGGCATTAAAGTTCTGTACCTTCCTTGTATGTTTTATTCCTGGGGGAATTCTGTGGCTCTGCGCATGTGCAGAATTCATGTCCCCCACAGATTTCTTTGCTTCCCAGCAGAAAAATGGCTTTCTGACAGGGAAGATGCAAGAGCAGTCACACACCACTCCCTAGCTGCGCAGGTACATCGTTTCAGGCACCCAGAGTAGCCAGTGGAGAGATAAATCACTGCAGGTCTGGGGACACCCCAGCCAGTGGCTCCTACCCTGAGCCAGAATCAGCTGCTAGTCCCGGCTGGGCTGGAGGCAGGAGAGGATGGGACTTCCTCTTCCCCTGCAAGGAGAGGCTGGGTCTGCATCAGACCCGCCCCCAGAAATCTCCCCTAGCTGCAGCAAGCTCAGCATCCTCCCCTGCTTCCTGCCCCTATCGCTCCTCAGCTGTGAGGGGAGGGGTCACTGTACGGGGAGCTGCTCCCCCATCTGTCCAACCTCCATGCATCCAGACCTCCCATACTCAGACACCCCCACCAAGTCTCACCCTGTACACCCAGAACCCTCCTAGTCCTCCATACCCAAACCCTACCCCATTGAACCTCAACACCTGCATATGGATCCCCCTTCACCCAGACCTCCTGCCTCTGGACTCCCACCCCTGCACCCAGATCACACTTCACTGAGTTCTCTGCACTCAGACCCCCACCCTGACGAGCCCCACCCTCCTGCATCACCCTGAGCCCCCATATCCAGACCCCCATGCCACTGACCCCAATTAGCTGCACCCCCACCCCACCAAGCCCCACTCCCCCAGCACCCAGACTCCCCTGATGAGACCTGCACACCCTGACCCCTCCGCTGAGCCCCAACCACTTTCACTTGGAAACCCCTGCAGAGTCCCATTGCCCCTGCACCTGGAACCTCCCAATGACCCTCTGTGCAGCCAGATCCCCCCAACACCTAGACACCCCACTGAGCTGCCTGAACCCAGATTGTCCCACACAGAATCCTCTCACCCCACACCTGGATCTCCCCACATGAGTCCCTCCACACTTGGATTCTGCCTGGTTGAGCCTGCCTGCCCCACACCTGGTGTGCCTGGCATAGAGGGACAGGGCCCCAGGGCATTTCTGGGGCTGGCCCAGGCCTTGTGCTGTGTCAGGGTCGGGTGCAGCCTCACCACTGAGTCTCTGTGCCTGGGGCTGGGATGGGGAGGCTGCAGGGTGATCTCCCACCTTCATGCAGCCAGTGGCCTGTGCTCCCCACTGCTATGCTGGAGCCTCTGCATTTATTTATTGACAAATAAAACTTGCAAAATTTTGCAGAAGTTTAAAATATTGTGCGCAGATTTTTTATTTTTTGATGCAGAATGCCCTCAGGAATATTATTACTAACACCACAATACATCAGGACTGTGATAATATGAGCACAGTTGGTATAACGGTAAGAGATTTCTGGCGTATACAATATGTGTGTATAAGAAGAGATGTGTGTGTCTCTTGTATGCCTCTCTATTCCATATTGAACACGTGGCCTCAACCACCGCCTTACATCTTTGCTGGTCTCCTGTTGCAGTCTTAGCTTCTTCTTGTGTCATTGTGATAGCTTTACATTTTGCTACTATTGTGTGCTTCTGTGTTATCCTTTGTCTACCTCATTGCCTCCTGCCTTGGGTGTTCTAAGTCTAACACCTGCCTTGTTATGTTATTCGGGTCTTTCCTTCAAGTATGTCCTAGCCAGCTCCATTTTTTGTTCTGTAATTTACTTTCCTTCCAGTTTCTGTTTTGTCCTCTTACACAGTTCTTCGTTTGTGATATTTTCTGACCATTTAATATTGAGGATTTGTCTAAGTCAGCTGTTTATGAAAACTTGGAGTTAGATAGGAAGGTCCTAATGAGTTTCCAAGTCTCAGCACCATATAGTAAGACTGACTTTACAATGATGTTAAATATTTGAAGTTTAGTTTGGAGGGCAAGATTTCTGTCTGAGATATAGACATACAGATATTTCTTAGGGCTAGTCTACACTTACCCGCTGCGTCGGAGGCTTCGGATCGATCTTCTGGGTTCGATTTATCACGTCTTAGAATCATAGAATCATAGAATATCAGGGTTGGAAGGGACCTTAGGAGGTCATCTAGTCCAACCCCCTGCTCAAAGCAGGACCAATCCCCAATTTTTTTGCCCCAGATCCCTAAATGGCCCCCTCAAGGATTGAACTCACAACCCTGGGTTTAGCAGGCCAATGCTCAAACCACTGAGCTATCCCTCCCCCCCTCCCCCCTTGTCTAGACGCGATAAATTGAACCAGGAAGTGCTCCCCTGTCGACGCCGGTAATCCTGCTCTGTGAACAGAGCAAGTGGAGTCGATGGGGGAGCCTGCGCGCCACCATGTGGACCAGGGGTAAGTACTTTTAAGTTCGAAATAAGATATTGCTGAGCACCATCTACTCCCATTGGAAATAATGGTCTGATTCTGTTCTTCTTTCCGTGACAGTTTTACCATTGGGCCCAACGAGAGTGGACAATTTGCAGCAACTTGTTGGAGGTGCTGATGTTTCACAGGGTTGGGCAGTATGAGTTAAAATAAGACTGTTGGACTCTGGAGAGTGATCCCTTTATTTTGACACACTAAAAGCCAATACACATAGTCGTTGGGAATGGTAAGCTTTTCTACCCTTTCCCAAATGCCTTGTAACCTATGGGCCTTATTCTGATTTGACTCACACCATGTTTATATCGATAAATTCCATTGACTTCAGTGGAGTTAGTCCAGATTTACGTTGACGTGAGGAAGAGAATTGGTTCTTATGTCTGTCAGCAGGACTGATCCTGGCTTTTCCACACATTCATAGAGTCATAGACTTTAAGGTCAGAAGGGACCATTATGATCATCTAGTCTGACCTCCTGCACAACGCAGGCCGCAGAATCTCACCCACCCACCCATAGCTAGGGAAACCCACCCACTCCTGTAATAAACCCCCAACCTATGTCTGAGCTATTGAAGTCCTCAAATCATGATTTAAAGACTTCAAAGTTCAGAGAATCATCCATAGAATCCTCCAGCAAGTGACCCGTGCTCCATGCTACAGAAGAAGGTGAAACCCCCACAGGGCGTCTGCCAATCTTCCCTGGAGGAAAATTCCTTCCCGACCCCAAATATGGCGATCAGCTAAACCCTGAGCATGTGGACAAGACTCACCAGCCAGACATCCAGGAAAGAATTCTCTGTAGTAACTCAGATCCCACCCCATCTAACATCTCATCACAGGCCATTGGGCATATTTACCACTAATAGTCAAAGATCAATTAATTGCCAAAATTAGGCTATCCCATCATACCATCCCCTCCATAAACTTATCAAGCTTAGGCTATGTCTACACTACCCGCCGATTCGGCGGGTAGCAATCGATCTTTTGGGGATCGATTTTTTGCGTCTAATCTTGACGCGATAAATTGATCCCAGAACGCGCTCCCCGTCGACGCTGGTAATCCACCCCGACGCGAGGCGGAAGCGGAGTCGACGGGGGAGTGGCAGCCTTCGACATTGCAGCGTCCTCACTGCGAGGTATGCCGAGTGAGGTACGTCGACTTCAGCTATGTTATTCACGTAGCTGAAGTTGCGTACCTTACATCGACCCGCTCCCCCGTAGTGTAGACCAGCCCTTAGTCTTGAAGCCAGATATGTCTTTTGCCCCCACTACTCCCCTTGGAAGGCTGTTCCAGATCTTCACTCTGATGGTTAGAAACCTTCATCTAATTTCAAGTCTAAACTTCCTGATGGCCAGTTTATATCCATTTGTTCTTGTGTCCACATTGGTACTGAGCTTAAATAATTCCTCTCCCTCTTTGGTATTTATCCCTCTGATATATTTATAGAGAGCAATCATATCTTCCCTCGGTCTTCTTTTGGTTAGACTAAACAAGCCAAGCTCTTTGAGTCTCCTTTCATAAGACAGATTTTCCATTCCTCGGATCATTCTAGTAGCCCTTCTCTGTACCTGTTCCAGTTTGAATTCATCCTTCTTAAACATGGTATACCAGAACTGCACACAGTATTCCAGATGAGGTCTCACCAGTGCTTTGTATAACAGTACTAACACCTCCTTATCTCTACTGGAAATACCTCGCCTGATGCATCCCAAGACTGCATTAGCTTTTTTCACGGCCATATCACATTGGCAGCTCATAGTCATCGTGTGATCAACCAATACTCTGAGGTCCTTCTCCTCCTCTGTTACTTCCAACTGATGTGTCCCCAGCTTATAACAAAAATTCTTGTTATTAATCCCTAAATGCATGACCTTGCACTTTTCACTATTAAATTTCATCCTATTACTATTACTCCAGTTTACAAGCTCATCCAGATCTTCCTGTATGATATCCCGGTCCTTCTCTGTATTGGCAATGCTTCCCAGCTTTATGTCATCCACAAACTTTATTAGCACACTCCCACTTTTTGTGCTGAGGTCAGTAATAAAAAGATTAAATAAGATTGGTCTCAAAACAGATCCCTGAGGAACTCCACTAGTAACCTTCCTCCAGCCTGACAGTTCCCCTTTCAGTATGACCCATTGTAGTCCTTTAACCAGTTCCTTATCCACCTTTCAATTTTCATATTGATCTCCATCTTTTCCAATTTCACTAATAATTCCCCATGTGGAACCATATCAAATGCCTTACTGAAATCAAGGTAAATTAGATCCACTGCGTTTCCTTTGTCTAAAAAATCTGTTACCTTCTCAAAGAAGGAGATCAGGTTGGTTTGGCATGATCTAACTTTTGTAAAACCATGTTATATTTTGTCCCAATTACCATTGACCTCAATATCTTTAACTTCTTTCTCCTTCAAGATTTTTTCCAAGACCTTGCATACTACAGATGTCAAACTAACAGGCCTGTAGTTACCCGAATCACTTTTTTTTCCTTTCTTAAAAATAGGAACTATGTTAGCAATTCTCCAGTCAGACAGTACAACCCCTGAGTTTATGGATTCATTAAAAATTCTTGCTAATGGGCTTGCAATTTCATGTGCCAGTTCCTTTAATATTCTTGGATGAAGATTATCTCCCCCCCCCCCCCCGATTTAGTCCCATTAAGGTGTTCGAGTTTGGCTTCTACCTCGGATGTGGTAATATCTAGCTCCATATCCTCATTCCCATTTGTCATCCTACCATTATCCCTAAGCTCATTAGCCTAATTAAAGACTGAGGCAAAGTATTTGTTTAGATATTGGGCCATGTCTAGATTATCCTTAACCTCCACTTCATCCTCAGTGTTTAGTGGTCCCACTTCTTCTTTCTTTGTTTTCTTCTTATTTATATGGCTATACAACCTTTTACTATTGGTTTTAATTCCCTTTGCAAGCTCCAACTCTACATGGCTTTTAGCATTTCTCACTTTATCCCTACATGTTCTAACCTCAATAGCTTTCCTTGATGATCCCTCCCATCTTCCACTCCTTGCAGGCTTTCTGCTTTTTTCTTAATCACCTCTCTGAGATGCTTGCTCATCCAGCTTGGTCTACAGCTCCTGCCTATGATTTTTTCCCCCTTTCTTGGTATGCAGGTTTCTGATAGTTTCTGCAACTTTGACTTGAAAAAATTCTGGGCCTCCTCTGCCTTTAGATCCACAAGTTCTTCAGTCCAATCTACTTCCCTAACTAATTTCCTTAATTTTTTAAAGTTAGCCCTTTTGAAATCAAAAACCCTAGTCACAGATCTATTTTTGTTTATCCTTCCATTCAGTTTGAACCGAATTAGCTCATGATGGCTCAAACCAAGGTTGTCCTCTACAACCATTTCTTCTATGAGGTCCTCACTACTCACCAAAACCAAATCTAAAATGGCATCCCCTCTTGTTGGTTCAGCAACTACTTGGTGAAAGAATCCATCAGCTATCGCATTGTAAATACAATTCTAACTTGAAATATATTTAAAATTCATGTTTGCCTATAGATTACAGTATGGTGATCATTAATACCTCCTGACACTGAGCTCACAGATTAAACTGAGAGCTTACTGAAAACATAGGGAATAAAGTATGTTTTGAATGACAGTGTATAAAATGTCCTTCAATTCCTAGTGGTAAAGTAAGTGTTCCTGTCTGATTGTACATATCGAATGCTCAAATATTTGTAAGATAGTACTTGTTTTGTGCTCAGAAATTTATATTCTTATCCAAATTGATAACTGCCAAACAACAACTTCAAATTGCACAAACTTGTACGTGATAGTAAAACTCCAAAGACAGACAGTACACAATGTTGTTGTAGCCATGTTTGTCCAAGGTTATGAGAGAGATAAGGGGGTGGGGGGTGGGAGGTAATAGCTTTTATAGGACCAACTTCTGTTATAGGAAGAAACAAGCTTTCAAACTTTACATAGCTCTTCTTCAGGTCTGGAAAAGGTAACCAGATTGCCACAGCTAAATACAAGGTGGGACTGATAGTTACGCATAAGGGCTTAACAGGTTGCATGAGACCACTTAAAATGAAGTGGACAATTAACACCTCCTCAGTCAGAGGACAAAGGAGGGTTAGTAGGTTACAAAGTGTTGTAATGTGCCATAAAACTAGTGTCACTGTTGAGCCCATGATTTTTAGTGTCTAGCAAAGTTATGAATTTAAGTTCCCGGACTCATCTTTTGAAGGTGTTGTGCAGGTTTCTTTTGTGCTCACCAACAGGTGATATGATATTTTTGACTTTTATAATTTTTCTGTGCAAATTCATTCAAGAGTATAATGATTGTCTTTTTTCCACCCACATAGTTGTTATCGGGCATGTGGTCTGTTGTGGCATGTGTTGATCATCATAGCAGTGGAGATATGTCTGCAGGTTTTGCTTTGTTGTTCTGGGAGGGTTTGGTGCTGCTTTGAGTTGGTGTATCCTGGTCTGTGGGGAGCTTGCTTCTGATGATGAACTTGGAGAGGTTGGGAGGTTGTTTGAATGCCAGAAGAGGGGATTGGGAAAGAGTTCTTTCAGGATGTTGTCCCCACTGAGCAGGGCTGGCTCTAGGCACCAGCAAAACAAGCTGGTGCTTGGGGCGGCACATTTCTAGGGGCGGCATTCTGGCGCCGGCCATGCAGCCCCTAAAAATGTGCCCCGGCTGCCCTAGCTCACCTCCGCTGCCGCAGCTGATTCGCGCGCCGCTGCTGGAGGGGGAGATCCCGAGCGGGTGCGGCGCGCGAAACAGCTGATTCCCGCGCCGCTGCTCCCCCTCCCCCCCAGGTTTGAGAGGCTTGAGAGCCAGGGAGGGAGGGGGAGATCTTGAGCGGCTGCGGCGCGTGCACCGCTTCTCCCCCTCCCTCCTAGGGAGGGAAAAAAACGGGGGGGGGCGGACAAATTTGTTTTTGCTTGGGGTGGCAAAAATCCTAGAGCCGGCCCTGCCACTGAGTATGGATTGTAATTCTTTGATGATGCTCTGTATGGGTTCCAGTGTGGTGTGGCAGGTGACAAGTAGAGGTGTGTGGTCAGGTTTTTGTTTTCCTTGTATGGAAGCAGATTATCTCGGGGATCTGGGTGGCCTGCTGCATGATGCAATCTACTTTTCTGGTGGAGTGCCCTTGTTTGCTGAAGGTGGTTTTAAGTGTGTTTAAGATATCTTTCTCCTCAGAGCATATTCTGTGGTATTTGAGTGCCTGGCTGTAGATAACAGATTTCTTGGCATAGCTGATCTGGTTAATGGATCTATGAAGGTAAGTGTGGTGACCTGTAGGTTTCTTAGAGCTGTTGGTAGGGTTCCATTGTTGAAGCTGATCATGGTGTCCAGAAAGTTGATGCTGGTGTGGGAGTGTTCTAGAGAGAGTTTGATGGATGGATGGTGGTTGTTGAAGTCATGGTGGAAATATATGAGGGAGTTTAAGTTGTCCATCCAGAGGATGAAACTATCATCAATCTATGTCAAATATATTACTGTACATAGTACATTTTTCTAGAAATTCTTCCTCAAGTTGTCCCATGAAGAAGTTGGCATATTGGGGAGTGTGATGGGGATATTCACCCTACACCACCCCTAAGAGGTTAAAATGGCTCAGAAGGGGCTACTTGGCAGGATGGGCTGCACGTAAGTGAGGTGTAGGCTGGGTATACAGCCCTAATTGAACCTGCAGCCCAGCTGGGCAGGAAGAGGAGCGGCTTGTATAAAGCCAGGGAGAGGAGACCAGAAAGGAGTCTGAAGGGAGAGAGAGTCAGCAGTCACTTTCAAGATTGAGAGAAAGGAGCAGGAAGAAGCCTAGAGAAAACAGCAGCAAGGGTGAGACCTTGTGGACCTTAGTAGCTGATTGTAGGGTCACTACGCTGGAAACCCCAGTGTAGAGGGTGGGTCTGGGTTCCTGTACCAGTCACTGTGGGAGTGGCAGGGACAAGGCAGTGGACTTTGAAGACTGCCTGAGGCAATTTTGTTTAGAGAGACTTTGATATCTCAAAAGTGGGGAAACTAGAGTGACCTGGCTGGAAGGGCAAGCCACAAAGAGGAAGCATCGCAGCTCATGGGGCATTAGAGAGGTCGTGGAGTTAGCTATAAGGACAAGGGACTGAAAAACCACAAGAGGAGGTGTCAAACCAGTGGTGAGCTAATCCCCAGATGAGCTACTAGGAGACGCTCTAGCAGTAAGCAGAGTGAACCCTGTGACAGGGAGCCATCCTAGTACCCATGGCTGTTCCCAAGATTTGGACAAAGTGTTCGTTGTTGAATGTCAAGTTGTTATGGGTGAGGATGAAATGGATGAGTTCGATGATATGTTTGGGATGGATAGCTGAGTGTTGTCCAATGTCTGTCTTGTAGATATGTGAGGTCTGCAGCAATACCATCATGGTAGGGATGTTGGTGTGTAGGGAAGTAACATCCATGTTGGCAAGGATGGTTTTCTGAATGTAGTTGTTAATATTGTGGAGTTTTTGGAGGAAGTTGGTTGTGTCCTGAAGGAAAATGGCCCTTTGTGTGGGAGTGGTTTGAAGATGGTTACTATGAGTCCTAATATGCTTTCAGGAAGAGTACCATGGCCACATATGATGGGTCTGCCTGGGTTACCTTGTTTGTGTATCTTGGAAAGTATGTAGAAGGGTCCCTGGGGTGGGTTCGTGTGGGATGAGATTATAGAGTTTCTCTTGGAGTTGTTTGGAGAAGGATCTGATGATATCCTTAAATTCCTAGGTGAATTGTGTTTGGGATCTTCTTTGAGTTCTTCTTAGTAAGTGGCATCGGAGAGTTGTCAGTTGGTCTGTTTGTCTGGTGGACACTAAAAATCATGGACTCAGAGACACTGGGTTAAAATGATTCATTACAACAATTTGTAACCTACACTGGAAAAGTGACGAACCAGTGGCTGTCAAGCAATGAGCGAGTTACGAGAGAGCGATGAGTACGCGCAATGAGCTGTGGTGTAGGTTAGATTCTCCTATCGGTGTAGATTCTCCTATTGGTGTAGGTAAATCACTTCCCCTAGAAGGGGTAACTAGGTCAATGGAAGAATTCTTCCGTTGACCTAGCACTGTCTAGGGTAAGCTAACCTGGGGATGTAGGTTAGCTTACCTACCCTGCTCAAGGCTGTGGATTTTTCACACCTGTGAGCGATGTAGTTATGCCAACCTAATTTTCTAGTGTAGACCAGGCCTAACTCTCCTTTGCCCTATGACTGCAGAGGCATTAATTGCCCACTTCATTTTAAGTGGTCTCATGCAATATGTGTTAAGGTCTTATGCTTGTCAATCTGTCCTATATTGTATTTAGCTGTCACAGTCTGGTTACTTTTTCCACACCTGAAGAAGATCTCTGTGAAGCTCAAAAGTTTGTCTCTTCTGCCAAGAGAAGTTGGCCCAGTAAAAGTGATTATCTCATCCACCTTGTCTCACATAGTATAAAAAGCATTTTCAAAGGTGCTCTGTGGCTATGTTCTTTTTACACCAAAGCCATTTTGATGTTTGACTGATTACTGCCTGTGACGGGGTTTGACTCACCACTGCTGGCGCCTCCTGCTGGTCGCTCCGGGAATTAGCTCTCGATCACTGCAGAACACCCTCGATGCGTGGTGTCGGGCCCATTATTTGCTCTGCTGCCCTGGGACCCGTGTTGCTCCTTGCTCGGTGGTGTTCTCTTCTGGACAGTCCTTGTCTGTTTCAGGACATTGCCCTCCGGCAGTGCCCACCGCTTCAGTCTTGCCCCCTTCTGGAGGGGTGTTGTTAACAGCAGTCCTTCCGTCTGCACCTGCCTTGGTGTCCAACAGCAACCCTGTAGTCTATCCCCTTATCTCAGGGGCCAGTCGGAGTCTGTCTCGGCCCCTGTCCGCAATGGCCAGATGCAGTGCAAAGGGGGGACCCATGTCCCCCTGCTACTCTGGGCCCCGACCCAGGGATCCTCTAGCAGCAGCCTTTCTCTGCCCTTCTTGCCTGCTCAGTTTCCCTGGGTCACTTCCCCTTTGGCCCTATGCACCTTCCTGCCCCTTTACAGCAGGGCCACAGTCTGACAGGTAATGGGCTGGACCCCCTATCTGCTCCCCCAAGCCTGCCTAGCACTGCTCTGGCCAAGGTGCTGCTCCTTTAGTCAGGAGCCAGTCCTCCCTTGCTGGCCAGGGAGTGACTGCTTCTCCCTAGCTGGGCAGCCTTTATATAGGGTCCTGATTGGCTCTCGTGGAGGTCAAGTGTGGACCATCTCTAATTTAAACTGAAAAAATCATCTCTTCTTCCAATGCAGCCAGAAACACATCTGTTTAAGCACGCAAGTAATTGCAAATCCCTCAAAGCTGTGCTGCATGTGGTACCCATTAACAGGTTAATTTCTAAAAGCCACAGCTCTCACTAGTTGCTAGGTAACAGTCTTCTTATTTCAGGCTGTGATAACCCAATGAGTTTGTAACTTGATATTTTGCTGTGAAAGTCTGGGTGGGGGTGGACTTTCTGTGAAATCCCGCAAAAATAGAATTAGTTGACTTTGTTGAGTTTGCTTGTACAATTTTTTAAATTACGCTGAGTTGAACTTATTGTCTTAATGAAGCCAGTTGTAACTCAGCTCCTGTGCACATGTAACATTTTGCATTACCAGTACAGGGTAACTTGAATCCTTTAAAATATACACATGCAGTCTTTAATTATAATTGTTGTGAGACTCATAGCCTTGAATTTCTTGACTTCTATCAATGTGGCGAGTGGACAAAGCACTGGATTGGGAATCGGGAGATCTAGAGTTTAATTTCCAGCTCTGGGCTGTTGGGTGACATAGGGCCAGACATTCTGCCTTTCAGTTTCCCTATCAGCAAAATGGGAATAATGATACTGACCTCCTTTGTAAAGTGCTTTGAGAGCTACTGATTAAAACTGTTATATATAAGCTAGGTATTATTATGCATGTAAAATCTCATTATATTAATGTATTTTTCCATTATATTTTCTAGGCAGTAGAAAGAAAGATATAAAGGACAAGGAAAGAAGAGGGATAGGCAATGGGAGAAGACACAACTATAACCCACAGATTTTAATCCCTTTGTAGTATGTGACATTGTTGTAGTAAATATTTCCCAATAACATAGGCCGTTAGGTTTCATATTAAGGTCTCTGTCTTTCAAGGAGCTCTGTGTGGGCGGATCCCCATGTTGTGCAGAGGTCTGTACTCTAAATTGTCCAAGGTAAAGTACAACTCAGCCTGTTACATAACGTGCTTATAAAAGTCGGCAAAAGTTACAGGTAGAAAGACTGAATTAGTCCTTGTAATGATCTGGGAGTCTGTCTGTGCAATTTATGATTCTGTGTGAGATTGTGAACTCTCTGGATGTATCTTTACTAAGATGCAAACTTCATTTTGAAATGTGAGGGCTAGTTGCCTTCTCTGTGGTCCCCTTGCCTCTATATTAGACTCAAATTCCAAGTTGTAGAGTAGAGGGCTGACAACAGAGGGTCATTAAATCAGGATGATCCTCTATTCAAATACAAACATCCTAAACAGTAGGTGGGCTCCCACCCAGAAGAACTGGTGTGTCATCCCCCCGCCCGATGTTGCCTGGCCACAGAGTCACTTGGCAGGGGTCAGTGATCACCTGTTGAGGCTGATCGGGAGGTCGCCTAACAGAGCAACTATAAAGTCCAGGGGCTGATATATTTGGAGTTTTAAGCCTTTTTTACCATCTCAAGATGAGGGAAACTGCTTCAGGAACCTGATGACCTGAACAAAGATGGTCCCCTAAGGACTCCCAAGGGAAGGGTGAACTAGAGTGAGGGGCACTGTGTTCAGAGTGATTGGTGTTTTCTATATGACCTGTCTATTTCTCGTGCTAATAAAGAAAGAACAAAAGCAATTTAGAACCCTGTGCAAAGTGTCTGTGTTATGTGCTACACCATATTATGTGCCCCTTGAAGAGCTAAACCAGAAGGATCACATGTTCAGGTGGAGTTCTGGGAAAGGGTGTGTTTAAGCTATGGGCGAGTCGGAGGGGTCAGCTCTGGTTCCAGAGGCTGGGCGGTTGGACTACATGATTGCAATTCTCAGGAAGGTTTACTAGGGCTGGAGAAATTAAATCCACAATAGAAGAACCCATGAAAGCAGCACACAAAAATTTGCACAAGGCATGATAGCTGATCAGGATATATTGATGCTGTATTTACATTTATGAACCACTGGGAAGTTGCAATATTCCTCTTCAACCACATTTACAATGTTCTCTGATATTCTCTAATTTGGTAATACCCATTATTGGTCAGTATTTGAGTAGACAGAAATAATGTCCAATTTTTCAATGCAATCATAAACTTTCACCCCTTAAGGGTTATGTCTACAGTTCTACACTGTGATTAAAAAAACCCACGGAACGGAATTGCAGAGCCCAGGTCAGCTGACTGAGGCCCAAGGGGCTTCGCCTGAGGGGCTAAAAATAGCAGTGTAGATGTCCAGATTTGGGCTGCAGTCCAGATTCTGAGACCCTCTCACTTCATGGGGTCTCAGAGCCTGGGCTCCAGACGGAGGCTGAACATCTACTCTGCCATTTTATAGCCCTGCAGTCTGAACCCTGCAAGTGTGAGTCAGCTGACTCAGGCCAGCCACAGCCGTGCTACAGGTCTTTTATTGAAGTGTAGACATAACCCTTAAAGGAGTGAAGCCATCCATTGCTCTATTAAATGCAGCCCTGCTGCAAGCATGAGATTTCCTGCAATACTGTGAAAATTAGTGAATATCTACTGTAATATTGGATAAATACTTCACAAAAATTGAATTTGAACTGGTGTTAAATATTAAAAACAGCTTCACATCATGTCAACGTTCAGCAGTTTCTTGAACGTTTTATGCATTATTAAAGCAAGCCAGTGCGTCTCAGAAAAAACTGTCATTTTAGTTCATGTGTGAATTATTTCCTGTCTCACATATAGAATCTCATCCATGTAAATCCATGGAATCCATTCTGTAAAAGGGAGCTGCTGTCTACTAGAACAAAAAAAGAGTTGTTTTAATATAAAGAGACACTATTTATGGCACAATAGGTCACTGTGCTACTGTAACAACAGCTTTTCCAGAAGCAGTTCTGAGTTTCCTGTCCTCTCTTGGTTCTCTTTGCTTGTAAAAGGTTACCGCTATCAAGTGTAGGATGTAATGTCTCTACAACATCATCATCACCCCGAGCGCCAGGGGCATGCTGGAGAGGACCCTGAAGGCAGCCATCCACTCGCTGTACGTGGAAACCCTGAAGCGTAAACCGGACCAGGGTAAAGCCTTCGAGCTGACCAGCAAGTGGGACGCCAACAACCACTTCCTCGCTGGGGGCGGCTTCACCCGTTTCGCCAACTGGCGGTTCATCCACCGTGCCCGGCTCAACTGCGTCCCGCTCAACGGAGCCGTCCACCACGGGAACCGGGACAAGCGCTGCAGGAAGTGCGGCTACTGCAACGAGACCCTGCCCCACGTCCTGTGCAGCTGCAAGCCCCACTCCAGAGCCTGGCAGCTGCGCCACAACGCCATCCAGGACTGCCTGGTGAAAGCCATCCCACCGCGCCTGGGGCAGGTCGCCGTGAACTGCGCCATCCCCGGTACCGACAGCCAACTGCGACCTGACGTGGTCATCACCGACGAGGCCCAGAAAAAGATCATCCTTGTCGACGTCACGGTCTCCTTTGAGAACAGGACCCCGGCCTTTCACGTAGCCCGAGCTCATAAGCTGGAAAAGTACGCCCCCCTGGCCAACACCCTGAGAGCGAAGGGCTACGAGGTGCAGATGGATGCCCTGATCGTTGGAGCCCTGGGCGCCTGGGACCCCTGCAACGAGCCTGTGCTGCGGACCTGCGGGATCGGTCGACGCTACGCACGGCTCATGCAGCGCCTCATGGTCTCGGACACCATCCGATGGTCCAGGGACATCTACATCGAACACATCACCGGCCACCGATAGTACCAGGAGGCGTGAGCCGGAACAACATCGTACAGCATCTATGAGAAAGGGACTGAGAGTCTTTTTCCCACTGGACCATATGAACTGGAACGATAAACTCACTGAACATTAAATCTCACCAAATGAGGGTAAATCCATCCTCATCATTGTACCCACTCATTCTACTCCACACCTGAACATAGCCATTATATATGAACAACTTACCCTCGTATCTCAATCTCTGTACTTTGACCCGTTAAGCCTTTACCCCCAATTGGGGATGTTGCAGATTATGTATTCCTTACGTCATCCAATCCTAAAACCGAACTTCACTCTCCTTGATAATCTGTACCTTATCCCCTGATAACCAGAAACTTCTATGCCTAAACTCTGTACCGTTATTTTTATTTTTAACATTATCTTAATAAAATTTTTAAATTTGTAATGTCTCTTTGGTTGTGTTTCTATTTGCATGCATTTAGGATTCAATTACAAGATGAATCCAAGGTGACATTCATTTGGGTGGGGGTTGCAAATCAGATTGTGTTGTAGATAAGAGATTCAATAACCGAATCATCTGAAATATGATTATCCTGTGGTGCAGTGTTGGGGTTTTGTTGTGAAGGAGCAGGCTGAGGCATTCATTTATAAGCATTTCTATTCAGCAAAGATAGAAAATGGGACTAACTAGGAACTTTGAGTTTAAGGTAACATTATTCCTTTATGTTTAGATGTCAAGGCTGTCACAAGCCTTTTACTTTGGGGTTTTGGCTGCAGGAAACCTTTATTTGAGAGCTTGTGGAAACATGGAATTTCCATTATATGTGAAATTCCAACATTTTGAAATTTATTTTTGTTTCAAATTAGAACAAACCCCCAAAATTTGAAATTGCCCACAAAATGAAATTTAAAAATTTGTCTTTGGGTCAATAAAAATGTTCCATTTCAATAAAATCAAAACATTTGTTCTGATTTTGACTTTTTATATTCTATTTTCTAATAAAATATACAATACATTTTAAAACGTCATTTTGAAAAGGAACATTTTAATTTTTCATTCTGATAAGGTCAACAAGGAATATTCCAACCTTATCAAAATACTCTTTCAATTTTTTGTCAAAACAAAATTTTGTCAAAATCAATACATTCCCATGGAAAGTTTCAATTTAGAGAAAGTGACATTTTCTGACAGAAAAATATTTGATTAGAAATTTGTCAACCAGCTCTACTTTATCCTTTTGGGTCCCTGATTATCAATAAGCCATGTCTATGCAGCACCTGGAAGAAAACCCAATTAGACAAGTTCTTTCCCTCCTACCTATGTCTGTCTGTTACTGCTCTGGATGGCTTATCACAGGTAGTGCAGGATGGGCCATGGATTGAAAGACAGAGAACTGGCGGATGCTTTTCCTTTAATAAAGTGACTGTTTCTCATCAGTTAAGCAATGCAAGGAGGATGGTTACAATGCTGTTTGAATTCTGCTGTTACAGTTGAGGGTTGCCATTAAAGACCGATATATTTGTATTTCTTGAATGTTTTTATTTTGGGTAATGAATGTAAAGAAAATCTTCAATGCAGTTTGTCATTGCATATGTGAATTTTGTACTTTTAATTAAGTGCTAGGCTGACAGGTGTAGAGACCCAAATTCTCTTTTAATCCACAAAAAGGGTGTGGCACAGGCAGGAGAGGTTCTATTCAATGGGCCTGATTCTCTGTTGATCTTCGTCTTGTGTAGTCATTACACCCTGAGGTATTGAGTACACTTAAAATGCTACAGCAACACATGTTTGCCACTTCTGTCAACCTGGAGCTGGGGTTTTAGGTCAACTTAACCACACTACTCGGGGATATGATCTTTTCACACCCCGTTCCACGTCGTTAATCAACTTAATTTTCTAGTGTAGATCAGGCCTGAGAATGAACTGAAGTAAGCTGAGCCTAGGGTCAGCACTGACACAGAATCAGTCAGCCATGACTGACTCTTCTGCATCTCCATTGGGGACAAACTGGGAGCAGTAAAGAATCTGGCTCTAAGTCCATATGGGCATGTCTACACTGGAATAAAAGACCTGTGGCATGGTTGTGGCTGGCCAAGGTCAGCTGACTCAGGCTTATGGGAATCGGGCTCCGGGGCTAAAAATTGCTGGGTAGATGTTTGGCTGAAGCCTGGGCTCTGGGACCTTCCCCTGTGTTAGGCAATACTATTAGCAGAAACAATGCAAATTTCTTCTTCTTGTACATTGGAAACTTGTAACATTGTATTGAACTGACCAGGTGTATGTATAATGCTACCTCTGTTGTGGAACTGTTCTTCTGGGTTTCATAAGATCTAGATTGCGAACGGCCAGCTGGAAAGGCTTGAATAGTAGGGGCCTGATGCTAAAATATGCTGAACACTGTAGCTCCCCCTGAAGTCAACGGGGATTTACAGGTGCCCTTTGCCTCATTACTCCATTCCATCCAATCAGTGCAACAACCTCACTCAAACACTGTCACTGTACAAGACTCTTTGGCTTTGTTTGACAACAGATGTCAAAACACAGTGTTTCTACAAAAAGGGTGTGGCACAAGCAGGTGAGGTTCTATTCAATGGGCCTGATTCTCTGTTGATCTTCATCTTGTGTAGTCATTGACCATAGATATTGAGGTCAGTTGCTCTGCTGCTGTGGTCAGGATCAATAGAGTTTAACACTTTCTTAAAGAAGTGTTGCCAGCCCTTTAGATGAAGTCAGCCACTCTTTGTTAGAAGAGGTGTTAAACTCAATTGACTCTTTACACCAGAGGAACAGCCATGTTCAGCTCCAGTGGCAAGAGGCCTTTTTGACACCCATTGTCAAATTCAAATAATTGTGTTTCTTTTACAGTATCCAAGTGTACCCAGTGCCACAGTGAATCATGGAAATACAAGGCACAAGTGTAGTGTAGACAGATTGACTGATGGTCTTCTCTCCCCACCCTCCAATGTTGAGGAGCTGTTCTCTCAAGTCTACTGCCTTATCTAGAACTGTCTCCCTCTGAGTCACACTGCGTAAAATGTTCAAAAGTACCTAAGTGACTTAGGAGCCATATTCAAAAGTGACTTAGGAGTTTAAGATTCAAAACTTAGGCTCCTCAGTGTCTAAATCACTTTTGAAAATGGGAGTTAGGACAATAAATTACGTAGGTGCTTTTGAAAATTTTACCCACTCTGTTTAAGATCTCCTCTTGAAGCCTCATTTTTCTCTTAAATTTGGGATTGCTTCTCTCTGCAGTATGATTTGTGATACAGCCTATTAGGAATGTCAGAGAATTAAATGGTATTTTTGCTCCATGTTTAATAATCTAAACAGGAGCCCTAACTTTAATACTTTGGTTTATTCTGCCAAATGAAATGAATAACCTTCATTAGGAAAGTACTTACTTTCACTGAATTGTACACAGAGATTATATGTCATTTGGCTGTAAAATGAGAGATGCACCCATGTCAATCCATTCAGTAATTTCCCTTTACATCTCTTTTTGTTTCTTGAAGTGTTGTCACTTCAGATATTTAGAATAAAAATTAATGTTCCATGCTAGTGAAGCCTCTTGAGCTGGGGATCTTTTGGTAATATTTTCTCTCACCTGACAATTCAGTGTTGCCATGGTAACTAGCATATGTTAACAATGTTTTAGAAAAAATGTTTGTTCCCTATAGATAAAGCTGTTGTTTTTTATGCTGTCTAGAAAACACTGAACATTGAACAATAGCAGCTATAATGTGAGTTATTTAGCTGCCTCTTTTCCCCTTCGGGTCATCAGCCATAGAGAGTAGCCCTGCATTTCACTTTTAGTCCTCATTTTGTAGTTACTGCTAAGGGGAATCACTGACTTTTTATGTTCCAAGTAAACCATATGGAACTCAGTAGTTTGGGCAAAGATGTAGGGAGCAGAAGAGTGAGGCTGTTTTAAAACAAATTGGGTTGCTCAGTTTTGCAGTACTAATGACCAGATCCTGCCAGAGGTTGAGGGCCTTCAAATTGCATAGGAATTAAGGATGCTGAGCACCTCACAAGATTAGGCCCTAATGCCCTGAGTAGTTCCATTGAGATCAGTGAGCCTTCTTACTTGCTTAACATTAAGTACACGCATAAATATTTGCAGGTTTGAGACCATAGCTTGTATATCTTACCTTACTCTCAGACTGGGTATTTGAGAATGTTTTAGAACTGTTTAACATTAAGGGACAAGGACTGCTGCTTTGTATTATGCAATCTGTGTGATTTCAAATTTTAAGATGCTAGAAATAGGAAACATTTCAACATAAATGACAGACATATCCCTACCATATGGCTTTGTATCCATCTGATATTATCCAGTAATACTGCAACCTTTGCTTAGATTTATGCCTGTTAGGCGGGCGGGCGGGCGGGGGGAGGAAGGGGAGGAGAAAAAAAATGTATTTGCAGTTTGTCTCATTCTTAATTAAAGAGTTTGAAAACATTTTTCAGATGATTAACCTACGTGATACAAAATTGTTCTGAAAGAGATGTATCTTTCGGTATTTTTCTGATTAATTTCTGTAGGATCTATTGCCATAGGAGTTGGGTGCTTTAATTACAAAATGTAAAACCACAGCTATTACCACCACAGGGCATGGCAATTGTGACATAACTAAAAGTAACACTGCCAAAATGATCTCTCTTAAACTTAGCTAGACCATCTGTTAGATGAAATATAAAACATAGCCAAAAACAATTAACCAGCTGATAAAATAAAGTTTTACATTTTGCGTAGAGGCATTTTGCCAGTCTTGAGCTCTGGTATGCCCCCCTGGGAAGAGATTACAAAATTGGAGGTCCTCAATTGAGAATGACTTGCCACCAGCCCTTGAGAGTTTAGACCTAGGAAATGACAGTACAAGTATCTCCGCTGATCTCAATCACTATGAGTGGGTAAGAGCTGGTCTCTCGGATGAGTAGTTCCTTTCCAGACCACTAAGGGCTTTGAATCAGGGCTGTCAAATCATTAAAAAAATTAATTGTGAGATTAAAACAAAGTGATTAATCGCAGTTTTAATCACACTGTTAAACAAGAATAGAATACCATTTATTTAAATATTTTTGGATGTTTTCTACATTTTCAAATATGTTGATTTCAATTACAACACAGAATACAAAGTCTACAATGCTCACTTTATGATATTATTTTTATTACAAATATTTGCACTGTAATAAAGAAACAAAAGAAATAGTATTTTTCAATTCACCTCATACAAGTACTATATGCAATCTCTTTATCGTGAAAGTGCATTACAGGGTGGGGGATTACAGATAGGACCCTGTAAATGTAAACAAACTTGTTTGTCTTAGCGATTGGCTGAATAAGAAGTAGGACTCAGTGGACTTGTAGGCGCTAAAGTTTTACATTGCCTTATTTTTGAATGCTGTTATGTAACAAAAACAAATCTACATTAGTAAATTACACTTTCAAGATAAAGAGATTGTACTACAGCACTGGTATGAGGTGAACTGAAAAATACTGTTTCATTTGTTTATTTTTATTACAGTGCAAATATTTGCAATAATAATAATATTACAAAGTGAGCATTGTACACTTTGTATTCTGTGTTGTAATTTAAATCAATATTTTTGAAAATGTAGAAAAACATCCACAGATATTTATAATCAATTTAAATTGGTATTCTATTAACAGTGCAATTAAAACTGTGATTAATTGCGATTAATTTTTAATCGAGTTAACTCAAGTGATTAACTCAAAACAAATTAAATGCAATTAATTGACAGCCCTACTCATAAGGCTTACTTTGTACAAAATTTATCATAGTCTTGTAAAAGAGGTGAACATAGAGTACAGACTGTCACAGTTAGATATCTGGGTTACATGACATTTGGTTTGGGTCTCTGGGACCTTGATTATTTTTGTACTTCTGATTTTATTTTTATTATCTAGGTGTATTTGGGTTTGTGTGTGTGTGTTGTACACTGAAGCTTATTCATTGGGATCTCTAGGAAAGTTATTGTCATATGATCTATATGTATGAACCACACCTTGTCCGTGATGCGGGATATAGATATAAGGTTATAGCTTGGAATTTGGGTGGGTGTTACTGTAATAATGACTCAGTATATATGTTTTATTTTCTTGCAGCTCAGGTATCATTTCTTATAATACAGACTTATATTGAATCTTCAGTTTAATTTTTTTTTTTAAAAAAAGGACAAATTTCTTGCTCTGCAGCAGTCTTGAATCAAGCACAGATGAGCCAAGAGTGACATCTGGTGTTTGGAACTTCAGATCTCTTGCACTTCTCTGTCTTTGGTGGTCTCAAAGACAGTGTGTTATAAATACTTTACCCAAACATATGACCAGAATATAAATATAGCTACTTGCCTAAGAATGCATATCCTCTAAAAGGTTTGCATGGAATATCTCCTCAAGATCATCCTCTCAGCTAATCTTAAATGCTAGAGACCTACAATATTTTATATTTAATTTCTTTCCTGTCCTCACACTTTTGTTAATTACAAAGAACAAAATCCTGGTCAAATGTAAAAAAAAAAACCCTGAGAAAAGGGGCTTGCTTGTGGAGGAGATTTCTAGAGAGGTTGAAGAGAAGAAAACCCTCCCCTCAAGCTATAGCATACCAATGCAGCTGGTCTGCACTGCTACTGAAGCCCATGGGTTGTAGTTACAGGTGTTGCTCCTGCAGTCCCCCTACATGGTTTTAACCATGGGACTCATGCAGCCAGGCTCACTGGACCCCTTAAGGGAGAGCCTTGTTCAGGAAACTCCAGGGTGTGTTTGAATGTGAAATGCACAGTGCTTCTTTTTGTACAGCTTGAATATTGACATCTCTGCTACTATTGTCTCTAGCAGACAGTGAGCTAGAGTGGGCCCTTCTCATGTTGCTTGTGCTGTGTCTTGTACAGTAGGTAGATGCAGCTACATTTTCTAAAGTGGTCTCTAATTTCAGGTGTCTCAGTTGCTGAGGCTCAGATTCACAAAGGGATTTCAGGGTTGTGACCATCAGTATCACAGTGCTTAACTTCCAGGTGCTTAGAAAAATCACAGGAAACAACACTGTGATCCACAAAACCTAGAATCCCTCTACAATGAGTGGGGAGAGAGAGACACCTAAGAATGGGATCCGTTCTAGGTGGGGAGCCACCTAAGCCAGCTACTGGGAGATGCCAATGAGAGACGTGTGTCCTAAATGCTGCCTTCTCACAGCGATAGGCACCTAAGTCAGGGCTGCAGGGAGGTGCCTACTTCTGCTTACAATCTACAAACCAAGAGAAGATAGGCATTCCCTTGCCTAACTTGGGTGCTGGGCCCAATCTAGTAGTGTGCTCCTAACTCCACACCAAACAGCTGGGGTGGGTGGGGGACCACCTGTATAAACTTTAGTCAACTAGGATTTGGGAAAACCCTAGTTTGAGTCCCCCAGCTGCCTGAAGAGGAGAGGGGATTTGGATAAGATTCTGCCACTTCTCAGGTGTGTGCTCTAACCACTGAGTTATGGGGTGTTCTGAGGTGGATCTTCTCAGTCTCTCCTGTTGAAGTTGTTTCACTTTAAATAACTAATTTAATAATTATTAATTGGGCCAGAGGCAAGAGTGAGAATTACTATATATGCTGGTGGTTACGGCACTCACCTGAGAGGTGGCAGATGCCAGATCCCTTTCAAATCCTTTCCCATCAACAGAGGGGCTACTTGAACAGGGGTTTTCTACATCCCAGGTGAGTACCCTAACCACTGGGGTGAAGGTGGTAAGAGGTGTCCTCCTTTTTCCCATCCCCTGGCTGTTTTATGTGGAGTTAGGCAACCTCTGAACACACTCCCACTAACTGGGCCCCACGGACGAGTTAGGCAGCAGAATGCCTATTTTCCCTCAGTTCATGGGCCACTGTGGGGCTTAGATGGGAAAAGAGTGTTTGGACACCTAGAGTGAGGCAGCAGTGTGCATGTTTAGAGGCAGAAACATAGGTACCTAGGGAACTTTTACTGCAAGAACCTAGGCTGTCAGTGAGCTTAGGTGCCCACAGTGTTCAGCAGCATGAGCAGGGGTTTTGTGGATCACAGTGATGCGGGTTAGTTGCCCAAGTATCTTTGTGGATCTGGGCCTGAGTGTCCAGGTTTCATCCCCATGGACCTGCCTTTCAAATGTGCTGCCACGACTCCCATTGGCTTCAGTTACCATTTTGATGCTCAGTACTTCTGTCTCAAGCTGGGTATGAAGAAATTGAGGCACCCAAATTCAGTGGCTGCTTTTGAAAAAATTGGCCTTGGTACCTACACACAAGACATTTATTTGTGATTATTCTACTTCTGTCTAGTTCCCTTACAAGAAGAGGGAGTTCTTCCCTTTCCAACCTCTGAGTCGCTCTTCACCACATAGCCCAGGTGCTCAAGCTAGGAGACAGAATTTGGTCCTATAAGAAGGAAGGCAAATAAGTACTAGCTCATCTAGTAAGCAGGGATCAACATTTATTCTCTCTGTTCACTGGTCCCAGAACAGTCTCAGAAAATTTTTTGGTCCTGAAATAATATATGCATGGCCAGCATCAAAACATTTTGCAATCACCTTTCCCACATGATTTTGGTGGCTAATATCTCGTAAACCACTGGAGCTAGAGATTTGTCTTATACAGTGTGAATGCTGAGATGTCACATTCTTTTAAATAATCTCAAGCATTGGTTACTGGCTGCATGGATTCTCAAACTCAGAGCTGCTAAAATGTATGAATGAAAGTGGGGGCAAAATAAAGCAACATGGTAGTCAAGTCTATGTGGTTTTAAGATACAAGATCACAACAGTGATCATTCGCTGGTGTGCAGCAAGATGAAGCTACAGCCAAAGAAGATTCATCGCTCTAGGCCAGAGGGCAAACCCCGCATTGATGTGAGCAAGACCGCACACCCAGACAAGGCAGAGAAATTTACCCATGAGCTCTCTGAGGTGCTGAACTGTATGCCTCCCGGTGGCTGCGCCAAAGAGAGATGGGACCACATCAGAGACGCAGTACACAGCACAGCCATGAAAGTTTTTGGAAAGAAACGAAAAATGAACAATGACTGGTTTGAGGCCAACTCTGCCACACTCACTCCAGCCATTGAAGAACGCCGCGCTGTTCACCTGGAGTACAAGCGTTCCCCCAGTCAGAGGACTCTACAAGAGTATCGATTTGCCAGGAGCAAAGTACAGAGACTAGCTCGACAGTGTGCAAATGATTACTGGCTCCAGCTCTGCTGGAGCATTCAACTATCTGCTGACACTGGAAACATCAGGGGAATGTATGATGGCATCAAGAAGGCCATGGGACCCACAAAGAAGTGGAGAGTGTCACTAAAGTCTGCAACAGGCGAAAACATCCAGGACAAGAGCAAGCAGATGGACAGATGGGTGGAGCACTATTCTGAAGTGTACTCCAGGCAAAACACCGTCACTGAAGCTGCCCTCAATACCGTGGATGGTTTTCCCGTTGAAACTGAGCTGGACGAGAAGCCCACCATGGAAGAACTGAAGAAAGTCATTGAGAGCTTGTCCACAGGAAAGGCTCCAGGAAAGGATGGCATCCCACCAGAAGTTATCAAGTGTGGCATCAATGTCCTCCTAGAACACCTCCACGACCTCCTCTGTCAGTGCTGGGACGAAGGTGCAGTACCTCAGGATATGAGAGACGCCAACGTCGTGACCCTCTACAAGAACAAGGGTGATAGAAGTGACTGCAACAACTACAGAGGCATATCACTCCTGAGTGTTGTGGGTAAAGTCTTCGCACGCGTGATCCTGAACAGACTGCAGAAGCTTGCTGACAGAGTTTACCCAGAGTCACAGTGCGGGTTCTGAGCAGGGAGATCCACAACCGATATGGTTTTGTCCTTAAGGCAGCTGCAAGAGAAATGCAGAGATCAGCATAAGCCGCTACTCCTTGCCTTCATAGACCTGACCAAAGCTTTCGACTTTGTGAACAGAGATGGGCTGTTCAAGATCCTGGCAAAGATTGGCTGCCCACCGAAGCTGCTGAGCGTGATCCAGTCTTTTCACGACAACATGAAAGGCACAGTACTGTATGATGGCTCGTCCTCCGATGCCTTCGATATCCACAGTGGAGTAAAACAAGGCTGCGTTCTCGCTCCCACACTCTTCGGCATCTGCTTCGCAGCATTGCTGAAACGTGCCTTTGGAAATTCCACAGAGGGAGTCTATCTCCACACCCGGTCTGACGGGAGACTTTTCAATCTGGCTCGACTAAAGGCCAAAAGCAAGGTACGGGAGGCAACAATAAGAGACATGCTGTTTGCAGACGACGCTGCCCTGGCCACCCACACAGAAATCGATCTCCAGCGTCTGACCGCTTTTCCAGAGCTTGCGAAGAGTTCGGGTTGACAATCAGTCTTCAGAAGACCAAAGTTATGGCCCAGGATGCGGAACACCCAAGCATTGCCATCAATGACTATGTGCTAGAGGTGGTCAGTCAGTTCACCTACCTCGGACCTACCATCACGGACAACCTCTCACTGGACCCTGAGATCAACCGTAGAATCGGCAAGGCCTTCACAATTTTGGCCAGTTTGTCACAGAGAGTGTGGAACAACAACATGCCGACCATCAACACAAAGGTCGCTGTGTACCGCGCATGTGTGCTAAACACTCTTCTCTATGCCAGCGAAACTTGGACCCCTACGCTTCGCAAGAAAAGAGACTGAATGCCTTCCACATGCGCTGCCTCCGTCGCATACTCGGGATCACTTGGAGTGATCGAATAACGAACAACGAGGTGCTGGAACGTGCCAAGATCTCCAGCATGTTCACTCTCCTCCGTCAATGCCGCCTCAGATGGCTTGGCCATCTAAGTCGCATAGAAGATGGACGGATCCCCAAAGACCTGTTGTATGCCGAACTTGCCTCCGGAAATAGAGCTACAGGACGGCCCCACCTTCGCTTCAAGGATGTCTGTAAGAGGGACCTGAAGACTGTTCAAATCGACATCAACATCTGGGAAGAGCTTGCCCAGGACAGATGCAGATGGAGACACGCTCTGACTACTGGATTGAAAACTGGTGAAGACAAGCTGCGGCAGCTTGCCGAGGAAAAGCGGGTTCAACGAAAAAGGAAGCAGCGGCTCCAAGTCACAGCTGACACCGCCTTCAAATGCAGCAAATGCAATCGAGACTGCCACTCTCGTGTGGGGCTCTACAGCCACAACAGACGCTGCACAACCATCAACTAAACATTCCCCATGGGCGCATATCCATCGTCTCTCGAGACTAACGGACGCCAACAATTGTGCCACATTGCCAAGGGCTATGAAAGGGCTAGAAGCAAATCCTGTTGAAATAGCAGATTTGAAAGCTATTTCTGGTCCCTCAGCCATGCAGTGTCTTTATGGATTGATACAAGAGTGTATAGAAAAAATCCCAGCCTATTTTCAGTATAGTTTTCAGCCTCTAATTTACTGTGTGAATCACTGAAAATACTGTAAGCAGACATTCACAATAGTCAATATATTCCTGTACCTGAAGTCAATCTGTCAGGAGACCACAGACATTTTTCACTCAAATCGGCAGGAAAAATAGGATTGAGTTTCTATTTGTTTCATGGTGTTCTTTCTAAAATACCTGAATGGCTTTATCTTTATTATCACTATAATTTGCTACACAATTTCTAATTATGGTTCACCATTAATAAACTACAAATAACTGCCTTTGTCTAAAGAACATAATCAGAGCTAAAAGCTAACTGCTGCATTGAAATGTAAACAATTTATGCTGTCAACAACTGATTACTGATTGCATGGTATATTAAAGGGAGCACTCTAGCATACTGAATGGTTCACCTGCCTTTCAGAAGGTGTCCAAAGTTCTCCATAATGAAGAGGAATCAAGCACAGACAAAGAGAAAAGTACATAGCAAGAATATGCCTCTGGCATGTATAAAATTATGAATATGCTAAATTATCTTGGAATGTCTTTCTTAGCTAAGTAGCTGGATATGAAATATCAATACAAATTATGTGGGTTGGTAGTAATATAACAAGCTGTCCATTAACTACCAATAGTTTACTAGGTCAGGAAATATAAATTATAAACACACATTCCCATGGAAGAAGTTTCCATGTACTATGAGGCTGAGTAGAGTTTGACTTGTAAAAATGTCATGGAAAACTCATTATCATTGTAAATGTTGCACCAAAAGAAAAGCTCCCAATTGCCCACTACTCCAGAAGTCCTCAATACAGCAAAAAACCCTCTAAGCCCCTAAAACAGCCAACTAGAGTAATGCTGGTCTCACTGTTTGCCTACAAACTCCTTTGGGGGTGATCTGTTCCTACACTCTCCATTTCCATTCCTTAATTTCTCTTCACCTCTCCTGCAATCTGGTTTTCACCCTCTTTGCTCCACCAACACTGCTCTAACCAAAGTTAGGACCTTCTCCTGGACAACGTAATGGCATCTTGTGTCCTCATTCCCCTGGACTTATATCTGGCTTTTAGTATGCCAATATCTTTCTGCCTTGGGCTTCCAAGGCAATCTTATCTTAGTTCTCTTCTGATGTCTTTGAGCACTCCTTCAATAGCAACTTCAGGGGTTTTACATCCTCCTTCTCTTAATCAGTGTATCCTAACGCTCTGTCCTTGTCCCTCTATTTTCCTTTACAGTCTCCATGGGCAATCTCATTCACTCCTACACAATCAGCTTTCACCTCTTCACCTGCTACTTTTCACTCTATCAAGTCATCATTATCATCATCATCATTAATTAATTTTTTATTGTGGTAGCAAATAGAGGCCTCAAACCCACTGTAGAAAAACAGAGAAAAAGGTGGTCCCTACCCTGCAGTGTTTATGGTCTATAAGTAATTCAGAGAACAATGAACTTTACATGAAGGTCTGTCTAGGCATTTTCTATTGTACCAACCCAAGCACACTGTTTACTATAAATATTATAGTAGTCATATTTGTTAATTTGACTATTATTATTCTTAATACTTATATAGTGTATTTTATCGGTGGATCTCATGGCACTTTAACACTATCTAATAGTCTCATAATAGTTCTGTCAGATAAGTATTAAGTGCCCATTTTACAGACAATTGTGCCCAAGTTATCATTATCCTATGGGTCCTCCACACCAACACTACTAATGCACATAGGCTGTATAGCTGCTGTATTTGGCTATTGAGGAATGCCTGTAGTGCAGGGGAAATCCCTTATAGCATAGAACTGGTGTAATATAGTACACCACAGCCCAAGCAGCCCTGGTAGAGAATGCCTTGGAAGTGTTCCTGGGATAACGGGGTGTGGCCAGAGTGCCACTGCACTTCAGATATTCCTGGTTGCTGCAGTGGCCCCTTAGTACCATAGGCAGCTGGTTGCAAGTTAGGGAAGCCCCTCGGCATGTTCTGATTTTGCCATGGGCTCAGCCAGGCCTCAATAGGAGATGCACAAAGATGGCATAAAACTACCTTTGTCCACCACGTCTTTGGGGCTGGTCTACCTCTTAGTCTTAACTTTGAAACCTACCAGTGTGTGTGTGAGACACAAACCAACAGAATGTGTGACAAGTGATTGAAATCTGCAACCCCCATGTCTTGCTGTGCATTGAACTATAATTGATAGATTATGTTTTTTTAATATAAAATCTGTTAAGAATATTTCCTCTCTGAATTCAATAAACCCATATGTAATCTACAACAGATGTGGGGACTAGAGAGGGAATCCCTGCTGTGGTTGCTCAGAGACCATCAGGGTTTGGGGGGAGAGTCACTGCCTGTTGCTTTTTTTTTAAGCTTCCCATGAGGCATCAACATTATTATTTAAGGTTTCAGTGCATCGTGGTCTTCTGAGCAGATAATGTCCTACTTTAATGTACTATTAACAAGTTTAATAAAACCTTGCCTGTATTGTGATGTATTTGTGCATAGTGTTTGGAATGCCATCTTGAGGTATAGCTAGTTACATAGCCCTAGTAATAGTAGTAAGGAAATACCTATTTGACAATTACCCACACAATCTTAATGGGAAGGTGGGAGTGTCTGTCTGGAAAGAGGAAAAATAAAGACTGGTGGGTTGTTAGCAGCAAATATAATCAGACAAATTCTTCCAAGTGTAAATCCATTAAGGCAAAGGGTGAATTTGGCTTGAAGTGCCTCTCTTTCCATATTTATTTCCTATCATTTCTGAAAGATTGAGGTTGGGGGTTTGGATTTGCTCCAGGATTCCTTACTGGATCCTCCCTTTGTATTTATCCTGTGTGTGGTGTGTTGGCTTTCAGACCGAGGTACTGCTTGGCTTTCAGATGAGTACTGCTGAACAAACTGAAGATAACTTCATATCAGTTTATAGAGCTTCTGGAGGAGAACTACTATAATACTGGTTTCCTTTCCTTCCTTTCAGTGTTCGTAGGAGAAGAACTGATGTCATTTTAATGTTTTCTCCTTACTGATCAGTAATTTCCCCTCATGAAAGATCACTTCACAGTCAGGATGCAGTTTTTGACAAGGTTTTTGGCAACAGATTTAAAATGAGTCTGAATATTGCCTTGGTAGTACACCACCTCTCCTAAAACAAAAGATATCCTTCATGTATACCATCCACTTTTGAAAAGTAGATGAGAGCCTAAATTTAGGTTCTACATATGGGGAAATAAAGGATTTTACAGATCCTAATTGGTCAGAATCTGATACATTTACTCAGGGCTGGCTCTAACTTTTTTGCCGCCCCAAGCAAAAAAAACAAACAAAAAACCCCAAATACCGCCCCACCGAAACCCCCCCCCCCCCCCACAAGCGCCCATGGAACCTCCTGCCCAGTGCCTCTCCTGGCCAGAGCGCCGGGGGGAAGGCGGCAAGCCCGGCCGCAGCCTGCTCTCCCGGCCGGCCGTAGCGCCCGGGGGAGGGCGGCAAGCCCGGCCGTGGCCCCACTCTCCCGGCTGGCTGGAGCGCCGGGGGGAGGGCCACAAGCCCAGCCGCGGCCCCGCTCTCCTGGCTGGCTGGAGCGCCATGGGGCGGGCGGCATGCCCGGCCACAGCCCTGCTCTCCCGGCCAGCGGGAGCACCACCCGCCCCGCTGCATTATGTTTTTTTTTAAAAAAAACCACACCTGAGCGCCGCCCCCCCCGAAGGTGCTGCCCCAAGTACGTGCTTGGTAGGCTGGTGCCTGGAGCTGGCCCTGGAGAGCGGGGCCATGGCCAGGCTTGCCGCCCTCCCCCCGGCGCTCTGGCCGGGAGAGGCGCCGGGGGGGTAGGGGGGTTGTTGTTTTTTTTCCGGTGGGGCGGCGGTTGGGGTTTTTTGGTTTTTTTTGCTTGGGGCGCCAAAAAAGTTAGAATGTTTTGCAAATACCATTTGGAACCTTATATATTGGAGTCAAATTGGCATTAGCATGAATGTAGCAAATGGCAGGTAATACAGAATGAGTTTTGCTTTAAAGGTACTAGTAGAAAAAAAAAGGTTTAATCACAGTGGTGACTATTCTCAGCACACTACATCTGTGAAGAGATTTTATGACCTCAGAATGCTACTAAATCAATCCCTGGCAATGTGCTCTACCCTGCAAAATGCTAAGTGTGCAAATATGCATATATTACAGTGCTAATGCACTATTTTATGTACAAAATATTAGCCGAGACAAAGCTAGGTTTTAACATCCCATAAAACCTACAGATTTACTTTCTATAGTAAACATTCTTATTTACAGGCACTGTATATCCCTATTAGCTGTCAGCGTATAATGTAAGATGTATTGTTCTAAAAAGTAATGTGACAAAATTATATAGAAACACCCATAAAATACAAATTCCATAAAGATCTATTTCCTTGACATGAAAGAACCATATCTTACTTCATTGTTTTGCTGTTAACAGCTGCTTCATTTTGTATAGTTAGTTTAGAATAAAAGTTTGTGTGGGGTTTCAAGAGAGAGATAATATGACATGGCATTTGCCTCACCAACAATTTGTAATTAATAACAACCAGCAGTTGATGTGGGAATGAAGCAGATTGCACTATCCACACAAGCATCATTTGCACTGCCCACAAGCACCACACACATTGGGCTGCGAGGGAGCAACCAGATTTTCAAAGTAAAAAGCTAGGATGCTTCCGGTGGGAGAGGAGAGGCTCAGAGGATGATTTTGGTGGGAATCAGGGAGTTGTGCATGGGAGGGCTTTGGCAGCGGGCAATGGAGAGGGCTGGCCAGGGAATTCTGCAGAAAGGCAAACTCATGGAGAAGTCTCATGGTAGGGAGGGTAGCATGTCAGCATGTGATGTGCTTTGTTGGAGAGGGTTCCTGAGGTGTATGTGCATTTAGCCAGCCTGTTATCAATTTCACTGTCTCACTTGTTAAATGGCAACTCCCTCTGGTGGTCAGGGTCTACAGGCAGCTACAAAAACCAGGACAAAACACTGACTCTCTCCTAATACCTACAGATACATGTGGGGTCACCGCAGACAAGTCATTCTTCCTCTATTTCTCTATGGATACCATTATGGTGGCCTTTGATTAGTGACATTCCCCAGATTGCCGCTTGCCGTTAATTTCCATTTTCTGTCCATCTGAGGTAGGGCTAAGACATAGCTAGCGTGAGACAGTTCACAGGAGACAGTTTTAAACGCAAAAATTCTCATTAGGGGGTTTCAGGAATCCTGGTTAACCAAGATAACAAAAGCTTGACAAAATTCACTGACTGCATTACTTCTAAAGATAGCTGTAGCTTACATACTTAAGTATATAGCTGAACAGTTATTGTTGTCAGCTCTGATAATTTAATCATGAATCTCACAATAATGTTGTTTTTCTTAATGTCCCAGCTCTTGGAATCAAGTGATTACATAAGAATCTCACTTTCATTTAAAAATAAGTTTCTAGCCCTTGTTATTGCAGAGAAAATCTTGAAAATGTGATTTGAATATAACCTACAGGTTCAAGAAACAGAAGGCAAACCTTCTCTTCCCCCAGTTTTTTTTTTTAATCTCATGATTTTTAAGCCAATATCATGATTTGGGGAAGCCAGACTCATGATTTTTGAATGGTTGGGGTTGGAAATACAGAGTTAAACTCTTAAACAAATATGCAAACAGAATAATTCTGTTGTCACAGAGCTTCCTGCCCTATCTGCACACACCCAGTCTTCCTCTCTTGCAGGTGCAAGCCCCACCTCTTTAATGTGCGGATGTTAGTTGGAGCAGCTGCATTTAATTAACTCCCAGATGAGTGCCTCGCTGAATTGGCTCTGAATTCTTGCTGGGAATTAACCCAAAATTCTCCCAGGCCGTATCTGGCTTGTCAAGGTCTCCTCCTAGATTCTTCACTGAGTTGTAGTGTGTCTGGGCTATGGGTTCTTTTTCCAGGCTCACTGAAAGACCAGTACACCCACACACATGGGCAGCGAGTATCATAGGCCGGGGGAGGCTGAGCCTCCCCAAACAGCCTGGCGTGGCTCTGCCCATGCTCTGCTCCCGGACCCCCTTCTGCAGTTCCTGTTCTTCTGTAGTCCAGGCTGCCTGGGTCTGAGGCTGCTGCCAGGACTCTGGGTGGCTGGCGCTGGGGCTGCACCGTGCCACCCAGCACTCAGGGCGCTGGGACCACGCTGCTCACCCGGCACTTTGGGGCTAAGGGTGCTGCAACCACGTCACTCACCCAGCGCTCCAGGGCTATGGGTGCTGTGGCCATGCCGCCCGGGTGCCCAGCCCTCTGGGTGCTCAGGAGGCTTGAGACTGGGGTGGGGGTGCTGATGGCCATGGTGAGGGTGCTCTGGGCTCCTGCAGGGGAGGAGGAGCAGAAGGGGAGAGGGAGGGCCGGGAGCTAACATCCCCCAATGGCTGGTTCACCTGCCGCCCATGCTCACACACATACATCCCTCTAAGAAGCAGGGCCTAGGTCTATCTCTCTTGGTAGTCATACCCTCATCTTCTTGGGAGGAAAAAGTCCACATTCAGATACTATTTCTGAGTAGTGTTGCACTTGAATAGTGAAAGGATACAATGCAAAATACTACCATGTCAGCCAATGATTGGAGTCGTTCATGGTTTATAGCCAGCACAGGAGGGCATGGACTATCACCAGGATGAAAGGGATCCTCAGCAAGTAGTACCCACGAGCAACAACCACCCACCTGATTGCAAGACATTCTTTTCCTATCATGGACTGTCTAGTCTCTTGGGATAGATATAACCAGTGCTTAATTTGTGCCAGGGCTTGCCAGGGCTGAGCCCCGGCATGTCTAGCTTAGCAGTTCATATCCACGCCACCCCTGGGCTTGCTATATCAGTTATGAATGTAAAAAAAAATTGCTTGAGCCCTGGCACCTCTTTTTATTACAAATTAAGCAGTGGATATAGCAACAAGTCTTCAGGATCATGAAAGTTTCAGGACAACATTGTTCCTAAACAAGGGAAAGTAGGATGATACTGTGGCATTGGCACTCCTTCACCCCTTTCTGGTCTTCTATCCTGGATCCACTCAGTCCAGCTCTCTTCCACTCTCAGAAACGGGACAATCTGCTCCTTTATTTAGCATTCATGGAAAAAATGGGCTTCCTCTGAAGGCAAAAGTATTACTTCTAAATGTTCATGGATCTTATGCAAAGTCTATTTATTCCAGTGGAGAAGATATTTGTCTTATATTTCAAAAGCAATGAATTCAAATCCCATAGAGGTTGTAATTTCGATAAAAATCTTCATCTATCTTTTTCTCTTGGTGTCAGGTGGCTCACTATATTTCAACATTTAATTATCATCACTATCCAAAAATATGTACACTCTTTGTTGAAGAAGCTGAACACCAAGATCATCTGGTTCTTCACAATTTTTTTCATAAGGGATGGTCTATGTCAGAGGTTCTCACACATAAAAAACCTCTTGCTGGTGGCCACTCTAACAATTTTTCCTAAAATACTTAATTAACCATAGAAAAAACAAATAAATATGCACATATATAGGTCCAAATCAGGTAGGTAAATAGATAATTTGTGTAAGGGTTTTTGCAGACCTAATAACAAAAATGATGCACACTTGTCTGTATTCTTTACTGGATCTAAACAGAATAGAAACACAAATAAGGTATTTTGCATGTTCTTGTCTTTTTTTTTTTTGGTTGCTTTTTTATGACTTGCTAGCTAGTAAGTCCGCTTCTGTGAAAAGTGATATTTGTATGTTTGTTAATATCACTTTTCACAGCAGCAGACTTGATAGCTAGAAGGCAGTGAAAAGTGATATAAACAAACATACAAATATCACTTTTCACAAGACTTACTCAGCCCTGGTAAGCTGAAGGACAAATTAAGCTCTGGATGGGAAGGTGGGTAGGGAGGCAGCGGAGGGCCAGGGAAGGCAGCAGGGTCCAGAAGCGATGTTGTGGAGAGCCCGGGGCTGGGGCCAGAGCCCAAAGCCCCGCAGCCGTAGGATGGAGCCTGCTGCTGTGTGGCCGGAGGACAGAGCCCGTCACTCCAAAGCTGAAGCTGGAAGTCTGAACCCCACCACCCCTGGGAAGGTGGGGAACTCACACACTGGCTGCCTGCTCCTCTGGCATTTGTGGCTCTGCTGCTAACTCCTCCCCCTCCCCCCCCATCACCGCCCAGGAGGCTGTGACCACAAGAAAAGCCCCTGGTGGCTGCATAGACTGCATTTGAACGAACTCTCAAAGTTTTTGTTGTTGTAAATATAAAGATTAGTTGTTAAATGCAAAAGTAAATAGATGCTGCAGAAGCCGATTTTTAAACCTTATAGTTTTCCATTAGTGGAGTGTGTTAAGGGGTTTTTTGGTAGTGCGTTTTTTGCTATTTTCTCAAATTTTTCACACACCTATTTTTTAAAGAACTATTTAAGAGCTATAATAAGAGGTGCGATATAGCAAAAGAGAGATACTTTAAAAAGCATTAGCCATTTAGGTGTGTGTGTGTGTGTGTGTGTGTGTTTGTGTTTGCAGGACCTCAAATTGTTATGTAAACCAGAAAGAAAATTAGCTAACTTGATCCCACTTCAATTCAGAGCTCCCATAGGTGTTTTTTTTTAAACCACAAAGGGGTGCCAGGTTATCCCCATTGACCATTTAAATGATTAACTTGGACTTTTCTAAACTTTAACCATTTTTCTAATGATCATGGCTTCATATGGCTGAACTGTTCTTTGCTGAACAGTTTTTTTTCATATATGTGAAATGTTTTTGATCAGTTTCTTATAAAGTACATATACAGTAAAAGGAATAAGTGGAATAAAAAACACTATGGCATGCCATTTCAAGGCACATGAAATACTGTAAGGCACCCAACCTGTGCATATGCATTCATTACACAGTAACAGAATGTATGGTCCAAAACATTCTAAGATGAAATCTTTATCTTGTGCATATTTTAAACAGTTGCAGGTTTCATCCAAAGATGTAATGAACTGATTATGGATTGTGTTTTCAAGTAGGAATAATTGCTAATAAAATCAGAAGAACAAGTACTTGCATACCTCTGACATATCTCTGCACACTAAAATCAGTGTGTTGGAGCAATTCTTGTTCTCTTGCCCATTTCAGTTCTCTTTGGGGATGGGTGAGGTAACAATAAGTATACCTCTCAATGGGTTATTAAATGTCATCTGGAGATTCTCTCTTCAAGGACTGTAAATGTCTGGGGGCAGATACGTGAGGCAGTGGAATATGGGCAGGTGGGGGCATGCTGAAGCAGAGCTTCGTAATTCTGAAGAAACAAACTTACTTCATTTTCCCTGTGAGGGCCAAACCTTTAATGGGCTGTAACTGATGAGTAGTGCTTGTCATAAATATAAAGGGAAGGGGGAGAGGGTCTGATGCAGATAAAATCCTCTTACCAGTAAAGGGTTAAGAAATGCAGGTAACCAGACCGACACCTGACCTGGCCGGCATCTGACCAATAAGGGGACAAGATACTTTCAAATCTTGGGAGGGGGAAAGCTTTGTGTGTGGGTCTTTGTCAGACTCAGAGTGATCTTGGAGTCAGAAGGAACCAGTCATCTTTTCATCAAATCCTCACTTTTCTAAAGTAAGTTTAGATAGCATAGCGAGTAGGTTTCTGTTTATTTTTGCTTGGTACGTTCCCTGTGTGAGAGGGAGGGGTTATTCCTTTTTTTTTCTGTAACTTTAAGGGTTTGTCCAGAGTGGGAATCCCTCTGAGTTTGGAAATTGAGTATCCTGTAAAAATAGTTACCATCCTGATTTTACAGAGCTGATTTTACCTTCTTTGTTTTAATAAAATCCTTCTTTTAAGAAGCTGACTGTTTTCTATGGTGTTAAAACCCCGGGGGTGGGTTTTTTTAGATCACTGTGTAACCAATTGGTTAGGAGATTATTCTCAAGCTTCCCAGGAAAGGGGGGTACGGGCTTGAGAGGGTATTTTGGGGGGGGGGAGGGGAAGGGAACTTCAAGTGGTCTCCTTTCCTGGATTCCTGTTTAAAACACTTGATGGTGGCAGTGGGAGAAGCATTTCTCAGGGTGCAGGGAATTTTGTACCTTGGGGGTTTTAACCTAAGCTGGTAAAAATAAGCTTAGGAGGTCTTCATGCGGGTCCCCACGCCTTTATCCTAGAGTTTAGAGTGGGGAGGGAACCCTGACAGTGCTCTTGGAAGTCTTTTGGTGGAAGATGCAAAGTACTCCAGTCCAGATTGTCTGCTTGACTGCATTTGCTGTACAGCTTCTAAATATAGAGCCCTATGTTCCCCTCTGCTACTTGTATAAATGGGGAGCTAGAACTCCACATGTGGAAGACAGTGAAGTGGTAGTTCCATAGCATGTTCTGACCCTTCCATTAATTCCATAGCAGCCCCTCTGCAGGTGCACCAGAGAGTTGGAACCCCATTAACAGTATCTCACACACCATTCCTCTCCGCACATTCAACCAGAAGTGGTGACCATATGGAAGCAAAGCTGTTGTGGAATCCATACTACCCAGGAAGCAACAGAAAGCCTTATGATAGCTGGGATCTTCCCGCTGCTCTAAGGATAGCCAATGATTTATAGGTTCAAACTCTCTGCCTGACAATCCTAATGGAACAATTTAGAGAAAACTCTGCCTGATAAGCCATTGTCTCTGAAGTAAATTTGTCTTCTATTGGTATGGACCACAGTTAACAGGATAGATGTCTTTGATTCCCATCTGTCAACTCAACAGTGACAAGGAGGCTGAAAGATGTCTTTCTACTATTTTCTATCTTGAACCACCTTCATGGCTTCATTCATCTTTAAACCTTTTTGTTCTAGATCATTCTTCACCATATCTATCCAATGCATCCTCAGTCTTCCTTTGTTTCTAGTTTTTAGTTTCTTGCACTCTGGTATGTATCACCATGTATGGTATTCTTTCGGGGTTCATTCTTGACACATATCCAAACCATTGCAGTTGTCTTCCTTAAATTTTCTGCAACAGCATTGTTTCTGCAGTCTTGAAACTCAGTGTTCCCTTCAGCCAATTCATTTCTGCAGTCAAAATCTTTTGTGCATCGGCTTTCCTCATACTTGAGCATTCCTACCCTTAAGCAGTATTGGCTTGATAGCTGTCTCATATATGCTGATTTTCACTTTTATCAAATGTTCTTAGCCTTCCAAATCTTGCAGAGTTTTCCAAATGCAGTAGCAACAAGTCCAATTCTTTTTATGTCATCTTCACAATTCCCATTCTCTGATATTAGTCGTCCAAGATGCACACATTTTTATACTTGTTCTAGTTTTTTGTCTGAGTTTGATCTTTACCGCTTCCTCTCATCTTCCAATTGCCATAATTTTTGTCATCTGTGTGTGTGACAATCAAGGTATGGACCCCCTGGGGGACAAAAGAGGGTCTGAACACCAAAGAATAAGCAATTGAATCAACTGATTTTATACAATATTATTGTACTATAAAAGTGCATTGAGTAAGGTTTTTATGAAAGTTTGTCACATGCTGGTCATGAATATCATTGTGTGATGCATGTACGGGTGGTGTATAAAGAGTTATGTATGTGTGCTGGAAATATGTTCCTAAAAGATGTTGTGGAGAGAGTTGATAAACCAGCCTGCCTTGGACAAAAGAATGTGGATTTATCTGTCTGGGTCAAGCTTTGTAAGACAGAGGACAATGAAAATATGTTTACATATAAGGTAAACAGAACAATCGAGCTAACAAGTGGCAGTTTGGTGAGCACACTGGGGGGAAGAGTCTGCATCCCCAGGAAGTCCTCCTGGCTTAGGGCTGCCAGGTGTCTGGTTTTCGATTAGAATGCCTGGTTGAAAAGGGAACCTGGCGGCTCCGGTCAGCACTGCCGACTGGGCCGTTAAAAGTCCAGTTGGCGGAGCTGCAGGGCTAATGCAGGCTCCCTACCTGTCTGGCTCATAGGCAGGGAGGCCACGGGGCTCTGCGTGCTGCCTCCGCCCCGGGCACCAGCTCCACACCCCCATTGGCTGGGAACCGCGGCCAATGGGAGCTGGGTTGGTGCTGCCTGCAGGCAAGAGCAGAGCACAGAGCCTCCTGGCCTCCCTGCTTAGGAGCCGGACCTCCTGGTTACTTCCAGGGCACAGTGTGGAGCCAGGACAGGCAGGGAACCTGCCTTAGCCCTGCTGACCAGAAGCCACCCAAGGTAAGCCCATGCCCCAACACCCTGCCCCAGACCTAAGCCCCCCCAAACCCAGAGCCCCCTCCTGCACCTCAAACCCCTCATCCCCAGCCCCACCACAGAGCCTGCACCCCAGCCCAGAGCCCGTACCCCCTCCTGCACCCTGCCTCAACCTGCAGCCCCCTCCCACACTCTGAATCCCTCATTTCTGGCCCCACCCTGGAGCCCACACCCCCAGTTAGAGCCCCAACCACCTGCCCCAGCATAGTGAAAGTGAGTGATGGTGGGGGAAAGCAAGCCACCGAGGGAGGGGGGATTTAGTGAGCAGGGGGTGGGGCCTCGGGAAGCGGTGGGGATAGGGTGTTCTGTTTTGTGCGGTTAGAAAGTTGGCAACCTGATCCTGGCTCTTGTCACAGAGACAATGGACTTTCGGTAATATAAGGGGAGCAAAAAGACATTTTAGATATCCTTCACTGAGGGGACATAGGGTAAAGCAACCTTGAAACCTGTGAAACTTGAATCCTCTAGTCTGGAGGAAGTGTTTCTACTGACATACCATATTTGAATTGGGGAACTATATTCACAATGGACTATTCATTTAATTTGACCACAACAATATAAAAATTATGATGGAGTCACAAAGTGGTCCTTTCAGCCATAGGATTAGTACAGTAATAGATAACTTTAAAAAGATTTTGTGTAATAGTGTAAAATGTTGCAGAATGTTTTATTTTCATTCCTATTTCAGTCTTCCCTTTGGCTCCTATTCTGAGCTGTAATTCTGATATTGTTGGTTTGATGATTTTCTTGTGGGTTTTTAGACCGGAGAACCTTTTATTTATAATTATCATAATACTTTCAGGTCACAAGTAATTTAAACTCTGTTATGGTAAAATTTTCACTATTACTAGTTTTTCAAAACATTTCTAATAACATGTGCACTTGTACTGGTTAAAGGGACAAAATACCAGGCCTAATTTCCTGCAGATACATGTTTCTTAATACTTAAAAGTGAAATTTATTGTATGTACTTAAAGTGCTGATATTAAAGTATTGTGAGAGGTAGAATTGAAAAATAATAGGATGTTGATATTGCAATGCATTGCCTATTGTGTATTGCATTTCCCTGTATTGATGAGAATATCAGTCCTGGATTCCTGCTTAAATTCTAGAGATTACCTCACTCTCTAGTGCACCCATAGAGTATAAATCCTAATACTGCTACAGGTAATGGAGGTTCTTGATTAGCTTAAATGTTAAGAGCCTGTGTCTGTGCAAAAGAAATTCTGTCTTCTGACAACTATGAAGTGTATATGGTGTGCATAGATTCATAGGTTTTAAGGCCAGAAAGGACCAATTAATCATCTAGTCCAACCTCCTGAATATCACAGGCGATTACTTTTCATCCACTTACTCCAGTACTGAGCCCAATAACTTGTTTGACAAAAGCACATCTTCCAGGAAGGCATCCAGGCTTGACTTGAAGACTCCAAGAGATGGAGAATCCACCACTTCCTCTAGCAGGTTGGTCCAGTGGTAAGTGCAGAACACCTGATAATGGTTGCACAGATTTGACACGTACAGTAAGTTATTACAACTGGTGACCAAATGTTACACATGAACTCCTGTAAAGCCCAGCTGCTTGAGGAAGAGTTTTGCCTGAGCAAGGAAAGTGTATAGTATGTGTGTGTAATGCTTTCTTCTCCTGGATGGAATATTAGATGTAGTTGATTATGTTACTGTAAGCAGTTTCTCCCTCCCATAACACTCCTTGGCAACAAGTCATGGCATTGCAAGGGGCTTTACATCTCGTGCTCCCTGCTGAGCCCTTCCTTGGTACCCATTGTGGCCTGTCCCTATCTGTGTCTTCTGTAGCCTGGCCCTCCAGCCAGGTCACCTACAAATTCAATCCCCTTCCAGAGTAACAAACATCCAGATGTAAGTCAAAATAAATAGCCAAACTAATAATTCTTCACCCCTCTTAGGCTACACTGAAGTCCTCTCCCTTTTCGCTCCTGCAGTTTCTCCTACATTGCTTATTCCTAGCAGGTTTTCCCTACTGATTCCCCTATCCAGTAGCCTTAGCAACTTCCCTCAGAAATCTCCCTACATCCTACAGACCCAATCACAGGGTCTCCTTCACAGGAGCCTAACCTACTCCCTGGGGGGTTCTTCTAGCTTGATATCACTAGGTCCTTCCCAGAAAAAGAACTCCCCTTACTTCTCTCTCCTGGGTCACCTCTTCTAGACTGCACTCACAGCTCTGAATAAGTCCTCTCTGATCCCCTGCAGCTGGATCAGTCATTATAATTAGATCTCCAACACACTCAACTGGCAGGTAATTGTCTGGTCACAGACAAGGCTGAATCCAATTTACCTTAAACAGCCAGCCAGTCTGTGACAGTCGCTCTCTGGTTGCTGACCTACCAAGGATGTAACCCATAAAACCAAGGAAGTTAATGGAGATTCTTTTTAGCTGAGATGGTAGGAGCCTGTGTTTTTGGAGGAGGCTCTAAGGGTTGGGTTTTTTTGTTTGTTTTTTGCTTTGATAGTATTTTTTCAGCCAACCTTCTCAAAAAAACCATTTGAATTTAGAGGTCGTCTCTAACCTTTCATATGATATTTAAATTCCAGGACAAAAAAATTGAAATTTGCAAAATAAAGTATTTTAGACAGTCTGGTAGCTGGGAAGATGGGCATGAAACAAAAACCCACTGAATCGTTCCTCTCTTCTCCTTGCATTATACACAGCAAAAGAAATGCTAGTAGCCACTCAAAGGCAACCAGAAGTCAAAAATTCACATGTGATGTAGTAATACTGAATTTACACCATGTTTTTCTTGTGGAATAAAAAGGAGCTCAGTTTTCTAGTGATTTTGAAAATGTGAAGATGGATAACTTAAGGTTCTTTTTAAAATATCAGCAAGTGCAGAACCTATTAGTGAGTTTAGGACTTCTCAGCAGGTGGGTTGTGACCTGGAAATGAGTCATCAGAGTTGCACTTCAAGGGTTTCAAACCTAATACTTAGTTCACTGAACCACCCTGCTTGCTCATTAATCATTGATGGCTGATATGAGTATAAATACATATATAGTAATTAAAACTAGCCCTTAGGTGATCCGATAGCAGGGAGATGAGTCTGATGTAAATACCTAGAGCTAGATAGACTGAACAGAATGGATAGGAACCAGATATTCCTGTCCTGGAAAACTGTCCATTACCAGAATATACCAAGAACTGCACCTGGAGTGGACTGTGTGATTTATATGGACCTGAAAGAAATTGCTGCTGCCCCACCGATGTAAGAAAATAACTCATCCAGGTTACATGTTTTGGAATGTCTAGTCCAGGGACAGCAAAGTTTGGGGATGTTGTTTGTTTCAGCTTTTTCATGTCTCCAGTGTTCCCATATAACCTATTCAAAAGGTTTCTGCTGAAAATAATACACTGAATTAATGATGATATGGAGCACTCTGTCTAGCTTATATGGGCTGTGGTACCATATAGTATCTGGATCTCTCACTATTTTTATCCTCCCAACACTCCTGTGAAGTACTATTCTTCTTACAGGTGGGGAACTGATACTCACTGACTTGCCCAAGCAGAGCAGAGGCTGCTCAAGACAATATGCCACCCTAGGCACAACTTCAATGTGTCGCCCCTATCTCCACCCCATCTCCTTAGAAGTTCAGGGCAGGGACCTGCAAACCTCCCCCAGCCTCCTCCACCGCTAGAACCAGCTGCTCAGCTCAACCACAACCAGACATGGGCATCCCCTGAAGTCCACACCCCCATCTCATCCCTTCTGCCTGGCCCCTTGTGCTCCACACAGCCTCAGCCCAGACCCCCACAATCTGCACCCCTGCCTGGTCCCAGCAACTCCCGCAACCCAAGTGCCCCCCCCTTTTTTGGATGATCCTGCAGTTGAGAACATAGCATGGAGCAGCCACAGTGTGAATCTAGAGCAGTGGCAAGTGACCGGGGCAGCAGCAGGGTCCCTGGGGGCTGGGCACAGAGCAGCAGGTACAGGCTGGGTGTGGAGATGAAGCTAGGTGGGTAGCTCTGCTTGTGGCCAAAGCCCTGGCAGCACTCATGCCACCAGGAGGAGCCCTGAGCTGCTCAGTGCCTGAGTCATGGCTGTGATCTTACCCATGCTGGGGACAGGAGTGCTTCCCCAGCAGCCTGGCTGAGGGCTGCTTCCTGCTCCGCAGAGCCCCAGCTCGTGGCAACCCTCTCACGTGGGCAGCCCTGTCAGCCTCATCCCCCAGCGCCACTGCTGCCCATGGAAAAAGATGGGGAAAGTTCCAAAATTTTCTGTCCTAGGCAGCTGCCTAAGCTTGCCTATGCCTAGAGTGGGCTCTGCCTAAGGTCACACAGGAAATTTGTGGCAAAGCAGGGAATGGCACTTAGTTCTCCCAAACCCAGGCTAGCATCCTTACTACTGGACCATCCTCCTCTGTGCATGGTATGGATCTTAACTAGTATAGTTTGTCAACTGAGAAACCTCCTCCATAAGGCCACAATCACCTCATGTGACTCTGTCACTAGAGGGGGACAAATACCGACACACTCCTAGTGTGGGCTACATACATGCTTATGTGAGTGCTTACCTTTTACCCACTCAATAGTCCCTTTCACTTCAATTGAACTAGGTGTGCAAAGATAAGCACATGCAGAGGTGTTTGCAGACTCAGGGCCATAGCCTTCTGCTTGTGTACAAAAGAACAGAGGGGAGAAGGGAATATAAATGTGTGACAATTAAGACACTAGACTTTCCTCTCAATTTTGGCTACTAAATAAATATTGCAATAAAATTCCTAATTTCTATCAGCTCCTGCTTCTTCAATATGAAAAGCTTTTGAACTAAAGGACAGTACATACCGATCACTTCCACCTGACAAAACCACCTCTAAAACCAAACTCCTCCAGGCAGTGCCATGTGGCAGGAGCTGTATTTTTATCTTGTATTTCATATTCATCAGTAGAAATCCCGGAGCTTCATGATATCCCCAGGAGAGATGGGCTCAAACGGGTAGTTTTTATTCACCCCCCTTCCAACCGCACCAACACTGGGATCTGAACCCCGTGGAAGCTTTGTGAGGTGAATGAAACCCACCCTGCTCCGCCCACTACCGAGTTGCCCAGGACGGAGGCAATCTAGGGTCCCCCCTCACGCCCCCAAAGGACCATCCCTCAGGCTGGTTTTGCAAAGCCGCTGCGGACCAGCTGTGCAATCGCAGCCCGAGTCTTGTCCCGGTGCGTGTTGCCTGCCTGCCGGCCGGGGCCGAGCTAGCCCTGTTGCACCTGCACGCGGGCCGGCGGCGGCAGCCCGGGGAGCCCGGCGCGTGAGACGCTGGCCCAGCAGGGGTCACTGCTGCCTCAGCGCGTGGCGCTGCTAGGGCCGGGCAAGGCGACCGGAGCAGCCGGGCGGAGAGAGGAGAGTCTGCGCCCGTAGTGCAGGGGCTAGAGCAGCCGCCCTACTGCCCCTCCCCTCTCAGCAGCGGCCGTCACCATCGTCCCTGGAGACGGACACAGCTGAGCTGCGGCCGGGAGAGCTGTAGCTGCCGGCGGGTTTGGCCACAACGTGGCTGCGCGCTCGCTGCACCCCGGCGGCAGCCCCCAGCCCCCGCGATGCTGCTGGAGGGCTGAGGCGGCGGCGGCGGCTCTAGTCCCGGGCCGGCCTGCAGGGACGCGCTCCTGGGGCGGCTGCTCCTCCAGCGCCCGGGACATGCTGTTGCTGGGACGGGAGCCGAGGAGAGCAGGCAAGTCACCGCCCCGGCAGGAGCGGGGAAGAGGCGGCCGCGGCGTCCCCGGCCCTTCCTGGGCCAACTGGGCTTTGCAGAATCCGAGTGCGGGCAGCTGCCAGGGGCAGGTGGAGCCGCGCCCCGTCGGGTCCCAGCCCCGCGCCCGCCCGGTGTGCGAGGCGCTCTCTGGCCCTGGGGAGTTCGCATGGGGGGCGGGCTAAGGGAGCTCCAAGGACCGAGCTGCTGCGCGAAGGGCGCTCCAAAGCCCCCGCCGCTCATCCTAGCGGCAGCGAGCTCGCTCGCACGTGCGGCGCCCAGTACCGGGGGGAGCAGCAGCAGCAGCACGGTGGCGGCGCTGGGGCGCTTTCCGCTCTGCTCAGTAGGAGGAGGGGCAGGAAGGCGAGGGGAGCCGGCCGGGCGGAGAAGCGGGGTACTTCTGTACTTGGCCCCGCGACATGCGCTGCCCGCCAGCGGCTCTCCTTTCCGCCTCGGTAACTCGCCCCCCTGTCTAGTCCCCCTCCGTAAGGCGGGGGAGGGGGCGGGTCTGTGGCTCTCCCCTGCCTTGCTGTGCTCTCGTTCTGCACAAAAGAGCAGCCTCAGAAATGGGGTGGGAGTGGGAATGTGGCAAATGATTAACCCGGAGACACGGTGAGAACAGGCACGGAGCACAGTGGGTGCTAATACAGCCCATGTACACAGTGGTTTAAAGAACAGAGAGGAGACTGACCCCCCGCTGTACCTTGGCAGGTGGGACCTGGGCAGGGACTGCGCTCTCCTGGCCCATTGCAATGTGATTTTTCTTTCCCATAGGGCAGCGGAAGGAGCTTCCAACCCCCCGGCCTTGCCGAAGACTTTTGCAGGATGCCAGGGAGGAGTTATTCCTTAGTGTTTAGCTCACCATCTTTATAGCAACTGGATACTCAGCTTTCCAAGATCCAAGAAGTACCTGCACGCCTGCATCTCCCGGGATTGTGTTATTGCATTGGGACTGCTGAGCTGAATACATTTCTTGTTCATTAGCGGTGGCATTAATTAAACGCGCTGCTTCTCCCACTTCTGGAGCTTGGGATCGCCTTTATCTCTAGTTCCCATTTCCCCCAGACATCAAAGCAGTGATGGGTTGTTTCTGTGCTGTCCCGGAGGAATTTTATTGTGAGGTTTTGCTTCTGGATGAGTCCAAGTTGACCCTAACCACCCAACAGCAGGGGATAAAGGTAAGCACAGGCTGTGTTGTTTTCATTAGGGTTACCCAGGCACTTGTCAATAATGTTTGAAATGCTTTGTCTAAAGCCCAGCAGTGGTGGGTAAGTCCTGCTTGGGAATGTGCTGTGCAGAGAGAGTGGTTATCTAAACATGCTCACTGCTAATTTCCATGACATGGAGGGGTTGCGTACTTTAATTAACATTGGGTTAACTGAAAAGAAGTTTGAATAGTGAATACTTTTTAAAAAGCCCCAAAAGGTGAAAATAATTCCATAACTTTAATTCTCAGTTACTCCATTGACAGAAATTGGGGGGAGGGATAGCTGAGTGGTTTGAGCATTGGCCTGCTAAACCCAGGGTTGTGAGTTCAATCCTTGAGGGGGCCATTTAGGGATCTGCAGGGAGAAAAAAAAATCTGTCGGGACAGTACTTGGTCCTGCTAGTGTAGGCAGGGGACTGGACTCAATGACCTTTCAAGGTCTTTCCAGTTCTAGGAGATTGGCATATCTCCATTTATATATTATATTATATATAAGTTCACCACAAAAACATGTGTTAATGATGTGGGGCCTTCTAAAAGATTTGCTAGAGTTAATTTCCTAAGGCTAAGTGGGTTATTTTATGGCATACACTTGTTTGAACAGATTCCAGCTGTTCTGAAGGACTCATGACATTGTGTATTAGATATTTATTACATAAAAAACCCAAGATCTCAAAGTCCATTGCTCAAGAGTTAGGAAATACCAGTATTAAGGCTGCCTTTGCAACCTTAATTTGTCCCCTTGTGCATGTGCACTATGATATAATGTTTAACTATGACCATATACTATTTTTTCTACAGTGCCTTATTCAATGTACAGAATAGTTGGTGCTCAGGGAATTAATGAGGGTTGTGTGGTGAATGAGTCTGTAAGATCCTTGCTTCAGTTGTTGCAGAAGCCTAAAGGTGTATGCTACTTGTGGGGACTAGGGCAGGAGGTCTAGGCCTGCCAGATGCCCATCCCCTCCACCAATTGGGAGGAGCCATTGGACTCAGGCTGCCAAGTGAGTACTGGGGACAATACATGGAAAAAACAGACGTGGGGGTGAAGGTTAAAAGTTAAAAATTGGGAATCCAGCTAAAAGGTGTGTGCCTGTTGTGGTGGTTGGGAGATGGTGAGCCTAAACCCTCCTGAAGCTAAAGGCCCTGCCCTGCCATTAAACCCAGGCCACAAGCAAATTCTAGGGACAAGAAATGAAAAAATCAAGGATGGGATGGAGGTAAGACATTTAAATATCAGGGAACTGGAGAGGGACACCAAGCAGAGAACCCCCGACAGAGCCCATGACTCCTATAAGCCTGTCTAAGGAGTCAATGGACACCACCCAGAGCAACTTTGCTTGGAGGCATGAATTAACAAGGGAATGGAAATAGGCTCCACAGTCTCAGAGCACCCACCAGCCCCAGATGCAGCTTCATCCTCCTGGAGTGATGGATGGCCATGTAGGACGGTGCCAGGAGGAGATTGATGAGGAGATCCTGTGACTTTGTGGGGCAACTGATGGGATGTGTGTAAATGAGGAGGTGCCGGGGAAAGTGCCGCCAGAACCTCAGTGGGAAGTTCTGGAGGAGACAGAAGAGGGCTGATGCGCTCTACATAGATGTACACCAGGGTCTCCCTTTCACCCCAGAAAGGAGAGGTTTTGGGGGAGTTTGTTAACTGCACCAGGTACACGCCTGTGCTCGTGGCTCCATGGGTGAGCTACCAACTGGTATCCATGGGCCATGGGACCAGAATGGAGCACAGCCTGGCCCAGTTCCAGCCTGGGTTCGTCGGTCTCCTCAGGTGGCAGCAGGTCCTACCACTTTGGATCAGGGTGGGACACAAGGGCAAGGAAGTGTATTGGGCAACCTTAAGCAAAGGCAGCACTACCAGCTCCACCTATAGTTATATAGAGATGTATTACCAAGATTTTCAAAACTGGGTGCCTGAAATTACGCTAATAAATCCATATTTAGTTGAATACCAAGCAACTTCTAGTGACATTTGACTTCAGTGTTCAAATATGGAATTAAAAATCTAAATTTAAGCATGCACTTTTGAAAATCGTGATGTATATTATAATAAACTATGTTAAATTACATATATGGTTGCTTGTAAACACAGAGACTCAGAGATATAAAAGGAGTATCCTACAGAGAGAGGGCATAGAACACAGGACCGGAAGGGACCTGTTGGGTCATCAAGTCCAGTCCCCTGCCATCACAGGCAACCCCATCATATAATCACATTCATAGATTTATCAAGATCCACCCTAAAACTAATTAGGTTGTTTTCCCCCATTACTCCTATTGGAATGCTGTTCCAGAATCATAGAAATGTAGGACTGGAAGGGACCTTGATAGGTCGTCTAGTCCAGTCCCTTGCACTGGGTGGAACTAAGTATTATCTAGACCAGTGATTCTCAAACTGTGGTCACGACCCCTTTTGAATGGGGTCGCCAGGGCTGACTTAGATTTGCTCGGGCCCAGGGCCGCAGCCAAAGCCTGAGGCCTTCAGCCCTGGTCGGCAGGGCTCAGGTTGCAGGACCCCTACCTGGGGTTGAAGCCCTCGAGCTTCAGCTTTGGGCCCCCTGCCCAGAGCGGTGGGGCTCGGGTTTTGGACTCCCTACCAGGGGCAATGGGGCTCGGATGGGCTCAGGCTTCGGTCCCCACTCCTGGGGTCATGACGTAATTTCTGTTGTCAGAAGGGGTCTTGGTGCAATGAAGTTTAAGAACCCCAGATCTAGACCAGTGGTTTTCAACCTTTTTTCATTTGTGGATGCCTAAAAAATTTTAAGGTATGAACTCCTTTGGAAATCCTAGACATAGTCTGTGGACCCCTGGTTGAAAACCACTGATCTAGACCATTGCTGACAGTGGTTTGTCTAATCTTTTCATAGAATCATAGAATATCAGGGTTGGAAGGGACCTCAGGAGGTCATCTAGTCCAATCCCCTGCTCAAAGCAGGACCAATCCCCAACTAAATCATCCCAGCCAGGGCTTTGTCAAACCAGGCCTTAAAAACCTCTAAGGAAGGAGATTCCACCACCTCCCTAGGTAATCCATTCCAGTGCTTCACCACCCTCCTAGTGAAAAAGTTTTTCCTAATATCCAACCTAGACCTCCCCCACTGCAACTTGAGACCATTACTCCTTGTTCTGTCATCTTCTACCACTGAGAACAGTCTAGATCCATCCTCTTTGGAACCCCCTTTCAGGTAGTTGAAAGCAGCTATCAAATCCCCCCTCATTCTTCTCTTCTGCAGGCTAAACAATCCCAGTTCCCTCAGCCTCTCCTCATAAGTCATGTGCTCCAGCCCCCTAATCATTTTTGTTGCCCTCCGCTGGACTCTTTCCAATTTATCCACATCCTTCTTGTAGTGTGGGGCCCAAAACTGGACACAGTACTCCAGATGAGGCCTCACCAATGCTGAATAGAGGGGAATGATCATGTCCTTCGATCTGCTGGCAATGCCCCTATGTATACAGCCCCAAAAGTCGTTAGCCTTCTTGGCAACAAGGGCACACTGTTGACTCATATCCAGCTTCTCGTCCACTGTAACCCCTAGGTCCTTTTCTGCAGAACTGCTGCCTAGCCATTTGGCCTACTCTGTAGCAGTGCATGGGATTCTTCCGTCCTGAGTGCAGGTCTCTGCACTTGTCCTTGTTGAACCTCATCAGATTTCTTTTGACCCAATCCTCTAATTTGTCTGGGTCCCTCTGTATGCTATCCCTATCCTCCAGCGAATCTACCACTCCTTGCAGTTTAGTGTCATCTGCAAACTTGCTGAGGGTGCAGTCCGCTCCAGCCTCAAGATCATTAATGAAGATATTGAACAAAACCGGCCCTAGCACCGACCCTTGGGGCACTCCACTTGATACTGACTGCCAACTAGACATGGAGCCATTGATCACTACCAGGTGAGCTTGACAATCTAGCCAGCTTTCTATCCACCTTATAGTCCATTCATCCAGCCCATACTTCTTTAACTTGCTGTCAAGAATACTGTGGGAGACTTTATCAAAAGCTTTATCGACTGCTTTCCCCTCATCCACAGAGCCAGTTATCTCGTCATAGAAGTCAGTTAGGTTAGTCAGGCATGACTCGCCCTTGGTGAATCCATGCTGACTGTTCCTGATCACTTTCCTCTCCTTTAAGTGCTTCAGAATTGATTCCTTGAGGATCTGCTCCATGATTTTTCGAAGGACTGAGGTGAGGCTGACTGGCCAGTAGTTCCCTGGATCCTCCTCCTTCCCTTTTTTTAAAGATGGGCACTACATTAGCCTTTTTCCAGTCATCCGGGACCTCCCCCGATCACCATGAGTTTTCAAAGATAATGGCCAATGGCTCTGCAATCACATCCACCCACTCCTTTAGCATCCTCGGATGCAGTACATCTGGCCCCATGGACTTGTGCTCGTCCAGCTTTTCTAAATAGTTCTGAACCACTTCTTTCTCCACAGGGCTGGTCACCTCCTCCCCGTACTGTGCTGCTCAGTGCAGTAGTCTGGGAGCTGACCTTGTTCGTGAAGACAGAGGCAAAAAAACGCATTGAGTACATTAATTTTTTCCACATCCTCTGTCACTAGGTTGCCTCCTTCATTCAGTACAGGGCCCACACTTTCCTTGACTTTTTTCTTGTTGCTCACATACCTGAAGAAATCCTTCTTGTTACTCTTAACATCTCTTGCTACCTGCAACTCCAAGTGTGATTTGGCCTTCCTGATTTCACTCCTGCATGCCTGAGCAATATTTATATACTCCTCCCTGGTCACTTGTCCAATCTTCCACTTGTAAGTTTCTTTTTTGTGTTTAAGATCAGCAAGGATTTCACTGTTAAGCCAAGTTGGTCGCCTGCCATATTTACTATTCTTTCTACACCTCAGGATGATTTGTTCCTGCAACCTCAGTAAGGATTCTTTAAAATACAGCCAGGTCTCCTGGACTCCTTTCACCCTCATGTCACTCTCCCAGGGGACTTTGCCCATCAGTTCCCTGAGGGAGTCAAAGTCTGCTTTTCCGAAGTTTATGATCCGTATTCTGCTGCTCTCCTTTTTTCTTTGTGTCAGGATCCTCAACTTGACCATCTCATGGTCACTGCCTCCCAGGTTCCCATCCACTTTTGCTTCCCCTACTAATTCTTCCCTATTTGTGAGCAGCAGGTCAAGAAGAGCTGTGCCCCTAGTTGGTTTCTCCAGCACTTGCACCAGGAAATTGTCCCCTACACTTTCCAATAACTTCCTGGATTGTCTGTGCACCTCTGTATTGCTCTCCCAGCAGATATCGGAGTGATTGAAGTCCTCCATGAGAACCAGGGCCTGTGATCTAGTAACTTCTGTTAGTTGCCTGAAGAAAGCCTCGTCCACCTCATCCCCCTGGTCTGGTGGTCTATAGCAGACACCCACCACGACATCACCCTTGTTGCTCTCACTTCTAAACTTAATCCAGAGACTCTCAGGTTTTTCTGCAGTTTCATGCTGGAGCTCTGAGCAGTCATACTGCTCTCTTACATACAATGCAACTCCCCCACCTTTTCTGCCCTGCCTGTCCTTCCTGAACAGTTTCTATCCATCCATGACAGTACTCCAGTCATGTGAGTTATCCCACCAAGTCTCTGTTATTTCAATCACATCATAATTCCTTGACTGTGCCAGGACTTCCAGTTCTCCCTGCTTGTTTCCCAGGCTTCTTACATTTGTGTATAGACACTTAAGATGACTCGCTGATTGTCCTGCTTTCTCAGTATGAGGCAGGAGTCCTCCCCTTTTGCACTCTCCTGCTCGTGCTTCCGCCCAGTATCCCACTTCCCCACTTACCTCAGGGCTTTGGTCTCCTTCCCCCGGTGAACCTAGTTTAAAGCTCTCCTCACTAGGTTAGCCAGCCTGCTTTCAAAGATGCTCTTCCCTCTCTTCATTTCTTAATAACCTTCAGTGATAGAGATTCCGCAACCTCCCTAGGTAATTTGTGCCAGTTCTTAACTACCCTTATAGGTAGGAAGTGTTTCCTAATGTCTAAACAAAATCTCTCTTGCTGCAATTTAAGTCCATTACTTCTTGTCCTGTTCTCAGTGCTTAAGGAGAACAATTTATCACCACCTTCTTTATAACAACCTTTTATGTACTTGAAGACTATCATATCCCTCTCCAAACTAAACAAACCCAATTTTTAAAATATTTCCATGTATTTTCTTGCCCATTAATCATATTTGTTGCTCTCCTCTGGAATTTCTCCAGGTTGTCCACATCTTTTCCTAAGTGTGGTGCCCAGAACTTGACACAGGGCTCCAGTTGAGGCCTTATCAGTGCTGAGTACAGTGGAAGAATTATTTCTGGTATCTTGAACACTCCTGCTAATACCTGGCTCCTCTGATGTAGAAGCCTTCTAATTTCCAGCCTAAATTTATTCATGACCAGTTAATACTCGTTTGTTCTTTTGCCAGCATTGTCCTTTAGCTTAAATAGCGTTTTTCCCTCCCTGGTATTTTATACCCTCCCTCCCACCAAGGTATTTACAGAGCAATCATATCTCCCCATAGCCTTCGTTTTGCTATGCCAAACAAGCCAAGCTCATAAAATCGTCTGTCCAATTCCCCGATCATCCTAATGCCCTTCTCTCTGCACCTGTTCCAGTTTGAATTCATCTTTCTTGAACATGGGTGACCAGAATTATGCTTGGTCTTACTAGTGCCTTGTACAATGGCATTAGTACTTCCCTATCGCTGCTGGAATTACCTTCCCTGATACATCCTAGGAACGCATTTGCTTTCTATTTATTTTTTTAACAGCTGCATCACCTTGGTGGCTCATAGTTCTTTTATGATAGATTAATACACCCAGGACTTTCTGCTCCTCTGTCATTTCCTGCTGATGAGCCCAGCATAAATTCTTATTAGTCTCTAAGTGGATGACCTTGCACTTTGTACTCTTACATTTAATCTCATTTCTATTACTTCAGTCCTCTAGGTTAACCAAATCTTCTTCTATAATATTCTGATCCTCCTCTGTATTGATGATGCCTTCCAACTTTGTGTCCACAGTCAATTTCTGTTTCAGCAGTAGGCACACTCCTACTTTTTGTTTCATGGTTATTAATGCAAATATTAGTACCTAATCTGAGCCTAGAGGAACTCCACAAGTAACCCCTCTCCCTTCCTATGAGTAATTTCATAGACCCGCCCAATGCTGAAAGGGCACTGGTATGTGTGGGTCCTTATACCTACATAGTTCCTGTTGAAGTCAGGACTCCACATGAAAATAAGGGCCCACATGCAAATCTTTTTCAGGATTGGAGCCATATGGAGTTCAGTGAAAGGAATGGTCCATTTTAACTTATTCTAACCATGGATTTCCATTTACAATAAGTTTTGTAATTATTTCTCTGTAACACAGGTATTTGTTGATAATACGTTGTTACTTGACGTTTTAACCTTGAAATAAGCAGGTTTACTAATATTGTTTTACCAGCTGAAAGTTTGAACTGACTCATTAACTTTACTTCTTTATCATTAAAGTATTTTTCATGTTAGTGACTTTATTTGTATGTATACATTTAGAGATCCAGGAATTAGTTTGGTTTACTTTTGTTTTATGACAATATTTCTGTTTTGGCAGAAGGTACAGGTTGTAAGCCTTTCTGTTTATCTTTTTGCTCTGTATCAAAGCTTCTTTTGGAGCCTCACATCATGGATCTACCCTCTCCTCTGCGCTCATTCTTTTAATTGGGTCTAATAGTATATGTGTGTGGGAATATCTCAAGTACTGTTTAATTTACCTTGAACTGCCCAAGAAGAAGGGAAAACTCTTAAGTGTTGATAAAAATAGTTAATTTTTATAAATAATAGTTAATCCTAGACAATTTGGTGGTGTCTCCAATGAATCTGAACTGGGTATTTGATTTAGTATTTATGTATGTTTTTGAAAATACCTCAAAGGATAAATGTAAGCTTTTCAAGACATTTCCACACCTAAGGAACTTTCCCAGATTGAAGTATGAATAGAGGTCAAATGCGAAATTGCAGAACTACTAACTGTGGTATGTAACCCACTGCTTAAGTCAGCCTCTGTATCAGATGACTGGAGAATAGCTAATGTAATGCCAATTTTTAAAAAAGGCTCCAGAAACAGTCTTGGCAATTACAGACCAGTAAGCCTAACTTCAGTACTAGACAAATTGATAATTCGGTTCTTTACTATAGTTTCTGTCAGATATATAAAGGGAAGTCATGCCTCACAGATCTATTAGAATTCTTTGCGGGTGTCAACAAGCATGTGGACAAGGGTGATCCTGCTGATGTAGTGTACTTGGACTTTCAGAAAGCCTTTGACAAGGTCCCCACATCAAAGGCTCTTATGCAAAGTAAGCAGTCATGGGATAAGAGGAAAGGTCCAACTATATGTACAAAATGATGGGGTCTAAATTAGCCATTACCAGTCAAGAAAGAGATCTTGGAATCGTTGTGGACAGTTCTCTGAAAACATCTACTCAATGTACAATGGCTGTCAAAAAAGCTAACAGAAAGTTAGGGACCATTAGGAAAGGTATAGATAAGACAGAAAATATCATAATGCCATTATATATATCCTTGGTATGCCTAGACCTTGAATAGTGTGTGCAGTTCTGTTCACCCCATCTCAAAAAAGATATGTTTGTTAGAATTGGAAAAGGTATAGAAAAGGGTAACAAAAATGAGTAAGGGTATGGAACAAATTCCATATGAAGAGAGATTATAGAGACTGGGACTGATCATCTTAGGAAAAAAAAAGAGGTGACTAAGGAGGCTACGATAGAGGTCTATAAAATCATGAGTGGTATGAAGAAAAAGTGAATAAGGAAGTGTTATTTACTCCTTTACATAACACAAGAACCAGGGTTCACCCAATGAAATTAATAGGCAGCAGGTTTAAAACAAACATAAGGAAGTTCTTCTTCACACAAAGCAGAGTCAATGTTTGAAACTTGTTTCCAGTGAATGTTGTGAAGGCCAAAAGGATATCTGGGTTCAAAAAGGAATTACCTAGATAAGTTCATGAAGGATAGCTCAATCAACAGCTATAAGCCAAGATGGTCAGAGACTAGGGTGACCAGATGTCCCGACTTTATAGGGACAGTCCCGATTTTTGGGTCTTTTTCTTATATAGGCTCCTATTACCCCTCACCCCCATCCCGATTTTTCACACTTGCTGTCTGGTCACCCTATCAGAGACACATCCCCATGCTCTGGATGTCCCTAAACCTTTGACTACCAGAAGCTAGGACTGGACGACAGGGGATGGATCACTTGATAATTGCCCTGTTTTGTTCCTTCCCTCTGCTGCATCTGGCATCGGCCATTGTTGAAGGACAGGCTACTGAGCTAGATGCACCATTGATCTAACCCAGTATGGCCATTCTTATGTTCTTACCTATTGCATCAAGCAATACCATTACTTCTGTACAGGCTGCAGGTTTACTATATATGACAAGGCTATTAGCAATACAGGATAATGATCATGACAACTGAGGGGTGTATTAATAAATGTTATTTCACTACAGGAATGGATTTGAGATTGTGCTATAGACTAACAAAATGAGCAGAGGTTTACAAGATTACAGCTCAGAATTCCAATTTAATAATATTTAGCGCTTTCCACCTTTAGACCTCAAAGTGTTTAACAAAGAAAGGAAAGTATCGTTATCCCCATTTTACAGGTGGGGAAACCGAGTCACAGAAAGGTGAAGTCTTGGCCAAGATCACACAGCAGGTCAATGGCAGAGTCAGGAACAGAACCCCAACTCTCCAACTTCTACTCTCATGCCCCTATCCACTGGACCACACTCAATTTGGAAGTGTTGTAATGTTGTTTATTCTCTTTTTGCATCTTCATTTTTTAAAAAAGAGTTCAGTCATGTGAAAGTGAAAAGGTTGGCTGTCTAGGGACCACTATTTAAGGACCACTATTTCATGTACAAACAGGCAAAATAACCAGGAGAAAACATGGAATGGAACCAGCCTTATACATTTTGTTCACATTTTGATTTTGTTTTCATACGTTGGGCCTAGAGATGCAGTTCAGAGAATAAATATAGTGAGATCATAAAGCAGTGTATTCTTAATCCAATACAAGTTATTTAAAGCTCAAGCTTTGTGAATATGGCGCACATATCTATGTATATAGCGCTATTCGTATATTAAACTGCTACGATAGAGGCAGGATCTTTACTGTCACATAGAAGGACTCATTCTTCCTTCTTAGAATTAAACAGATGAATTAAGAAACGGGTGGTTAAAAACCTTGTACTATAAATAAGTTAGAAATTGGTTGTTAATCAAAAAGAAATAACTGGTTTCCCAATACTGTTGTTTTGGCTAGTCTCCACACATGTAAACAGTAATTTAAGCAGGTTTTATGGTAGAGAGAGTTTATTTCAAACTGGTGTAGCCCATTTGTTAGTGTCACAAAACATGTCATCAATGTTTTGATCATTTATGGAGATGTTGCCAAACATTATATATTAATATATGATTCTTCTGTTAAGAATTAGTCATTTTCCATGTGCGCAGCTTTACTTATTGCAAATCTGGTTTTGCCATGGTACATTTAGTTGTTATTGCTGTTTTAGGAATCAGAGGCTATGATTATGTAGCTTCTAAAATGCTGATTTAGCGTGTACTTGGTAGTACAGATCAATCATTAGATTTCAGAAAGAACTGGTATCTTGTAATACAAGATATCAAGAATCTCAGAAATTCTTCTGTATTTATTTTTCTTGGAAATGGAATGGAAGTTCTGCAGAAGAAAACAGGTTTATTTGTTCAGAATAACATCAAACTATTTTGAAACAGCCCTGTCCTGTTTTGTATTTCTATCTTCCTTGTAATAATGATTACTATTTTAGGATAACATTAGCTACTTCTCTAAAGGACAGGAATCTCAGTGTTATAATAAATAACAGCTTTAAGTCTACGAGGCTAACAAGAAGTTCACTTTTAAAATAGGTTTCAGAGAAGTAGCCATGTTAGTCTGTGTCAGCAAAAAGAAAAGGAGTACTTGTGGCACCTTAGAGACTAACAAATTTATTTCAGCATAAGCTTTCGTGGGCAACAGCTCACTGATGAAGTGAGCTGTTGCCCACGAAAGCTTACGCTGAAATAAATTTGTTAGTCTCTAAGGCAGGGGTCTAAAACACGCGGCCCATAGGCCACATGCGGCCTGCGGAGTTATTTCCTGCGGCCCGCCATAGGCGCTGACTCCACTGGCAGCCAAGCTCCAAACATTACTGAGTGTTTATATTTTATTAAAACCCCTCTTTGCATTACAGTTTTTAAAAAGTTAATACATTGACTTTTAATAGAATACTATATTACTCTCCATTTTTTTCATTTTTGACTATACTTTTGTATCATTGTATGAAAAGGTTTCAGTGATGAGGCCCTTGGGCCAATTTACTAGTTCTCATGTGGCCCTCGTGGTAATTTGAGTTTGAGATCCCTGCTCTAAGGTGCCACAAGTATTCCTTTTCTTTTTACTTTTAAAATATTCGCTGTGTGTGAAATTCATCCCTGTGTACTAGGCCAGCCCAAGACAAGTGTTCCACTTAAGCCCTATTTCAACAGTTCTCAGACTGTGGGTTGGGACCCCAAAGTCGGTCGCGAGGGCTGGCATTAGATTTGGTTGGGCCTGGGACCAAAGCTGAAGCCCGAGCCCTGCTGCCCGGGGCCAAAGCTGAAGCCTGAGGGCTTCAGCTCTGGGTGGTGGGACTCAGGTTTGAGACACCCTGCAAGGGGCTGAAGCCCTTTGTCTTTGCCCCTCTCCCCCCACCTCCTGCCCAGAGGGCAGGGCTTGGGTTTTGGCTTTGACCCCCCCTCCTCCCCCCCACAGGGCGGCAGGGCTCAGACTTCGGTCCCCTTTCCTGGGGTCGTGTATAATTTTTGTTGTCAGAAGGAGATCACGGTGCAATGAAGTTTGAGAACCCCTGCCCTATTTAATTAACATATACAGGATAATAGACCAACACCAGAGCTGCAGTTATGAAAGTTGTGTACAGGACAGTTATTCTAATTCTTGCTTGACAGTACTATCCTGAGTATACACACATCAGACAACAGCTCTGTAATCAGATATAACCATCAAACCACTGATACTCTGGCCTGTGTACCTCTGAAACCTTATGTGGGACTTGTGGTGCCTGGACCTTGTGTAGTCCTCTATACAGGAGTGAATTTCATCCTATGTTTACAAGTTACATTATTGGCCAAATCCTGTTTAATTTACACAGAACTCCCTGTGAAGGCACTTGGCTATTTTGTAAATTAAAACATGAGCAAATCTGTTGCATATTTTCCTGTGCCATAATAATCTCCCACTGAGAAGCAAATAAAATGAGGTCCAAATTTTTAAAATAGCTCTCAGAACCTTTAAAAATCAGACCACTTATTTAGGTGCTTAGCTTTAGCCAACCAAATTCAAAGATTTTAATGAAGATATTTCCCAGGTCTCAGAAAATTATGCATTTGCTCAAAGCAATTACACGTTGGAAAGTTTTGACTATATGATTTAAATTAATATCCAGCAACCGTCAGCTGTGACACCAACTCTTTTAATTATTTCTGGGGTTATTTTCAGTCATCTTGTAGAGATTAACATTATTTTTCTAAGTAAACTTGAATTTTAGGCAATACAAATATCACAGATTTGACACTTTCAAAATACTACAGAATATTGAAACTTTTTGGTTAGATTTTTTGTTGGCATAAATTAGCATAGCTCTATTAACTTCACTGGACTGTTTACAGAAGGTCTATCTTCCTTGAGGCAAAAATACATAATGGATGTATATGGAAGTTAGGAATAAAACTGCGTACAAAGCTCTCATTTGTTGTAATAAGCCTGATAAAGAAACTTGGTTTTAAAACTCAAATTAATGTTAGTGTGGTATATGGAAGTGGAAAGCAGGGACTCTGTTGTGTTGATAGTGATTTTTGCTATATGCTATATTTCTCAACTCTAGAAAATCCAAAATATCATTTTTGTGATAAGAAATTCACTTAGTTATGAAAGTATGCTTTAAAAAAAGTCCTGCAAATTCTGTTAACACTAAACTGCAAAGATTTTCCACCTGTGATAATTCTGGAAAGTGTAATTTCTGTCTCTGAGCTACAGAATTGTAATTTTATGTCAGTGCTCAACTTGAAAATTAGTCTGCTTTTTGTTTCCCTTCCCCTATCTGGTGTAGTATTAAAAGGCCTGTTCTGGATAGAGAAATCCTTTAGAAATTCAGAATAATAATATTTTGTAAAGAATGATTAACAAAAAAGTAAACCCAAGTTAAAGGGACCTCAACTTGAAATTTACTTTTGATCCAATTAACAACAACAACAAAAAAACTATCTTAAAAGTACAGCACCTGTCTGTCTCTAAGTCGTTCTTGGAATCTTTGTGGTTTTACTTCCCTCCCGGCCCATCCCAAAACAACAAACAAATAAAAAGTATCAATTGTCTGTTGCTGTGTGAAAGACCCACACAAACAACAGGAGGAAATGACCATACACAAAATGTTGTCATATATACAGCGTAAATAAACTAAAGAAAAAAATCTCTCCTCTATTTTTCCAATCTCACTTAAATAGTGGTTCTAAGGGTTATTTATAACAATAGTAGAGAAAACATTTAAAGACAGAAGTTTAAATTGATCTATTTTAATACAACATGGTAAGAAAAATTTCTGTTTTGTTGGGAAATTTTACAACATTGATTTAAAATAATAATGAGAAATCAGAGTTCATACAATACAAGTAGTTGGATATGTAATCAGCCCTTTCCACATTTTTGTCGTCCAGTTAGGAAGGAGTAAAAGGAACAAAGGACTTCACAAACCTTGCCATAAATTAACCACTCTTCAAAATTACTGTCACATTTTTGAAATGGATTACTAATTTCTTCAGTATCTTTACAGATGAGACCAGCAATTTTGAATCCTCCAAGGAATAACCATGTAATGAATGAATACTGAGACACTTTCTTTTTCCCTAGGTGCACTTAACTAAATTAATGAAACCAGTCTGACAGCAAGACAAAAACCCATTAACTTTTAAATGAAGTTACCTCTTAATCAGCCTGAGGTTTGAGTAACAATATTGTCAGATGTTTGATGGTTTTAATGAGCAGTGATTTCCTAGTACAGTCAGGAAAAATATAAACAGAGATAGTATTTTTATTAAGTCTTTATCTTTTTTATTTCTGTAGTTTTGAGATTTAAAAAGTCACATATATTTGAGTAAAAACAACATGTAAATACATTTAAAATACCAAGATGTGACATCTTATCATAAACCTTATTTTGTTTAGCCTATTAAAAATTGCTAACTCTAATAAAACTACTAACTGGTGAATTAACAGCAATTATGAAATGCAGTCACATGAAGTTAGAGGAAAATCTTCAGCTTTTAAAGGGACCATATCATTCAGGAAATACCTGAGAGAGCGAATTTAATGAAAATGATGAAAACTACAACTGACATCACTTTGTGAAATTTCTGTTGCCAGGACAATATTAGACTTGTATCAGAAATAAAAACTAGGCAGTAATCACTAACAGCTGCTAGAAAGATGAGACGCTACCAATAACTTTACTTTCCTGGTCCCGTTCTCAAATATTTTATTTGAATCCTTTTTTCCCCTTAAGGGTGTTTTCTTCATTCTCTTCCTCTCCCCCTTTTTTAATGGTAAGTCATATGTATTAGCTACATTCAACAACAATATTTTCCAAAGTGAGTAATCGTGCACCAACCTCTGGGCAGGGTTTGGCAGACTATTTTTAACAGTGCATGTTTCAAATATTTGCAAATGATTTCCCCTTTTGGACCAGATACAAAGGCTTAATACTGATGGCATATTTGTACTTCATCCAGTATACAATTCATTTAATAGTTTAAGGCAAGGCGGCAGCCTAAATATAGTCTGCTTGTACTTATGTTCCTGCTGCTTCCTTCACATCCTGTCTTGTTGATCCTGCTGAACCCTCTGAGCATTGGGGTCCAAAAGGCACACTTTAGACCAGTGTTTCTCAACCTTTTTGATCTCAGGGACTGGCACCTGTCCATGGACCAGTCTTTGAGAAACACTGCTCTAGATCATTCCACATTGTCGCAGAGAAGCGGATAACCCATAGTAGGATCCAAAAGACAGAGCTACTAACGCAGAAGGTTACTAAATGCTGTTGGTTTTTATTGCAGTATTGAAGGAGAGTCTACATAATTTTCTGAAGTGTGGAACGTACTCCTGTACCTTGTCCGGGAGGGTGATATTACTCCACTTTTCAAAACAAATTTTGATTTTTCGCAGAATGTTGGATAAAACCTAGTCACTCATCTTTAAAAAAATTTCTGTTGACTGTAAACCAGGCATTGTTTTAACTTCTGCTTCAGCCAGACTTAAGTTTACTGTGCTCAAATGGTGCTTTTGGAGACAGAATAACTTCCTTCCTGTTTGTAAGACAGGAAGGGCCAGTACAGCACAGCTTGGCATGGACAGAGAGACCAATGGTAGCAGTGGTCACAATAGCAAGTGGATTCAAAATCAGTAATCAAAAAGGAGAAAAGGAAAAGAGAAATGGTAGAGTTGGAGATGTGGGGGCAAAAGGAGCTGAATACAGAAGACAGAATAGAGAGGGAAAGATGGGCTATGGTGACAGGGCGGAATAGAAAATTCCTCTTGTTAAATGTGAACATTGATAGTTGTCTTTTAGGAATGGCAACTAAAATCTCAATGAAAGCTGGGTTTTTTTGAATATAGTAATACATATTGTCATGGAAAAGAAGTAGCAAAATTTGACATTCCTGTCTGTTTTTTGAAGAGAAGTCTGTTTATGTTTAATGCATAACTGAGGAGTGATCCTTTAGCAAAGATTAGCCTTGTAATGCAACCAAGTGAAATGTTGTTGTTCAGTGAAATTTTGGGTTAACTGCATCATTAACAAATGCTCCCAGATTTCAATTTTTTTTCTATGGCTTACTTTTTAAAATTTGGATTGTTTGGAATGATGACTCCTATTATCTTTTCCTTCCTTCCTTCTGATCCTTGTGAAATCGTAGTCTTTATCTCTTACTGTGTACTGAAGAATGTGTATGTGTGTGCATGCACATATGACAAGTAATCCATCCTATGAGATGTTGAAAATGTTGAGAGAAATTTTAACTTGTTTAGCTAAATAATATTCCAAGATCATGACATGTTGAATTTGATATAGTTGTTTTTAGTGTAATAGAGAAAAGGCAGGAAGAGTTTTTTTAGCTGATGGTGTTTACCTTCTCTTCTCAAGAAGGTGATGAATGACTTTTTGTTTTTAAGCCAGAAACAAGAAAGTAATCTGTCTTCCTGTTTATAAAGTTTCAGATAGGTGGGTAAAATCAGCAGGGGGCTTGTGGCTGGGTTGTACAGTTTGCTAATGAATGCCCCAGTATTATACTATCCTCAGTGTATACCTGGAAAATAAGAACTAAAAGATCTCAAGGAGGAATTCTTTTGCTTATATCTTTGCATGCAATACAGGCATTTGGAGATCAGAAATCTGTAGCATCTGTGAGTAACTTGTAATAAACTTCAGTGCGACTACTAATGTGCTTAAACATGTCTTATGTGCTTCACCGGATTGGGGCCAGCATGCTTGGCATCTGGCAGGATTAAGCCAAAAGGGAGTCTGTCAAGTTAAAAATCCATTGAGCTAGGTTCTGATCTTGCTTATTCCAATTTATGTTACTGTAACTGTTGATTTCAGTGCAGTTACTGCTCTTGTATATTGGTTTAAATGTGTATGTGTACTCTGCATTGTAAACCTGGATCTATGGGACCCATGCTTGTGGGCTTTCTTGAGCATCTACACGGCATGATAAACCTGGCTTTACAATTGCTGGACCTAGGTGTCTCAACCATGGTAATGTGTCTCTACTGCACTACGCAGGTCTTGGGACTTGGGTGTGCAGCTTGAGCTGCATCCACACTTCAAAATGACAAGGTTTGGACCCGAGTCTCCCTGGGACTTGGTCTCAGACCCATCCCCTCAGATAGGTCCTAGGACTTGGATCCTGAGTGCTTCCTGACCCAAGTCAGACAGATTTGTGGAGGGTAAGGGATGTGGGCTCAAACCTGTGACTGAGACCAGATTTACAATGCAGTGTAGACATACCCAATGAGATCAGAATCAGGTACACGTATTGTAAACAAAATAATTTCCTTGTCTGTGCTATCATCACCTTGTTACAGACTATTAGAACTGAAAGAATATTAAAGATCCCATTTACTTTTTGCTATTGATGCTGTTTACTTTTTGCATTGCTCTCATTTTAGACAAGGAAAATTATCGTTAGTTTAATTCACAATCTCAGTGCTGGAGTGTGAAGCATTTCAACAGAAGTTGTTTTTAATAAACTTTGTATTTCCTATTATTTTTTTCACAGAAAATACAATTTCTACAAGATCAAATTTACTGACTTTGTTTATTTCCATCGGGAAAATTGAAAAAATATTTTGTTTTGAGTTGGGTTAACCTTAACTTAAACATTTTGGTTTGTCATAATGAATCGCAATATTGCGTTTTGAATCAGTTTGACATAGGCTGACGTCATGAGCACTGACCTCAATAGGAGATGCAAGGTGCTCAGCACTTTTGAAAATCAGGTCACTTATTTAGGACCTTAAATCTGGATTTAGGAGCCTCGCATTAGGCACTCATTTTTGAAAATCTTATTCATAAGATAGATCTTAGAACAGGTATGGATTGCTTGCTCTTCAGTATACTTACCTATTTGTACAACATCTAGCATATTTTGGGTGCTACTCTAATAATAATAGTAATAATAAGGATTAATAATAATAATGAAGCTCTGGAATGGTGGTCATGCCCAAACACGTCATGGTGGGTGCTACTGTCCCTTCCGTTTCTGCAAGCAAAAGGATTAAAATATCAGTAAATCTAGGCAGGAGGAGGCATGGAAGGAGGGGTATGCTGCATTCATCATGTCATTTCTAACACCACTGTCCCACCCACTGAAGCCCCTCCGCAGAGGTTGGGGAGTTTGGGCTCCTATAGAAGAAAGGGCAGACCAGAATCAATGAGTTGGTGTACATCAGTTCTCTCCAGTAATGTCCCTCTCCCCATCCCAAGAGGACTTTGGGGGGTAGTGTAATGCTAAAAAGGTCAGCATAAAACAACTACTTCTGTGGTGTGGGTCTTGGGGCAGCACTTGGCAAAAAGCCAAAAGGGACTGGGCAGGGGGATTCAGGTTACCATACGGTCCTGATTTTCCAGGACATTACCTCTTTGTTGAGCCGTTGCCCTCTCTCCTGGTGAATTTTTCAAATAACAGGAAATGTCCTGGATTTTTGTAGAACAGATGCTGTAGCTCAGAAAGAGCCCTGATTGGTCTGCTTCCCTATTGGTCCCTCCTCTGCATCCACAGCTGATTAGTCCATTCCTCTGCAGCTGCTGGATCTCACCCACCAAGGCCTTGACTCAGCCCTGGGGGGAGGGGTCCTGCAGGAAGGTTCTGACTGATCGCTGTTGCTGTGCCCTGACACTTTGACAGGGAGTGACACTGCCCCCCACCTCCAGTGAGTACCCCCACTGCAGGTACCCCCTCCTGCACCTCCAACTGTATCCCCCTCGAGCTCTCCTCCCCCACAATTATCCCTCCCAGCAGTGTCCACTTTTCGGGAACCTGAAATATGGTAACCCTAACAAGACCCAATGCAGAGGCACAGTTAGCTATGTTCTTATGCAGGTGTTCCCAGGAACTGAACACCCTACCTCTTGGGTGTATTCAAGAAAGAGAGACATTTCCCGCTTCCCATTTCAGAAGAAGAGTGAAGAGGCACTCAGAGTGTCTAGTCCCTTAGCTACTGGTTTATATTAGTGTTAAGTTTTTGCCAAGTGAGTAATGGTCAAGCAAGAACAAGATAGCTGGAAAGCTGTTGGAGAACTTTTCTAATGTAGTAAGTGTGAACTGGCTAATAAAATGACAACAATCTAAAGTGCCTCAAAATATAATTCTGTTTTATAAGTAGATTTGAATGTGTTATAGTTGAACAGACTTAACTGGGGAGTTTCTGAACATATAAGTATCCCTTTATCTAAAATCTCTGTCCAGAAAACTATTGAAGAACTTGTGATGAGATTACCTTTGAAGAAATGGATGGAGCCTTTTGCACTGTGAAATGTGGAAAAAGCAGTTGGATGTGACAATGTCATGGCAACAGAGATATTGACATATGGGGGAAACTTGATCAAAGAGCAAATACGTGAAATCAGGCCCACAATAGACTTGAAGATCAATCCTAGTGAGTAACAAATCTGCTTATGCCTGTTTTAAAGTCAAACGGGCTCATATGTACTTTGAGGTTAAACAAAATCCGTGAGTTCTGTTTGAACACATTTACAATCTTGAAAGTCTCCACCTCTCACCCATCTCTTGCAGCTTCTAAGAAATTTTGTGTTTGAGGGGAGAGATTTAGTTACATTATAAAGTAGTTTTACAATTCTGAATGATTTTAGATAGCAATCAGTATTTTCCCCTTACATGACATACTCCCTCATACATTTTTTTCCTCCATGTATTATTATGATTTATATTTACAGTAGAATTAGAGGCTCTAACAGAGATCATGGCCCATTATGCTAGAGCCTGTACCAACACAGTAGAAGTCAGTTCATACCTTGCATAATCTACATTCTAAATAAACAAGAGAAGGTGTGAGAGGAAATATGATTATCCCCATTTTGCAGATTGGGAACTGAGGGACAGAGAGGTTAAATGACTTGCTAAAGGTCACACAGGAAGTGAGTGTCAGAGCCAGGAATTGGACCCAGATTTTCTGAGTGCCATTCCAATACCTTAACCAGAAGGCCATTCTACTATCTTTCAGCCTCCCCACCCACTTCTGAAGATCCCCTCCTATACATTTCCTGACTTTCTGCTGGGCCAGCCTTGTTGAACTCAGATATGTCCTGGAATATGTAATGCTGAAGAGAACGGTCCCAGTCATAGGTAATTTCAAGGGCTGAGCCTAATGATAGGAATTGGGAGTAGGTGTTGTGGGTTGAGAGGGAGGAAACCAAGGCCTGTTGGAGTGTCACAAGGTTAGAGTGCATGCGTGTGTGTGTGCATGTGTGCTTGCGTGCGCATGGTGGGAGGCTTAAAAGGTTTCAGATAACCCTCTGACCTCTTGAATATATATCCAAAGGTATCTCCAATCCACTGGAGGTTAAACTATCATTTTATCATATGGCCTCAGATACAAATATTTTGTAGATCAGAACTTGTTGACCTTTGGGAAGTATTTTAATTAATCTTCCTCAACAGACTGAGTCAGCAGGTGAAAAGTTGTTCAAGTCTCCTCTTGCTTCTTTGATCTCGCCTCTCATCGCTCCTTTCATCCTATCCTGTTTGGGAAGGGGTGTGTGTGTGTATGTATATGTACTGTACATATCCACGTGCTCAGTCTGTATTGATGCACGCTCTCCACAGGCCTATGCCTGATCCATTGTCTGTTGTTGACCCTGTACTAAGAGCATTTCTCTTCAGCACTCCTTGTCTCTATGGTAACATGAGAGAGGAAGTACAGTAGAGAGATGTGCTGGAAAGGAAAGGTCTTGTTGGGCTGAATTCTCATGAGTCCCATAAGCACATCATGCAGAGTAGACATTGGCCAGTGCTTGCATGGGAGAGCATGAAGGGAAAATCTAGGGGCTGCCGGGTAGTGTGTTGGCGATTCAGTAGTTGGTGCTTTCTTCCCTTTGGGTCAGTACTAAATCACAGTTCCAGAATGTTGGTAGGGGGCATTGGATGTAATGTAAAACTGAGCACCCAACCAGTTGTGATAATTCAGGGTTCTTGGGACTTTCATAAGGGCAGGAAATTTAACCCCAATTTCATAGTTAGAAAGTATTTACAGAGTAGACATTTATCTACAGTGTCAGTCAGCTATAATCTTTATTTTTGTTCTGCACTGTTACCTGGTATTGTGTACTGTTTAATAGCTGCCATGTTCCACCCAGAGGCTGGGTGAAGTAATTCTTACATATGTCACTGATGTCTTTGGGAAATTTAGTTTTGGTTGCAACCAATAGGTTTTGGAGGATTTCTTTATATGCACAACCACCGTTCTGTAGTAATCTCTCAGAAGAGAGTGGAATTCCTTGATTACTCTTCTGTACTTGTCTTTCCAATGTAGGATGTCTTGAAGGAACACCTGAATAGGCTATTTATCCTCTTTATTTAACAAACAGCACTCTTGAATAAAATACCAAAAAAGCATAACAAAGGAACAGGCAACATATGTATAGGAAATACCAAAATGAATCAAATAAGCCAAATACATGAACTTTACTGTAATGCTAAATAATTACACATGACAGAACTGTCTTTTCCAGAATCCATTAGGAGAAGGTTGATTTTAGAAAGAGAGCTATAATTGAAACGATTTTGTTTAGCCTGGACAAAGGCTTGTTCAGTTTAGTTTTTGTGTGTGTCTGTTTTGTGTTGCTTTAGCTGAGAATTATATTGTTGATCATATTGTATGGGAATCTTTGTAACCTATATGATTTCATTTCCTGTGACACCTAAAATTTAAAAAAGTATATTTCCCCCTATATCTTAATGATCCTGAGTCTTTTTTCTGCCTCCCCTTCGTGGTATCTGAGTCTATAACCCACAGTTCACAAGCGTTAGAATGCTGTGACAATTATAAACTCAGTAGCATTTCATAAATGCAACAAATGGCTTTGTGATTGTCAAATCTTCCTTTTGAAAATAGATTTTAATTAGTTCCTATGTAAAGTATTATTGTATAGCTTAAAGGCAGACATTTCTTTGTATCAGCAACAGCAGCTGTTCCTTAAAACTTTAATTCACCTTCACTTACATTTAGTTATTTGATTTGATTTCTCTTTTTTTAAATCACAGACACTATTCAATATCTAATCCTTGATCTTCTGTTTCTATTGGATAAAAAACAGTGCCTAGTTCAGGGGTAGGCAACCCATGGCACGCTTGCCAAACGCAGCACGCAAGCTGACTTTCAGTGGCACTCTGCTGCCCTCCTGGGGTTCCGTCCGCCAGCCTCCTGCCAGCCAGGGTCCCGGCTGTTGGCCTCGCTCAGCCTGCTGCCAGCCTGGATGGACGGAACCCCAGGCCGGCAGCGGGCTGAGCCATTCAGCCCGCTGCCAGTCTGGGGTTCCGGCCACCAGCCCCGCTCAGCTCGCTGCCAGTCTGGGATTCCGGCTGCCGGCCCTTTTCCAGCCGGGGTCCCAGCCATCGGCCCCGCTTAGCCCGCTGCCGGCCTGGGGACATTGGAAAATTCAGCAAGGTAAAGCAAGGGCAAGGATCACAGTAAACTGATAAGATCTGCATTTTAATTTAATTTTAAATGAAGCTTCTTAAACATTTTAAAAAACTTATTTACTTTACATACAACAATAGTTTAGTTATATAATATAGACTTATAGACAGAGACCTTCTAAAAACATTAAAATGTATTACTGGCACGCGAAACATTAAATTACAGTGAATAAATGAAGACTTGGCACACCACTTCTGAAAAGTTGCCGACCCCTGGCCTAGTTGCTTCATGCTATTAGTTTACGGGCCCGATTCTCATTTAGATTAAAGCAGTGGTCCCCAAACTGCTGTCACCAACCCCCCTTACCAGTAATGGAATCTGCCTGGACTCCCCAGGGGCTGAGGCTGGGAGCAGAGGCTGGTTGGTGCTGGGATCTGGGGGCCATGGCTGGGAACAGGGCCGCGGTTGGGGCCGGGAACCAAGGCTAGGAGTGGGGCTGCGGTTGGGGCTGGGAGCCGCGGTTGGGGCTGGGGGCCTATTGCATAAATTTTGTATATGTGATCAAAATAATGAACATAATCCGCTATTCTTCCTTCCTTTCATCTCCTTCCCTTGTTTGTCGGTTTATTCACTTTTGTACTGTGTAGATCCTAACTTTTGAATGCTCTTGGGCAGGGTCTATCTTTGTGTTGCCTATTTGTACAGTGCCCTAATTCCTGATGTGTGTTCTTAGGCACTAGCACAATAGAAACAATAATTATTGTAAGTGTAATGTACATTCTAGATTTGTATGAAAATATTTGCTGTACTGTTTCATTTTGTATAGGAGGAAACTGCTGTGTATTTTTAAAATAATCCAAATACCTTATTGTGGCTGAGGGAATACAAACCAGTGAAATCAAAGGTATTGTTTAATGACTGTTCAGAACCCTCTTGCTGATAAATATGGCTCTAGAGCTCATGACAGGTAGAATACAAGACTTCCTTTGTTTACACTTTAAAGAAAATCACAACAGCAAGTGTTGATTAAACTGTCCTTCTGTCTGAGGGTTGGACAGAAGAGTTGAGGAGAATACATGTTTTCCCTGTATTATGAATCCTTTGCAAGCCTGTACTGAACACACACAGCCTGCCAGACAGATAAGGTTTCCTATTTCTGGTAACCATTCATAATGATCTAAGCTGACTCCAGAGTGTGTTTGGGTGCATGTTGAACTTCACATTATATACCTGCTGTTTACAGACGCTTTGCTGGCTCCTATTATTTTACTAGTCCAGTACATTTTTGCTTAATCTTCTGTACACACAGTACCCAATCTCCACAGAAAATTCAGTTACACCACTTTGCTCCCCTTTGACTGGATTTGCTTAGGCTGGAGTCTGTTAGATGTCTTTCTTTTTATTGGTAACAATACTGAGTCTACTCTGTTCTATATACTGAAAGTTGTGCAGGAAGAAATATATATATTAAGACAAGGGGCAAATCCACTATTGGCATAAGCAAGAGCAATTCCACTAAAATCATTGGATTTGTATCCATTTACTTCAGTTGTATAATTACTCTAATTTGGGTATTGAGAGGGATTGGGAAGTGGGCATACTTATGATAGACTCGAGATAATGAGAGTGGAAGAATGGCATCCTTTTGAATGCTTTCATAGCTTCTTTATACACCGGTGCAGTAAAGTTTTAACTTGGCTGTTTTGGAATGCTAGTGACAGAATGCATTGGATAGGATGTAAATAAAACACAATAAAGTTTAAATATATTTATGTAATTTTGTAATTTATTAAAATGCCATTATTGCTTATGAAAGGTCCCAGATTGAGAGCCTCTTTGTCCACACTACAGCTACATGATGGGCAGCAGCAAAGGAGATTCCTTACACTGCAAAGGAGATGCCTTATCCTGCCCTATCAGTGTTCTTCAACTCTGACCTAGATACCATCCACAAACAGAAAAAATGAAAGGGGAATACAAAATGCCATTGGCTCAACCTGTGACAGTCTAATCTGTATTGAACACCTCTGTAATGAAAAGCACACTATTGTCTGGTTTACCTTCAGTAAAGAAATCTTCTTGTTTAAGTCCCTAAATCAACCTTTCTCTTGACAAAGAGGGGAGAAGGTGGGAGGGAGGAGGGGGAAGAGAGCCAAATCATCCTTTGCCTCCCTGCACAACTTCTGTGTGTTCCAGGAACTTTTGTATACTGGGTTAAAATATAGAGCTGGTGGAAATTTTTTTGCATACAATTTTTTTTGGTGAAAAATGGCCATGTTTGTGGAAAATGTTTATTCACGTTGAAATTTTCATTTTTTCTTTGGAAAAACATTTGTTCTTTCATCAGTGACTCAGAAAATGTCTGTGAACATTGTTTAAAAAACCAAACAAATCTGCATTTCTGAAAAAAAAATTAAAAGAAAAAAAATTACTTACCATTTTCCAACCATCTCTATTAAAAAGAGAAACTATTAAAGATTGTTTTGGGATAGTTCCCACACTGTCCTTCATGCTGGAGTCTGGAATCTTCTTTATCCTTTCAGGTAATTACTACAGAAAAGGTCTCTCTGCCCTAAATGAGAGGAGAGTGGATTCTTGAACCCTTGTGTCCTTTTCAGCTGATGGCAAAGAGAGATGAAGCTCAGATTATGGGTTTGTGAGAGACTAACATCTGAAGTTAATAGACAGAAAGGTTTAGAGCAGGTTAATATTTTCTTAACAGTATTGTAATATATCACACCCTCCTCTCCATTTGAGAGATCTTACGGGCACTGCTATTTGAAGCCAGTCAATAAAGATGATGATAACACTATAATCTATGAGGTCTTTTATGTAAGAGAAGGAAAGAGTGCTCAGTGATCCAGAATAAGGGTGATCTCTTTAAGAAAGGCTGAATGCTTTTGTTTCCAAACCTGTGCCTTCAGACACAGATGAAATGACATGCTGTGCTCCTTATGAAGAAGGCTTTTGTTGAAAAGAAAATTGAAGCAAGTGTTCTGTATTCAGCCAAGCAAAAGGTTATACATGAAAAGAAAATTTACATATTTTGCAACATTCAGTCTGCTGCTGGACCTTTGGAGTGAAAGAAGGAATAGATAATGTCTTAAGTTTATGACACCACTTCAAAACAGGCAGAATATTGAACCTTCTGAACTTTTTGTACTTTATCCTCTTTTGGAAATATTATTATTTATTAAATCCCCAAAGCAGCAAACACCAGTTACAGCCAAAGGTGACGGGGCAAGTCGGGTTATTCTAACCCCTCCTTTTTTATTAATTTAACTGAAAACGGAGAGTCTTACATAATCATATGACTCCACAAGCCTTTAAAAAAACCCACAGCACTCCCAGCTATCTTCGAGACACTACTGACTTCCTGAGGAAACTAAAATCCATTGGTGATCTTCCTGAAAACACCATCCTAGCCACTATGGATGTAGAAGCTCTCTACACCAACATTCCACACAAAGATGGACTACAAGCTGTCAGGAACAGAATCCCCGATAATGTCATGGCAAACCTGGTGGCTGAACTTTGTGATTTTGTCCTCACCCACAACTATTTCAGATTTGGGGGGCAATTTATACCTTCAAGTCAGCAGCACTGCTATGGGTACCCGCATGGCCCCACAGTATGCCAACATTTTTATGGCTGACTTAGAACAACGCTTCCTCAGCTCTCATCCCCTACTGCCCCTACTCTACTTGCGCTACATTGATGACATCTTCATCACCTGGACCCATGGGAAGGAGGTCTTTGAGGAATTCCACCAGGATTTCAACAATTTTCACCCCACCATCAACCTTAGCCTGGACCAGTTCACACAAGCGGTCCATTTCCTGGACACTACAGTGCAAATAAGCGATGGTCACATAAACACCACCCTATACCGGAAACCTACTGATTGCTATACTTACCTACGTGCCTTCAGCTTTCATCCAGACCACATCACACGATCCATTGTCTACAGCCAAGCTCTAAGATACAACCACATTTGCTCCAATTCCTTAGACAAACACCTACAGGATCTCTATCAAGCATTCTTAAAACTACAATACCCACCTGATGAAGTGAAGAAACAGATTGACAGAGCCACAAGGGTACCCAGAAGTCACCTACTACACGACGAAGAAAGTAACAGAATGCCACTAGCCGTCGCCTACAGCCCCCAACTAAAACCTCACCAGCGCATCATCAAGGATCTACAACCTATCCTGAAGGATGATCCCTCACTCTCACAGACCTTGGGAGACAGGCCAGTCCTCACTTACAGACAGCCCCCCAACCTGAAGCAAATACTAACCAGCAACTACACACCACACAACAAAAACACTAACCCAGGAGCCAATCCCTGCAACAAACCCCATTGCCAACTCTGTCCACGTATCTATTCAAGGGACACCATCATAGGACCTAACCACATCAGCCACGCCATCAGGGGCTCGTTCACCTGCACATCTACCAATGTGATATATGCCATCATGTGCCAGTAATGCCCCTCTGCCATGTACATTGGCCAAATTGGACAGTCTCTACGCAAAAGAATAAATGGACCCAAATCAGACATCAAGAATTGTAATATTCAAAAACCGGTAGTAGAGCACTTCAACCTCCCTGGACACTCAATAACAGACTTAAAAGCGGCAATTCTTATCTATAAATATATAAAGAAACTTCTTTCCCCTGCTGATAATAGTTCCTTTCAATTAATTAGCCTTTTACAGTTGGTATGGTTACTTCCACCTTTTCATGTTTCTCTGTATGTATAAATATTTGCTTACTATGTGATCCATTCCATGCATCTGATGAAGTGAGCTGTTGCCCACGAAAGCTTATGCTGAAATAAATTTGTTAGTCTCTAAGGTGCCACAAGTATTCCTTTTCTTTTTGCTGACACAGACTAACACGGCTACTTCTCTGAAACCAAATATTGAGACTCACAATACAATAATGTGAGTTGGCTACACAGGTAGTTGCTGTCCTTTCCCCTAATATAGCTGCTCAGCAGCCCTTTGATGGTTGTGTACTTTATTGCAAGTAAGGGAGGAGAGTAGCTATGGCTGTTCCAGTAGTACCTGTTTCCTTGCCAGGCTGTGGGATTCCCAGAGGGAGCAGAATTGGGGGCTTGCCTGGCTCTGTCTGAGCCTAGGGGAGTGCCAGCAAATGTTGGCTCTGTTCCCCTACACAGCTACCAAGGGCAGCTCAGGGGAGAAAAAAGAAGCTGAGAAACAATAACTTGTTCTGGCTCTGCTCCTCATTTGACCCCAGCCTAGGTTAGAGCAGCCAGCGGGTTGCTCTAATTTGCTTTAGTTGCTATGATCCCCAAGGAACCATTATGCCATGTGGCTATAGTCAGAGCTCAGCATTCCTGCCACTCCCTTTCCCCACCCCTAGAAAATCTGTGAGAGGAGAGAGGCATGGGAGCAAGCTATGCTGGCTCTGTGCCTACAAGGGTTTTCTCTGGGCTGGGGGAATCACCAGCAGGGGACTTGTGGATGGTTTCCACTCTCTTTACACAGTTTGAGCAGTGCAAAGGGAGCAGAACAGGAAAGAGCATTTTCTTCCGAAATATTGATTGTAACCCCTTGATCTTCTTGAAATAATGTGTTAAGTTCTCAACCTTTTCAGCATGGACACCACTGTTGAAGACTATGCACTAATCATGAATGCACTACTGCAGTGCCCACACTGTAAAGGACAGATTAATTCCTGATGTGTAACTCCACTAACTCAACAGAGTTACACCAGGGATAAATCTGACAGAGTGCCCTGTTTCATGAGTAAGAGAGACACTATTGCTTTAAACTTGCTGATCTCTGCTCTGAATAGCATGGCGGAGAATCCAATGCAGGGCAAAGCAGACAACAAAGGTAGCAGTATTCCAATGCTGTCTAGTGGGAAAGTGGATTATTTTAGTCTTTTGGTACTTTCTGTCATCAAATTGCCAGGAATGGATGGCAGCTCTTTGTTCTATCTTGTATTTTTAAAAACTTTTTGTGTGATTTACTTTTCTTTAATAAGATGTAGTGATTAAGGCAACTTTTCTGTTGCACTAGTTTTCTTTTAACTGGACCAATATTAGCAGTAGATTTAAATTCATATAACTTTATATGGTATGTTCTAAATTCTTCCTTTGTTTCTGTTAGAGCAGGTCACAATGAAGCTTGTTGTCTACTAACAGAGCGAATTATTTCATTCCTTCATTCAGATCAAAATAGCTTGCCATAAAGTGTCCACCCAGATCCACCTATTTTAGAGGCTTAGATCAACTACTCATGTGGAAAGTTTAGCCCTGGTCTACACTAGCGGAGCGGGGAGGGGAGTCGATCTAAGATACGCAACTTCAGCTATGCAAATAGCATAGCTGAAGTCGGTGTAGCGTAGATTTATTTACCTGGCCATCCTCACACCATGGGAATCGACCGCTGCCGCTCCCCCATCGACTCCGCTTGCACCTCTCGCAAGCTGGAGTACCGGAGTTGACAGGGAGCGCTTTCGGGGATCGATTTATCGCGTCTAGACGAGATGTGATAAGTAGATCCCCAAAAGATCAATCTCTACCCTCCGATCCGGCGGGTAGTGAAGACCTGGCCTTAGGAACTGAAGCCTGGTCTATGCTTTTCCAGAGCACTAATTCCTAACACATGTAGCTCAATTGGTGGTAGCACCTCTGGAAGCTCAGCTGTATTATAGACAAGGCTCAGGCAGTCTCAGGTGTTTTTAGCACCCTGTCCTCTAATCCTGTTGATAAAATGCCTGAGTCCTGTATATATTTCAGACTCTACCAGTGATGCCACTGGTGGAGCTGCACCCTTTGGGAATTATGTTCTGAAAAATCCTAGAGTAGACACAGCCTTAAGGTGCTATGATGGTATTGCTGGAGAGATCAATGGAAACGAAGTATCTTCCTAACATGAATGGCCCCAATGCTATGGCACTCATTTGGCACAATCGCAGCTCTTCTTCAGGAAATTGTAAATATTTATCCATCAATCAACCCACCAATCCTGACAGCCCATCAATCTAATTGAGTCTGCAATGCTCTGGCGCTCCTGCAGTGCGTTGTGTTGCATCCGGAAACCAGGTCAGCCTTCCTTGCAGCTCACATCCCTCTTCTTGTATACCTTCTTGCACACAGTTAGCAAGAGTCGTCCATTTGAATACCTGCAGCTTATCAGCCTTGGAGTGATTGGGGGCCTGGTGAAGATGGATGAGCAAGAAGTGATAAACTTTTTGTTGACAACAGAAATTATCCCTCTCTGCGCATCATGGAGCCTGGCAGCGAACTTTCCAAAACGGTTGCTACCTTTATTCTACAGAAGATTCTCCTGGATGATACAGGATTAGCATATATCTGCCAGACTATGAGTGGTTTTCTCATGTTGCCATGATATTGGGTAACATGGTCCTACAGCTCTCCAAGGAGCCGTCAGCAAGGCTGTTGAAACACGTGGTCCGCTGCTACCTTCGCCTTTCCGATAACCCAAGGGTACGAGAGGCTCTCCGACAGTGCCTTCCTGACCAGCTGAAGGACACCACCTTCGCCCAGGTGCTGAAGGATGACACCACCACCAAGTGCTGGCTGGCACAGCTTGTCAAGAACCTGCAGGCGGGTCAGGTCACCCATCCCAGGGGTATCCCTCTTCCCCCACAGTGACACCCGTGGAGGGCGGGGCACCAGGGAGGAAACAGCTCAGGTTTACAGAGAACCAGGAACCAATGAACTCTTCCAGAACCGCCTGGGTGCGCAGGCCGGCCTCCGGACTGCCCGCCTCCCAGCCAGCAGGACTGCTCCCCAAGCCGCGGCGGGATTGTGACACCAACACATACTGTTATTGCAGCTTAAAAGCCAAGCACCGCCTCTTCTCAGCTCAGCTGGCGTTTGCCTGGAGCCGTGCTGGACGTGGACTCTTCCCTGTAGCGCAGTCTCCGTGCCGGCGGCGCGTAGGGCACAGGCTGCCTCCCTCGCATTGCTTGTCACTCTCACCGCTTACAAGTCCGTTAGATGAACAAGCTCAATAAAAGTTGACCCAGTTGTTAAAAAAAAAAAAATGAATGCAGTTTCATAGTTTCTGATGCAGATTGTTGTCTTAGGTCTAAAATAGTTGGTTTGTATGCAGTAAGAAAAGCTTTCTCTCTGCCTTCTCAATTTGTTCTTCATGCTAGAAGATTTCCCCTTGAAAATATTGGGTAATTTCATACTGCCTTAGGTTCAGTTCGCACACAGAAGAAGGTGTGGTTCCCTGTCTTTGCTCGTCTGAATCTGTACTTTTCATCTTGTCTCATACAACAGAAGCCTGTTGTCAGCAAGAAGATATTTTATAATCCAGTTAATCATATTAGTTAATTTGTGGATTATGTAGGTCTTCATCCAAATGGTTCTCAAAATGTGTTGCCAGAAACTGAGCTGGTTTAAAATTGTGCTGACATCACCTATATAATCTCCCAACCAATTTTAGGAGCGTTGGTGTTTTAAACAATATAATAGCAGATGTAGAAGTCTGTTTAAACATAGCCTGTCAGAATGAATTTTCTGAATTTTTGAGCATATAATATACTCTTTGCAAGTTGCGTGCACAGTTTTGTAATTGGTTTGACATTACTGACTACTCATTGGAAACACTGCCCTGAAATTGACCAGAAATGAACTACTGTAATTATACCTTTTATAACCTTTTCCTCTCTTCCCTGTGATGGGAGATGCAGTGAAAATGTGGAAACATTCATAAACCTGTTAATTATAAACATGCTGAGTAAAAATAACTTTTTTTGCTGAGTAAATTTACTGTGGGTAAATAGTATAAAGTAAAAATGGAGTAATTATGCTGATGTGTTTTTGGTAAAGTAAAAGTACAAATCATTTTTAGTGTTCTTTTGAAGCTGTATACCTGATTCTGTTGTGTTCTTGGAATTCTGTCTAGAGTACACATGTTCTCAATTTAGACAAGGATTCTGCACATACAAAACAGGCATTAGCATTTTACAGTCATGCATAAAATTACTGAACTGTGTGTGTCTGTCTTTCTTTAATGTTGTTCCTTTGATCTGACAAGTTCAGTGGCGGGCAGCTGAAAAATTGTTTGTCTTGCAATGTACAGTGGAGTTACACTAACTAATTGTATTTTGGCAATCTGTGATTAATCTTAAATTTAATGGACTCATTTATTTTTCATTTTACATTCTAAGGAATTATCATGCTTGTGAGACAGACACTTGTCATTAATAAGACTGCTACAAATCAGACATCTTAGAAACAGCAGCTCCTCACAGACAAGCAAATGGATCACTATTTAATTTTTGTGGGTAATTAGAGGGTCTGAACTTTCTTCCGATAGAATAGTGATTCCAAGGAATGCAGTTTGAAGAAAAACTACTGGACCAATGCTGTTTCTTATATGCTTGAATGAGTAGTTTGAAAATGGTATTTGAATTAAAGTAAACAAACTTGATGCTCCTTATATTTTAATATAAATTAGCTAGAGGCTGGATAACAGTTAAATGCATGTTTTATCTTTTGTACATGTAAAGGGTTATTATTGCCTCTAGATTAACATGTGGGACTTCATTTACAGGGACAGGGTAAGTTGGAAAAAATGCATTTTGGTCTGAAAATGTATGATGGCTATAGTTACAAATAGCACCTAAGATTGTAATAACAGAAAGAATTAGCAAAAAATAATAATGGTTTCTTACCTGTTTCTTTGTGCATGACAGCATTTTTATGTACAGCCAGCTTTATTGTTTTTCCTATATAGAAGTCAGCTAGGGCCTGATCCAAAACCTATTGAAGTCAATGGAAATCTTTCCCTTGACTTCAGTAGGTTTTGGATCAGGCCCGTTGTCTTGTCAATTACTTCCTTTTCAAAACATGCTTAAAAGCACCAACAAGAGAGCAGAAAAACTTTTGTGTTGAAAATTCTTAAAAGAAATTTAAAAATCTCAGGCTGTACTGTGTAAAAGTTGCTCTACCAGAAATTGGAACTTTAAAAACATTAGTCAGTTTCCAAATTGTCAGAGTCCCTTTAATTTTAAGGGAAATAATGCATGTGCATTAAAAGGAGATTATATACTGAAACCAAAATTGTTCTGTATGTTAATCATTATGGACAAAGGCTAATTAAGATGTAATAGATTGTATTTAATAGAAAAAAGCAAAATTTAATACTATGTTAGATTATTATACTTCAGAATGTATTTAAGTCAAGAAAAGTTCCATTGTTAGCTGTTTAAATCCAAAAAAAATAGAATGAAAGTTTTGAGAGAAGAAAAAATACATATTTTAGCATCTTTATCAGACACTGCCTGGAAAACCTTTATTTATGTCGTATGTTCAATTTTTGTAATGGCATATTTTCTATTTTTGCACTGCTTTTCAATTTTTGCACTGGAACTTGTAACTTAAACCATGAAGATTTTAAGTGGCCCAGAATTAGTAGTCTTCATAAGGTTTGCTTTATAAGTTTCTTTTCGTTAGTAATACTTTGTCTTTGTCAAACATTTCATTTTCCTGTTTAGTGATTTTTGGTATAAAAATGGTATTTTATGTCTTTGTTTTATACTGGACATTACCGTAGGGACAGAACTGGTTATCCTAGGTGTGTATTAGTAACTAACACATATTCCATATAGTCCCACTTTTTGTGAAAAGGAATAAAGCCCAGATTTTTAAAGGCATTTAGGCACTGTGGTGCTCAGTTTTGTAACACCTTATTTAGTTAGCTGTTACAATGCTAAGCACCACAGCACCTAAATATCTTTAAAAATCTGGGCCTAAGGCCTAAGGTGGGAGTTCTGGCAATTCAGACACTGTACCAGGTTCGCTTCCTGCAATAGATAAACTTACACAAAGGACCTGGAGGGGTGTGTGTGTGTGAAAACTCCTCACAGAGAGCCCTATTCTGCTCCCACTGGTTTCATAATCAGAGTTTCCACCTAATCATGGCATGAGGGAGTAGGGGAGCCAGGTTGTGTTTCATTATGTTCATTCATATGCTCACACATATTTTCACTCGAAAGATCCTGAGCTGCAAAGTTTGGATACAGATCTGAACTTTCCAAAAGTTTAGGGGATTTGGGGATGGTGGTGGGTGTCAGATCTGGTATTCAGGGTAATAAGGGTGTGTGAAAAAAGTAGCAAAATGGAATCTGTTGTAGCCCCTACTTCTTGACAGATTTAGTTGAGCATCATAATGGAAATAATCTGTCCTGACATGACTGCTGGGTGCCTGGTCTTGTCTCAGTAGAATTAGGTAGTTTGCTGGTGAAGCCACAAATGAATAAAGTGTTTTGTCAGTTTTAAAAGTGAAAAGACCATAGTGCAAAAACTAATTTTTAAGTAAAACTCAACAGCATGTCTAGAGCTCGGTTTCAAAGCGTTCCTTGTTTCTGTAGGCTGTGCTTCTAGTTACTGACATGCCAGTAACTTTCTAGTAAAATAGTTTAAATTCTTTCTTTCTCTCCTTATTTGGCAACATGAACTGCCAAGAAACCTTCATTCCTAGATCAGTTCTTTACAAATTGCTTTGCCCCGTCTTCTGGTTATAAAATCCCAATCCAGTTCATCCTCCCATTTTCCTATTCGCTACTTGTATGTAGGAAGATAAAATTTGAGGGGAATCTTGCCTGATACAGGAAATTTGAGTGAATATGATGGGGATATAAAGCCAAGCCAGCATGCATTATGTGGATTTAATATTAATGGAAATATATTCTTTATCAGAGTTAGGTGCATACTGAGAGGAAAATATATCCGCAATGTTTAATCCATTACATCAGTGCTTGTCGACCTTTTGTTGTTGGAGCTCTCTGTGTTATAAACTGGTGCTTGGGCAAATTCTTCCCCATTTCTCCTAGTGTCATGCCCTGGTACAGTTGCCTAGCTCTTTTCCCACCTGTCTCCATTTCCCTCTCTCTTCCCACCCCCCGTCTTGTCTTGTCTCTGTTGTTGTTAACTTTTTCTCTTTTTTTGTAAAATGAATGAGGAATACTTGTGGCACCTTAGAGACTAACAAATATATTTGGGCATAAGCTTTCGTGGGCTAAAACGCACTGGTTAAAACCCATCACAGCTCTCTCTCCATAACCTCACTCACCCGAAGGCAACATGTTGCTCAAGGTCAGAGTCATCCATTTCTGGTTCTGTAGGGCCGGAGATCTATGATTTCACAGCTGAAATTAATGCTGTAAGGGCAGACACAAATGTTGGGCTGGTGAGCTGCTTCCTGAATCTGTGTGCATGAGCTGCCCCTATATTCAGCTCTGTTAGGTACTGCAGTAAGAGACAATAGGTTCCAAGAAGCTGCTTATGCTACTTGCTGTGGGGAATCAGAGTGAATCCAATGTCCTACTGTTTTCTCCACCTCTGTTGTTCCTCTCCTCTGCCTTTCTTCCTGCCTAGCCTAGCTTGTGCTCCTTCAGGAAGATTCATCCCTCAAGTTTTGAAGCACTGTGTTATTCCTTTCTGGTCTGAGACAACAATAAACAAGAGTTGCCTTAAAAAAACCCAACTGCACAGTTGAAATCCCTTTCTGTTGCTGGCTCAGTAACACTGTAAATAAGCAGCAGTTACTATGCGTTTATTATGTAATTTATCAGCTACTGAGAGCCACTGGAGGGCTGGCTATAAGTTCAAGCAATTGCTTGGGACCTTGTGCAGACCGGGGAACTGATGTTTCGGAACATCTTGGTCTTCACTGTCTGACGGGGACTAGACAAGAGGCATTTGTAGCCTATTTTCCCCTCCCCTTCTAGCAGTTGGAGTTGCAGTAATAAGTCCTAGCACCAGTACTGGTAGAGTTGGGGACTTGGCTTCTTGTGAACACCCTATCGACAATCTGAATTTTAGGTTTAGGTTTAGGTCATTCACCCTCAATACCAATTTATTCAGAACAAGAATTATTGGTATAAAATAATTGGTTGAAAACAGCAAAAATGGTTTGCATCCCAGTCTTGCACCCCACAGTGTTCAGCTGTGGCAGAACTAACAAATGAGCGTGTGTCTGAACTGCTTCTTCTCACCCTCTGCATCTATTTTTGCTGTGTAAAAAAGAGGTGATTTAATTTGCTGTATTAGGAATCGGAATTGTTTGCAAGTAATTCAGAACTGATGCCAACTTTCTTTTAAAAACGTTTTATAAATCCATTTGGAGTTGTGCAACTGTAAAATCTAGCTCCATTATTTAAAAAAAATTATTTATATATATATGTGTGTGTAAATAAAAAAACTCACTGTGATAGTCCTTGGAGGGCAAGGTTGTCTAGTGGGTAGTGCACCCAGGATCCAGCCTTGCCTCCCAGTGGGAAGGCCTTTCACCTGTTTTTTTTTGCTTAGCTTCACCTCGGGTTTCCAATGTCCTTGCCCTCTTCTTACCAGAGGGAGAGTGAAATGGAGATGAAGCTTTTGCCCCTCCTACAGCAGGTGGCTCCTGGGCCCACTACTGTCCATTAACCTCTCCAGGCCCAGTGTGGGGTTTGTACACCCCATCACACTCACCTTAAAGATATTTATCATATCTATATTTTTTAAAATGTAAATGAACGTTAGATGCATTGATGCTCAACACAGAGATTCTCTGGTTCTCGCAGTGCAGCTGCCACCAGTGCCACATGTGGGAGCAGTGGCCATAGCACCAAGGGATCCCTTCAAGATACAGTGCCTCAGAACAAAGACACTAGGCTCCCCAGTGCTCCAGGATCCCAGCTCAACTTCACTCCCCTCATGCAAGAATCCTCACACACCTCTTTTGCTCTAAGGCCCCGTTGCACCTCACCACTCAACCCCTCATGTTCTCCAAAGTGCTCCTTAGCCCCCCTACCTCTCTTTGCCACTCCCGGTTCCGTAGTAACCCATAATCTACCAAAACTCAGTTTCTCCCCTAATACTCACCCCTCATATTCCTTGCTGCTCATCCTGGATTGCTCTTGTTTCTGTGAAGAGGGAAGCTGGTGAGCTGGCGGATTGACTTGCAGCATCCATCATCTACTCTTGGTATAGATCAAATCATTTATGACAAATAACAAGAATAACTCTTTATACTCTGTTTTAAAAGTTCAGAAGTACCCCACATCTGACCTGGTATGAGAGTGTGTGTAGTTTGTGTGTGTGTGTGGTTTGTGAGGTCTGTGGTTCTTCAGCTAGATGGATTCAAAGAAACATGAGTCAAAGAGGATAAAATTTCAAAATGGGACCATTTTTCATCTGCAAAAGTTAGTATTTTTCTGGGGGAGGGGAAAGGAAAATTAAATTGTCCCCTGAAGTGTGAAGGGTTTTACTCCTGCTTTGAGTGATAATTTCAACACAACCTTAAACCGCCAGCTGGAGTCACTGCTACTGTTTACATTATATAAATCTGCCCAACTCCTGGCTGACTTTTGCTAGCTTTTTCCATTTCTATAAACCTAGAGAGTGAGATTTTACAGAACAGCTTGCCTATTAAAAGGACCTTTGGAAAGCTAAGTACTTAAGAACTGTCAGTCATCCACTTTCAGCGGGAACTACATTAGAATACTCCTTTATACCTGAAATGAAATTACTGTTTTCTGCTGCTGTCACGTTGGTTTGGTTATTTTATCTTTCTTTATTTCTTTTTTATATAATGAAGACAAGGGCCTCCAGATATCTACTGACATCACAGTTGCAACTGAATATAAAAGTAATTTCCCCAGCCCTGTAAAGTTTTTTCTTGCTCATTAGAAAGCAGGGAAAGCTTTTATCTATCACCATTTTAATGCAGCATTGCTTTCTTGCTACAGACAGAACTGTTTTTTTATAAATAACTGTGGAATGAGGTACATTACATCAGTGGTTCTCAATCTTTTTTTAACCAGGAACTCCCAAACTTAAATAGACCTGTGGACCCCCAGGTCCCTGCTCATTATTTTGTTGCTCATAATTTGTTTCTTTCATGTTACTTTGTCAGGAATATTTCCATAGAGAAATTATTTGAACAGATCAACAAAAAACACAGCAAATTAAAATATTGACAGCTTACCTGATACTAATGCGATCCTTGTGCTTGTTTGGCAGCACACAGCTTGTCCAGTTGAGAAGTAATCTCAGTTAGGCAAGTGTGAAGGTCATCTTCAGTATTCATTCTTGAACGGTGATTATTTTTAATGCTGTTGAGACTGAGAATCCATTTTCACAAAGGTAAGTGGTAGCAAATGGAAGGAGGAGTTGCAGAGCGCAGTTAGCCGTTTTGGGAAATTCACCAGGACACGTGCAACCATAATTTAACAACAGACATGGGTTCATGGGCACACTTCATATCAGCGTTGTTTCTCATCTCAATACACTCATCCTCTTTAGGAATCATCTCAAGCAATTCCACATCAGTAGATAAAAAGGGATTTGTGATCCACATCATTTCAATATTATTTACCATGTCGCTGAAGAACGTTCTGAAATTGTAAAGAAGGGAATCCAGGTGTTCTGTCATAATAGCACATAAAGTCAGGCGGGCCACCTAGACTTTGTCAAAGTTCAAAAATTCCTGATGGAGCAGAAACATACTCACATTCCCTTTGTGCACTCGTTTCTGCCGTAGATCCAGTTTCTTAACAAATGCAGTCACTTTGTTTGACAGCGTGACGAGTTGACTGGCGCTAATATGCTAATGTTAAGTTGATTCAGGTGATCAAACATATCCGCAAGATAAGCAAGCCAGTGCTCCTCTGAGAATCAACCTGCTGATCTGTGCATTTTCTCTTCCAAAAATATCTACAGAGACTCATGAAGCTCAAAAATGTGATTCAAAATCTTTCCCTTGGAAAGCCATCTGACCTCAGTTTGCAGGGGAAGGCTGTGATGCAGTTCACCCATTTCTGCAAACATTGCCAAAAAAAAGTGCATGCAATGAGTGTGCTTTGATAAAATTAACAAGTTTTATTGTCCTGTCAAGTACATCTTTCAGGTCATCTGGAATCTTTCTCATGACTAGGGTCTCTCTGTGAAGCACGCAATGCGTTACTTTTGTAAATGGTACAACATCTGTAAGTTTTTTTGCAACTCCTTTATGCCTCCTCGTCATTGCAGCAGCACTGTCTGTGAACACACCATAACACTGCCCACAGTCTAAGCTGTTGCTCGTCATGACATTATCCAGACACTTAAAAATCTCATCATTGGTCATTTTTGTCGGTAGTGATCTGCAAAACAGCAATTTCTATTTCCCCATCACAGAAGTATTGCACATAAACCAACAATTGAACCTCACCTGACACATCCAAAGATTCATCCAGTTGTAAGCTGTTTCCCACTTGCTTGAATCCTGCATAACAACTGGCCTTTCACATCCGCTGCAACATCTGTAATTCGCCTTTTAATGGTGGTGTTTGATACTGGCACATTCTTCAATTTATTAGCAGTTTCACCCCCTAACATTTCACAGCATATGAATTGCAGCTGGCATCAGTAAAGTTTCAGCAATTATATCTGGCTTTCTGTTTTTATCGATTCGAATTGCAACCTTCGTAGGATGCTTTGAGAGCCTTCTCTTGTACAGTTGACACAGTTTGTATAGTCTTTTTTTTGTTTTAGTAAGCAATTCTGCTTCCTTTCAAAATATTCCACTGTCTTGTCAATGCTTTCTCCATGCAAAGTTGTCCTGTAAGTTTTGCCAGCTTAAGTGCTTCATTAGAAAGTACTGCTCCACAAATTACGCACTGGGGTCTTGATTCTTCACTGACACATACACACATAAAACCAAGTCTAATGTAGTTGTCATCATATTTCCTCAGTTGTTGTTTTGAAGGGGGTTCAATTTTACTTTTTCTCTTCTGTCTTATTTGAGAGGTTTTTTGCTTCATGAACTGCCGAAGTAGACTGAGTCATTTTACAAACAACAAACGTATCCATTGTAAAAGTTAAGTGAAATAGTTATATTTCACAATAGCAGCTGAAATGATCACTAGTGTTTTTTTCTTCCCACACTAAATTACGAGGTCCATGTCGAACCGACGAGTATAACACAACTGGCATAACGGGTGATTGGTATGTGATAAATAAAAAAAGTGGAACCTCAGCTTTTACTTCAGTAATTTAAAGACACCAGACTTGTATTCCTGTGCATCATTCTCAAATTATTTTCACAAATTGAAGGTGTTTTCAATGATAAATTAGTGTTGCTAGGTGATATATGGACAGTGCCAAGTCACTATTGATTTGGAATGTGCAAACTGAAAGTATCAGAGCATGGAGTATCATTATTATTATCATTATTTAGTTGCTGGCACGTTTGTTGGCCCCTCTGATTACACTGGTGGACCCATACGGGTCTGCAGGCCACAGGGTGAGAACCACTGTATTACATTATATACCTCACTTTGCATTTCTAAGGAAAAACAGATGTGACCTGCTCTACTTACTTAGTAATCAAGTGTATTTACTGCACTAAATTATGTAATATGGCCATGTTATAAACTACTATGAACTAAGTATTTAAGATCTTACATTATTTTCAAGCCTAATATATTTTCAAATATAATTCAGCATGTGTTTTTCAGGAAAAGACCCACAAAAGCTTCATTTGGTGCTGCTGCTTGGTGTTTGGAGGGAATAGAATCAGTAGTATTGATGCATCCTTTCAAGTTGATGCCTTGGTGCAGAGGCACTGCGGTCTCCCTCCCTCCCCTCCCCCCCCCAATCACTTAGTGTCCCAAATTCTAGAGTCCCATCCCTTTGCACACCACTTTCTTCCCTCCATTCCCACTTGTTTCTGCAATGACACCACATTGGCTTCCCTGGCACACCATGCAATGGAACTATGGGGAGCTAAGGGTGAGGAAGAGCCCCCATGGAGAGGGAACATTGGGAGTGAACAGTGCATAGTTATGGGAGGGGAATATATGGGAGAAGTTGGTCTTGAACTGGGAATGATTCCCAAGTTGCAGCACAGGAAGGTCTACTCTGGCAAGCCATCTATTGATTGTTAGGACACAGTGCCTTTCCATCCTCTTTTTCTTCCCCTTGCTCCCCAGACCACTACCAATTCAATTCTGTTTTTCCCACATCCTATCACCCACACAACCCCACTCACTCCCCATGCCCTCCTCCACTGTTCTGCCCCTCCATATGTTTCTCCTCATCCCTTCCCCAGACTGTAAATAAGTCGTGGTACATGTAAGCATTTGAAAGCTGAATGTGGTAGGGGAGTTGTGGGCATGGTGTGGTGCACAGGCGTGCAAGGTGGGGGGCTTAGGAACATGGGGTCAATCTAGGCCATGCACCGGGGGCTAAGATGGTGACGTTCTGGAGCAAGAGTGGGAACGTGGTGGTGAGGGGGAGTGCAGGTATGTGAAAGTCATTGAGGGAGTGGGACTCTGTGTGGAGGGATGGGGGCAGTCAGGACTGAGAGAGAGAGGGCAATACATAATATTGAAAGCCATCCATTTCAATAACTGTCAACTTTGACTATTTACTACTTAAAGAATACTCTGATAAATTTTCCCCAAACTAAAAACCTTTGCAGCTGAGTATAGATGATGTCAGTGAATAGAACAAGCAGAGCTGACATTTATTATCATTATTGTACCTGGTGAGGTGGTGAGGAGGAGGAACGTAACTGGTGATTTCCTAGATTTTTACAGATAATGTTGAAGGGAATGGTATTTAACTGTAAGTGAACTAAATGTTCTGCTTCAGGAGAGGAGCTGACTCAGTACCCTGTCACTCAAATCCCTGCCAATATAGGTTAATTGGGACCTAATTAGAGGATCAGTTAACAAGTGGAGCTACAGCTGAAGGACTAATGAGAGGAGGGAAGCAAACTCAGCAGCTGGAAGCAGATAAATGGGGAAAGGAAGGAAGCCCTGGAAGGGGGGAAGCTGAGCGCTTGAAGGAAGGCAGAGCTGGTGGCCATGGCTGCCATCTTCCTCTAGAATCAAGGAGGGGAGCTGGCTGGGATTTGTGAATATATAAACAGAAAGATACCAAGTCTTGATTTTAAGATCACAAGTAATGGAACATCTACCGGTAAATTGTTTCAATGGTTAGTTACCCTCACTATTAAAAATGGGTGCTTTATTTCTAGTCTGAATTTGTCTTGCTTCATCTTATAAATAAATAAATAAAGATATGCCAATCTCCTAGAACTGGAAGGACCTTGAAAGGTCATTGAGTCCAGTCCCCTGCCTTCACTAGCAGGACCAAGTACTGTCCCCTGACAGATTTTTGCCCCAGATCCCTAAGTGGTCCCCTCAAGGATTGAACTCACAACCCTGGGTTTAGCAGGCCAATGCTCAAACCACTGAGCTATCCCTCCTCCCCACTAATATGCTTTTTTAAAGATGGATTAAGGAGCTGTCTACTGTCAGAAATTTATTCTCCATGTAGGTACTTGTAGACTGTGATCAAGTCACCTCTTAACCATTTCTTTGATAAACTAAATAGATTGAGCTTCTTTACTCTCTCCCTATAAGGCATGTTTTCCAAACACTCCTAATCATTCTTGTAGCCCTCTTCTGAACTTTTCCCAAATTTTCAACATCTTTTTGAAGTATGGACACTAGAACTGGACACATTATTTCAGCAATGGACTAACTGATGTCCTATACATACCCCTTTTCTACTTGATAGTCTCCTGCTTGTATCGCCATTATGTTCACTCTCTTAGCTACAGTATTGTGCTGGGAGCTCATATTCAATGGTTATCTACCATGACCTCTAAGCCCTTTTCAGTGTCACTGCTTTCAAGGCTACAAACCCCTATCTTGTAAGTATAATCTGCAATCTTTGTTCCGAGTTGTATGACCTTGCATTTGGCTGGGTTAAAACATACATTGTTCAAATGAGCCCACCGTACCAAACTGTATAATTGACCTGTGCCCATCATTATTTACCACTTCACCAATTTTTCCAGCAGTGGTTTTATATCTGTTTCCAGATTGTTGCTCAAGATATTGAATAACATCAGGCCAAGAACAGATTCCTACAGGACCTCTCTAGAAATATCCCCTATGGATGACAATTCCCCACTTATTATTAATTTTTGTAATCTATCAATTAACTAATTTTTAATCCATTTAGTATGGGCTAAATTAATTTTGTATAGTGCTAATTTTTAATCTTGACTAGGAGCAGCCTCACTTTCTCATGGCAAGAACTGTCAAATGTACTGCATTTCAGTTGAATCCGGTTCCCAGTTTGGGGAAGCAAGGGAGGAATTCGAGACCCTCTCAAGATGTCCTTTAACCTGGGGAAGGCAAGTTATTGATACCTACCACCTCCGATAAATCAGAGAGGGAGAGAAATAAATGTCTGGTGCACTGTGCTGAATCATAATGAAGCACCCTACCAAACCCTTCCCACCAACTCACTCCGTTATTAAAAAAATATATTGAGATTCAACGTACAGGATTCCATTATGTACTTACATAATTACTTTTGAGGAAAAAAAATGTTAGATGTATTTTATTGTCTTGTATAAAAATTTCATCATTCAGTTGTACAGTACTTTTCAGATTCAGATGTGTAACATTAGTGAGCATATGATAAAAATCAAAATTTTTTTTTTTTTAAATTCAAGAAATGCATTACAAAAATCATGCTGGCACATACAGTTATCACAGTACTATAGAGAAGTATGTCTATGACAAGTATTTGTTTTATTCTTTCATTCTGTGTAGTTTTAAAATATTTTGAACATCTTTTAAATACAAACTAGGTAGCTATAAAAGCTGCTGAAACTCAGTATTTCAGTCATTTGTCACTTTTTCCCCCCTGTTGCTCTCTTTTTTGTGTGTTGGTTTCAATATAGTTTCTAATGAAAATCCCTTTTTTGTATACAGTGTCAAAGTTAAAGGTCTGTGACATTTTCTGTCCATGTGAGTTCTTTATATTCATATGTACCATTACAGATTTGGTGTAAAATCTTTTATGTCCTATGTCTGTACAGATGATTGAATATAATTACTGATTTAATACACATTTTACAAAATTACAGAGAAGTAGAAACAAGAGCTAGTGTGCTTATTTGATTTCTGTAATTGTTTGTCATTGCTATCTCATAGCCAGTGCATTTTGGAACTGAATATGCGACTTACTTTACAAGTGTGAGAAGTCTATTAAGATCATTTATTGTCATAAGTTAACAATTATTTGATTGATTTTGAAATATGATCATGTGAAATGTCTTGAGGCAGTGAAGTGATGGATGTGGTGAGATAATGCATGTTTCGAAGCTGAAAATGCTCAGAATCTTGCAGGTGGCACTGAACAGCTCACAGCATTGGCTCCTAATATAAAATAATTATGAATAAAATAAAAATCAGAACATGTTCTCATTACATTTCTTGAAATGATTTTGGTGGATGGCCAGAGTTAGCCATTTTGGTTGTTACGAAAGTTAGGGGCCTGATCCTTGTTTACATTATGGCCTTCCGGCAATGTAAAGGACCTTAAAATGGGTGTGACTGTAATTTTTGCCCATGTTAAGGTTCCTTTACACTCTCAAAGCAGTGTCACGGGGCCCTAGTTTAAGTGAGAATCAGGCTGTTGGAATTCAACCTTGAACGTTCATTGTATCCTCATTTTACAGATGGGGAATAGCAGGCATATAGACTTGCTCAAGTTCACACAGGAATTCTGTAGTACAGCCAGGAACAGAATCCAGCCTTCCAAGTTTCAATCCAGTGTGTAAAACACCAAAGCATCTATTGTGAGTCACTCTTAGGAGATTCTCTTATTTCACCCTTCCTCTTTAACCTTTCCTTCTTCTGTGGTTCATTCCCCTTTAAGGAAAATTGCATATTGTCTGAAATTATAATGTAAACTTTTCAGACCAGGGATTAGGTTATGTGCTTGTACAGTATCTAGCAGAGTGGGGGCCTGATCCTGTTTGTGGCTTTTGGGTGCTAATAGAAAATGGTAAATACAATCTAAAAATAAGATCCTGTTTCTGTAAAAATAATCGTGTAATGATTAAAGGACGGCAGATTAGAAAATTTGGGAAACCACTAAATGTTACACAATCATCAGAGTTCAAATCAGTTTCTAAAGTTTAAAAACCATGAAATTCTAAATACCAGAGGACAGATTCTTAACTGCTCATTTACACTAGATGAGGATCTGGCTCAGATTCTAATTTCCAACTTTATTGACAAGTTAATGCAAACACTGGCTTAGCAGTAGAATAATTGCAAATGTAATAGCATACAAATAGTGCTGCAGCTATGCTGACACTCCAGGCTACCCGTTTTTGTATTTTTAATTTGGGTCACTGAAATATTTAAAACTTTGTGCTTGTGTTTAAAATACGTTTCTACTGTGGAAAATGTTTATGTAAACTTGGAATGATATTATCCAACAGATCTGCTCCTTGTGTACACTCCCAGTTAAATGTACCAAGTCCCATAGTTTTTAATGGGAGCTGCATCAAGCCCATTACATGATTTTACATTAAGATCTGCTCACATGGCTTCCTGCATCTGTGTGGAGTTCCAGTTAAATCAATGGTCTCTGCATGGATGCAGGGATCTGTGCTAGTGCATCCTGTTGCAGGATCAAGGCCTGGAATTTTGACTTTACTTTTTCTTTCTACTTGTCTTGGAGACATAAGAGAGTGCAGTGGGAGGGAGCTGGACTCATTTCCTTCTTGTGCATCATCACCATATGTTTCCTACATTCCTGTCAATTACACCTGTGTAAACCAGTGACTGCAATGGGACTACCCAAGTGTAACTAAAGACACCATTTGGCCTACAAAGTCTCTATTACTGGTGATGAAGGGTTATGGAAAGAACCCAGCTTCACTCTCAGGGTATGTCTACGCTGCAGATAAAAATCTGTGGCTGGCTGGTGCCAGCTGACTCGGGATCCTGGGGCTCGAGCTGTGGGGCTGTTTCACTGCAGGGTGCACTTGTAGGCTCAGGCTGCAGCCCAAGCTCTGGGACCCTCCCACCTCACAGGGTCCTAGAACCCAGGCGCCAGCACAAACCCAGAAGTCTACATTGCAACTAAACACCCGGTTAGCCCGAGCCCCACAAGCCTGAGTCAGCTGGTATGGGCCAGCCCTGAGTGACTTTAACTGCAACATAGACATACCCTCAGTGGTCAGTTTGAATGTGCAGGGCTGGCGGTAAAGAAAAAAAATTGATGCATTTTGTTATGGAAATTATTCAGACATAACCATGGAACCAATCCTATGAGACTCTTTGTACAGCTTCACTTTTCAGAGTAGAACCACACTTTTTATACATTTGAATTTACATTATATCACCATGTTCACATTTTAAAGCACCATTTTGAAAAGGAAAATATCAACTCGTGCTGATAAACATTGAAAAAGTTTATTTATAACTTGATCTTTAATGCAAAATTCAGTTTGTGTTGTATGTGACATTGAGATTTCCATAAAACCATGCTTGACTTTTTTTCTAACTTTTTGTTTTTTTTTCATCTTCCATTCTGTGCTATACAGTAACTTCTTTCTCTAGCTGGAAATGATAAATACGTTTTTCTTTTTGGCCAGCTGGGGAAGGTACATGCTGATTAAACATGTAAAAATCTAATGTAAGCTTCGATTGTTCATAGGCATGGCTGTTTCCTTAATTACTGGATGAACTATTAAAACAGGAAGACTTCATTGTTATAAACTCCTGAAACAAGTCATTTGTCATTTTTGTCTATATAAAACATTTGATAAAATTTATTACCAACATTTCCTGCAGTAGATGTGTGTGTAATGTTCTAGGGCCAAAAACTGGGGCAAAAAAAATCCTTTTTTCACCCTCCCCCCTTTTTTTCAGGGGGGAGGGATAGCTCAGTGGTTTGAGCATTGGCCTGCTACACCCAGGGTTGTGAGTTCAATCCTTGAGGGGGCCATTTAGGGATCTGGGGCAAAAATTGGGGTTTGGTCCTGCTTTGAGCAGTGGGTTGGACTAGATGACCTCCTAAGGTCCCTTCCAACCCTGATATTCTATGATTTATTAAGCTATATACATGCAGTGGGGAATCTGTATAGTACATAATTCACCTAGCCAGGCCTTGAAAATTTAAAAGATTTTAAAAAAGCAATTTTGTTACTAGTCCTTCTGGTTCTGCAGACAGCTTTCAAAATGTGAAGTGATATAATCTGATACAATAACGTCTACCTGAGTTTGCAGATGGACATTTCCAGTCCTGCCGATGCTCTTTTGAGATACTGTAAATTTCGTTGCCGTAGATGAATGATGAATGAGGCAGGATACTGACCTTTTGGAACATTTGTCAATAATACATTCAAGCCACAGAATCTATATGTGAAATCTATTTTTACTTGTGAACGGAAGTAATGCATTTAAGAAATCATTTTTTCATTGTACAATACAGTGTTTGGTAAAAACAGATGGCTATAGCCTACATCTGTAGCACATTGGTGGTTGATGCTGAACTCTGGCCTTGGTACCATATTTATGCTAAGAACTTTAATAGAACAATCCTTTTATCTATCTTTGCAAATTTTATGATTAATTTAATGCTTACTGAAAAATGAGGGACTGAATGCAGTTTCTGTTGGACTGCCTTTCATTCTTCAGACACATACAGTAAGTGTAAACAAGTTCAGTGTTGACTTGTTTTTGACAGAGAAAATCTGCCGTATCACTATGGTACAAAGAGGTGTCTATAGCCAGAGCAACTTAGTCTGTTCAGTTCTCTTCTTAACAATAATAATCCATAGTAGCGCCTACAGATAAATGATTAAAGTGAAAAACATGAAATACAAAAATAAATGTAAGCATTGCAAAATCAATCGTATATATTGTACATAATGCCAAGGAGGTAAGATCACATTGCTTTTTAAAAGAATGGCTTTGATATATGAATCACTGCACTGTCTGCATTATTGTTTCAAAATGGAGCTAACAGCTGAATAATTTATTGAATGACAGGGAGTTTTAGTTAAGAGACTTCTGTTAATAATTAGTTAAAGGAATTTTAGATGAGTGGTGTTGGCCTATACCTTTCTAAATGTTCCTTTAAAAAAAATAATCCTTGATAACATTTGTGGAAACCTTGCTAAAGGTAAACAGAAATCAGTGCTACCTACCATTGACTTTAAACACTATCTAACATTATGTGTATTTGCTTTGTAAGGTTAAACAGGCTTGCCAGTTAATACTGGAATATCTCACTATGGTTAAGTATTATTGATTGAAAAGCTTCAAATAATTTTCTGGACTCATGCCTTGGTAATGTATTTTTAGCATAGTATTTTCAATAATGTGCACTCTAAATTTATCCTATTCATTTATGTATTCTCTCAAAATGTAACTTTTTTAGTAGATAGTACCAACCTGGGGAAGTGAGGAAACAGATTGACAGAGTGAGATGGGTACCCAGAAGTCGCCTACTACAGGACAGGCCCAACAAGGAAAATAACGGAACACCACTGTTCATTCATGCCAACATGGAGGTCAGGGAGTTGTTTCAGGAGTGATGTTCTTATGGCAAATCCAACTCCAGGATCCATGGAGTTGGATTTGCCAGAAGAACATCACTCCTGAAACAACTCCCTGACCTCCATGTTGGCATGAATGAACAGCTCATGAAACTTCAATTTCCCCTGAATTCTTTACAGCATGCCACTATCATCAGTGCCTAAGCACCTACACTGACCAGCACAGAGGAAAGCAAGGAGCAGTTCTGCTCTGACCTGGACTCCATCATCAGATCAACCCTTGTGTATGACAAGCTCATCCTGCTGGGAGACTTTAACGCTAGAGTTGGTAGAGACAGTAGTGACTGGAGAGGTGTGATAGGACGACATGGAGTGGGAAAGATGAACAGCAACGGACTCCTCCTCTTGGGTAAATGTACAGAACACAGTCTGCTCATTACTAACACCACCTTTAGGCAAAATGATAAATATAAAATGACATGTAAGCACCCACGGCCCGAACAATGGCACCTGATCATCTATGTTGTCACCCTCCAACAAGATATCCGCGATGTCAGAATTACCAGAGCTATGCATGGTGCAGAATGCTTGACAGACCACAGATTAGCAAGAGTAGTGCTTAAACTGCATATAGTCCTTTCACAGTGCAAGTGTCCCAGCGCAAGCGTCCCAAACTTAATAGAACAGCCTTCAACATAGCAAAGCTCAAGCACATCAACTATCAGGTGCAATTTCAGCAGTCACGTGATGACAAGCTTTTTTCATGCTTGCCAATCACTGGCAACCCAACAGAAAAATGGAACCTGTTCAAACTTTTGATTGACACAGCTAAATCAGTGCTGGGGCCAAAGAAAAGGGTACACCAGGATTGGTTCAATGAGAGCAATGAGGACATTTCCAAACTCCTAACTGACGAGCAGAAAGCATTTGTTGAATAACAGAAGGAACTCACTTCCATCTCAAAGAAAGATAGGTTTAAGTACCTACAGAGCAAGGCCCAGTCTGAACTGAGGAGAATGAAGGAAGAGTGGTGGGAGAGGAAGGCTGCAGAACTTCAGCATTATGCAGATACAAACAATGCAAAGATGTTCTTTGATTCTCTCAAAGCAGTCTACAGACCATCTAAATCTGGCATAGCTCCCTTGAAGTCAGGAGATGGCACAACCCTCATCAAAGACAATGGAATCATATAGAGTTGGGCTGAACACTTCAATAGTCTACTCAGTAGACCACCCATGTCGATCAGTGTGTCCTTGATCATCAACCTGAGAAACTCATCAAACAGGCTCTCGACCTCCCTCCATCAGTTAAGGAAGTTATGAACGCTCACAAACAACTGAACTCTGGGAAAGCCTACAGAAAGGATGGTATTTCAGCAGAATTGTATAAAGCAGCAGGCCCCAAGGCCATTGAGGTGTTTCATGACATCTTATGTAGCATTTGGGAGGAAGAAGAAATGCCCCAAGACTTCAAAGATGCTATTATTGTATCACTGTTCAAAAACAAAGGCAGCAAAGCTGACTGCAGAAACTACAGAGGCATTGGTGTCCTCTGTACAGCAGGGAAAATACTAGCTCACATTCTACTGAACAGACTCATCGCCAATATATCTGAGGAGAATCTGCCAGAAGTGCAGTGTGTTTTCAGACTGGGTTGTAGTACTATAGACATGATCTTTGTCGTAAGGCAGGTCCAGGAAAAATGTTTAGAGCAGAACATGGACCTGTATGCAGTTTTCATTGATTTGATACGGTCAGCAGAGAGGGTCGATGGGCTACTCTGCATAAACTGGGCTGCCCAAGAAGGTTCATACAAATCATCCTTCTGTTCCGTGACCATATGATATGCAAGTGCTCGGCATGTGCTTTTCTCACGCATTCGAAATCTCAAATGGAGTGAAGCCAGGCTGCGTACTTGCTCCAGTGCTATTCAATTTGTTCTTTGCCTGTATCCTTTGCTGGAGAGGCTTCTTGACAAGGCACTTTTTGCAGATGACTGCGCCTTGATCGCCTATGGATGTGACGACCTTCAGGTCATCGTTGATAGATTTTCTGAAGCATCCCAGCTCCTTGGCCTCACCATCAGTCTCGGGAAGACAGAGGTCTTGTTCCAACCAGCACCTCATTCCAATGCCCCGTGCCAGCCATCTTCATCCAAGGCACACAATTGAAAGATGTGGATCAGTTCAGGTATTTGGGCAGCAGCATCTCAAGTGATGGTTCCCTTGATAAGGAAATTTCCTCCAGAATTATTAAAGCCTTGGCTGACTCTGAACAAAAGTCCTTATCCAACACAACATTCATCTCTCCACCAAATTGAAGATCTATAGTGCAGTGGTTTTAACAGCTCTCCTGTATGGATCTGAGACATGGACTCTTTATAGATGTCACATCAAACAGCTTGAGCAATTTCCCTCTGCTCAATAATGAGCATTCACTGGCAGGACAGAGTGACCAATATTAAGGTCCTTGGAAGAGCAAACACAACCAGCATTGAGGAAATGTTACTGAGAGCACAACTGAAGTGGACCGGACATGTAATCAGAATGGAAGATCACCGTCTCCCAAAACAGATTTTGTATAGGGAGTTGAGTCAGGGCAAATGAAAGAAGGATCGTCTGTATAAGCGCTTCAAAGATAATCAGTGGAAATTTAGGCACCATGTGAGTTTAGGCACCTGCAGAGTTAGGTGGGAGCAGAACAAGTGTTTTGTGGATCACGGTAGCACCTAGACATGGGATTTAGGCACCTACGTTCCTTTGTGGATTTGTGCCTTAGAGCCTTAAAATTGAACATGAAATACCATGGCAAAAATTATGGTCGTGTGACAATAAGAGCAGTTGTTGGTAATCATTAATAATTTGCAGTTCTATACCACTTTGTAAATGAAGATCTTAAGATGCTGAATAAATATTAATTAATTAAGGCTCATATTACCCCTGTGAGATAGGCAATAGCCCCATTTTATAGAAAACCAGAAACTCACCAGGACTCAAAATGATAATTTTCTACATTTCCATAGAACAGTTTCAGAGCATGTGTTTATGGAGTGGTGCTTAGGCAGGAAGAAAAGAACTTTCCCTCCAATTACTTGTAAATGGAAATCTACCCTACTCACTACTTTCCTGATAGATCCTTTTCAAAAGTGAATGGCTTTTGGAGTTGGGGAGCAAAGCTGCCTTTCCCTACTAGACTGAAACAGAAATCCTAGACTTTCCAATCTAAGGGCATATCTATACTACAAAATTAAGTCAACCTAACTTATGTTGCCATACAGCCATCGCAGTAATTACATCGCGTGTGCATGTCTACGCTTTGTTCCTTGTGTTGGCAGGGTGCATCCTCACCAGGAGCACTTGTCTTGATTGTACTGTTGGTGTGGGGCATTGTAGGACGGCTTCTGAAAGCCAGAAACAGTTGATGCAAGCAACGCAGTGTCTACACTAACACTGCGTTGACATAACTACGTCGACATTAACTCTGTGCCTCTCATGGAGGTGGAGTTAAGTCGGAGTACCAGGGCAGTTATGTAGATACTTTTAGTGTAGATACTTACATGGCTAGGTTGATATAAGATGACTTGTGTCGATCTATTTCTGTAGTATAGCTATTACACTCACAATCAGGAGGGGAGAACAAGAAGCTGACATTATGTTTCATGGTAAGAAGATAAAATTGTAGATGTGAGAAGTTGCATGATGAAATCTAAAGGGGATGGGTTTAGATTAAAAAATATGAACCCTTCTAGTGAAGTAAGTTAATTAACCAAAATGCTCACATTTTGATAAAATGTGATGAAATTCTGTTTAGGAACAATAGGCCAAATTCTCCCCTGGCATAATTCCATTGACTTAATTGGAGTTACACCAGAAAAGAATTTAGCCCAGGCACTGTAGCTAAAATGATAATGCCAGCAAATATGCTAATAAACATTTTGTGTGCAGTGTTTTGCTGTATTGATTGTTGCATGTTCTCACTAGGCTGAGGACTAGTGATCTTGCTTGTAAATCCTTAGATGAAGAATGGAAAACCTTTGATTTTTGTTAAAGTATCAAGGGGCAAAGTCTGGATAAGGCTTTTTTGTCAGATAATGAAGAATATGGTGACGACGACTTCTTTTTTTGCTAGAGCTGCTCAAGATCAAAAGGGAGGCAGTACAAGTGCAGAGGCAGCTCAGATCTCTTTGAATACTAGCATACTCCTTGCTTCTCACCTGTATGGTTAGGTGCACAATAGACTGCTGTAGGAACCATGCAGGAATTTTTATGCTTCATAAATGTTTTATTGTAAAACACTAAACTCTCCACCTAAAGCAGTAACCATTTTCCTAATGTAGGTTTTAAAGTAACAATGGAAACCTAAACCACAAGGCTATATATAAGGGTTCATATTAGAAGAGAGAGTCATTTAAAATGAGAAATTCCCCCCTTTTCACCCACCAAACTGTCTTGATTGAAACTGTTTGCTCCTGAGGGATGATATCCCCCTGTATAAGTTGAAAACATCACCACTGCTTTGATTTAATGCCATGATAAGCATTAGAACAATAGAACAAATTAATTTCATTCAGTGCGGCGGTACAGTAAAGTAGGGGTGGTACACTGTGCTTGCAACAAGGAGCAAGAGTAAGCAAAAAAACCAGTGAGGCTGAACTGATCATTAAAAAACAAAACAAAGCACTTCTTTATTATTGATTAAAATGCTCTGGATCCTTGAACCTGATGGCTAGTGGTTGGTGTGGCTATGCAGATAGTTCTTTGCACTATAATGCTGTGTAGCCTTAGGTTGTTGGGACCACTTGTTCTCAGGAAGATTCCCAGGGGTCCTCTGGCACTGTTTCTGAATTAAACACCTTTTCTTTGCACTTAATCCGCACTGGTGGCCACGCTCACTTTTTGCTCCCTACTATGGGCTAGCTTCTGATGGGGCTACTCAATGTGAGCCAGATTCTTCTTGGCCCTTATTTGAGTGTGCAGTGGAGTAGGGGCATAAGAACATCCACTTTATGCATGCACAGCCCACATAAGAGCCAAGGAGAATTGCAGCCCCTTTGTGCTCTGAAATGTAGGGGGCTGCGCCATCCCTATTATCCGGGGGATTCACAGTAATCTAAAATGGGCAGGGTAGAGGTGGTATTCCCCCTTACTTCTTGATCTCCCAGCATTGGCACTTCATAATCACGTTGGTTCTGTGTATGTACAAACCCAGTAGCAGGTGTGACACCCTGTAACGATGCTGGTTCTGGCGGGACCCAACTGTGAGTGCCAATTCAGGACAAATTGCTTCAAGCAGGGCAGTTATAGCCCAAGGCTGGGATTTTTCCACCTCTAAGGCAAACCAAACCAGCCAAACAGAGAAGACTTTGGTTTTACCCCACTGGCTAACCACAAGTCACACAAACAATTCCTTAGACACTCCAGTTTCCCAGTATCACCACTAGTGCCACTCGTTATGGGGATGAATGGTTATGAAAACCAATTCCCCAGTAAAAGAAAAAAGGTTCTCCCGATCCCAAAGGATGAAGCCCCAGACCCAGGTCAATATACAAATTAGACCTTACCCACAAATCATGCTGTTGCCAATCCTTTAGAATCTAAAATCTAAAGGTTTATTCATAAAAGGAAAAAGATATAGATGAGAGCTAGAATTGGTTAAATTGAATCAATTACATACAGTAATGGCACAGTTCTTGGGTCAGGCTTGTAGCAGTGATGGTATAAGCTGCAGGTTCAAATCAAGTTTCTGGAGTACATCCACAGCTGGGATGGGTCATTCAGTCCTTTGTGTAGAGCTTCCAATTGTAGCAAAGTCCCTCCAGAGGTATGAAGCAGGATTGATGACAAGATGGAGATGAGGCATCAGCTTTATATAGTTTCTTGCCATGTGGTCTTTCTTTCTTTGTTCCAAAGACAAGCTATCCAACACATGGCATGGAAAAACCTCAGAGCTCTGTCCATAGGCAGGTCCCTGCATACTTTGCTGAGTCACAAGGCATGTCTGCCTTCTCTCAATGGGTCAGTTGTGTAGTTGATGGTCCTCAATGGGCCATCAAGCAGGCTAGGCGAGTTGACGCCAACTTGTCTGGGGTTTCACCCAGTAGCATAGCATAGGTTTGAAATACAAACAGTATAGAGCCAATATTCATAACTTCAACTACAAAAATGATACACACATACAGATAGCATAATAATAACCAGCAAACCATAACCTTGTCTTAGACACCTTATTTGACCCCCTTTATACAAGATTTGGTGCCACTGCAGGACATTGGTTGCAACAATAATCTATACGGTCCCAGTTTATGTCAATAATGTCACACACTCCTAAATTCTTCAATTCCTTCTCCTGAACAAATGGCACTAAACTTATTTCCGGTGTTGATAGTGTCTCCAAAGCAGTTATCAATGCCTTTGAAGCCTTTTTCAGAAAATTCCCAGGAGAATCTTTGCTTTCCATGTTCAGAGTGACAGCTGGGAAATGCTAGAATATAAAAACTGCCAGCAAAGAAGAAAGTGCACAAATCTGAACCATAAGACCACTAGAATCTTTTTATTCTGAGAGAAGCAGGGGCATTCTATCAGAGCAATATATGCCTAGGGCAAGGCAAACTTCAAATCTGGCTTTTTCAGTTGCCACAACCTGGGAGCAGACAAGTGGGAGCTGAACTAGGACATCTGTGAAAAATGAATGGGGGAGGAGGGCGGTAGCTCCCTTTTATGGACCCTCCGCCAGCCAGCTAGCTATAAAATCCCTGTTAGTAGCTGTTCTGTTCTTGCTTTATCTGTAAAGGGTTAAAAAGTCCATAGGTAAAAGGAAGGGAGTGGGCACCTGACCAAAAGAGCCAATGGGAAGGCTAGAACTTTTTAAAATTGGGAAAAAACTTCCCCTTTGTTTGTCTGTCTGTCTGCTGTTCTCCGGAGAGAGGGGACAGAGCAGAGACAGGGCTGGAGCTATGCTGTAAATGCTTGGGCCAGGTATGAAAATCATCAGATCATACTTAGAAACTGCTCATTTGAAACCCCAGATAGGCAAGTAGATCAGGGAATGTCTAGGAAGATGTGATTAGGTTTCTCTCTTTTATTTTTTTTATGGCTTGTGGACTCCTCTGTGGTAACCCCAGGTGCTTTTGTTTTGCTTGTAACCTTTAAGCTGGACCTCAAGAAGCTATCTTGATGCTTAATCCTTGTAATTGTTTTTTTTTTAAACCTAGCAAAAAGCCTAAATTCCAGATGTATTTTCTTTCTTTTTGTTTTTAATAAAAGTTACCTTTTTTTTTTTTTTTTTAAGAACGGGATTGGATTTTTGTGTTTTTAAGAGGTTTGTGCATATGTTGTTTAATTAGCTGGTGGCAACAGCTGATTTCCTTTGTTTTCTTTCTCAGCTCTTCCTGAAGGCAACAGGGGTGTGTGTGGGGGTGTGTGTGTGTGTGTGTGTGTGTGTGTGTGTGTATAAAATATAATATAAATAAATAAAAGACACACTCTACCAAAACAAGACACTCTGGTGCATGCGCTTCTCCCACCAGGGAGAGGAGGAGAGATCAAACACATGACAGATGTATAGTCACGTTGCTTAATGCACTACTGGAAGGCATTCAGATGATACAGTGATGAGCGTGATATAAAAACCCATATAGAATAAAATAGAACTGATATTTTCAGGCTCACAATAGTGCTATTTATTAATTAATTAAAATGCAGAGAGAAAAAATTAGGGCTGCCACTTTATCCAGTCCCTACAAACTGCTAGTAGACCATGTATTTTATCAGCCAATCTGATTAAAGTCTAAGGATTTGATCTTTTACTGTTTAAGCCATAGGGAGTTTTGCTATTGACTTCAGTGTGAACAGGATCAAGCCCTAATTGCACAGTACACTGTACTGAATGTAAATAAAGATAGTATCGGCAATACCATATTTAGCTGTATTACAGCCAAGTACACTTCAGGGGGAATAAAAACAAAAAACCTGTGATTTTCCGATTTCAAATTTAACAGCCTTGTTAACAATGCCTGTTGTGATTTACCTAGCATAACATATTTGTATTGGGCATTGTCAGTTACTTGGTAATGACTCACTTTCAAGCACATTTAATGGAGTCTTTTCTGGTACTTTGTTGCAGACCGTTTGTTGGGTTTGAGAACAAAGGCCATATGATTCTATGATATCCCTAATAATATGTAGTGTAATAGCTTGAGATAGAAGCCTCAAAAAATGAAAATGTGAATGTGATGAACAAGTTTGTATTATGTATTTATCAGGTTTATAATTTGTTCTTTTTGCACAGTAACCTCTCTGTTTTCAGCAGTGCTTTTTCTATTACTATATATGGAATTATTGTAAAATGGTAGGCTTTGTGCATGAAGCAAGTTGTGAGTTAGAATTCTGTCTCAAGCAAAAGACTTTGGGCTCACAACTATGTCAAGGACAAAATATCTCATGATGGAGATTGCAATTACAAGAAACTAGTTACTTTAAAAAACAAAACATTGAAAAATAGAAATCTTAAATTTCCAGTTTGAGTGAATCCTGGTCCTATTGAAGTTGATGGTAAAGCTACTATTGCCTTTAATGGAGTCAAGATTTCCTTGAAGTGTCTAAAATGAGACAGGATTTACTGGAAATATTTGTCCAATTCTATTAAAATCTCTTTGTGTGGGATGTTTTTGCCCTTTGGTATTAATTAGATTTTATTTCAAATCCAAAATATTATGATTTGAGTATTAAGATTGAGTATTTAAAAAATTTGTCTTAAAACTGTTTTTCCACTAAAGCTGTTGGATGAGAAATGTAATATAAATAAACAGATTTATGTAATAAAACACACACCGAGCTGCTTTAGCAAAGGGTAGTGTGCCTGGAGCATTTTATTAATTAATCCCTTGGGTTTGGTGCTCAGGATGCTGGAGGGTAATACATTTTTCATTAGCACTGGGAATCAAAAAAGCTAGATTGTGGGCACTGAAGAGTTAACCGTTCAACAGCTTGTGTGAACAGAGATCCTTACAGAGGAATAGACTTAATTCTCCAGTTTTAAAAAGAAGGGCGCTATCTCATGATGTACAGTACTGAGCACCTACATCTCCCATTGAAGCCAGTGAAGGATGAGATGCTCAGCACCTTTCACGTTTGAGCCCAAAAAGATAAGAGTTTTTAGAAGAAGCTTTCAGAATAAGGTGTAGAAGTACTTAGATAGGAAAATGTATCAAGAACTATACCTAATATATCAAGAGCTAACTTAAATAAAAAAGATCATTGACAGTTTTATTACCTTTGCCAGGGTTGTTGTTTGCCATTAATTTATAAGAGATCACACCTAAAATCCCAGAGTAATCATAGAAGATACAATATTAAGAATCTTATAACATATGTATACACTTCTCTCTCCACTTTGCAAGTTAAAATTATTTGCGTATCTGAGGTTTATTTAATTCAATATCAGGATTTTCAAAAGACAACCTATAATACACTTACCTAGTGTAAGTTTTCCTATTTCTTTTTTGTAATACACAGTGGTCAGATTGCTACTGAACATTGACCAGGGAGTTGAGTAACAACCTAAAGTTCTCTCTATATAGGGTTATCAAAGTTATCTTATATTTGTGTAGCAGAAGAATCTCAAAGCATTTTGGAATATATAGAAAAATTGCTGTACCTTCTATTAATGTGTGTGGCTGCAGTTGCAAAGTGAAGCTTAATAGCTTTTCAATAGCATGTAGAAAAACTACACAATAACTTTAGATAGAAAATGAAGACTATCATCTGAAACTAGAGGGGGAATTTTAGGTAGAGAGAACGTAGTTTATTCAACCAAATTTGTGTTAATTTAGGACACTGGGGTTAACATCAAGTTAACTCAAGTGCCTTGGGAGATTTAATTACTGGAAGTGGACAAGACCTTGGTTTTAAGTATTGGTTGAAATATGCCACTGTGTTCCTTAATACCAGGAAGGGTATTTAGCTCCTTACTGATTCAGAGAGAAGGGTGGTACCTACTGAATCGCCAGAACCATTTCCTGTGAAAGCCAGGTCATCAGGGAGGAGGGATAGCTCAGTGGTTTGAGCATTGGTCTGCTAAACCCAGGGTTGTGAGTTCAATCCTTGAGGGGGCCATTTAGGGATCTGGGGCTAAAATCTGTCAGGGGACAGTACTTGATCCTGCTAGTGAAGGCAGGGGACTGGACTCGATGACCTTTCAAGGTCCTTCCAGTTCTATGAGATAGGTATATCTCCATATAAAAAAATAAATAATTGGAGGTTCCCACCTGAGTACTAATTCAATCTAACCTGCTCATTTTATAAAATCTGAGTTCACAGCTGTAAATTCAGTTTGCAAAGCACTTTGGGGATTCTCTGAATGCAAAAGGTATTGTAAGCATGGCTGGCAGAACTACTTGTTAAGGTTGTTCACTATTTCTTTAAGTCCCTGTTTACAGTTGCTTATAACTTTGCCAAATACTGACTCTGTGGGCTGACATTTTTTTGTGCTGGGTGTTCTGCTTCAGGCTGAATATTTTTTTGAATGCTTTAACCAAATTGGTTCAGCTGTTTCAGAGAAAAAGACTAGAGAAAATACATTATTTTGCCATTTGAAAAAATTCTGGTGACCTTTTTGTTGAGAGGGTGTGTAGTGCTTTGGATTAGGGATTGGACATTTGGCCGGGGATGGTCTTTGCGTCAGAGATGTACCTTTTGCTGCTTCCTTAAAAATCTGCCCAAATTTGGCCAAGTTATAAGCTTTTGAAAAAGCTCAGTTCACACATGCTCAGTAGAGGCTTATTAGAGTTTCACTGAAGATTCCACCTTCACTAAGCATTCTCGAGCCTCTCATAGCTGCTAGTGCTGACCACAGTGTGTATGTGCTATCCCTACAGAGCAACTGCTCACAGCCCCTATGTGTGACTAGACTGCTCATTAATTGCTTCATTGGGTCAGGCCCAGGAACCGAGAGCAGAGAGTCTCTCTCCTGTGCTCTTAATGACCCTTCCAGCTGGTGGCCAGGCAGCTTGGCGGAGGTAGTCACCTTATTTGATTGCAGAAGGGACAAGAGCTGCATTGGGGGTAGGGAGGAAAGGGAGTAGATTAGGACAAGGAGCCTGGTGATACTGGGACTGGAGGTGGGGAATGGGTGGAGTTAGGGTGATCATATTTTCCCAAAGGGAAAACAGGACACTGCATGGGGCTGGCCTGGCCCCAGCCACTCTCCCAAGCCCTCCCTCCCGGGCAGGTCTGGTGTTGCCACTCATCCCTCCCTATACCCCCACACTTTCCTCCGTTCCCTGTTAAGGGTTGCACCCCACTTTTTTGGGGGGTAAGACTGGGCATTTGTCCAGTTTGCTCTTGACAACTGATATTCAGTTGGCAAGAGGAAACGGGGCAAATACCCAGTTTTGCCAAAAAGTTGGGACGGCCGGGTTAGGGCTTAAAAATGCGACTGTCCTGGCCAAAAGAGGATGTATGGTCCCCTGAGGTGGAGAGAGAAACTGTGACTGGGAGTTGTGGATGGAGGGCACTGGGACTAGTTGAGCAATGAGACTGGGGCTGGGATCAGACTATGGAAGGGGAGGCTGGGACTTGGAACTGGAAGGGGAGACAGGAACTGAGAGCTACTCTTATTGGATGAAAAACTGCAGGAAGAGGCTGAGACTGGGAACCTGTAGGGGAGGAATAGAGGTGGGGGGTTTGGGGAATGGGCATGAGGGGGAGAGAAGACTGATCTGGAAGAAGCAGGAGTGCAGGAGGAGAACAGGGAGTGGCTGGCAGAGAGACTTGGACAGAGATCCTGACGAGGGAGAGAGTGGAACAAGGAGCTGGAGAGGGGGAGATGGAGACTGAGGTTGGATGATGAAACTAGGAAAGGAGACTTGGACTAAGAACCAGTGAAGTGTAGGGGGGAAGCCTGAATGTGACAGGGGTTATTTGGAAAAGATAGTATATGATCATGCAATTAGACTGTCATAAAGCATATACACAAGGGGGCTGAATTAAGGTTGCACAGGCAGCCTTCATTCTCATATTTCCTAACTTCCTTCTCTTTGCAATCTCAAAGTTCTTTTAACATAGTTTTTTTATGTGTAATATAAATGTACGATGAGTATCGTTCCCCAATAGAGTTTGACATATTAGGAAAAAGAAAATAAGAAAGAAAGAAATACTTGTGGCACCTTAGAGACTAACAAATTTATTTCAGCATAAGCTTTCGTGGGTTAGAACCCACTTCATCGGATGCATAGAATGGAACATACAGTGGACAGATATTTATACAGTCAGAGAAACATGATAAGGTGGAAGTATTCATGTTTCTCTGACTGTATAAATATCTGTCGACTGTATGTTCCATTCTATGCATCCGATGAAGTGGGTTCTAACCCACGAAAGCTTATGCTGAAATAAATTTGTTAGTCTCTAAGGTGCCACAAGTATTTCTTTCTTTCTTATTTTCTTTTTGCTGACACAGACTAACACGGCTACTACACTGTAACCTGACATATTAGGAACATTCTTTCTCGCTTTCCAGTGATTTTCAATGCAGATTGTTAAATCTGAATGCAGTCATATAGCAGTAAAGAAGTAAAGTGATGCCACAGAGTATTTGGCAGTTAAATTGTAATTCTCCAAGACAACTTTTAACTCTAGAGGTATAGGTTAGAATGACACTACCTGTGTAGGTAGAGTTGCTGTATTAGATCAGTTATTATAGGGTGTTAAATCTGTAGGATATTTCCTCCCAATATGAATATGTAGATTGCTTTATTGTAAATTGTACTGACTTGAACAGATGTGAGCATACCAACACATTTTATTTTGGGAAAATAATACTCCTAACATTGTACACTTTTCATATCCTTGTAGCACTCCTATAAGGAAAAGGTCATTGTAAATAAACCCTCCACCCCCCATCTCTTGGTATTATCTATTTTTCATTTTCAAACAAACTCCTAGACAAGTCTTATGAAATTTTTTTAAGGAGAATTGGAATTTTCTTTAGATTCGGATGAGATGTGATGAGAAAAATGATAAAAGATGACTGCCAAAATGAGGCTGTGTCCCAGAGTCTTTAGGACAAGTAGTTGTGTCCCATATGGCATTGCATATATAATTTTTGACTCATAAATAAATGTAATCAATTTATGTGCATGAATAACAGTTGTTCTTTACAAGATACATCAAGTCATAAATTAGAAAAATTCAGACTGGAAATAAGACATGACTTTTTAACAATGTGGGCAGTTAACCTTTGGAGCAGTTTATGTAGCGTTGTGGTAAACTCATCATCACTTGGAGCCTTTAAATTGAGATTGGATGTCTTTCTAAACAGTCTCCTCCACCACAAGTTGTTAGGTTCAATAGTTTTCACTTGTGCACTGGGGAACAATAATTTCCTGCAGTACAAGGATTACTGCAGATTTACTCATTAAGGAACTTTTATTCGCTGAGGTCTGTGTGCTGCTTGCTCACCCCATTGATGACATTCAGTTTATAACTGATCCCTTCGCTCGTGTAGTCAATAATTTTGGTTTCACAATTAGCCTAGAGAAAATAGACCTATGATACCAGCCTGTGCAAGGGGTTGCGCGTCTGCCCTATTATGAAGATCAACAACACTCCTCTCAAGTCTGTGGAGAAATTTTGGTACCTAGGGAGTATGTGGTCACAGAGTGGAACAATTGATGATGATATTACCCATCCCACAGCCAAGACCAGCTCTGCATTTGGAAGGCTGTCAGACTGCCTATGGAACAATAGGGGTGTCAAAATAAGCACTGAGCTAAATCGGCCCATATATTGAGCCATTGTGCTTACGGTGTTTCTATATGGTTGTGAGACATGGATAAGACTTCACTGCCATGGTTGGAAATTTGATGAGTTCCATATCTTTGGTGTGTTTGCAGGGTCAAATGTTGGGACAAAATTCACAATGTTGAAATCCTTAATTATTGTTGGATGTCTGGCATTCAAAGAATACTCATAAAAGCTTAGCTGCATTGGTGTAGGCATCTCTTTTGTATGGCTGACTCGAGACTACCCAAGGCAATATTTTATGGTCGGTTAAAGCAAGGGTCCCGTTCGCATGTTGGCCAGTATAAATGATGTAAAGATACACTAAAGTCAAACTTGAAAGCACGTCAAGTTGACCCCAGCAACTGCTTGTGACTGCGCAAGGTGGCGGCAGATTTGTCATGTCATCTTAACCACTTTGAAGCCAAGTGCATTAACACCTTATGTGAAAAATGTGAATAGCGCAAAGTGAGGCTACAATAGTCTGCAATGGTCATGGACAGTCTTGTCTGTCCCAGATGTAACTGTTTGCAGTTCTCTCATTGGTCTGACCTCGCAGATACATGTTCACCTGTAGCATTTGCTGAATCCTCATAGGTCAACATCAGTGTGAGACTTCATCAGAGAACAATAACTCCTTGCAGTACAGGGATTACTGGGTGAAATTCTTTGTCATGTGTTACACAGGAGTTCAAGCTACATAATCATGACTTTAAAAATCTATGGTTTCAAGGGTGTCAGGACTTCACCCAATGACAAATTCCCATTGGCTTCACTGGGACCAGAATTACATTTTATGAATCTATCATTCCTTTGCTACAATTTGGAGTAGACACTATCAAGTGGGTTTGGATTCATATTAGCTCATTTTTTTCAATGAACCATTTTCTGACAGCTATTCAGGGTGAAATCCTGGCCCCATTAACGTCAGTGGGATTTTCGCCATTGACATCAGTTTAGTCAGAATTTTGCCTTCTATGAAGAATCAAAAAGCTCTGGAGGGTTGATATGACTTTCCTTTCTTTTTTGGTCAAACTATTTTCAGCTGAGATCAAATTGCAATGTTAAAAAAATAGCTACACTCTCCAACATAAAATATTAATCTCAGAAACCTCAAACTACAATCCCACTACTGTGACCAACGCTCTCACTGTTCATCAAAGTCTAGGCTGGTAGAACTGCCTATTATTAAGGTTGCCTGACATCTCCCATTATAAGCCCTGGTTTTCATTGCTTATAACTTTGCCACACAAGCGTTTAGGCTGAAGTTTTCCATGCTGGGTGTCTGCCTCAGGCTGATATTTTTGGGAAGTTTCAGCCAAAATTATTTAGTTATTTGAGAATGAGGATAGGGAAAAATACATTGTTTTGCCATTTAAAAAAAATTCTGATGTCCTTTTCTTTGAGAAGCTCAAACACCCTCATGCTTTGGAGCAGGGACCTGACATTTATCAGGCGGATACTCTTTATGTCAGGGATGTGCCTTTTGTCATCCCCGTGAAAATTCACCCAGATTTGTCAACAGTATGAGTAAGGCTGATTTTGTCATGGATATTTTTAATAAAGATCACGGACAGGTCATGGGCAATAAACAAAAACTCTCAGAAGCCTGTCACCTGTCCCTGATATTTTTTTTTTTACCAAAAATAGCCCTGACAAAATGGGGAGGGAGGAGGGCCATCACCCACAGCAGCTGGACTGCTGCAGGGTCCCTCTACCACCCGTTGCGGCTGGGCTGCTGTGGGGGCGGGTGGTCCTGCCGCCCACTGTGGCTAGGCAGCTGTGGGGCTCCTGCCAACCATGGCGAGTGTGAGCTCCAGGGTTCCCTCAGGGAGCGCTGGGGTTCCCCTGCTGCCCAGGGGCTCGGAGCTGTTGGCGGCCTCCATGACCTCCGTAACATAATCATAGCCCTAATTACGAGCCTTCATTCTTATAGTTTTCACATGCTTAGTAGAGATTTGCTGGAGCTTGGCAGCTAAATTCCACGAAGATTCTGTCTGCATTGGGCTAGCTTTAGCTAGGGGCTGAGCAGGACTTTCTCTATAATTGCAGTTCTGCATTGCTTCAGGCTGGGCCAGGGCTGGGAGAGAGATTAGCAAAGGGGCTGGGACAAGAAGCTGGGGATCAGGGAGGACACCGAGATGGGACAAGGAGCCCAGAGATGGAGACTGGGATTGGGAACCAGTGGGAAACTTGGATAGGAAAGAGGGGAACTGGAACCCAGGGGCAGGGCGGGAGACAGGATAAGAATCAGGGAACTGGGACTGGCTGGGCAAGGAGAATGGGACTGGGGAGGGGAGACTGGGGGCTGGTCCACACTAGGGGGTGGGGGGTCGATCTAAGATACGCAGCTTCAGCTACGTGAATAATGTAGCTGAAGTCGAATATCTTAGATCGATTTTTAAAAGTACTTACCCCGGTCCACACAGCAGCAGGCAGGCTCCCCCATCGACAGCGCTTCCTCCGCTTGCCGAGCTGGAGTTCCGGTGTTGACGGGGAGTGGTTCTGGGATCGATTTATCGCGTCTAGACGAGACGCGATAAATCGATCCCAGAACATCGATCACTACCCACCGAATTGGGCGGGTAGTGTGGACGTAGCCTGGGACAGTGAATTCAGAGGGGTGAGAGTAGGACTTGCTGCGCAAGGAAGCAGGGACTGGGATGTGAAGTCTGTGGAGTGGGGACTGGGACTGGATAGGTGAGGAGCATGGGACAGAATGAGGAGGGAGGGATAAGGAAGAGACATGACAGGAACAAGTTGAAAGGGACAGGGCAGAAGAGGTCAAACTTGGGGGGAATGGGCAGAAGAGTCTGTGCCCAATAGAGCACGGTATCCTTCAGAGTCTGGAATAGAATTCAAGATGCCTGAGTTTCTCTATTGTTCTTCTGTAAGCAAATATCTGTGGAACTCATTGGCAAAGTGTCACTATCCCCTGGGTCAACATAGAAGATGACAACCTACTACTGTTATCAATGATTGCAAAGTCTACCATTCAAAAGCTAGGATATGCCGGATTGAAGGTTGCCTGTGCAACAGTACTTTGGCCCTCTTGTTTATATGTATGTATGTATGTATTGTGAAAGTCTTAAATTCCACAGAACCCTTACCTCATTCAGTGCACAACATGGAGATGCTCTGGGGAAGAATTTAGGGTTGACAACTTTCTAATTGCACACAACTGAACACTCTTGCCCCACCCCACCCCTTCCACGAGGCCCCACCCCTGCTCTGCTCCTTCTCAGAAGCCCCGCCCCCGCTCCCTTTTACCCCCCTTGATTGCCTGCTCTCCCCCACCCACTTTTACTGGGCAGGGGTTTGGGGTGTGGGAGGGGGTGAGGGCTCCAGGGTGGGGCTGGGGATGAGGGGTTCGAGTGCAGGAGGGGGCTCAGGGCTGGAATAGGGGGTGAGGGTGCAGGCTCTGACTGGGATGTGGGGCTAGGGATGAGAGGTTTGGGGTGCAGCAGGGGGCTCAGGGCTGGGGCAGGAGGTTGGAGTGCGGGAGAAGGTGCAGGTTCTGGGAGGGAGTTTGGGTGCAGGAGGCGGTGTGGGGTGCAGGCTCCAGCCAGGCAATGCTTACCTGAGGTGGCTCCCTGAAGCGGCCGGCATGTCTGGCTCCTAGGCAGAGGCGCCAGGGGACTCTGCGCGCTGCCCACACCTGCAGGTGCCACCCCCGCAGCTCCCATTGGCCGCGGTTTCTGGCTAATGGGAGTTGCAGAGCCAGTGCTTGGGGTGGGGGCAGCGCACACAGCCTCCCTGACTGCTCCTGCACCTGGGAGCCAGATATGGCAGCCACTTCTAGGAGCCGCACGGAGCCTGCCTTAGCCCCGCTGTGCTGCCAATCAGACTTTTAGTGGCCCGGTCAGTGGTGCTGAGTGGAGTCGCCAGGGTCCCTTTTCGACTGGGCTTTCTGGTAAAAAAATGGATGCCTGGCAACTCTAGAAGAATTGGGGTTGTGTAGGTCCTCTCTTTTATTCGGTGCAGAAATTGGGAGGTGTACACTTAATGAGGCATGAGGCTACATACTGAACAACAAGGAGAAAACAAAATATTGCATAGCTGCTCATTAAGTGAACACTGTTCATCCATCCTGTGCTCTGAATATTGCAGGGATCTTGTAGAAAAAAGTGTTCAATTACATGATCACACATGCACATGGGAGCTGAATTAGAGTTGCACAGACAACCTGAATTTGGGCGTTTCTTGAGTGCTTGTCTCTGAACCATAATAATGTTCTTTTAATGTAATTTTTGTGTGTGTAATCATATAAAGTGTTAGTGGGTTGACTCTTTTTATCAGTGTAGGTTGATGTTTTAGTAATACCTCATCTCCCTAGCGCAGTATCAACAATTTTAATGTCTTCCCGTTCTAGGTAGGCAGAGTTGGCTGAAATTATTGATTAGAACAGAGTAGTTGTTTGGGTGGGGTTTGAGGGACGAAGAAAAGGGAAGCAATAAATGAGTACTAGCTCTGTTTGGACCGTGCTAATTATCCATTTTCATAGTTCTGTACTAGGATGATTGGCTGTAATGTCACAGCTGAAGATACAAGCAGAAACTTGCTTGCATGGAAGAGTAAGACTCCAAGAACAAAAAACAAACCTCACTCTCCCTGGTCCTAACTGTTTTCTGTTTCATTTTACCCTCCTTGTCACCGAACCTTTCAACCTGGATGTCATTGTCAACTTCTTGCTCTTTTTCTCCCCTCTCCCACCCTCATGTTCAGGCTCTAAGCTTTATTACTTCTTTTTCTATTGCTTAAATCAATCCTTTCTGCTATACCCTGTCCCCATACCTTGGTAATCCTACATTCTACTCCTCTGTAGTCTTCCGCATATCTCACCTCTTCTCCGTGCCCCCAGTACATCCAAGGCACTGATGATGAATGAAGTCATCTTACTCTGTCACTGTTCCAAATGCCACTCCTTGAATTCATGCTGTCTTCCTGCCCAATTCAAGCTCCACCTTTTACCTTCAAGATTACACAACTCTTTTCCTGCTTACATTGCTACTTGCACTTCGTCCCATGCTTACCCCGTCCATCCTCTCTCCTAATTGCTCCCTTTGTCTCCTTCTCTTATTCATGGCTTCATGCCTTCTTTCATGCTTGGAACTGCACCTTTATTCCTTCATCATGTACCCTTATGGGTGGAAAGTCTTCCTCTTCTTGTTCATCAAAGTGCAATTTCTCCTCTCTCCTATTTCAATTTTTTTCTTTAGGACCCATTTCTTTCTCAAAGCCTTCCAATGTTGACCTCCATACTGACATTCTCCTTTCACAGTCTGGCATTTAAAATTAGTTAGCCAAAGTATGATATGTTTAGATTGCAAGCTCCTGAAGGCAGGGATCTTGTCTTTAACATGTGTTTTAAGATCACAATGTGCAGTACACTTAGATTGCTACATAAATTACATACTGAAAGCTATGTTAAAAGAATGTACAGGCTGATAAATCAAGCATATGAAAGTTAGGAAATGCCAGAATTAAGGTTGCCTGTGCATCCATAGTTCAGCTCCCTTGTGCATATGCCCACTGTCACATAGGAAACCAGGAATAGAACCAAAAGTTTAATGGACAAGTTATGAGATAAATATGAGGGTGTGTAACCTGCACATATTTTGATAAAGGCAAAATTAGGAACATAGCCCTGGTGAACAAATCTAAAAGTTTAGACTTCACGTAACTTGAGAAACTGCAGGAGAAGATAAATTGTTATAAAATAACTATTACCTTATATAAAGGGACAATAAATCTGGAGTAATTTTGTTGACATCAGTAGAGTTGCTTTGGATTTATACTGGCATAATAGCAACATCTGGCAAAACGGTTTTGGGACCACAGTCGGGGAATGAAAAGATGGTGCTAGAATAGCAAATTGAAAAGCTTCAAAACCAGATCAATGTAAATATAAAAGAAAAGTACAAGACTTCTGGGGAATCCTCCCACACAAAAAGCAATCTGTGATCTTCAGTAAAGACAATTAGAAATTTGTTTGAGAAGGATATAAAAAGAAGATTCAAGATTCCCTTAAACATCAAGAGATGTTACAGGAATTCTTTAAGGAAAAGTAATCAGAAGAACAGTGGTACAGAGGAACCCTTCCTCTGGCGTAGATGATTATGACAAAGGTAGAGTTCATTTTGTCTGAGAGACAAAGGGTCCTTTTCTTTCTGTGAAACTGGCGATGCAGGCAAGAAAAAGGGAATTCTGTCAATGAAACAAGCCTTTCAAACCACAAACATCCTGAAGCTCTTCTGTAGCCCATAGAATTACGAGTCATGTACTGTAATAATGTAAAATGTATCCTTTTAGAGGCATGGACTCTGCAGATACTTACTAAATAAAATGAAACCAGGTGATTTGGGGTTGACTTGAGGTGTTGGTAGCAACTCTATTGCTAAGGCTGCACTGTTTTGCACTTGTGGCAGGTCTAAAATCCCTCTGATTCAAACTTTAATGATTTAATTTATTCTTCAAATTTGGCACAATAATTCTTTGGAAGACAAATGAATTTTCCACATAATGTTGTAGAAAAATATGTACTAAGCTTTGCAGACTAAATATATTATAATGCTCCCTTTTTAAAATGAAGCTCTATTTTCCTCATATTTCTTTGGGCTGCTCTACCTAGAGAAAAATAGTCTCTACAAACTCCAGACTTCACCCACACATTTTCATAATGTTTTGGTCTTAGCCCACTTTTGAACTTTTAAATTAAGACACAAGAGTTCTGTTTATTTATCATTACTTCATTGAGTTTTGCCATGATTATTCAACAAAACTGCTCAGATCCTTCAACTAATTCAGTTTTCTGAAGCTATTAGCTTGGTTCCTTGATGAGAGGCATTATATCAATGAAGAATGAAATTGAAAATGTTCTGGTTTTCATCAAAATGTCATTTTTCTGGCCATCTGGGAATCTCCTCTTCCCAATAGTCTATAGCTCCTGTTTCTGACATTACAAACTTCAGATGTATAGCATTTTAGGTATAGAAAGAATTTCTGTTACTGGTGCTGGACTGAACCTTGCCTGGCCTGAGTCTTGGGCCAGGGTGGTAATTTAATGGAGAGTCTACATGTGGGGGAAGAGGGAGGAGAGTTTGCAAAGGCAGGCTAAGTATGATGGCTCCAGTGAACTATGAAGAGACCAGGATTGGGAAATGAACTCTGTTTTCTGTACATGACTGTACAGAACACCCCTAAAAATCCTGAATACAAACAGTATTTAACATTTCTGAAATTCTGTCAGAGTAAGAGCCTGTATTTCAGTGGGATTTAGTATTGTTAAGACGGTAAGGGATCTGTTTTTCATATTCATTTTGAATAAATTAAGTTAATGAAATGCTTAAGAATACATTAAAATGTATGATTTGTAAATTCACATGCACCTGGCCTTGTGCCTTACAGTGTACTTGTGGTATATCTGTATATCATAGTATCTTCAGCTCTTGTGTGCTCTAGGGTGTTAGGGATTAAATTAGGTCAGACTCTTTCATTTACATATGTACCCTATTGTGTACTGTAGTGCTACTCTTTGCCTCTCGCTGCCGTAGAATATCCAGTTTTTATAGTTTTACTAAAAGTGTGTGGAATTGTATACAGTACCTCTGGAAAATCAGCAAACATCAGTTTCTTCAAACTTGAGCACTGCTTGTCTTTCTCAAAAGCTTCTTCTTTATCTCTAATATGTTGATACTTAATATAGTAAATACAGATGATGCTTCTGTCAAAGTAAAATGTGCCAATATCTTCATTTCTGCCTTAGCGCAAACAACATTACTTAGCCTACAGAGTTTTCTTTTAAAATTCTCACCAAAAAAAATTCTAAAACCAAAACTCTTCGTTGTATGTGACAACACAATTTGTTGCTTATTATTTTTAAAGCTGATGCTTTATCAGGAATAGAATAGTTAATAATGGACATCACTGTTATCTCTCAGACTGGGAGGCTGTCATGTTCTATCCTGTACCTCTGTAACGTCCTGTAATATATTTCAGCATGCAGTAGGATAACCTCCAAAATATGTAGCAAATGCCCCCGTAATTGATAGCTGGCATTTTCCCACTATACACAGCAGCTGCTATTTGTATCAAGGCAAATAGCATTATAAGACAATTTAATTGGTCTGTCATGACACACAGATGTAGACCTTGGTTGGCTCTGAAGCTCACAAGCTGCATAATGTTAGTATTAGTTAATATCCCAGTAAAAAATTTTGTGACTTAAATTTAGATTACATGAAATCCTGTCCATAAAATTAATTTCTACTATATTATCTAATTTACAAAATGTTGTTTGTTTTTCTTTTAGAGATCAATTTCAAAGCATTTAAATAAACATTACATTTCTGAAGCCCAGTTGTTTCTCCACTCCATTAATTTAATTATTTACACACAATAAAATTCTCATGTTTTCTCATCACTGGCCTTTCACTCCTCTTTGGGAGGGTCTCGCACCAATGTGTATGCATGCAAGTGTGTTAACCTCCTGATTTACTAAAGAAACACACATCATTAGTTGCACATAATCATAGGAGACTCTGGTTCAATGGTGTTTTGTTTAGTTTATGTATCTCATGTTACTAACCTGAATTACAAAAGGAACACTGTGCTGAAGAATGAGTTGAACCAGATTATGGTAACTATGAAGTTTAAAAAGGAGTTGGTGGAACATATGGGTCACAAATTTGGGAAAAATACTGGGGAGATTTGCAGGTAGGTAACTGTTGGCTTCTATAACCATTTAGCTTTATGCTTTATAAAGCTTGTGCAAGACTATTCAAAATAAGATGAACCAGAATCATAGGATTTCTGAATATTCAGATCAGAGGCAGATTTAATAGTTCACATGTGAAAATACTAAAGCGAGTATGCACATTATGAGTATTTTTATCTGCAGCAAGCTCATCACTGTCCAGGAAAGACACCCATTGCATCGTGAAAGCAGTTTCCAGTTAGGGAGAGTCAAATATTTATCTTAGCACAAGAGATGCTCAGAGTAGAGAGAGGTCAGTTCACATCTACCTGTGAACAAGCTTCAAAGAGTATCTCTAGACAATAGGTATGAAAGGGGTGGCTAATGAACAGTTTCTAACATCACAGAGGCCTCCCTGCTATTAGAGGTTTTTTTATATTAAGAAATTGCTATTTAAAATGACTTTTAAGGTATTTTTTACTAATACAGGTAAATAGGAAACAGTCAAAACTATTAAAAATATTCAGTTTAGTAACATTTGCCAACACTCTTTTAACATAATTTGCCTAATTCACCATGACCAGGTAGAATGTGTTTAACCTGCTCTTGTAGAAACCATTACAAATTCATTTTTAAAATCAGTGCCTGAACCTGGATAAAACTCCAGTGGATAAGGTCAGGGCTATGTGAGCATTAAGTTCTCCCTTGGAAAAGTGTTTGAGATGTGGAGGTGTATGCACACTATCACTTCTTCCTGAAGAGCCCTCAGTGACAGAGAAATTGAAAGCAGGTTGGCATAGGGGGGAGGGATAGCTCAGTGGTTTGAGCATTGGCCTGCTAAACCCAGGGTTTGTGAGTTCAATCCTTGAGGGGGCCATTTAGGGATCTGGGGCAAAAATTGGGGATTGGTCCTGCTCTGAGCAGGGGGTTGGACTAGATGACCTTCTAAGGTCCCTTCCAACCCTGGTATTCTATGATTCTATGTTGGTTGTCAGGGAACTAAAAGTGAGAGAGGAATGGGTTTGGGAGATTCTAATGCTATATTCACTTACGTTAAACTCTCTAGTTTCTATAAGTATTTATTTGTGCTGTGTGATTGTCTTGGGGAATGTCTATAAATATTAAACATTATTAAAGTTCTTCTCTGTTTGAACATGTACCCTGCAAAATAAGGGTATTTTTTGTTTAAGTGAATATTTGTAAATATTAAACATTATTAATTTAAAGATCTTCTCTGCTTGAACATGCACTTTGCAAATTGAGACTTGGCTGGTTATCAGCCTCTGGGGAAAGCGTCTCTGCCTATAAAGGTAAAGACCATCAAGGGCCTTGATTCTATGCTACTTTAGCTCACTTTTGCAAAGGGAGTGCATGTGAGGGTGTGTTGTTTCTAAGGCTGGGAAGAGGGGAACATTCTAGGCAAAAGCTCCACAGTACATGGTGGTGATGGTGAGGGAGAGCTTTTGAGAAACTGTTTCTGTTATTTTAATAAAGTTCCCTGTTCAATGTCAGAAAAAAGTGACTCTGTAATTCTTCCTATTGTTGTACAGCAGTGTGTGAACAGAGTTCTTCTATGAGAGGGTAAACTAAGTAGGAGGTGTGAATTTCTGACAGGCTCAACGATGAAAAAATCAGACGGCTGATCAAAAAAGAAGTGATTGAAGTTTTTACATTTATTTTAAATCTCATAATTTTAAAAACCGCATTACGAGCTTTGGGGTGTGACTTATTATTTTTGAGTGCTTGGGGTTAGCAATACTGTATATGGAGTGAGAGGGGTAGCTACTGGGCTGAAGTAGCTTCTGTAGAGAGGCTCTGCAGTTATTGCTTGGCCTGGGAGAGAAGATTGTTTTCTGTTCCCTCCTAGCCCATTGCACAGGCAGACACAGTCTAAGTCCCTTGTTTTGCTGATTTGGATGCTTGGTCTGACTTTGCTAGTACCACTGAGTAAATAAAAACAAAGCAAAAAAACCCAGCAGCAACAACCTCTCTAAAGCCAATAAACAATGTACGATGTGAAAATGTAGTGAATTCCCAAAAGTGCAGGACTGTGAACATATTAAAATATATTTTATTGTATTTTTAAAGGAGCAGTTTCCTTTTTGTTAAAAAATAAAATCAGGTCCTTTCTGAATGTTCCAGTTGTCATTTTGTGTAGCCACAAAATGTGTAGCCACCTGCCTTTCTGGTTTATAAAGTCATGTTGCTAAAATAGAAAGCAAGGGTTATGACTCATCTGAACAATTCTTTGTTCTATCTTGAAGGTATCGCTGATGGTATTTTCAAATAAACTTGTGCTACTGTGAGTTTCCCTCTAAGAATGCAGGCCTCTAGCAAGTCTGATCGTAATAGAAGGTAGATTGTATAATTTTTGCACTTTCGTATACAATGGGTGTAATCCCGCTGGCACTCTCTGATGGAGTTTTGTGCTCCAGAACTATTGCACTGACAATTTTATCAGCGACAGCTATTGCCTCACATTTTGTAAAGTGGGCTGCATGCATGGTAGCATTCCCTACAAACTAAGTTTATGCATGAGGTGGTATACTGCTACTGAGGCTGCTCGGTTTAGGTCACAGGACCATGTGCTCCTCTCAGCTACTCTGTATATTGCCAACCTCAGGCATTAAAAAATCATGAGTCTGGCCTCAAAATATCATGAGATTGACTTAAAATATCATGCAATTTAAAGAGAAACATTTTGGATTCTTTTTATTATCTTCTGGTTGCTAAGGCTTTAGTGTAAACTCACTTCATATTTTAAAGATTTCCTCTTAAACCCTAGGGGCTAGAAACTTACTTTGTTTGAATGAAAACTGAGATTCTCACATAATCAGATGACAGAAAGAACTGGCTTTTTAAGAAAAACACAATATATTGTGAGACTTATGATAAAATAACAAGAGTGGGTAATGCTAACTACTAGTAATACAATTCATATGCAACTCCTGAATCACAAATTTACATATGCTCCCCTGACTTTGCCTTCTTGATTTCACTAAGATGTCTTTAGTGCTATTCTTTTTGAGGATTGACAGACAAAGGTTTGAAAAACTCATTCAGTCTGGATTTGTATTGCAATTAAGAGAGTGCACTTAAAATATGGTTTTCTTCTGAAAAGTGTTTATGTAAAAGTGGCATCTTCTTTCACAACAGAGCTGGTACTGTGTGTATTGTGGGTCATACCTGCCGACTAATGACAAAAATGTGTTTTGCGCTGCTTTTTACATTTGTTAGCTCTGCAGTGCCGGCACAGTGGAGAGATCACTGTAGCTGGTCTCTGTTCCTCCCGGTGCATCAGCGGCAGAATTGCTTTGCTAAATTCCAACTACAGAGCCAGTCACTTATACTTGTGCAACTCACTGAAGATGGGTTACACTGAGGGGATAGTTTATAGAAAATGGTGTTGCCGCAGGTGCCGCTGAAGGTCTGATTTGGCCTGCAGAACCTTTATTACTGTTGAGGATGTGTGGGATTGAGAAAAGCTAGCTTGATGCTCCAAGCACAGGATGATGGGTTGCTGTACATTCCCTGGTTCAGTCACAGTCCCCCTGCTGACTACTCCCTATATGCTCATCCTTGAAAACATGAAGGGTTTGCTGCAGAATCCAAAGTGGTGTAGCAGGATAGTGCTACTAAGGCTGCTGGAAGAAGGAAATGTGTACACTGAGCATCCTTCATGCAGACCCTGTCCTGCAGATCCTGGGGAATGATTCCCCATCTCCACCTAGTGGATAGGGGAGGAGAACTCTCAATCAGTGCAGCTGGGGCAGCTTTATGCAGTTATGCCATGGCATGCCACCTGTCAACATAAATACTGTGATGGTGAGGAATGTTAACTGAACCATGTAATGATGGTATAAATTAGTGGCTATTTATGTCCTCCCTCATCTTAGCATTATAAGTCAAATATAGTGGATAGTGTGACAGACCCAGACAAGTGGGGTACAGAAGTCTCATAGAAGGCAAATATACTGGCCATTGGATGAATAGTTTTCTGTTCCCTGAGTGACCAGAGCAGGGGCTGCACTAGAACAAGCAGGAACTTTCTGGAACCAATTTAAGGCAGGCAGGCTAATTAGGACACTTGGAGCCAATTAAGAAGTACCTGCTAGAATCAATTAAGACAGGCAGGCTAATCAGGGCACCTGGGTTTTAAAAGGAGCTCCCTTCAGTTTGTGGTGTTGCGTGCGAGGAGCTGGGAGCAAGAGGCACACAAGGAGTTGAGAGTGAGAAGAGTTGAAGGACTGAGGAGTACAAGCATCAGCAGACCATCAGGAGGAAGGTCCTGCAGTAAGCGTAAAGAAGGTGTTGGGCGGAGGCTGTGGGGAAGTAGCCCAGGGAGTTGTAGCTGTCACGCAGCTGTTACAGGAAACCCTATAGACAACTGCAATCCACAGGGCCCTGGGCTGGAACCCGGAATAGAAGGCGGGCCCGGGTTCCCCCCAAACCTCCCAACTCCTGATCAGACACAGGAGGAATTTGATTGTGGGTTCTACCAGAGGGGAAGATCTCTGAGGCAATCAAAATCTGCCAATAAGCGCAGGACTCACCAAGGTAGAGGAGGAACTTTGTCACAACTGGTGTCAGGGGTGAGATTGTGGTGTGCACAGCATGGCGGAAGAAGAGGGGTGTTTAAAAAAAAAAAAGGGAGCGGGTTTATTTTTTTTCTTCACTACAGTGGAAGATGTAGTACGGGCACTGATAGAAGCCACAGCTGCCCAGCAGGAAGCTACCTGTGTCCAGGCAGTTGCCAACAGGAGGCAGTGCGGCTGCAGCAGGAGACCAATCGCCTGTTGATGGACCAGGCCGCTCAAGACCGGACGATGTTGCGGGAATTAGTAAACCAAGTGAAGGCCCTTACGGAGATGAACCATGGCCATGATGGGACGCGGAAGATACGGGCCAGCAATTGCCTGCAGAAAATGACGGGGAAGGATGACATAGAGGCATATCTCCTGGCCTTTGAGAGGACAGCCCTACGGGAGGCCTGGCCTCGAGATCAGTGGTCTGGCATCCTCGCCCCATTCCTGTGCGGGGAGGCCCAGAAGGCCTACTATGATCTGCCTGAAGAGGCTGCAGCAGACTACCCACAGCTGAAAGCAGAGATCCTGGCCAGATCTGGGGTAACGACCGCAGTGCGGGCCCAGCGGTATCACGAGTGGAGGTACCAGGAAGACAAAACCCCGCGGTCCCAATTGTATGACCTCATCCATCTCGCACGAAAGTGGTTGCGAACTGAGTCCCAGGGTCCAGAAGAGATACTAGAGGTTCTGGTCATTGACCGATACATGAGGGGACTACCGCCAGACCTTCGCAGATGGGTAAGCCAGAATGAACCCTCCACCTATGACGAGATTGTTGCACTGGTAGAGAGGCGAAGGACGGCAAGGGAGCTGACCCGACCAGTTAAGGAAGCGGAACCCCGGGTTAAACTAGCAGCACCAAACCCAAGAGCTCGAGTGACTGGGCCACCAGGAGAGCCCAGGTGGAAAAAGAGAGGGGCTGAAGGCCCACCAGAGGCCACAAAGAGTCGGAGCACTGAGGGGGAAGAAGTTCGTGATATTAGACTGCCCAAACCAAGAGACCGGGGAATGCCTAGGGTTCCATACAGATGTTATGCCTGCGGAGAGTGGGGACACATAGCTGCACAGTGTCCCAATGCCAAGGAGCCTATGCAGTGTAACCTGGGAAATTGGGCAGACCCATGCTCCCTAATCCACCTTGTGGGGGGTCTCACTAACCCCACATATGTACACCAGACCAGTGAAACTAAATGGGGTAGAGACCACAGCACTGGTTGATTCAGGGAGTGCTATCTCGCTCATCTCAGGGAGGCTCGTGAAGCGTAGTCAGCTGCTGCAGGCTAACCGTACGGGGATAACCTGTGTCCATGGGGCAGTTAGTTACTACCCCACCATCCCAGTAAAAATCGAAATCCAAGGAAACACTACTGAGGTAGCAGCAGGTGTAGTCCCTAAACTCCCATACCCAGTGCTCATAGGGAGAGACTTCCCAGGGTTTGGAGACTTACTCCCAGTAGGGGGATTGGAGAAAGAAGGGAACCCTGAAATTAGTGAGGCATCCACAGTAGACTGTCAACCCCCAATCTTCTCTGAAATATCCCCAGATTTGTTCCCCCCTCCCAGACAGGGTAGAAAGACGAAAAGGGAAAGAAGGGCAGCTAAGGCCTTGGGAACCCGAATACTGACCCAAAGCCAGAGGGTCGCTCTCATAGGGAGGCGGACCCGTGCAGCTGAACAAGAGGCCACCCAGGAGGGAGAAGCACCCGAGTCTGACCCCCACCCTAACGCCTCTGAACCAGCAGAGGCAACAGAGACTGGCCCCCTAGATCTTGGGCAGATTAGCCCCGGGAGAGGAAATTTTGGACGGGACCAGGCTGAAGACCCAAGATACAACAACGTTAGGAAAGAGGTGACTGAAATAGACGGGGTTCCCATGGAAGGGAAAATCCAGGGACCAGGACCCTACTTCATAATGAAGAAGGATCTCTTATACCGGGTTGCACCAGTACAGGGGCAGAAGGTACAGCAGATCCTAGTACCTCAAAAACACCAGAATGCTGTATTAAGCCTTGCCCATAGTCATCTTTTTGGGGGGCATTTGGGGGTAGAAAAGACCCTGGCACGGGTCCTATGACGATTTTTCTGGCCTGGAGTACATGAAGAAGTGAGGCGGTACTGTGCGTCCTGTCCAGAATGTCAGCTGCACAGTCCCCGTCCCCATCTGAGGGCACCTTTAGTACCCCTTCCCATCACAGAAGTCCCCTTCGAGCGAATAGCCATGGACCTAGTGGGACCTCTGGAGAAGACGGCTCGGGGTCACCAATATATACTTGTTGTTTTGGACTATGCTACTCGCTACCCAGAAGCCGTCCCCCTGCGGAACACAGCCTCTAAAACGATAGCCAAAGAGCTGGTGGGGATCTTTGCCCGAGTAGGGCTACCAAAGGAGATATTAACAGACCAAGGAACTCCATTTATGTCGAAGCTAATGAAGGACCTCTGTACGCTGCTCCATATACATGCCCTGAGAACTTCAGTCTATCACCCGCAGACTGATGGGCTGGTAGAAAGGTTTAACCGAACCCTCAAGGCTATGATAAGGAAGGTGGTAAGTCGGGATGGGAAGGACTGGGACACCCTACTACCTTACCTTATGTTCGCTATCCGGGAGGTACCTCAGGCCTCAACTGGGTTTTCCCCCTTCGAATTATTATACGGGCACCACCCCCGGGGCATACTAGATATCGCCAAAGAGATCTGGGAAGAGGAACCCAGGGAGGGGAGAAATATAATAGAACATGTATTGCAGATGCGAGACCGGATAGCCCGGGTCACCCCTATTGTACGGGAACATTTGGAAAAGGCGCAGGAGGCCCAGCGAACCCATTACAATCACCAGGCAAAAGTCTGACAGTTCCAACCAGGGGATCGGGTGATGGTGTTGGTACCCACGGCAGAAAGCAAGCTTCTGGCCCAATGGCAGGGGTCCTATGAGGTGGTTGAACCCGTGGGGGAAGTAACTTACAAGGTGCGGCAGCCAGGACGTCGGAAACAAGAACAAATATATCACATCAACCTTCTGAAACCCTGGCATGCACAAGAGGCATGCGCAGCTGTCCGAAAAGACCTACCCCAGGAAAACAAACCTTCCAAACAAGTGAGTGTGTCTCCCGATTTAACACCAGACCAGAAGAATGAGGTGTCTGAGATGATCTTCCGGAACCAAGATGTGTTTTCGACAAAACCGGGTCGAACAACCGAGACATATCACCACATCGTCACAAACCCTGGGGCCAGAGTAACAATGAGGCCCTACAGGGTGCCAGCGGCCAAAAGGGAGGAAATAAAAGCAGAAGTAAAAAAGATGCTGGAGTTGGGGATCATCGAAGAATCCCACAGTCAGTGGTCCAGTCCAATCATACTGGTGCCCAAACCTGATGGCACCGCAAGGTTTTGCAATGATTTCCGGCGACTAAATGAGGTATCCCAATTCGACGCGTACCCCATACCTCGCGTAGATGAGTTAGTGGACCGTCTGGGCAATGCCCAGTACTTGACTACCCTAAACTTGACAAAGGGGTACTGGCAAATTCCCCTTGCCAAAGATGCAAAGGAAAAACTGTGTTCTCTACGCCAGAGTGTCTTTTTCAATATACTGTCCTCCCTTTTGGACTACATGGGGCCCGAGCTACCTTCCAGCGCCTCACGGATAAGCTATTACGCCCCCATAATCATTATGCGGCTGCGTACCTAGACGATGTGGTCATTCATACCCCAGACTGGGAAACCCACCTCGAGAAGGTGGAGGCAGTCCTCGATACCTTCAGGCGAGCTGGCCTTACAGCTAACCCTGTTAAGTGTGCTGTAGGGCTTACGGAGGCCAAATATCTTGGCTACATTGTGGGAAAAGGTCTGGTAAAACCCCAACTGAACAAGTTAGAGGCCATCCAAAATTGGCCCCGACCACGTCGCAAGAAACAAGTCCGGGCATTCCTAGGTGTGGTGGGGTATTACCACAAGGGCTAGCCCCCTGACAGACCTAGTGAAAGCCCTTGGACCTGATCTGGTGAGATGGTCTGACGGAGCTGACAGAGCATTCACAGACCTACGGACTGCCCTCTGCAGTAACCCCGTACTGATAGCCCCAGATTTCACCAAAGAATTTATCCTGCAGACGGATGCATCGGAAGTAGGTTTAGGGGCCGTTCTATCACAGATGGTTGGGGAAGAGGAACATCGAATTCTCTACCTCAGTAGGAAACTCCTTCCGAGGGAACAAAAATATGCCGCGGTGGAGAGAGAGTGCCTCGCTGTAAAATGGGCCATGGAAACGCTGCGCTACTACTTGCTCGGGCGCAGATTTGTCCTCGTGACCGACCATGCCCCTCTTCAGTGGATGCAGCGGAACAAGGAGAAGAACACAAGGGTGACCAGGTGGTTCTTATCCCTCCAACCTTTCCAGTTCCGTGTGCAACACAGAGCAGGGAGCCGTCATGGCAATGCCGATGGCTTGTCACGTGTGCACTGTCTGGCGTCCCAAGCTGCCCAACCCCTTGGTGTTGAGCAGGGGGAGGGATATGTGACAGACCCAGACAAGTGGGGTACAGAAGTCTGATAGAAGGCAAATATACTGGCCATTGGATGAATAGTTTTCTGTTCACTGAGTGACCAGAGCAGGGGCTGCACTAGAACAAGCAGGAACTTTCTGGAACCATTTAAGGCAGGCAGGCTAATTAGGACACCTGGAGCCAATTAAGAAGAACCTGCTAGAATCAATTAAGACAGGCAGGCTAATCAGGGCACCTGGGTTTTAAAAGGAGCTCCCTTCAGTTTGTGGTGTTGCGTGCGAGGAGCTGGGAGCAAGAGGCACACAAGGAGTTGAGAGTGAGAAGAGTTGAAGGACTGAGGAGTACAAGCATCAGCAGACCATCAGGAGGAAGGTCCTGCAGTAAGCATAAAGAAGGTGTTGGGCGGAGGCCGTGGGGAAGTAGCCCAGGGAGTTGTAGCTGTCACGCGGCTGTTACAGGAAACCCTATAGACAACTGCAATCCACAGGGCCCTGGGCTGGAACCCGGAGTAGAAGGCGGGCCCAGGTTCCCCCCAAACCTCCCAACTCCTGATCAGACACAGGAGGAATTTGACTGTGGGTTCTACCAGAGGGGAAGATCTCTGAGGCGATCAAAATCCGCCAATAAGCGCAGGACTCACCAAGGTAGAGGAGGAACTTTGTCACAATAGATTATTACATATCATTACTGTTCATCTGTAAAATGGAAAGTATTGGAGCCTGCCATTTCAGCCAAGTCAGGTGTGGAACATTTAAACATAATGCTGGGACTGCATTGGCCGTTGAATCTAGGAGGTGAAAGGTAGTGTAAAGCTGCCTTTGGCCACCCTGTCCTCATTCCTGCACTGAACTCAGCTCAGCTCCAATAGAGATCATAGCCAGGGACTCCAAACTGGTGTAAGAGGGCAGGAGGAGGTATAAGTTACATCACGTTAGACTCTCTCAAGACCTATGTAGATTCATATCTCGGTCCAAAATCACTAATGCCTTCCAGTGTGGACCAGGTTCCATAGATTGACCATACCTCTTTTTCAGGCCTTGTTATGAATGTAAAATGACGACTGTATCTTTGCCAAAGGTTTACTCTTTCGGTATCATTGATACCACTTGCTGTATGTGTCAAACTACAGGCCAAACTAAACAGTTGTCAAAATCCTACAAACGCTGAAATAAATCTATAAGGCTCAAAAGAACCAGCTGCACTGTGGCAGCCTCTAAGGTCATCTTTCAAGGACCCCCCTTTTCTCCCAAGAGTCCACAAAGGAACTATTCTCTACATGCTTGTTGAAGAGGCTGTTTTAGTCAAAAGCGGGTTTACCAGCACAACATACTGTGCCCGTAGGGACTGTGCCTGTATGGATTTCCTCCTGTACACAAGCTCTGTACCCTTTATAACTTCAGTACCCAGTTTGAACTTTTGCAATGGTTCAGTTCCAAATTGAATCATTTGTAAGATCATCAGAGCAGGATCTGTCTTTTTGTTATGTTTGTACAGTGCCTAGCACAATTGGGTTCTGGTCTACTGCTGGGGTCCCTAAGCAGTACCACAGTATAAATAAATCATCATCATTATCAAACTTTCAACTATCAAGATAATTTTGTCTGGTATGAAAGACAGATAATGAGATAGCATCTACCTCTTCTAGTTGACATCTATACCACTACTTTGAATAAGAACTGACAATATGAGAAAGAAAAGGAGGTAAAATAATTGCTTCTTCAGTGTGTTTCCTTGCTGCCTGCAATTTAATCTAATTTTTTACGTTTTTTGGTCTGAAATCCTTCTTGAACTTCATTCCATATTTCAATAGGAATATAGCCACTGAGCCTGATTCCTAATTCACGTTTTTTTTTATTTATTTTTAAATGGAGATATGCCAATCTCCTAGAACTGGAAAGACCTTGAAAGGTCATCGAGTCCAGTTCCCTGCCTTCACTAGCAGGACCAAGTACTGTCCCCTGGCAGATTTCTTTTTTCCCCCCAGATCCCTAAGTGGCCCCCTCAAGGATTGAACTCACAACCCTGGGTTTAGCAGGCCAATGCTCAAACCACTGAGCTATCCCTCCCCCGCATCAGTTTTGCAGCTGTCAACTTCTCCACTTACTTAGTGGAGTTACTCCTATTTTACACTGTTGAATGTGACATGAGGATAACTATATTTATGCACTTTATCCAAGACAAGGGCAATAGGATTTAATGTATTTCAATTTAATTCAATAATTTTTTATACTTTGATTTTCTGTAAAAATTGTTATATTGATAGGCCAGTTTTTAATAAGCTGTCCAGAATGTCCAGTCACTGAATTTTACTGTACATCCTGAGAGAGAATATTATTCTACTTACCTGCCTCTAGTAAGTTGAAAGATAAGGTGGATGAGGTAATATCTTTGGTTGGACCAACTTCTGTAGGTGCAAGAGACAAGCTTTCAAGCTTACACAGAGCTTGAGTTTGTCCCTTTCACCAACAGAAGTTGGTCCAATCAAAGATATTACATCTCACACCTTGCCTCTCTGATATCCTGACACTGAAACAGCTACAACAACACTGCACGTGTCTAGCTAGTTGAGTGATTATAATTATTCCTTGTGAATGTATTATCCAATACATTTTGCCCTTTTCCTACTGTGCATTTTTCAAGAACTGATCTTGGTTTAAGCATATCTATCTATCATGAATGAATTCCTAAATCAAAATCAGTTTAGTTATATTTGTACTTGCTAAATAGTCTGGAAAAAATCAAGCCCATCAGTCATTAGTGAAACGTTTGCTTTTACTACTTGGGATTCTTTAGTTCTAGTGTGTGATTAGGCACCTAAGTCACACTGTGTTGTTCCTAGTCCCTGATTGGATGACTAAATGTATAGGAATACTGAACAAAAGGGGGTATGAACATGGTCAAACTGAAAAGCCATCTTGAAATGAATGAATGTATGTTTATGAACAAGAGGCAAGGAGTCCTGTGGCACCTTATAGACTAACAGACGTATTGGAGCATAAGCTTTCGTGGGTGAATACCCACTTCTTCAGATGCATGCCTCTGGAAATTTCCACAACATGCATCTGAAGAAGCGGGTATTCACCCACGAAAGCTTATGCGCCAATCCGTCTGTTAGTCTATAAGGTGCCACAGGACTCTTTGCCCCTTTTAGAGATCCAGACTAATACGGCTACCCCTCTGATACTTGTTTATGAACACTGTTTCTTCAATATTCTACCAGCTGTACTCAGAAGCAAAGCTGATGAAAGGCAGGCTATTATCAAAGTAATCTGCAATTTCAAGTAAGGATGAAATTGGGTGGGTTTTTTTTTAACCGATTTTATTTTTTAGTTGTTCCTTTATGTCTCTCACACTTTTCATTATAATGAAATATTTGGGATGAAAGCAGAAAGGGCCAGTTCCTGAGGTCCAGTTATAACTTGGTCATTGGCTTCAAAGTTTTCAGACCTGAAGGCTTGACTGTGTGTGTTTTTTAGTGTTTGCGTTTTAAAAAGTTTGTGCATGTAACTGTTTTTTGCGCACAAGTAGGAGAAATATGGTGCACTTGCCCTGGATCAGTATCATTTAGGGAAAATGTTTAGATAGAACAGGTGACTAAAACCCCGTTTTCACTAATTTGTTATATTTTCCAGAGGAAATGCCTCCATGCTGATGATGCTTGTTAAAAAAAAAAAGCATTAATTAAATTTTGACTGAACTCTTTGGTGGAGAATTGTATGTCTCCTACTCTGTTTTACCCGCATTCTGCCATATATTTAATGTTATAGCATTCTCGGATGATGGCCCAGCATATGTTGTTCGTTTTAAGAACACTTTCACTCAGATTTGACAAAACACAAAGAAGGTACCAATGTAAGATTTCTAAAGATAGCAGCTACAACACTCGACCCAAGGTTTAAGAATCTGAAGTGCCTTCCAAAATCTGAGAGGGATGAGGTGTGAAGCTTGCTTTCAGAAGTCTTAAAAGAGCAACATTCTGATGCGGAAACTGTAGAACCCGAACCACCAAAAAAGAAAATCAACCTTCTGCTGGTGGCATCTGACTCAGATGATGAAAGTGAACATGCGTTGGTCTGCACTGCTTTGGATTGTTATCAAGCAGAACCCGTCATCAGCATGGATGCACGTCCTCTGGAATGGTGGTTGAAGATGAAGAGACACATGAATCTTTAGCACATCTGGCATGTATTTATCTTGCAACACTGGCTACAACAGTGCCACTGTTCTCACTTTCAGGTGACATTGTAAACAAGAAGCAGACAGCATTATCTCCTGCAAATGTAAACAAACTTGTTTGTCTGAGTGACTGGCTGAACAAGAAGTAGGACTGAGTGGACTTGTAGGCTCTAAAATTTTACATTGTTTTATTTTTGAATGTAATTTTTTTTTACATAATTCTACATTTGTAGGTTCAACTTTCATGATAAAGAAATTGCATTACAGTACATGTATGAAGTGAATTGAAAAATACTATTTCTTTTGTTTTTTACAGCACAAATATTTGTAATAATAAATAAATATAAAGTGAACACTGTACACTTTGTATTCTGTGTTGAAATTGAAATCAATATATTTGAAAATTTAGAAAACATCCAAAAATATTTAAATAAATGGTATTCTATTATTGTTTAACAATGCGATTAATCACAATTAATTTTTTTAATCGGTTGACAGCCCTAATTTTATTACAATATTAAACCTGGTAATGTAGAAATAATAAATATATACAGTCAGTTCTTTTAACAGTTTTAGCATCGTCTCACCTTATCCTAGAAATGTCCCCTCCTGTCTCCCAGATCCAGATTTCCTAATTCAAATCCAAAACCCATCAGATTTCAAAAGAGAGAGAATCTCATTTAGCTAGCCCCAGTCTTTCTGGACAGATTGCTGCTGATGTTGCACGTCTAACCAATCAGTAATTCAGATCTTCCGCACTAGCTATGAGACAGCATGCAAATAAAAGGCTTTTAAATAGCAATGGGCATCTACCACGCCAACACCACAACAATGAAGCAGCAATTTGAGCCACCTCTCCAATATTGTGTTTAAGTATTAGTGTAGACCAGGGGTCAGCAACCTTTGAGAAGTGGTGTGCCGAGTCTTCATTTATTCACTCTAATTTAAGGTTTTGCGTGCCAGTAATACATTTTAACGTTTTTAGAAGGTCTCTTTCTATTAGTCTATAATATATAACTAAACTATTGTTGTATGTAAAGTAAATAATGTTTTTACAATGTTTAAGAAGCTTCATTTAAAATTAAATTAAAATGCAGAGTCCCCCCATGGCCAGGACCCGGGCAGTGAGAGTGCCACTGAAAATCAGCTCGCATGCCGCCTTTGGCACGTGTGCCAGAGGTTGCCTACCCCTGGTGTAGAGCCTAAATGATGCAATGACACTCCAGAACACAATGGGGTTATTTGGATTCAGAACGTTGGATTGGGCCCATCTCTACTTTTAAAAACATTTTTAAATAAAAGGAATAAAAAGCAGCCTTCTTCGCAGAGAATAATGGAGCACCTTATGGTTCATAATTTACACATTAAGGGCAACATTTTCCTCAGATATGCAGTGGCAGAGCTTGACTGAGAGATCCACGCTTGAAGGGAGCGCAAGATCTTAGAACTGAAATCTGTCATGTGGATCAGAGAACAGATTTTTGCCATGAATACAGATGTCTAAGAAAACTCATAGGTTTATTAAAATACATAAACATAGTTTAGGAGGCATGTTTATAACAATTACCAAATGTTCAATATTGTTTACAAAATAATTGATTAAATTTATGTAAGGAGAAATAGATTTTTTTCTAGTTGTAACTGAGGCTTTGGTTAAAGGCAACCTGAATTCCTTCTAATCAATAAAACTGCCACCTCTTTCAGACAAGGCTAACTGAATGCATGAATACCACTGTGCATAGCTGACAAAGACAGAACACTTTTGTGAAAAGACTCTGTAAATTCTTTCCCACAGAAGTCAACGAAAGGGTCGGTTGTCCTGGGCTACGTATTCCGTCACTTAAACCTCGTGGAGATAGATTACTTTGGACTGCGTTACTGTGACAGAAGTCATCAGACGGTGAGTAAAAGACACAACAGATTGGATTTCCCAGTTGTAAATTTTACCCTGTTGGTGACCTTTCTCAGTGGTGCACTTAGCTGTCATAGCTTCAATATCTCATGAAAGAATAAGATTTCCAGTAGCGGTTTCTTTACTTTGCCTGTTGAGAGGACCTATTTTTGTGTTTCTGTAGAAAGGGCCTTTTTCTACTCTCACTGAAGTTAGTGGAATTTTAGCTATTGACTTAAATGGGAGCAGAAATGTGACAACAGAAAATAAAATTTAAAAAGGTGTTGCAAAAGACCAGTAGTGTAAAATGCTGTATATAAAAGGTACTATTTGAATTCTTCCTGTTAAACTAAACCAACAAGTGCTTAGCCCATGATATTTCCCTGAATAGGAATTCTGTTTGGAAGTGAGCCTGTTGTGACTACTTCCTGGATTGGCTAGAGTTGGGGGGAATGTTGTGGGAGGGCAATAGAAGCAGTGTTTGCGGGCATGGCACAAATTGTTTAATTCGGGGCCACTTCCTGGATCACTGTTTTAGAGTGATGTTACTGATTTGGAGGAGGCTTTTGGCTGCCAGGATATATTGAATTGTAGCTGCTTATACCCTGAGAAGAAGGGTGTGTGATAATGAATTTTGGACTCCACAAGAACTGGCTCTGTTTTGAGGTAGATGGAGGGTGGTGTTCTTTTTGATAGGTGTTCTACATACACACAGTAGAGACAGCCCTTTGCCCAAACAGTTTACAATCTGAATAGATCAGTAGAGAGAAAGGCTTTGTATTATCTTCAATTTGCAAAGAGATTAAGGCCTGGTCTACATTTAAAAGTTTTGCCAGCATAACTGCGTTGATGTGGAGTATGAAAAATCATACCCCTAAGTGACATAGTCATGCCAGCCAAAGCCCTAGAGTAGATGCAGTTATACTGGCCAAAAAAAAAAAAAAAAGTCATTTTGACAGTACAGGGAACTGGTATAAATTATACCAGCAATAGTACATTTTTGCCAGTATGAGCGGCATTGCTGGTAGAAGGGAGTTGCATAAAACAGTAAATGAAAAATTATAATTTTTCACAGACCTGTTAAAGGTATAACACTAGGGACTAGCATGGGAGTGCTGGGGGGTGATTAGTTTTGCGCTGCCATGCAAGATCTGGATTTGAGTCTTCTGGTGTCTCATTTTTAGAGCCCAAGAGGTCAGATAGATCTATTTGCTAATTTATTTGAAAACTGTACTTAATGGGAAACACTCCAAAATAAATATCTGATAGAAAAATGTGTACCTCATGTTAACACATTACTATCAGAAAGGAATATTCTAACTTCTGATCTGATGGGGTTTTAGAGTATTCTCTGATTAACAGTTTAATGAACAAAACAGTTCAGGTGAAATAAGATCCTTCACACACAAACTTTACTCCACCTCCATGAGAGGCGGAAGCTATGTCGACAACAGACCGTCTCCCACCAACATAGCGCCGGTGTGGACAGCACTTAAGTTGATGTAACTTGCATTGCTCGGGGGGGCGGGGTGTATTTTTCACACTGCTGAGCGACATAAGTTACATCAACTTAAGCAGTAGTGTAGACCAGCCCTGAAAAAGAAGGCTATGCTGGTTAAAGAACTAGCCTGGCTTAGAAGGGAAGTGAAAGCAGCTTAAAAAACCCCCAACTCAGTATAACACAAATGAAGAAAAGGGAAGTTGATAGCAATTAATATAAAATAGAAGCTAGGAATTGTAGAAAATTAATAAGGGAAGCAAAAGGACACTAGGTGAAATCTATGTCCAGCAGAGTTACAGATAATGTTTTTTTTAATCTACCAGGAACAAAAGGCACACTGGCAGTGGTATTGGTCCATTGCCAGGTGGAAATGGTAGAAGCATCAATAATAATGCAGGAAAAGTAGAATTGCTCAGTAAATATTGCTGTTTTGTACTTGGGAAAAAGCCAGATGTCTTATTTATATCATATGTTGATGATGAAATGCTCTCCATTGCAATAATAACTAAGGGAGATGTTAAATAATAGCTGCTAAAGTTAGACGTTTTAAAATCAGGAGGTCCAGATAACTTGCATTCAAGAGCTTTAAAAGAGCAAGGAGCTTTCTGGACCATTAATGTTTATGTTTAATAAGTCTTGGAACACTGAGGAAATTTCTAAGATTGTCAACCCTCCAGGATTGTCCAGGAGTCTCCAGGAATTAAACATTAATCTTTAACTAAAGATTATGTTATCTGATGAAACCTCCAGGAATACATCCAACCAAAATTGGCAACCCTAGAAGTTCCAGAGGGTTGGAAGTTCCTAATGTTTGCGAATACATAATAAGGGTAAACTAGATGATCCAGGTAATTATAGGCCTGTTAGCCTGACATCAGTTCTGGGCAAAGTAAGGCTGATATGGGACTTGATTAATAAAAACATTAAAGGTGAGTAATATAATTAGTGCCAATTAACATGTGTTTATGGATAATAGATCTTGTCAAACTATTTGATATCCTGTTTGATTGGTAGAAGTAATAGTGTCTAATAGACTTCTGTAAGACATTTAACATGGCATCACATGACATTTTGATTAAGAAACTAGAATGATATACAATCAACAGGGCACACATTAAATGGATTAAAAATTGGCTAATTGATAGCAACCTAGGCAGCAGTGACCATGAGATGGTTGAGTTCAGGATCCTGACAAAAGGAAGAAAGTAGAGTAGCAAAATACGGACCCTGGACTTCAGAAAGGCAGACTTAGACTCCCTTAAGGAACTGATGGGCAGGATCCCCTGGGAGGCAAATATGAGGGGGGAAAGGAGTCCCGGAGAGCTGGCTGTATTTTAAAGAAGCCTTATTAAGGGCACAGGAACAAACCATCCCGAAGTGCAGAAAGAATAGCAAATATGGCAGGCGACCAGCTTGGCTTAACACTGAAATCTTCGGTGAGCTTAAACTCAAAAAGGAAGCTTACAAGAAGTGGAAATTTGGACAGATGACTAGGGAGGAGTATACAAATATTGCTAGAGCATGCAGGGGTGTAATCAGGCGAAGGCACAATTGGAGTTGCAGCTAGCAAGGGATGTGAAGGTTAACAAGAAGGGTTTCTACAGGTATGTTAGCAACAAGAAGGTGGTCAGGGAAAGTGTGGGCCCCTTACTGAATGAGGAAGGCAACCTAGTGACATGATGTGGAAAAAGCTGAAGTACTCAATGCTTTTTTTGCCTCGGTCTTCACAGACAAGGTCAGCTCCCACACTGCTACACTGGGCAACACAGTATGGGGCAGAGGTGAGGAGCCCTGTGTGGTGAAAGAACAGGTTAAGGACTATTTAGAAAAGCTGGACATGCACAAGTCCATGGGTCCACATCTAATGCATCCAAGGTGCTGAGGGAGTTGGCTGATGTGATTGCAGAGCCATTGGCCATTATCTTTGAAAATTCGTGGCGATCGGGAGAGGTCCCGAACGACTGAAAAAAGGCAAATATAGTGCCCATATTTAAAAAAGGGAAGAAAGAAAACCCGGGGAACTACAGACCGGTCAGCCTCACTTCAGTCCCCGGCAAAATCATGGAGCAAGTCCTCAAGGATCCATTTTGAAGCACTTGGAGGAGAGGAAGGTGATCAGGAACAGTCAACATGGATTCACCAAGGGCAAGTCATGCCTGACCAACCTGACTGCCTTCTATGATGAGATAACTGGCTCTGTGGATATGGGGAAAGTGGTGGATGTGATATATCTTGACTTTAGCACAGCTTTTGAAACGGTCTCCCAGCCGTTAAAGTAGTATGGATTGGATGAATGGACTATAAGGTGGATAGAAAGCTGGCTCGACTGTCGAGCTCAATGGGTGGAAGCGACAGTCCTGTGGCCCCTTATAGACTAACAGACGTATTGGAGCATAAGCTTTTGTGGGTGAATACCCACTTCTTCAGATGCATGCAGTGGAAATGTCCAGGGGCAGGTATAAATATGCAGGGAAGAGTCAGGCTAGAGATAACGAGGTTAGTTCAATCAGGGAGGATGAAGCCCTCTTTTAGCAGTTGAGGTGTGAATACCAAGGGAGGAGAAACTGCTTTTGTAGTTGGCTAGCCATTCATAGTCTTTGTTTAATCCTGAGCTGATGGTGTCAAATTTGCAAATGAATTGAAGCTCAGCAGTTTCTCTTTGAAGTCTGGTCCTGAAGTTGTTTTGCTGCAGGATGGCTACCTTTAAATCTGCTAGTGTGTGTGTGTGTGTGTGTGTGTGTGTGTGTATGTGTATATATATATATATATATATATATATATATATATATATATACACACATATACACATACATACATACATACATACATACACACATGGTTACCCCTCAATGGGTAGTGATCAATGGCTTGATGTCTAGATGGCAACCGGTATAAAGCGGAGTGCCCCTGGGGCTGGTTTTGTTCCATAGCTTTATTAGTGATCTGGATGATGGGATGGATTATACCCTCAGGAAGTTCGCAGATGACACTAAACTGGGGGGAGAGGTAGATACGCTGTAGGGTAGGGATAGGGTCCAGAGTGACCTAGACAAATTGGAGGATTGGGCCAAAAGAAATCTGATGAGGTTCAACAAGGACAAGAGCAGAGTCCAGCACTTAGGAAGGAAGAATCCCATGCACCACTACAGGCTGGGGATCGACTGGCTAAGCAGCAGTTCTGCTGAAAAGGACCGGGGATTACAGTGGACATGAAGCTGGATGTGAGTCAGCAGTGTGTCCTTGTTGCCAAGAAGGCCAACGGCATATTGGGCTGTATTAGTAGGAGCATTGCCAGCAGATTGAGGAAAGTGATTATTCTCCTCTATTTGGCACTGGTGAGGCTACACCTGGAGTATTGCTTACAGTTTTGGTCCCCCCCACTACAGAAGGGATGTGGACAAATTGGAGAGAGTCCAGCAGAGAGCAATGAAAATGATTAGGGGGCTGGGGCCCATGACTTATGAGGAGAGGCTGAGGGAACTTGGGTTATTTAGTCTGCAGAAGAGAAGAGTGAGGGTGGGATTTGATAGCAGCCTTCAATGGAGCTAGGCTGTTCTCAGTGGTGGCAGATGACAGAACAAGGAGCAATGGTCTCAAGTTGCAGTGGGGGAGGTCTAGGTTGGATATTAGGAAACACTATTTCACTAGGAGGGTGGTGAAGCACTGGAATGGGTTCCCTGGGGAGGTGGTGGAATCTCCATCCTTAGAGGTTTTTAAGGCCTGGCTTGACAAAGCCCTGGCTGGGATGATTTAATTGGGGTTGGTCCTGCTTTGAGCAGGGGATTGGACAAGATGATCTCCTGAGGTTTCTTTCAACCCTAATCTTCTTCTATTCTATGATAGGTCTCAAAATGTATTTGTAAATGGAGAATCCGCACAAGCAGATGTGTTTCTAGTGTCGCCCTGCGGGAATTGGGTCTTGGCCCTATGGCAGTTTAATATTTTTTATCAAGGACCTGGAAGATAATATAAAATCATTACTGATAAAGTTTGCAGATGACACAAAAATTAGGAGATTGGTTAAATGTATTAGAGGTAGGGTGACCAGATGTCCCTATTTTATAGGGACAGTCCCGATTTTTGGGTCTTTTTCTTATATAGGCTCCAATTACCCCCGCACCCCCGTCCCGATTTTTCACACTTGCTGTCTGGTCACTGAGGAGCGTTCTCTTCATTAAAATGGTCTGGAATGCTTGATAAACTGGGTGCAAGCTAACAGTGTGAATTGCATACAGCCAAATATAAAGTCATACATTTAGGAACAAATGATTTGATCACAGTCTATAAATAACTACTTGAAATTCAATAATAAAGGGCTCTTCAATCCAGCAAACTAAGATACAGCTTGAGCCAATTGCTGAAAGTTGAAGCTAGATAAATTTAGGCTAGAAGTAAGGTGCAGTTTTTATCAATGTGTGTAATTAACCATTGGAACAATTTACCGAGGATTGTGCTGGAATCTTCATCGCTGGACATTTTTAAATAAGATTGGATATGTTTCTAAAAGATATGCTCTAGTTTAATCACAGCTATTGGACATCAAGCAGGATTTAATTCAGGAAAGCCCTGGGACTTGTGTTATGCAGCAAGTCAGACTAGATCAGGGGTAGGCAACCTATGGCATGGGTGCCAAAGGCTGCACGCGAGCTGATTTTCAGTGGCACTTGCACTACCTGGTCCGCCACGGGTCTGGGCTTTCCATTTTAATTTAATTTTAAGTGAAGCTTCTTAAACATTTTAAAAACCCTTATTTACTTTACATACAACAACAGTTTAATTATATATTAAAGACTTATAGAAAGAGACCTTCTAAAAACGTTAAATTGTATTACCAGCATGCAAAACCTTAAATTAAGAGCGAATAAATGAAGACTCGGCACACCACTTCTGAAAGGTTGCCGACCCCTGGACTAGATGATCACAATGGTCCCTTCTGGCTTTAATAGCTCTGAATCTCTGAATTAGAACAAAAATTTGTGTGCCATAGCATTGCAGTGACCCCATGTGAGACAAAGATTACAATTTCATAGTAATCTGAGCTGCACGACTAGAGCACCAGATGCTTTGTGGACTGGCAGGGGACAGGTCTATCGATTCCAGTCACTTCATTGATTGACACCACAGCAAATGAAAAAATTTCAACCTAGTTAATGTTTTGTTTCAAACAGGTTCTGAGCATTTGACCAAGATTTGACCCTACACAGAAACCTGGCATGAAGCTTTAAAAAAATACTTTTAACATTCATTTAAAGAAAGGTAGTTAGGAAATAATATGCACCGCACAGATGGAATTTACTGTACACTCCCCACGTTGCTTTGCATGTGTTTAACCTGGACTAGCTTTATATATACATAATGGAGCCACATTTTTAAATCCAAGTTAAGAATCAGTAGCATATGCTCCAACCCTCCAGTGGTTCAAAAGAAAGTGTCAGGGTTTGTTTTTTTTTTAAGATGATAATATTAGCAGTCCTGTATTTAGGCTTGATCTGCACTTAAAAGTTAGGTTGACATAGCTACGTGGGCCATGAAAAATCCACACCCCTTGAGTGACGCAGCTATGCCAATCTGACCTTCAGTGTAGATGCAGCTGTGTCAAGGGAAGAATGCTTCCGTCGACATACCTACCGTCGTGTGGGGAGGTGGTGTTTTCACAGGTCTTTGCCAGGATAGCTACAGCACAATAACTATGCCAGTATAGTTCCTGTAGTGTAGAATGGCCTTAGACTTGGTGACCAGTAGGACCTTTGTAACCAGTTATGTATGGGTTTTGGTGTTTGGTGACTGAAGCCTAAATGATTTGAGGATTTGACATATCGTTTATAACTGCATATGGATTCAGATGAAATCTGGGTCTGAATACCAGATGTTATGGCTGTTCATAATTGAAAGCCCAGATCAGGATTTAAATTTTATGGTAATTTTATGGTACCCAGCAGCATTCAGTGGGAGTCTGTCCATTGTATTTAGTTGCTTTATCTTTTTTGAAAATCTGGCCCATCGTGGCGCAAATTCCTCCATCATTTACACTCAAGTGACCCCTGCATATTTTTTTTAATTTTACAGTTCCTGAGTCCAATCCTGAAAATTCTTACTCATCATAGTATTCCCACTGATTTCAGTGAGGAGACTTGGATAAGTAACTGTACTTATGTCAGGATCAGGCCCTCTCTATGCCTCTGATTTAACTCTGACCCTACTCTCGGATCCTTATATTGACGCCCTAATTCCATGAGAGCAAAACATCTCGCAGGATGTACAGTTGTTGTGGATGTGTGTGAGAGGGAGACTGAGGGGGTCACTGGGTTTGGGGTCACTGGCTGCCCTGCTCCCAACAGACCAGACTGAGCCTGGCCTGGACAAGTCCAGAAAGAGGGAAGGCACAGACAGGGGTGGGTCTACCAGAGGAAGATAGGGCCCCCATCCGAGGGAGCCAAACTCTTCCACTACAAGGAGCCACTGTGTGACACAGCCACCATGCTGCCAGTGCTGAACCCGCACCCAAGGGAGAGTCAGGGACAATGGGGCAGAGAGGGGAAGTTGGGATGTCTAGGATGGGAAGGGGGTGTCGGGGTGGGCGCTCTGCCTGGGGAGCAGGGCTGAGGGGGGATGTGGCGGTGGATTCTCTGCCTGGGGAGCAGGGTGAGTCAAGGGCAACGGGGTGAGGTCAGGGTATCAGGAAAAGGAAGGGGAGTCAGGGTGGGTGCTCTGCATGGGAAGTGAGAGGAGCTACTGGGGAGGAGGGGCAGCTGACTTCAGACTGCGAAGTGGGGTCCGAGCAGTTCGTGTCTCTCTCGCCAGGGCTAGCTGCTCCTGGTCCTGGCTTGATCACCCTGGTTCCTATCTGCTCCCAGGCTGATCCCAGGTGCCATGGTGGCTCTCCGGGGTCCTGCTCTCGCCTCCACCCCCAGAAGCTGCGGAGCCAGAATCACCAGTACAGCCATCACAGCACCTGCCCCAGAGGTAGAGGAAGTTGTGACTGGCACGGTTGGTGATATGCACGGTATATGGAAGATTGCTGCAAGGCCGCATGTGCATGCGGTTTACTGAAATTGTTGGTGAGAAGTAAAGGGCCAAAATATGTTTCCCTGCTCAGTGCCTTTGAATAAGACAGAAGTGAGGTATTAAAGGGCCCCATCCCACCAGTGTCCCTGTAATTCCAGCATTGCCAGTGACCCATTCCCCTCTGGGATCACTACCTGACGGAGGATCTCCTCCAACTCTTGGGGTGGGAGAATAGAGCAAATGAGCCAGGCCTGGGTTAGGCTCGTGCACCTCTCTTGACCCGTCACAAGGACCCAGCAACCCATCGTGCCCTCGAGGATAACAGCCATTGCATGCTACTAATGAACATGGTTTTATAGCACAAGTGGTAGCAATCTATTCTTCAATGGTTCCTGTTGTTGACCCATAGTAGAGGAGTTGTTATACCAAATGTAACCAAATTTGTTTATGCCCTTTTCCTTAAAAACAAAACAAACAAAAACCAACACTAGGAAATTATATACAAACCTCCCTACATTAAAGTAACATAATTTAAGTTTGCAAAATCAAGCACTCAAAAGTTAGAAAATGCTAGATTTGTGGTTGCCTAGCAACTTTAATTCAACCCATAATGATACAAGATAATTACAAGATCACATACTGTTTTTTTCCACAGTATGCGTCCATTGCCTCATTCAATTCACAGGATGGATGCCCAAGGGGGCAGAACTGAGATTACAGAGGCAATATAAATCTGGCATTTCCTCATGCTTGACTTGCAACCTAAATGATATTCTTTTAATGTATCTATATATAATTGGTACCCATATGCTTATAAAGCTAAAAAGTAGTGAGGACTGTAAAACCATAAAGAATCAAATATAGAACAGGGATATGCTAGTTCTCAATAAACACTTCAGGAAGGTAGAGCTATTTAAGATAAAGGACAATGTTAGCATAAGAACAAATGGGGATAAACTGGCCTTGAATAAATGTAGGCTGGAAATTAGAAGAAGGTTTCTAATCATCAGGGGAATGAGGTTCTGGAACAAAGTTCCAGGAGAAGTAGTGGGGGCAAACAACCTAACTAATTTTCAGATGGAGTTTGATACATTTGTGAATGGGATTATATGATGGGATTGCCTGTGATAGCAGGGGACTGGACTTGGCCCAGGAAGTCATTTCTAGTCCTATGCCCCTATCTACCCTGGAAACCAGACTCAGATTATAGAGCAGGGGGTCTCAAACTCAAATGACCACGAGGGCCGCATGAGGACTAGGGCATTGGCCCGAGGGCCGCATCCAGACACCCACCCCTTGCCCCTGGCCCCGCCCCCACTCCACCCTTTCCATGAGGCCCCGCCTCTTCCCTGCCCCCATTCCAACCCCTTCCCCGAAGTCCTCACCCCAACTCTGCCACCTCCCTGCCCCCGGGGTGGGGGCAGGAGGGGTGTGGGGTGTGGCAGGGGGTCGGGGTGCAAAGTGTGGCAGGGGGCTCAGGGCAGGGAGTGCAGGAGGTGTGCAGGGGGCTCAGGGCAGGGAATTGGGGTGTGGGGTGCAGGAGGGGTGAGGGGTGCGGCAGGGGGTCAGGGTGCAGGGTGTGGCAGGGGGCTCAGGGCAGGGAGTTGGGGTGCAGGAGGGGTGTGGGCAGGGCCGTCCCTAGCTATTTTGTGCCCTCCATAGCCCCCCCCCCCCCCCCGCGGGGGGGGGGGGGGCTGTGTGGGGCTCCAGGCCTCCACGGGGAGAGCGGGGGTGGGCGTGGCTGGCCCCAGGCCTCCGCGGGGGGGGGGGGGGGGACGACGACGCAGGGAGCTTGGCGGGCCGCACGGAAGAGCTCCGCGGGCCGCAAGTTTGAGACCCCTGTTATAGAGGAATATAGGGCTTGCTGAAATCAGAGAAGTCATATAGTTGTTCTGTGACTGGATTTTGAATTCTACTGAAACTGTGGTTTCAGTTCTCTCTTGCAGCATAGCATAGAGCTATCCACGATGAACAAACCAGTTGGGCAATATGTGTCTTGTGTTATAGTGCAGAGTACTAATCTTGGTATGAGAAGAGTTCTGAAGTCAGAGAGTGCGTTGTATTCCATTTTGTACAGTCTTTATTGCTTAGTTTGTCTGTCTGATTGACTTGCAGTCTATTTGTTATTTTATCAGTGGTCATGCTAACTGGGATTGGTGCTTGTTTATAATGCAAGTTGACAAGAGCTCCAATAGGATGTTTGAACAAACTTATCAAGTGATTTGTTTGTTTTTCTTCCCTCACTGTAAACTTAAGAAGGTTTCTACTTTTGGAGGGTTATTGAGATATAGCCACTGCAAGATTTCTTATTTTGTTTAGGAAGTTTTGTCATAGTGTCAGATGAGTTACTCGTATTCCCCTGAAGGTATCAGTTTTAATTGAATAGTGTTTATATGGACTTGTTTACATGGTTCTGTAGTCTGCACCAGCTGGGGTGTAAATTTGAATGCATACCAGTGTTTTGTGCAGTAACTGGCCCATGTGGACGCTGCTGGCTTGTACTAAAAGTTCCCTAGTGTTTGTTATTGTAATTCTATTTCAAACAGTACTACATGGGGCAAACATGCATGTGGGCCAGTAAGTGCGACACGCTGGTGTTCCTTAGAGTTTACAACCCAGCTGGTGTGGACTAAAGTACCGTGTGGACAAGCCCTGTGAGCAATAAGTGTCAAGCTCAGGACTGCCAGCTTTTGCTGAGATTCCTAGTTAGCATCTGTAATAAAAAACTGCTGATTGAATGGACGTAGTGGCTCTTGTAAATCTGAGTGTAAGACAGTATTCAACAGCTATTGCTGAATGTGAAAGTGACCTCTACTATGACACCTTCCTCGGGGAAGAACTGTAGGAACACACTTGTCAAGACAATGTTTTTCTCTACTCTGGGTTATAGTTTTTCATTTACAGATTGCAGACTGCAACACTTCAGATTTTTATAGTAATACATATAACCACCACCACCAAATTACTCAGGCTTCTGTGTTTTACCAATATAGAAGAAAAAGTCAATTTCCTTTGATGTCAGTTGGCTTTGGATTAGGTCCTAAATTCATTGTTCCTAATAGTTAACATAATTATTTGTAATTCACTCGTACTGTATGTGGGGAAAAACATTAATATATAAATAAATGTATAATTTATAATAGCTTGCCATGATAAAAGACTAATTTCCCTATCTATTCTCACAGTACTGGCTGGATCCTGCAAAGACCCTTGCAGAACATAAGGAATTGATAAACAGTATGTATTTCACTTAAACCTCATAAACAGTTACTTGAAGATGAAGAGACAGAGGACACCATATGTGCAGAGTAGTGGGCCTTGATTTTTGAGGCATGACAGATTCATAGTTTCCTGAGCTGTATCAATATTGCATTTAATAGCCGTATCAAAATTATATACATCAATTGAGGGTAGTTTCTTTCTCTCACTTAAGGATGTTTCTGTGATTAACCTTTGCTTAGAATAATAGAAGCACTGGTATATGGTATAGTTCTTTCTTGTATAATTTAGACTTGTACTGGCTTTGATTTCTCTGCCTTGCTAAGTGAAGTGAATGACGTTTTTTCCCTTCTACAAGTGGAAAAAATATTGCCTCTTAGGTCCATATTCAAAAATTTGCCTAGTTTTTTTTATGAATTATGTATTGGTGTCACTCCTTAGATATCAGAGTCAAATATCCCACAATTTAAAATATTATTTAATACGGTTAATACTATTACTTTACTTTAGTAGAAAATTGGAAACATTTTATAAAAATATTAATAATTAATATAGTAAAATTCCAAATAATATGGCCAGATTTTTAAAAGTGCTCAGCACCAAACATCTCCCACTGAGTTATGGATGCTGGCTATTTTTGGAAATCTGGCATTGTATGTGCAGAATTTCAAATTACAAATACATTCATATTTTAAAACAAAATATTTGATGAGCAGCAATTTTGTTTATCTACCACGGTCTGCATTCAGGATTTGCTTGCAACAGATAATACCATCATAACTACCTAGCACAGAATTCCCTGCAGAGTTTTAAATTGTCATCTGCAAGACAGGAAAGTCTTGCAGCTGCTGTAGGGAAAATACAGACATCTAAACTCTGGGCTTGGCAGGAGAAATTGCTTTTCAATTTGTTTTGTAAAAAAATTTAAGTCCACTTATATTTCACAGGCCCTGTGAGGTCAGTGGGACTATACATGGTAGTAAACTCAATTCCTGGTGGCAGGTATTTGCAGGATTGAGCACGACTGCAGTTTGTTACTACCATGTGTATCTTTAATATCACATATAGTCCTACTGAAGTCACTTGGATCAGTGGGACATTGGTTGAAATTGGTGGAAGTATGCATGGGAATAAATATGATCATAACAAGTGACAAAGGGTCCTGTGGCACCTTATAGACTAACAGAGGTATTGAAGCATAAGCTTTCGTGGGTGAATACCCGCTTCTTCGGATGCAAGCAGTGGAAATGTCCAGAGGCAGATATAAATGCTGGGCATTTATATCTGGGCATTTATGCTGGGCATTTATATCTGCCTCTGGACATTTCCACTGCTTGCATCCGAAGAAGCGGGTATTCACCCACGAAAGCTTATGCTTCAATACCTCTGTTAGTCTATAAGGTGCCACAGGACCCTTTGTCGCTTCTACAGATCCAGACTAACACGGCTACCTCTCTGATACTTATGATCATAACAGGAATTGTAAGATTGAATTACTGGATTTTATTGGAGGGCTAAAACTTTTTAAAAAATAAATTACAAAATTCAAAATATTTTACTAGGTAAATAAGGCATAATTATACTTTCAGTTATTACTTATCATGGGGAATGTTTCACATTGGACACAGTGTTGTATTCACAAACAAACAGAAGAAACAATAACCAAAGAAAACAAAAACGTTCTGTTCCAACAAAGTTTTTGTACTTTGTAAAGGGAAAAGAGACTCAATGAGGAGTCCATTAGGAACTTCACTCTGTGGTGATATGAGAGGGAGGGGGGCTGTGTAAACCCCTTGGATAGATAGGCAGCTTAGTAGCTCTTCTATAATCAAAGATTTTTTTTAAATAAATATGCACTACAAAAGTTAATTGTTCTCTCTTTCCCTTAGCTGGGCCGCCATATACTCTATATTTTGGTGTTAAATTCTATGCAGAAGATCCATGCAAACTTAAAGAAGAAATAACCAGGTATGGTATTGCATATTGTTTAAATATTGGTGATATGCATATGATGTGCTGATCTGAAATCATAATTAGTAAAATTAAGATTCTAATCACATATATGCAGGTGCACACTGCTGCTGTGTTTTTTGTTTGTTTTTGCTTTCACACCTGTGTCTGTAAGAAAACTGAGACGAAGCTTGTATTGTTCAGTACCAACCTCTGTTTGGAAGATCAGATTGAACCTGTGCTATATGATACATGGGCAGGTGTCGGGGTTTTGTATGGATTGTTGGGAATTTTTCTTTTTTAAGCAATATATTGTCCCATTTGGATTTATACATGTCCTGTGATGGATATGCTTCTAGAGAGAGGTTTTAGATTACTTCCCCCAGTTTGTGTATCCAAATACAGCTGTAGGGAATACCTGCTTTCCTTTTAATTGACCATGGCTTAAATTCCAGAACTATTTTTAAAGAAGTGTTTCTCCTAATCTCTTGAAAAATATGCAAAAGATGTGGAAAAGCAAAATAATGTTTATGATTCATTTAAATAACAGTTTGCCGCCTTACAGTATAGGAATACACTTGCATAAACACACACACAAGCTTTATCTGTTGTGTTTTACGTAAAAGATCTCTGGCAGTTCATTTCATATTCACAAAGAAATTTGATATTCAAGTGACATATTTAGGTGGATGCAGTGTGCTGACTGGCAGTAATAAATACGTGGAAATGTTCCTCTCTTGCTGTCCACATTTATGCTCAAGTGAAACATGACATGCCAAACTTTTTTACAATACACACATAAATTTTCATTTCCTAACCCAAGATGGTTAATGGTGAAAAATAAGCAAAAATATTTTCCCTGTACTACTACGATAAGAGTGTTTTTACCATATTGGCATTAGTTTTTCCTCATAGTGACAAAACCTCCCAGTTTCACAAGATTTATATTGAACTAGGAAAAACTAATCCTACTATGACTGTACAGTGAAAAAGCACACATTAGTTGCAGTGTAATGCCCCATCTGCCCCGAAAGTTTGATATAGTTTTCCTGTACTTTTCCAGAACCACTTTCAACCCTGCTCACAGGGGAAAAAAGATGGCCCTGGGAAGAGAACTCCGGCAACAGAACCTGCTGTGATTACTACTCTGGAGGCAGGTTGGATTCATATCTGTGAAATATCAATTAAGAGCTAAATTTAAAAAATGCATTAATTTTGCTTATAACAAGTTAAGTTAATGATTTGCACTGCTTATTAGGTGCATAAATCTATGCAAAAAGCATTTTGGCATGCATGGTCCATTTTTAGTGAGTCTGTGTTTGTGTGTGCAATATGTTTGCTCACACAAAATTTTTGCTTTTTAAAACTAGGTGGGGAGGGGGCATAGGAAAGTACTAAGCTTATAATTGCAGTCTTCAATAATACATATCCAAGAATCTGCATGATCAAATGTCATCAAACTATTTGAGCCTTTATCTCTTCGGGCTCTTACCTTAAACCCTGCACGAAATAGACACATTTTCAGAAAGAATACTTATGCTAGAATCACCGCCTTCTACATAGAATGCATTAAAGCAATTTTCTTTTCTTTATTGTGATAATGTTCAAACTTAGATATGTGATTCCTGTGTTTTGCCACTGTTGTTTATATTTATTTGTGGAATATGGGTCACTGACTTTTCTTTTTTTAAGTACAGTTGTATGGAGCCTACTGTTATCTGATGTTAATACTTCTGTCACATTATGTGATTTCTGTTTTTGAATAGTAAAAACCTATCAAATTTATAATCTCTTTACACCAGAGATTGATGTGTTCTGTAGGCAAAAATAAATGCTGACTGGTTATCAGTATCTCCTGGGTGTGTTTGCTCAAGCAACGTTTAGACACCATTGTCTATGCAGTTTGGCAGAGCATTTGGCGAGCACTCAAGGTACAAGTTTGGACTAGAGGCCTGATCCTAAAAGGAGCTAAGTATTGCCATCGTTCACTGACTTCAATAGGAGTTAGGAGCATCATCACCTCAGAGGAGGCAGAATTGATGCTTCTGACTGCAAATTGTGGGGTTTTTGTTTTATGTTTTTTTTAAAAGCTATTTCTTCCTCAAATCCACAATGAAAATACACAAAAAAGGACACTTAAGATAAGGCCCCCAGTTTTGCATTTTGTGCTCAAATCAGCATTTTTGTGCCTGAAATATTGGTGTAGATGTATATACACTGATTTGACAGCCTTTGATTTGAATGTTTATGCCCATTTTGTATTAGTTTATTATCTAAATAATTATTCAAAATGTATTATTTTTCCATCCACATTAGCTTTACATCTTAGCAAAAGAATTAGGATTTATTGCCCACCTACTTTAGAGTATTTAGTTCTAAGTTCCCTTTTATGTGGCATTTGATTTCTAGTTTTAAATAACTTTTCTCTGATGATTTGTACCATATATTGTCAGATCTATTCCCACAGTCTATCACCTTTGTAAATACTGTCCCTGCATTAAATGGTATCATACGCTGCTGGCAATAACGTGCAGTGTTAAATTGTGTGTATTTTGTACTGTATATAGAGCCAAGTAATTAAAATTTTAAAGTGAAGGATGGAGGCAAATCAATGGAACCAACATGTACCTAAAAAGGGGGGATAATTAGAATTTTTTAAAAAGCAGGTTAGGTTGTTTTTGTCTTACTTTAGATTATGCTAACTGTGAGGATAGATATGTATGAAGAAAAGGTGAGGTGGTTAAAATGACACTTTTCAGAACTCAGGGGAAACCCTGCACCCCTGCCCTTCTGTAATTACCAGGGCAATACCAAAGAACTGGCGGAAAATATACATATCCAGGCGAGCTATAGACAATGGTTGTGCAGCAGGCTACACATAGTAAGGCCATATTCAGTCTTGTACAACTGCTGGAAATGCTGAGGGGAGGAGATATATATTGGAAGCGAACTTCATTTCCAGTCAGCCAAGAGAGATGTTGTGAGCTCCACAACACCTTTAAATTTCTTCTCTGTCATCATAATTCATCCAAAGAAGAGTCTGCCTGCTAGTTAGAATGCTAAGGAGCAGTAACAAGCATGCACGCTGTGTTTCCTGATACCAATGCAGTGTGCCTTCTCACTATATAAGGCATTTGGCCCTGGGAAGAAGAGAGGCTTAGATAACTGCATTTTTCCTCTCCAATAAGAAATAGGGTGCAAATGGCACAGCTGTATATCCTGGAATGCCCATGGTGTCTGTGGGGACCATCAGCAAAAGAAGCTCATTTGGGCTGGAAGGATCCCAGATTAAATAGCACTGAAAGGTCCTTGAACACTGGCAATTTTTATTTGAGTTTAACAAAGTAATGCGAAGATTGTTTGCCATATAATCTGCAGTCTGGATTGCCCAAAGACAAAAATATTTCAATAATTTACTATGAACACAGAAAGTACCAAGTATTTACAAGAGTAATAATGATAATGCAATAATAAATACAAAATAAACTTAATAATAATAATGTATAATGCAGTTATTTGGCTCTGTAAAATAAATGAATTCCTGAATAAGGGAAGTTCAGCATGTAAGTATGACCAATTTGTGCGTGTATAACAAAAATCTTTTAAAAACTATTTTTGTAAGAAATCACTGATATTCTTTCAGTATGATGTGATACGGTATGACGTATATCCATTTGGCATAAACAGCATTTAAAAATATTTCCTGTAAATATACTAGAGTATCTGAAAAACTGAACTAGATAACTAGTTTTCTTACCTACTATTACTCTGATCCTCTCTTTTGTTCATCAAGTATCAGAGGGGTAGCCGTGTTAGTCTGGATCTGTAGAAGCGACAAAGGGTCCTGTGGCACCTTATAGACTAACAGAGGTATTGGAGCATAAGCTTTCGTGGGTGAATACCCACTTCTTCGGATGCAAGCAGTGGAAATATTTCCACTGCTTGCATCCGAAGAAGTGGGTATTCACCCACGAAAGCTTATGCTCCAATACCTCTGTTAGTCTATAAGGTGCCACAGGACCCTTTGTCGCTTCTTTTGTTCATATTGTTTCATTAGGAATTCAGTGTTCATGTGCTAAAGAGGGGGGTATCAAATACTCTTATTTAATTTATACCAGCCTGTCTGAGCAGTTTACCATACATGTTTTTGATGTGTGCGGTTGTGATTAACAAAGTTGTATGCAATACATTTTGTGAATATGGGGCAATATCAGAGCTTAAAGGGACACAGTCAGCTTAAAATTTTGTCATTTAAAAATATTCTTAAAAGTCGCTTCAGTTACTCCCCCTGCTCCTGACTCCTCTTGCTAAGTTTGGGCTCAGTTGTGGCTTTACCATGAGCCCTGGGTAAGGGGAAGTGCATTGTGCTACCCCTGGGGCAGATTTGGAAGCAGATTGAGAGCACAATCTACCCTCCTGGTTTCCTCCTGCTCTGATGGGGAAGTACTCTGCACTAACACAGTTACGTAGCCCAACTGGCTGGTGCGTTGGGAGGCAGAGCCATGGCCCCATCTCTTCCTGCCCACCTGCAAGTGGAGGAATGGAATATAGTGGCCCAGTGGTATCTATTTTTCCTCTCACACTTGCTGGCTGTGGTACGTAGAGCCCTGTCAATGCCTTTTCGGGTGGTCTCTTGCGGGGCCTCAGCTTCTCCTGACTGACCCTTCTTTGTTTGCTCTCAGTCAGGTCAGTTTTTGGACCCTCACCTTCAATTAAGCTGTCAGACCTTCACTTTTTGGGCTTGCCGTCTCTTTCAGTCTCCTGGCTGTTTTCTTGGAGGCAGCCTAGTGCAAAGCTGTCACCACCTTGCTATCCCAGGCCTTAGTGCCTCCCTTTCCTTCTCTACACTCCTCCCTTTACAGCAGGCTCTGTTTCCTTTATTGGTTGCAGCTGTGGATGCCTGCCTCCATGACTGGCAACTGCCTGGAGTTGTGATCAAGCTGCTTGCTTGTAAATGGGAGAGACTTTCCTCCCTGCTCTGGTCTGTGTTCAGTATGGGGTTTGTAGACCCTGTTACAAGCCCACGTAAGCAAGTGCCTTGTGTCCTTTGTCTCCCTTGCTCTGCTCCACTAGCCAGGTCAAAATTTGTCCCTTGTGTGGGTTTACAATCATATTTTCCTGTTTGATTTAAAAAAATGAATTTTCTCTTTCCAGCTGCTGCCTGAAAATCCCACACAAACTAGGGGAACTGCCTCTTTCTAGGGAAATTGACTATCACAGTGTGCTGTCAAGTGCACAAAGTAAACAAATTGGAAAACTAGAGAATTTTTTCCTCCTCCAGTCTTTCAGTGATGATAATCGTGATGTTACTTGAATATTAATACTGTAGTAAGAAAAATGTTGCAGGAGATGCAAATGTGATTTTTGAGTTGACCACGTCACTTTAAGCTGAGCTACAGACTCCCCTCTCAAATAAACCTGAAGGCAGTAAAATGTTACTAAGTACACCAGAATCCTTAATATTGAATTAACAACTTCATTTTCTCTCTCTGTTTTAGGTATCAGTTTTTTTTGCAGGTGAAGCAAGATGTTTTGCAAGGTCGCATGCCCTGTCCCATCAACATTGCAGCTCAGCTGGGAGCATATGCAATTCAGTGTGAGTTCTTCTGACCGATTGATAACTTTTGTTTGTTAATGTTATGATTTATTCCAAATATTGCCAGCAAATGGAGACTTTAATCTAAGTCTTTGTACGTTAGTTTAAAAAAATTAAATTACAGAGACTAACAGGAGAATTATAAATAGGTGACACTTCAGTATAGATTATATAGAGCCCATTACATGCATTTTAAATGAAGATACTATGGGCTCTCTTCTGAAATATCTGACAGTTATTGATGGTTGAGTTACCGAGACTGTCCACAGAGAGAACTTTTTATTATTGCTTGATGACATTACAAGTCAGGGTATGTCTACAGCCCAATATTATGTATATCATATTTTCTATTTCATCAAACAGTGTGTAGATCTGAAGGGCCGGCAGCAGCCTCCAGACAAATCTGTTGATCATCCAAAATGATGTAGTCCTGCAAAAACCACATTATGTCAATACTAATACTTGAAGATAATGAAGGGGAGGGATGTGTTTTGACTTGAAGCGTGAAATTTTAATTCTACATTTTACTTATTGGCATGCACTTGAGAAGCAGATTTCATGAGTGTTAGTATATTCCATGGATTTGATAGAGCAAAAATGAACTACTTCACTTTAATGGAAAGTAAGTAAGAAGTAAGATTTTGCTCATCTTTGGGCTAAAATCAGATATCCAAATGCAAAATTTGGCAGTCAGGGATATCATGTGGATTTATGATATTTTCTTGGGAACTACGCATAGAAAACTCATAATTTACAATTTTCATCTGTGGCAGGTACTAAGTGAAGATTATCCAGTTTATCATTAATCCAAGTATGATTCAGTAGCAGCTACCTAATACAAGCTGAAAATATTCTTCAATTTCTGTTTTAGAACAACATGTTTGAAAGATTACAACAGAATGAAATAATTTATTGAATGTAAAAGGAGATTAGAGACTTTCATGGCATATGACACACCTCTCAGGAAAGTTAAAACATGTCACATTCTGAGTTTTTTTTTCACTGACATTTCCCCAACTATGGAAGGTGATATGACCCAACCCAGAAGGCTGTTTGTGATAGGCCTTTCACTTCAATGACAGTTGTGCCTTGACTGTGAAATATTGCAATATATATTGGTCAGGTATATTGTTTTGCAGTGCCTGCATCAGCTTCAAACAGATTATGAGAAATAGGAACAAGAATATACACTGTTTCCCGATCATAGGCATAGTGGCTAAACTGTAGGAATCTGCAGCTCTAGTCAAAGATTGTTTATAGGATACTAATCTCAATGACCAATACTTCTTTCTTTTAAATACCACAAGGAAATAGCTAGAAAAGTTCATTTTGGATAGAAGAGCTAGAACAGGTACAGAATAGTTACAAAGGGCTAAATTCAGCCCTGGCAGAAACAGGTGTATCTTCCATTGACTTCATAAGAAGTTATGCCTTCTTACATCAGGGCTGAATCTGACAAAAATATGCAAATAGAAACCCTCACATAATGCATATGTTTGTGTGAAACATTGAATTTATAAGCCAGAAGCACTAGCACAGGAATCCCATCCATAGGCGTGGCAACAACATAGAGTGCAGTATACACTATACATTCTGCAGGCCTTACAGCACACAGAGATACACTTACTCTATTGTGCAATCTGATTTTTTTCTATTAAAGTGCACAATGAAGCCCAGTCATTATTCCTGCTGTTGATTCTGTTTCAGGCATGAGGGTCACTGTTTTATTGTTGGGCTTTTTGAGGGTGGGAGTTGGTGTTGGAGCGGTGGGGAGGGGAGTTCCTGATCAGATCAGTCTCTTGTTTTGGAGACAAGACTAATATATAAAAAAACAAAACAAAATGAAAAAAAAAACCATAACAAAAATGAGCTGATGTTTTATGGGATTTTTTTCATTATGATTTATGGCACTGACCTCATGGCGTGTGAAGAGACATAGCAATGTCCATGGCTTCAGTGGGATTTGGATGGGAACCTCCAATAACATTGGGCTTTTGGGGAGCCCTTGCCTCCTTGAGGGCCAAATGGTACTGCCTTTACTCATGTTAAGTAGCACTTACACAAATTGTCCCATTAACTTCAGTGGGGTTACTCATATAAATGTTACCCAATGTAAATTAGAATTGCAGAATTGGGCCCTGATTAAAATATACATTTAATATACAGCTGTTTGTAAGGATATAAAATATGATTGTGGCTCATCAGATAAATAGTTTGTCACTTTATATCATGTCACTTTTGCTTGTATATGCAAATTCCAGGGCACTCCAAAAACAATTATATTAAAATGCATAATCTTTGATTAAATTTTAAAATAAAGTTCCCATATTTCTTTTAAATAAATTATTTTGATTTTTAAAGTGAATGTAGTGTTCAAGAAATGTACTGAAATTAACTGGAGACTGAAGTCTTTTGTTTACCTATAGGTACTTCAGCTTTCTTCTCAAATGATTACCTCTAAGCTTGACAGGATAGTTACATCTCCATTCTCATTCAGTCCTTGACTTCTCTGCTAGGACTCCCAACAAGGATACTAGTCAGTGCCCATTTGAATGTTCATTTTTATTATATGGGCACAAATCTTCTAAGAACTGGACTCAGCACATCAATTCATTTCACATGCACCACAAAGTAGCATATTGTTGCAATTATTACTGACCTAAACTAAATTAACTCCAGTTCTGCAGAGGTGACAAACTTCATACCATATTTCCTAGCCCTTGAACCTTCCATTCCTCTAAAAAACATGTTACTAATGAAGTTAGTCTTCCAGTCTTACATGGATTGGTCTACACTGCTTTGTTAGTAAACTAAAATAAAGGCAAAACATTGCCATGCATTTTTGCTCTCCAATAAGAAAAAATAGTTTTCTTTTACCTATTGAGTGGTGAGCTCATAGAGTTACTTGGGAAAAGGTGCAGTGGCACATGCAGATTGGTTAGACAATACATCTTTTGGGTAAAAGGAAAATGTTTGAAACTTGTGACCATTTTTTTTCTTGTGCACCATAGCTGAGCTGGGAGACTATGACCCATATAAGCACACTGCAGGTTATGTGTCAGAATACCGATTTGTTCCAGACCAGAAGGAAGAACTGGAAGATGCAATAGAACGGATACACAAAACTCTGATGTAAGAATTCAGTTTTGTTACAATGCATGGGAAATCATATGCTACAGGTGCTAAGTAGAAGGGAAGAAGGAATATATTGTCACATCTTTGTCATGCCAGAATGAAGGTCTGCAGAATCTGCTAGTGACATGAAATGTAGAATCATAGAATATCAGGGTTGGAAGGGACCTTAGGAGGTCATCTAGTCCAACCCCCTGCTCAAAGCAGGACCAATCCCCAATTTTTGCCCCAGATCCCTAAATGGCCCCCTCAAGGATTGAACTCACAACCCTGGGTTTAGCAGGCCAATGCTCAAACCACTGAGCTATCCCTCCCCCTCTGGATAAACATGCTTTAATGCTCATCAGAAATCTAAAATAGAGATAATACAGAGAGAGTGGATATATTAAGAACGGATTAGAAATATAACTAGAATAGATATGGTACTTTAGGTACCTTTAGTTAAACAATTTCTAAAAATACATATAAATGTCCAGTTTATCCACTGAATTTTGCAATGGAGGGGGATGAAAGTAGTATCTTATCGTTAAGGCACTGGACTGGGATCCAAGAAATTTGGATTTAGATCTCAGCTTTACCATAGACTTCTTGTGTAATTTTGAGCTAGTCACTTAATCTCTCTGTGCCTCAGTTCCCCATCTTCTCTCGTTATGTGTACATACAGCACTTAATACAATGGGCCCCCGTTTCCTTGCAAGATCGTTAGCTGCTGTAATGGAGCCAAGCATATAGCAATCTTCATGGAACATGGAGGAAGGTTGCAGTAGGGAAGAGTTTGGAGAAGGCACGGGAAGTTAGTCTGTGTACACATGAGTTGAATGCTAAATAGGTCTCTTAATAAAGAGCCTTTTTATATTTATAAGCATGCTGTCCTCTCATGTTATTACCTAATACACAGAACATGAAACAACGCTTCTCTACCCAGTAAAAACTGATCAGCAAGATGCTTTTATGACTGTTGCATTATATCCCCTTCTTCTTAATTTTGTTTGCGGTATTAAAGGGTTATCTGAAAAGACTAACATTCTTGTATGGTAGGTGTAGATACCATGATGCTTTTGCTACTTTAAAAATACATATTTTGATAAATGCCAGGTAGGGCCTAGCAGCTAATAGTTTCTGCAGATTGGCATTATCAATGTCTTGCTTAATGAGAGGAGGTGTTAACTTCCCTCAAATATATAGAGGCATTCCCCTCCTTGAACATTCATCCCTTGACATTGGGGTGCTTGCCAGTTAGCATCTTGATTTAAGGTAGCTATTATTATTTATTTCTATCTATGTATGTAGCCCTCATCACCTTATTGTCTGAGTGCCTCATAATCACTAATATATCACTAGTATAGTCTTATTATAACTTTTCAGTGCAGCAGGGAAGTACCATTATTCCCATTTTAAAGATGGGAAACCAAGGCACAGACTTGCCCAGTGTCACACAGGAGATCTGATTCCAAGTCTCCTGAGTCCCTGGTCAGTGCTTAACTGAAGGACATTATTCCTCCCTGTTTGTATAGCAGTAGTGCCTAGAATTTCCAATCATTGTGATAGACCCGTTGTGCTAGGCTGTGTGCAAAGTAAAAGACAGCCCTTGCCTTTAGATAACTTAGTCCTAAAGACAAAATACACAGGGGTGTGTGAAACAAATGGGGGTAAATGAGTGGTGATGGAGGACAGTTGTGTTAATAAGAGAATGTTTTTACATATATTTCGCACAATGTGTAGGTTTAATAAACCAATCCATAGTTGTAATATTAGCTTGCACCTGCCCGGCCATTATTAGCTGGCATGGGGTTTGTAGCATCAAGGCAAAGGGTGAGACTAAAGGAGGGATCTGAAGGTGGATTAGAGGAGAGATTGTGCTCGATCATATAGATTTAAAAAAAAAGAAATTACAAGATTTTGTGTGGAGATGGAGGGGCAGGTCTAAGGAGGGAATCAAAGGTGGCAAAATGTTGGCTGTTTTTGTGGATGTGGAATTCAGTGAGGGAGAAATAGAGCTGTTTGTTTAAGAGAGTGGTAGAAAAAAGAAAGTGAATTTGCAATTAACACAATCAGTATGGTTGTTGTGGGACGTCCACTAAAGACATTCAGCAGCACAGGAACAAGAGCAGAGGAAACAGATGTTAGAGGTATGCCAGGGGTAAGAGTGGGAAAGGTTAGACGTTGTGATGGGAGAGAGGGCAAAGGAGTCAAGGTTGGAGGAGAGAATGCAATGGAAGAAATCAATGGAGGAGAGATGGGGGGGGGGCTTAAGAGTGGAAAAGAAGTCATAGATATAGATGTATTGGAAATCATGGAAAGATTGGGAAGCAGAGGGACGAGGCTGGGGGCAGGTTGGCAGTGCTAAAGATAAGAAGGTGGTGATCAGAGAGGGAATGTAAGTGATCATGGAGAGAACAGTGCTTAGTAAAAACAAGTTCTTCTTTGAGTGATGGTCCCTATGTGTATTTCAAACATGGGTACGCATGCGTGCCATGCGCTGGAGCTAGAAATTTTCAGTACAAGTGTCCAATCACATGTTGCCTCGTGGTCCAGCCAAGGTTATAAGAGGGCATGCAGGGCGACGCTCCTTCGGTTTCCTCTTACTGACGATCTCTCCTTCCCTCTTACTTTCCTCTCTGCTTAGCATTTGTAGTTTGCCTATGAGAGCACTTGTCGGGGGACTATGCCCTGCATCCCAGGGTTCAAGGACTGAGTGTCATGCCCTCACTCAGTCTCAGTGAGCAATGAGCACTGCCACTGCTTGGACTGCTTGGGAAGGTGCATCTCATTGCGTGCTGTGAGATCTGTCCACGGACCTGTGAGGCTTGTCTCCTGTGACTCCAGAAGTTCCTCAGGGAGGAGGCTCTCCGGCCATATGTGGAGTCCGATCTGGGACTGGAGGAACCAGTGGTGCCTCACCCTTCACCAGTGATGAGTGCCGCACCTCTCACCCTGATCCAACAGCACCACCGGCACAGGACAGTGCCAAGCGAGAGGGTCATAAGTGCTCGCATGGCCCTCACAGCAAGTCCCTGTCACGGACTGCAGCGAAGCACAGCATTTCCTCCCCGAGCTGTGCCAGGTTGTGCAAGAAGTCACGTACAGATCCGATTGTGCCACCTCCTAAGCTTACCCATGCAGAGGATAAAGCCAAAAGGAAGAAAGAAGTATCGGCACTGCTAGCCAGTGCACCGGTAGTACCAAGGGCCAGCCCCCTGCAGCATGCACCCCCGGTATGACCGGAGTCCCCACACTCCTAACCGCACATGCCACCCCACTTCAGTGGTCAGCGGGATGTACCTTGAACACCCAGAGAAGTTGAACCGCTGCTTCCAACGGTGCATTTAGACCTGCCATATCCACTCTCGCAGCTGCTCTTGGCACTACAGTCCCTCCACGAACGCACTGGTCATCCTGGGCTAGAGTCCACACTTGGTGATTGCGGGACCGCCCACACTGACGGCTCCGCCTCTACCTGAGATCTCTTTGGACTGCGACAGATGGCAGAGGAACCGCCATTCTCCCCAGTTTCCAGGCACAGCTCAGACTCCCCGGGGTGACCACTGCACCAGGCATAAGAACATAAGAATAGCCGTACTGGGTCAGACCAAAGGTCCATCCAGCCCAGTATCTTGTCCACTGACAGTGGCCAATGCCAGGTGCCCCGGAGTGAGTGGACCCAACAGGTAATGATCAAATGATTTCTCTCTCCTGCCATCCATCACCCCCCTCTGACAAACAGAGGCTAAGGACACCATTTCTTACCTATTCTGGCTAATAGCCATTAATGGACTTAACCTCCATGAATTTATCCAGTTCTCTTTTAAACCCTGTTATAGTCCTAGCCTTCACAGCCTCCTCAGGCAAGGAGTTCCACAGGTTGACAGGAAGGGTAAGCTTTGGCACCGCCACCTTGATACACATATCTTTGGGGTCCGTAGTACCCCAGGACCTGACACTATGGGCACACTGGCTGCCCTGGGACCCATACCACCCTCTGTACCCGCCATCACAGGCCTCACATCCTTCCATCCGAGTGCCTGTGCTGGAACCATTCAGCTTGGACCCAGAGGCAGACATAAAACAGGAGCCGATCCCACTGGTTCCGCCAGGACTGCCAGCTGCCGCCTCCTCTCCCACCAATGCATCGATTCCCCCAGTCCTCTCGCCTCCTGATTATCATGGGCAATACCAGGAGCTGCTGCAGAGGGTAGCCCTGGGCTTGTGCATACCTTTGGAGGAAGTTCTGGATCAACACCACCAGCTGGTGGACATCCTCCAGACCAGGGGACCATCTCACATCGCACTGCCCATAAACGACGCTATCCTTCAACCTGCACGAGCAGTCTGGCACATACCAGCTTCCTGTGCCCCCACGCCTAAGAGGGTGGAACACAGCTATTTTATCCCATCCAAGGGGGATGACTTTCTTTTTTCCCACCCTGCTTTGCTGGTGGTACATGTGGCGACCGAATGGGCGAGGTAGCACTCCGATACCTCCACCCCCACCCCGCCGATAGGTCAGCAAAGTGTCTTGACCTGCTGGGCCACATGGTTTACTCCTCTGCAGCCCTGCAGTTCTGCATATCCAAGATCTGCTTGCCAAGTATGACTTTAGTAACTATGCCAAGCTAGCAGAGTTCCTGAAGGATTTGCCGCAGGCCAAGCAACAGCCATTCCAGACTCTAAAGGAGGAAGGCTGCCTGACAGCCAAGGTTAGTCTCCAAGCTGCAGTGCATGCAGCAGATACATCCGCTCTCTTGCCACAAGCATTGTCGTATGATGAGACTCCTGGCTGCAATCCTACAGCTTTCCCAAGGAGGTCCAGACCACGATCGAGGACCTCCCCTTCGATGAGGACAAGTTGTTCTTGGCGAAGACGGATGAGTCCCTCCACTCCCTGAAAGACTTAAGAGTGACATTCCAGTCTCTCGGGATTTACACCCCAGTTTTCTGTTGAAAGCAACAGAGGCCATCTTTCTGACCACACTCCTCGCACCCTACCAGCCCGCTTACAGCCAGTATCAGGGGCCTGCATGACGGCCCCCCAATATCACAGCATCCATGACCATCAGCTACTGCCACATCCTCAGCTGGACTACGGCATCAAACGAAGGCCCAGTTTTGACATGCATATAGAGAGCTGCGAGCTCCCCATGTTGCTACCTCTGCCCCCCCCCCCCCACTTTTGGGGTCATCTTGCCTTATCTGTCCACAAATGGGTTGAGATTACCATGGACCGTTGGGTACTAGAGATTGTACAACATGGTTACTCTATCAAGTTCCTTACCTTCCCCTCCCACTGTCCCCGCTCCCCCTGAACCTCCTGGGAGTCTCTCTCACCACAGCCTCCTGCATGAGGCAGACAACCTCCTGAGGAAGGGTGCGATCGAACTAGTGGCTGACCCCTTCATTGGCAAGGGCTTCTACTCCCTGTACTTTTTCATCTCAAAAAAGGGAGGTCTCTGCCCTGTACTCGATCTCTGACTACTCAACACCTTCATCAGGAAGACCAAGTTCCATATGATGTTTCCATCAAACATCCCCTCCCTTTCCCTGGGGGTGTGGGTCACACCTCTTGACATGAAAGATGCATACTTCCACATTGACATCCATCTGGCTCATTGCAAGTTCTTTCCTTTCTGCGTGGGCGACATCCACTACGATTTCAGAATTCTTCCTTTCAGCTTCTTGATGGCCCCAAGGGTTTATACCAAGGTCTTTGCAGTCATTGCATCCCAACTGCGACAATAGGGGTACTCTGTGTTCTCTTACTTAGACAACTGGCTACTAGTGGTGCCAACCCTCACCAAAACAATGTTGTCATCTGCGCTCTCCACTCACTCCACGCCACTCTTGGCATTTGTATCAACAAGGAGAAGTCCGGGCTTGTTCCAATGCAGACAATCCATTTAATCGGATTCCGTAGATTCCGTGACAGCTTGGGCCTTCCTCCTGGTGGACCGTTTTGCCACCCTGACGCCCCTCATGGTAGCCCTATGCTGCAGTCCATGCTCCATACTGCAGCACTGTCTCTGCCTCCTTGGCCACATGGTGGCCTGTATCCATGTGGTGCCGCCTGCCTGCCTACACATGCACTGTATACAAATGTGGCTCCTTTAAGTCTGCAGACCCACCTGGATGTCCCCCTGATTGTCCCACATCTGGTCTCTACCTCCCTACTGTGGTGGACCAACCCTGCCAAGGTGTTGCTAGGCACCCCCTTCACTACTCCTGCCCCCACAGCCACCATTACCACAGACACCTCTGTAGCCGGTTGGGGTGCCCACCTCGACGGACATGCCGCGCAAGGGACATGGACGCAGCACATCAACATCCTGGAGCTTCGAGCAGTCTGCTTAGCCTGCTATGCATTCCTGCCTCTCATCTGAGCCCAACATATTCAGTTCCTCTCTGACAATACCACTGCAGTGGCATACATAAACCGGCAAGGGGGCACCTGATCCCGGTCACTGTCAAATTTCCTTTTTTGACAGGGTTCCTTGCCTAGTGGTTAGGGTAGTTATATATCTTGATTTTAGTAAGGCTTTTGACACAGTCCCACGTAGCATTCTCATAAGCAAACTAGCCTAGACTAGTGGTCTAGATGAAATTACTATAAGGTGATTTCTATAACTGGTTGAAAGACTGTACTCAATGAGTAGTTATCACTGTCAAAATGGGTTCACTGTCAAATTGGGAAGGCGTGTTAGTGGGGTCCCACAGGGGTCAGTCCTGGCTCAGAGACTGTTTAATATTTTCATAAATGACTTGTACAATAGAGTGGAGAGCATGCTTATAAAACTTCTGGATGACACCATGCTGGGAGCGGTTGCAAACACTTTGGAGGACAGGATTAGCATTCAAAATGATCTTGACAAATTCGAGAACTGGTCTGAGTTCAACAAGATGAAATTCAATAAAGATAAGTGCAAAGTATTCACGTGAGAAGGAAAAACTAAATGCATAATTACAAAATGGGGAATAACTTGCTAAGTGATAGGCTCTACAGCTGAAAAAGGATCTGGGTTTATAGTGGATCACTAACTGAATATGAGTCTTATATCATTCTGGGGTGTATTAGCAGGAGTTTTGTATGTAGGACGTGGGAGGTAATTGACCCAATCATTTGGAGTATTGTTTACAATTCTGGGTACCACACTTTAGGAAAGATGTGGACAAACTGGAGAAAGTCCAGAGTAGAGCAAGAAAAATGATAAAAGATATAGAGAACCTGACATATGAGGAAAGATTTTAAAAACTGGGCATGTTTAGTCTGGAGAAAAGAAGACTGAGTGGGGACCTGATAACAGTCTTCAAATATGTTAAGGGTTGTTATAAAGTGGACTGTGATCAATTGTTCTCCATGTCCACTGGAGGTCAGACAAGTAGTAATGGGCTTAATCTGCGGCAAGGGAGATTTAGGTTAGATATTAGGAAAAAAACTTTCTAACCATAGGGGCAGTTAAGCTCTGGAACAGGCTTCCAAGGGAGGCTGTGGAATCCCCATCATTGCCCCAAGTTCTTAAGAACAGGCTACACAAAAACCTTATCAGGGATGGTTTAGATTTACTTGATCCTACCTCAGTACAGGGAGCTGGACTTGATGGCTTCTCGAGATTCCTTTCAGCCCTACATTTCTATGATTCTAAGTAACATTGTGAAATTTGGAAAATGGTGTATACTGACTGAGAGAAAGTTTAAAATTCTGAGTTGAATTATAGAGCTACTTCTTGGTACATGGATCCCTTCATTTTTCTAACTTGGAAGATATGAAATATTGAATGTTTGAGAATGTTTTCAGTGAAGAGTTCTACATGTAGCTCTCCACTCATCCTGTTTCCCATATACTCAGAGTATGCTGGGAAAGACTCTGTTCATGTTCTGTACTAGCCACAGCTTACATCTTCACAGAGCAGTGCCTTTCCTCTTTAGAGGTTTTTCCAAATGTATGGTTACCGAATGGACATTGGGGCAGTTGGCAGGTTGAGAGGCAGTTTGGAATTGTGGTAGAAGCATGTTATTTAGCATGATGTTTCTGCAAACAAAATCAGAAATGAAATAGTTAGCAGTGTTGACATTTAAATTGCCATGGATAGATTTTAGAGTTAATTCATTGAGATGAGTGGCGCAATTCGCACCTTTCAGTGCTGTTGTTTCAGATTGTCTGCAGACTCTGAAGAAAACAATGCTTCAGTGAATATTTTGTCTCACAATTATGAGGGCTAGAAACATAATTTTTTAAATGAAAGATCAAATTCTGGAGCAAAAGGTTGCAGTATGGGGTGTATAAGAGGTGGTTCCTGTGGCAGATTCCATAACCACAGAACTGGAAAATACATATGACCCTGCTGCGTACTAGTAAATACAGAAGTGAATCAAAAATCCACCAAGAAAGAAATCTTGCCCTTGTGAGGTTTCTCTGTAGTGGGCTTTGGATCCTCTTCTTACCCATGAACTCTTGGAAATGGGGGCTAAACTCAGCCTCAGCTTGCTTCAACTCCTAAATTTTGATAAGGAGATAGAAGTCTACAATCATCATCTCTACTGCTCCATCCACAGAGAGGAGCAACCTCTATCTACAGTACAGATGGAGTCATTTATATATCCATGGGAGGTTTCTGTATTCATGTTGGAGGCTGGCATTTCACTACCATTTTTGCCTCTACATTGCACGTCTCTCTTCCCTGTCACACATAAAGCAAAAGCAGGGAGTGCCAGCCTGGGAAGACACCAGCTGATTAGATTTCCACTCTTCTTAGCCAAAAGAAAGGAATGGGGAGATAAGACCTTTTTGCTTTTTAGGCCTGAAGATGAATGCTGTGAAGTATTTTTGGGACAGCAACAGGAGTATTTTTGGGAGTTAGCAGCAGGTAGACAAGGAAAGGTTTTTCCACTGTAGTTAACATCAATTTAATGTTTAATATATAAGGTAACAGCGTGTAGCAGACACAGTGAACACTGGAACCCATTTTATCTGGAGCAAGTAGGAGCACAGTGCCATGCAGCGAATGAAGGTCTAAGTCAATACCAAGGAAGCATTACACGCCTATTCAACAAGCTTTTTAATGTGATTTATTTTAACAACTGTTATAGCATTGAATTAAGAGGCAGCATTCTTATTCATTATACTGTTTACAGGGGTCAGGTTCCTGCTGAGACAGAGCTGAATTACTTAGGAGTGGCCAAATCACTGGAAATGTATGGAGTAGATCTCCATCCTGTCTATGTAAGTACTGTTTTAATTGAAGCTAAATATTTTAAATGTGATGGTATTACAAAAAGTCTTTTAAACTTAAATGGAAAGCTGTAATTATGATACTTAGTAACCAAGTGGTATCTTTTTTTAAAAACTGAGTTTAGGAAATCCAAAGGAAAAAGTACTTTTGAGGAACATGGATCAACTCAGTTTATACCTAAGGAAGCCTAATGGGTTTTGGATGAAAGAATGTGATTCTGTTTCCCTCTGAAAGACAATTAACTGTGCTGAATAAACAATATGGATAACAAATGTAAGAGCTTTAATATAAGTGTCAGAACAAGATAAAAGAGGGTTATAATTGCCATGTTTAGAACAGGAAATATGAAAATAATACAATAAACGAGTGAGTGCTGAAAAGGCTTCAAAGTTATTGCAAATAATAGGTAATCAATAGCTGATTTGGGGCAAGAGTACATGGGACTTAGGTTTGTTTTAATATTCATTGCGAAGGTTACTAAAGAGTCAGGGCATGTTAAAAAAAATCTCACAGCAATATCATGCAGCATTTCACATTTTTTATGCCCTCATATTGAAGATTCCTCAATCTATATTACAAACAATATGTATGGCAGGATTCAAGCCTTCACTTGAAGGCTACAGTGCTCAGTCAACCTTGCAATTAAAAATTATTTTGTTTCAATAATTATGCATATGGCATTTTTTTTAAACAAAAGAATATCTCAAACTACGAAAATAAGTTGACTTGTAAGCTTTAATGGAAACATTTTGCTACTTTAAATTTGGCTAATTTAAATTTCAGTACTTTGAAAAGTTGTTAAAAGAAAAATCAAAGAAAGCCCCTAAAGATTAATTATGTAATTTGCTGAAAATTGCATAGCCCACTGGATGAAGTATTTCTCTGTTACTAAATCGTGAATTGTGCTACTATTTTTGGACTTCATGCATATGCAGTATCATGTGCCCCTTCTGCTTATAGGAACCTGGGAGACTTCGTGGAACAGGTTTTTATCAACTACCAAGTTAGTCATATAAAATTTGTCTAGCCTGGAAAGTTTGTTTAGGCAGCACACAGAGATCCATAACTGGGCAGAGAGAATGCATTGTAATGTATCTCTGCAATCTGTTCACTGCTCCTTCTGCATCTAGCCATTGATTATTACTGTTATTTAATATTTATATTACAGTAGTGCAACAGCCCTCATTCAGGATCGAAACTCCATTGTACTAAGTACTATTCAGACCTATACAGTGACATGGTTCCTTCCCCAAGGCACCTACATTCTAAGTAAGCTCTCTATGAATAGTTTTGGAAGTTAGTTAACTCACGGAAGAGCACTGAGAATGGCACATATGTTAACCATAGCTACAGAAATTGAGGGAGGTCATTCATTTGGATGTTCCCAATTAAGAATTTTTACTTAATTAAACACACTTTCTACAGTCATTTGATCTTGTGACTGACATCTTTATGGTCCAGGCTTTGCTGGTCTAGACTAATGGGGCTGCACCATATTCTCCCGAACACGTAAATAGACTAATCTTCTCTCTTGGATTTTTGGTGCATTGCCTGTCCCTGTGAGCAGCCTCATGCTCTAAGATCTCCAGTCTTTATAGTACCTTCAGTATAGTAGGATATACCAAGACAATAGTGACCATTTATAAAGATAAAACATTAGGGCAAAAGTGCCTGGACTGAGGCAGGATGTTCTTACTCTCCTGTTGCCAATCCCCTTCACATTGTGGGAGTGGAGACCTGCCATGATATTCTCCTATAAGGGAATGAGTAGGAAACTTAGCCAACATTGGAGCCACTAGTGGGTCCTGGCTGAATTCTCTGCTGCTGGTGAACAAGGGAGGGGAAGGGGAGCAATTCTAGTTAATCCACATCATCCAGAACAGTCCATCTGGCCTGTTTCCATCCCTGTTCCTCAAGCTCAGTAGCTTCAAAGACATTTCATTGGTAGTGAGAAGGAAAGAGGACAACTACCTGCAGTCATTGCTAACTGGGAATGGGGCAGGAGTCACTAGAGATTGAGTAAATTTGATCATTTTGCAACAAAATTTGGATTCAGGTAAAAATTCCACCACGTTTTCCTTAGCAAATGCTCCCAAAAGCGAAGCCCAACCTCAAGGAATTCCCTGAAGAAACAAAGGAATCTTTCTGATGCTAGAAACATAGGTGAGCCCTGTAACCCACAGGGAACACAGGTTAGCATGTTGTTGAAAACTGACTATCCATGATCGCAGCTGGATGCCACATAGAAGAACTTAACTGAGTCACTCCCAGCAGTCATTTTAACTCTTGCCCAATACTGATGGATCCAAGAAAATTATGATGAAAATTCATTGTTTATGAGATTCTAAGTAGTGACTCAGTGTAAACCCTACAAAGGTTTCAGAGAGTTTTCTTTCTCTTTGGTGCCCTGCCCAAAATATCAGGGGGTTTTAAACCTCAAAAGACTCCATTCTTTGTGGCCTACAAATGCTTTGAAACTGAAACACTAAGTAACAGCCACAGTAGAGCCAGGAGGCTATACAGTGTTAATAAAGGATGCTTTCCTCCTCATTCCAATCAGAGTCTCACCACAAATACCTTGGCTTGGCTTAGAGACTATTACTTGTCAGTTCTCATCTATTCCCTTCAGGATTTCATCCTGTGTGATTCTGAATATTTACCATGAATTGGCGAGGCAGCTGTAATTCGCCATCAGAATTTTCATGTTATCCTGTACCAAGTTGATTGGCTATATAGACCCCAACAACTCAAGAAGTATTTCATAGATGGAAGGAACTGGGTCCCTCCTTATCATGGGCTTTGTTATCCATTATGAGAAAAGTGCTCTGAATCCCTCATTGAAGTTGGTTTATTTAGGAACCCTCTCCAGCATCATGAGGGGAACAGTGTTTCAATAAGGAGAGGGTGTCTCCAATCATGTTATGGGGAAGTAGGTCAGACTAGCATTATACACCTTAATTCAAGAGTTACGGCATTTGTTGGGTGTCATGTCTTGATAGGGGATTTACTCTGGGTTTTTTGCCTCTCATCTGCCCTCATGAAATCCTTTCTTTTCCAATGGAAAAATGGAGACCCTCGTGTTGCAGATCTTCCTAAAAGTGCATGTTCATTTGTCCGTGACATGGTGGGAAGTCCATGTTCATTTGTGAAAAACTTTGGTCTTTGTGGCTGGGCTGCACACGGGTGGGCCAGGTGGCAGAAATCTAAGTCAGCAGATCAGTCTTTGGGAGACAAAGGAGCAGCAAATTAATTTCAGATTGGTGGAGCCTCTTGCAGAAATACAATTTTAAGGTAGGAAATAATTTTTTAGGGGGTCGTTTGAAAATTAGTTGTACATTTGTCTGAAGGAAAGTACCAAGAAAGTGTGGGTTCAGAAGAACAGCCTGTAGAATATTTCAAGAGATCTCTCTTCTGCTGGAAGTCCCTTCCTTGTGCCTGGCCACATTGGTAGCTCCTACCTCCTTATACATGGTGGGGTACATGGAGGCTGGTTAGATCAGGGAAATGACTGGTTGTGTCATTTTCTGCGTCTCCTTTTGATTACAGTTTTTGACCCCTCCATGATTTCCCAATATGATCATTACATTTTTCAGTTCTGTAGGGACCAGAAGTTAGTTGAGCAGACTGATGGTTCCTGTGTCTTGGTTAGAATGGTAGAATGAACGAACCTATTCTAGCATTCAGAAATATATTTACATTGTGAGTAAATACTGTATGTTGTGCAGTGTGAAGTTTTGACTGTAATTACTTTCTTTAGATTTTTAAAGGAGAGAAATATGGCAATTTAGTTGATGAATTGTTTCTCACTCTTACCTGAGTCATGTAAGTAATCCTTACTTATGAGAGCAATCCCACTAAAGTTTATAGGATTACTCCCATGAGTAAAGTTACTCAAGGAAGAAAGAATTTTGTAGAATTGGGTGGCTAGCTTACTAAGATGATGATGATCATAATAACCACTTATACAGAGGTTTTCATCAGCAGATTTCAAAGAGCTTTACAAAGGAGGCCAGTATCATTATCCCCATTTTACAGATGAGGAGACTGAGGCACAGAGAGGTTAAAGTGACTTGCCCAAAGTTACCCAGCAGCAGAGCCAGTAATAGAACCCATTTCTCCTGAGTCCCACACCAGTGCCAGGCCACACTGCTTCTTAGATAATATCTATAAAAATAAAATTGTGGTTGTAAGTATTAAAATGACATATGTTCTATTTTTCAGGGTGAAAACAAGTCTGAATATTTTTTAGGATTAACACCTGTAGGAGTTGTTGTTTACAAGAATAAAAAACAAGTAGGGAAGTATTTCTGGTATGTACAACATAATATTGCAGACTGTATTAAAATAATGTGGCTATAAGATAAACTAAACAATACTGAATAAAAGTATGATATGACTGGTTAGTTTTATAAGAACTAAACTGATGTACTTGTTGGAATCACCGATCTTTCTGTCTAGATTAAATTGTCTGTGTTCTATTTCTAATATTGCAAGAGATGGTTTTAACTTTCCCTGCTCACATTAAAGTGTTTAATTATCACTTTTTTTCTTGTGAGTAATATATGTGGAGCACTGGTAAAAATGATCATGTATGAACGGCTTACTGAAACTCTTTCAGTTTTTTTGTTGTTTCTTTGTGTCTTTCTGATGTGTTGGATTTAAATACCATAACACTTCTCTTTATCTTTTTTTCAACATTTAGGCCTAGAATTACAAAGGTTCACTTCAAGGAAATGCAGTTTGAACTTAGAGTTCTGGGAAAAGATGTAAGTTTTTATTTCAAGTCTGAAAGAAGAAATAGTGAAACTAATCAATTTAACAGTTTGGTATGCTCAGTGACATGAAACTATTATTGCCAGTTTTGCTTTTAATCATCACCACAAAAACTCTTGTTATATTTAAATTTATTCACAAATGTAATCTTTCTTGATTGGTATTTGTAGTTAGGGTTAAGTTTTCTCTCTTTCCCCCCTTCCTATTCTTCACTTTGCAGGGAAGGCAGGAAAGCCATATTGAAGCACAGCAGAATGGGTCTTTATAGTATATTATCAAGATTTGTTCTTCTATGCCATCAGTAAGGCCTGTGATTTAGAATGTTACAGAATGCCTATTCATGTACAAACAAGTCTGAGTTCTACTATAAAGTAAATTACATATAGGTAATGCTGTAGTTGCCGTCTGATGGCACATGTATGTAGTAAGTATTTTGTGAAATGCCTGGAATTATTTCAGATGTTTAATAAACTGAATGGGAAATTTGGAAGCTTGAGAAAGGAGACATAGGTTTACAGTGTGGTTGACTCATAAACTTGTTGAAAGTTCTATATTGTGCTCATAATAGGCCATCACCCTGATGGCATTTGGCAGTTTCAAGCCCTGACAGGTATTTTTAGAAAGTTGTTTAAGAGAACAGCAAGAACAAGGGTGTGAAAGATCATTAAAATCTGCACTGCAACGAATGCTTGTTTGAAGTGCTATTGCAATACTCTGTATTCTGACAGTATAAGGAGATGCCCGAATGTCCCAACATATCCACCTTCCTGTTTTCATAGAATCATAGAATATCAGGGTTGGAAGGGACCTTAGGAAGTCATCTAGTCCAACCCCCTGCTCAAAGCAGGACCAATCCCCAATTTTTGCCCCAGATCCCCAAATGGCCCCCTCAAGGATTGAACTCACAACCCTGGGTTTAGCAGGCCAATGCTCAAACCACTGAGCTATCCCTCCCCTCCCAAATATTTTGATACATATATTTTTTTGTTACTACAAAGGAGATGGTTAATGAAATAAATAATTGTCAGTTGTCTTATCTTTCTGATTCTATATCATCATAATGCTGATTTATGCAGCTACACACACAGGTAAGCATAGCTGGCCAGTGTGGCTTGCCTGCTCCTGAATTCCAACCTCATCATATTATAGGATATTCCCAAATTTCTTTTATTCCCTTTATATCTTGGAATAAATGCCAGCACCATGTCATTTCACAGGAAAACTGAGATAAGAATTTGCAATATGATATGGGTGCAAAAAATGCCATTTCTGCATTGTGCTACATTCTGGGAGACATCCTACCCTGGAGGAGGAAGGGACTATTCCTTTTCTTTACAGATATAGTGTGACCACACATGGAATATTGCATTCATTTCCAGGCACCTCAATTACCAGAAAGATACTGACAATTAGCATTAGCATTATAGATGCAGTAATTTCAATCTGCCTTTCTAAAACGTTCAAGCAAACGGACCATATGAACTCTGGGTTAGTACTCTCTTGACAGCTGCTTTTTCTTTTTGGATTAGAGAATGTATGGGTGTGTGCATGGTGGTGTCTGCAGGTGTTCATACTGGATCCTTGAAACACAAATTGAAGTGATGTGCCTAAAACACAAACACGAACAAGGAATGGTGATAATTGGATAGTATTATTCTCTTATACAGTCTAAGAAATGATGAAATTTTACAGCCAAATGCTGAAGTGTGTGTGGCGAGTTCTCCATTAGCGTTGAATCCTGAAACCCCTTACTCATACAAGTAGTTCTTACTCACTTCAGTATCAGTTCAGTTCATTGTGGCTACTTACGTAAATGAGGATTCATCACATGAATAAGGGTTAGCAGGATAAGGCTCTAACTTACCAGTCATGAATTATTGCCGAAATGAATGAATGGGCTGAGAATGTTGATAGTACAAACAACGCCATCACAAATGGTGCATTGTAGGACCTGATCAACTGCCAATTTGAGTCAATGGAAAGGGCTTTGGGTCAGGCCCATAGTGAACTGAGACCCCAATTCAGCAACAAACACATGCCTAACTTTAAACATCTGAATGACCATAGACAATATTCCTGACTTATTTAGGTTCAGTTTACTTCTCGGATGATATATTGAGGCACAACACTGTGACTATCAGCACTTGTAATGAATGCATACCTTATGGGGCTTCTCACATGCTTCATGGACATGTGCTTAAATACCTTGCTTGCTGAATGGCTGCCTTGGATTTTTTATTTTAAAGCTGCTGTGCTCTATCTGTTTTGTGAACAGAGAAGTTCAGTCTTGAGGCCACCAGTTTTGCACCTTTCACAAACACTATGTTAATTTTTTTTATTAAAAATAAAGAAAAAAATTTAAATTGTAGCCAGAATATTTAAATAAATACAGAGTTAAAAGTAATTGGTGCTGATGCTTTGTCTCTAGATTTTGTGGTTGGTTTGTTTTTGAGAGAGATGGATGTTAATTAAAATGGAGCTCTCCTAACTCCCCTTGACAGAATGATGATGGTGGCGAAATTCTACAAATCAGAATTTCCTGTCTCTTAGGTAGGACTTTACAGCATAGGGGATTCTCATAGACTTTAAGGCCAGAAGGGACTATCGTGATCATCTAGTCCAACTTTCTGCACATTGCAGGCCACAGAATGTCCCCCACCCTCTACTGTAATAGACCCCTAACCTCTGTTTCAGTTACTGAAGTACCCAAATCATGATTAAAGACTTCAAATGACAGAGAATCCACCATTTACACTAGTTTAAACCAGCAGGTGACCCATGCTCCATGCAGCAGAGGAAGGTGAAAAAAACCAGGGTTTTTGACAGTCTGACTGGGGGGAAATTCCTTCCTGACCCCAAAGATGGCCATCAGTTGAACCCTGAGCATATTGGAAGTCCCACCAGCCAGACCTCTAGGCAAGAATTCTCTGGAGTAACTCAGAGCCCTCCCCATCTAGTGCCCCATCTCTGGCTGTTGGGGATTTTTGCTAGTAGCAGTTGCAGATGGGCCACGTGGCATTTTAGGCACTCTCATCAAGGTGTCCCCTCCATAAATGTATCAAGCTCAGTCTTGAAGCCAGTTAGGTTTTTTGCCCCCGCTGTTCCCCTTGGAAGGCTGTTCCAGAACTTTACTCCTCTAATGGTTAGAAACCTTCATCTAATTTCAAGCCTAAACTTGTTGATGGGTAGTTTATATTCATTTGTTTTTGTGTCATCACTGGCACTTAACTTAAATAACTCCTCTCCCTCCCTAGTGTTTATCCCTCTGATGTATTATTAGAGCACAATCATATCTCCCCTCAGCCTTTGTTTTGTTAGGTTAAACAAGCCAGCCCCCTTGAGTCTCCTCTCATAAGGTAGGTTTTCCATTCCTCTGATCATCCTCTGCACCTCTTCCAGTTTGAATTCATCTTTTTAAATGTGGGAGACCAGAACTGCACACAGTATTCCAGATGAGGTCTCACCAGTGCCTTGTATGAGTGCAATAACACTTCCTTATCTTTACTGGCAATACCTTGCCTGATGCATCCTAGGATTGCTTTAGCCTTTTTCATGGCCAAATCATTTTGGCAGCTCATAGTCATCCTGTGATCAACGAATACACCCAGGTCTTTTTCCTCCTCTGTTGCTTCCAACTGATACGTCCCCAGCTCATAGGGGACTAATAACAAGAATTTTTGCTAAGTGCATGACCTTGCAGTTGCGCTATTAAATGTCATCCCATTTCTATTCCTCCAGATCAAAGTCCTCCAGATCTTCTTGTATTATATTCCTGCCCTCCTCCGTATTGGCAATAACTCCCAACTTTATGTCATTTGCAAATCTGATTAGCATGCTCCCACTTCTTGTGCCAAGGTCATGAATGAAAATGTTAAATAAGATTGGTCCCAAGACTGATCCCTGAGGAACTCTTCCAGTAACCTCCCTTCAGCCTGACAGTTCATCTTTCAGTATGACCCGCTGTAGTCTCTTTAACTAGTTCCTTATCCACCTTTCAATTCTCATATTAATCCCCATCTTCTCCAATTTAACTAATAATTTCCCATGTTAAACTGGATCAAATACCCTACTGAAATCCAGATAGGTTAGAGCTACTGCATTTCCTTTGTCTAAAAAAATCAGTTATCTTCTCAAGAAGATGATCAGGTTGGTCTGGCACAATCTACCTTTTGTAAAACCGTGTTCTATTTTGTCCCAATTACTGTTTGATGATGTGGTCCATAATGAAGTAAATGAATTAATGCCCTATAATAATAATAACAAACTGTTCCTGAATATATTAAATGCTTTATGTAGAACATAGTTTTAATATCACAATGGAAAGTCTGTAAACATAGTTATAATTTTAGGCTTTAATTTATATTTTCAACTATTGGCAGATGTGAATTAAAAGCAATCAAACCCACTTTTCACAGATATACCAATGTAGGGAGAATAGTCTCTTAGTTGCTTTTAGTACTTTGTATCAGAGGGGTAGCCGTGTTAGTCTGGATTTGTAGAAGTGACAAAGGGTCCTATGGCACCTGGAGCATAAGCTTTCGTGGGTGAATACCCACTTCTTCGGATGCAAGCAGTGGAAATGTCATTTCCACTGCTTGCATCCGAAGAAGTGGGTATTCACCCACGAAAGCTTATGCTCCAATACCTCCGTTAGTCTATAAGGTGCCACAGGACCCTTTGTCGTTAGTACTTTGTGTTTGTGCAGTGGTGCTGCACCTTAACAGTTACTTAATGGAAAGCCTTGCTTGTTTTCAGTTTCTCCTTAAGGCGAATGAAAATTAAGGTTGAGATTTTCAAAGCTGTCTAAAGGATTTGGATGCCCAATTGCAATTAAAATTAATGGAAATGGACATCCAAATCCCTAGATGGATTTACAAATTTCAGCCCAAATATACAGAGCACTGTCCTCAGGCTGGTTAAAAATTACAATATGGAATTTTTGGGTTGGGGAAAATTATTTATCATTGATGCTAGTGAGCCTGTTGTTTACATCATTTGGCTTTTCATAAACTCAGTGATTCAACAAGCACAAAATATTTACTGTTGCTGCATTTATAATGAAATTAACAGCTTCACCCTCTCTGTTTTTTTATACTGAAATCTGTAGTGCTTCAGCAGTTCTCTTCCCTGAAAACCACTTGTATAATTATGACTTGTTTACTCTTTTCTGTAAACCCATTTCTGCTGTGTACTAATATTACCATAAGGTAATTGGATTTAATGTACACCTAATTTATATCCTGTATCATTTAATTTTTTTCTCCATTATACTCTACATTATTTTTTTCTCGTGCTTTTAAAAAAATGGCAAAAATAGTATTTCACTGTCCCTGGCTTACCGTTGCATAAGAGACCAATTACTTGGATCAGCTGGCAGAAATTTTCTTGCATTGACGTTAGTCACTGGATCAATATAACATTGTCCCTCAACTTGAACTGTGCTCTGAATTCAGAAGTAAGAGCATGTGTTAAGCATTACATGAAAGCTTTAAATAGCAGCCTGAAGGAGTGAAGCTTTCCCATTTATGCAAAGGAACAGACTCTAGGTAAGACAAATAAAGTTAAGACAAATCCTGATGATAAACAAGTATATTTTGGTTGAGCTCCTCTTGGGAAAACTACGGGGTCTGATTGTTGCCGTGTGCAATCCTCATTAGGGTGAATGTCAGCTGTACACACTTTTGTTGAAATTCACCCAGGAACATAGGTGAAAGTCCCCCAATGCAGCAGAATCGTTATGATTACACTACATGTGAATGGGTAACTGTTCAGTGGGTGCACAGAGGACACTGCACCTCCTGAATGTGACAGAACTGAGTTCCACACTAACGATGTATAGGCCACTACAGAAAGGGGCCGAAGGAATGGGCCAAGGAATGGAAAAAGACCGTGGTTACATGTATCCAGTGGGCATAGCCAGGAATGTTTTTAGACCAGTGTGCAGGAATCAGAGACTCTGGTACAGAAACTGCAAAGAGGGTATGTATCTGCTCTGGCCACAGGTTGGGATGTTTATTCTGTATATATACACCCCAGCATTGTTCTCTCTTCCAACCCCTTTTATTTGGGTGTGGTATGTGGGAGGGGCTTGTGTATGTGATAGTGAGTTAAACCACTTACAGGAGACGGTACCCTTAAATCTTGACTGTAGCAGGTCTTTGACAGGTTCTATGAATAGTGCACACGAAAAATATTTATACATGCAGAATATCTTACTATACTTCTTTCACTATTTCCCTTCTTGAAACTAGAGCTGTGCCAATGATGGAAATTCCATTTTGCAAAGGATTTTGAAATTTTGATTAGTTTTTAATCAGAACGAAACCTGAAAATATCCAAATTCTCCATAAAGGAAAATTCTGGAAAAAACCCCATTGCTTCATATTGATCAAAGTGTTTTTTGTTTTGAGAAAATTGAAACATTTGTTTTTATTTTAATTTTTTGTTCCATTATAATATAACCCAATATTTAAAACAAGCAAAATGAAGTCATTTCAAAATGAAAAATCAAAATGTTTTATACAGTGTCAAAACAGGATGTTTGACATTGTCAGAACCTAGGGTTTTTTCAGTTTTCTCCAGTATGAAATTTTGGCAAAATCAGCATAATTTTGTGAAGTGTTGAGATTTTGATGGCGCTGCATTTTCCAAAGGAAAATAGTCCTGTCAAAGTTCTCTGACCAGCTCTTCTTGAAATCTATACTTTCAGGATCTGGCAGTAACTTCCTGTAGATGTTGAATTGAATTAAAGGTGGTGGTTGGTGTGAGGGATTAAGCTCTGATTTGCCAGATGTGTTTGAAGAACTCATAGTTCAAATGCCTGTAATAGGTTGTGATCACTGAAAAACTCAGGAGTGAGTTGGGAAGGGACCTTTTGGCTAGTGATTGGCTCACACATGCCAGACTGGGCCTTTCAAGAAGTCTCTCTTGGCTGGATTCACAAGTCCAGCTAGGCTATCCTCAGTACCAAATCCAAGGACTTCAGGGACAAAACTAGTCAATTGTGGAAGTTAGAGCAGTATCAGCACAACTCCAAACTACAGCAGCTCTAAGGGCACCCTAGGGGCCATTCCTTTGGCCAGGCTGTCCTGAGTGCAAGGTTTTATTTTTATTTGTGTGACTTTTGTCAGGAATGCCTTTTTCATTACTGTTAGCAATCTAAATCAATATATTAATAAGTTGGTTCAGCCATACCCCTTCCTGCCCTGCCACACTGTGTGCTGGGGTGGGGAGTGGTGCACAAGGGAGAGCCATGGAACTGGTTGTGCAACTCATCATCTCCTTTCTGTCTCATCTGTGTCATACAAGAGACAGAACCATGGCAGAAGATCTGGCCCTCTCACGCTAGCTGCAAATTTAACTTAAAATCCCATCCAGAAAAATAGAGTAGTTTGTTCATGTTACTTAAGAATTACAAACAGTGGGTCAGTTTACACCCATTGAAACCAATGGGGTGGTATGAATGTAAACAAGTGCAGAGAATTTAATCAACTAACTAGAGAGTTTTGTACCACCACCACCACCCCTGCTTACCCATTCAACCATCTGCTACTTGTAGCAGTAAGAGTTGTGTAGTGGTTAATAGGTGAGTCACCACTAAACAGCCTTCTGTTTAAAGTGCAGTGGAATAAAATTCCTTGGCAAACCTGAAGTGGTGGCTTATTTTTCAGGTTTATTTTTTAGCCTTTTGTGAGTTACTGTTCAGTAAAGTTTTTGTATTGTTACTTTATGAGGCTAAGGTATTTTAAATCTAAATCTTGAAGTGCTTATGCAGTAATAGCACAGGTTTATTATTATTTTGATACTTGAGTTGTATGATGTACTTTAAGATAATTATCTTCTTGACTGTAGAGTTGAGGTGACCTTGTGTAACCCATAATACAGTCTCGATTGCATAAGCTAGGATTGGTATGCATTAGGTAAATTGTATTAAAAAAACCCCAAACCCTTAAGAATGTTTTCTGTTGGAGGAAACAAATGATAATCTCCAGGTATGTGTCTAACTTGGCAAAGAATAATGTTTTGCTCTCAGCTACTGCTTCTAAATATGTATATTCTGCTATTTTTCATCTTACTGAAGCAAAGTGGCAATGTATATGCAGCCAGATCTTCACCTGCACTGAGTTTACACTCGATTCATCTGACAAGAGTGGGGAGAAGGAGAAGTTGCTGTAAATCACTTTTCTGCTTCTATGAACCTGGTCTGGCTGGGGGCCAAAATAGTCCGTCATAAATTAGTGTAGCCTAAGGGTTACTGTATGTTATGTTGACTGCCGCAGTCCCATAGGGTCTGACCAGTCTGTCAATTTACACCAGCTGAGACTCTGGTCTATACATTTTAATGTAGACACAGTCATAACATCCTAAAATCTGCTTCTCTTGTTTCACTTAAAAAACAAACAAACTTGACACTTCTTCATTAAAAATCCTAGCTTTGGATTTGTCACACAGAATAAGAGTGAATTGCATTTTGCAGTAGGTGGAATCTTGCTCCTGATTGCCAGAGATTCACATGTTGTGTGATTCTCCTATTGTATGTCCAGGATGGCAGACTTGGAGTTCAATACCCCCTAGACTCCAGTAATATCTGAGATCATGTTTTTTATTAATTGCAGGAATATATTGTTGCAAATTAGGGTGACCAGATAGCAAGTGTGAAAAATCAGGATGGGGGGGGGGGGGGGGGGATAAGAGCCTATATAAGAAAAAGCCCCAAATATTGGGACTGTCCCTATAAAATCGGGACATCTGGTCACCCTATTGCAAATATAAGTATAATCTATACTCTGCAGCAAATCAGTCTCTAGATGAAAGAGTTTCATCTCCCAATTTCCAGTACTTGCAATGATGATGATTCCTATTGCAGGCCCCTCTTTTAGGAAAAAAAAGTCCCTCTGGGTAAAGGCTGCATCTTATCTGGGGTCATATTCAGTCCTTGGTAATTTCACCTAAGTATCCCAGCCATCAGTGTAATCTTCTGCAGTGGAAAAATATACATAAAATCTCTAAAAGAATGAAGTGGCTCAGGTATATCCCTTATGTTTTTGCCATTGTCAGAGAATGAAACAGTTAATTATTCCAATCATCGGTGCAACCCCCCATTATTATTATTGTTTATTGCTTGTTTCGTGTTTGAAGGAAGGCTTTCAAGCAAGTCATTTGTAACTTTCATGAACTGCCCGACAGCATTTAATAAGGAATGTAATCGATTTATTTGTTAGGAGTGAGATTTTGGATTCTGGGGAGTGCATTAGATTAGGTCATGATTTACAAGTTTGTTTGCAAATCATAGTTGCGGTTTAAATGAAAAATGTGAGACACCTGAGTGGACTCTACATGCATGCGCACACATCATGCCATTTGTGCAGGCTTCCATTTTATAAAACCAGATACTAAAAATGGTAAAATTCCATTTATTAACACTTGTATATGTTATCAGATTATTGAGGAAACTCTTTTAGGACCTGAGTCTGTCACTCATACTGAGCGATAACTTACTACATGAATAATCCCACAGAAATCAGTGGGACTACTCAGGTAGTAACGTACTATGTACTCAGTGTAACAGTGACAGAACTAGGCCCTTAATAAGTTAACTAGATGACAGATAGAGTTTAAGGTTATTCATGTTGAGTCTTGAATTTTATAATTTGTTGAAAAAGATTAGTAGAATCCTGGAAGATTTATTTTAATGTTAATAGACAAGATCTTCAAACATGAGTGTCTAAAGGTAGGTTTCTAATGAGTTTAGAGAGACAAGGCAGGTGAGGTAATATCTTTTATTGGACCAGCTTGTGTTGGTGAGACAAGCTTTTGAGCTTACATAGAGCTCTTCTTAAGGATCTTCTTCAGGACCTGAAGAAGAGCTCTGTGTAAGCTCGAAAGCTTGTCTTTCTCACCAACAGAAGTTGGTCCAAATAAAAGATATTACCTTACCCACCTTGTCTCTCTCATATCCTGGGACCAACACTGCTACAACACTGCATACAACAATTGAATTTAGGCACTTTGGCCTGATTTGCAAAGATGCCAAAATATGGACTTAGTTCTTAGGATCAGTGCTTAATTTGTAATGAAAGAGGTGCCGGGGCTCAAGCAATTAGGTTCTGGGGCTCAAGCAATTTTTTTATTTTCATAACTCAAGCAGCAAGCACAGAGATTCTGGGGCGATGAACTGCCAAGCCTAGTGGTGCCAGGGCTCAGCCCTGGCAAGCCTTGGCACAAAGAGAGTGCTGCTTAGGATCTTGGCTTTAGGTGTGCATATTTTGAAAATCTTGGCCTAGGCAGACAGCATTACAAAAAGGGGGAATCCTTTCCTCCCAAATCCTATCTTCTAGATAGCTAGCCACTTAATGTTGAAATTCCTTTTGTGCCAGATATGCACAGTTGATTAATTTGCTGAACATGTTACTGTACATACCAATTTATTTCATAGGCTGGGTTTTGAATGTAATCTATCAGAAAGGAAATGTATAGCTCAGTTTAGAATCACTTTATTATACAATGGAGTTCCCATTGTATGCGAAGTGAAGGTTGGTATTAGCGGTAACACACACAAGCCATGGTCTGCACAGACTGCACAGATTCGTGATTTCCTGCAAAACAAAATATTTAAAAAAATATATACTAGGTGCATGATCACACTTCCATCTATTGTAACATATATCCCAGAAACGATGTTTCAGTAAGCAAAGAAAATAAAAAAATACTGACCTGATCATCCTTTCCCTGTTGACACCACTTCATTTGAGGTATTTTATGATTTTTAAATTTCTCTTCTCTTCCTCCTCCTCCACCTCCATCATATCATCATCATCATCATCATCTGTCTTCTTTATACCATGTATATCAGTGATGGTAGAAGCTGATAGCAATCTCCCATCTGACTGAAGCTAGTTTTTAAGTTTTGAGCATTCATTTTTCATCTTTCTGCCTGTAGAAGCCTTCCCAACAGTTGCTATCTTCCAAGATTTTCTGTCTCCTGCTCCCTTTCCCACATATTTCAAATCATTGCATTCCATAGTTAGTTAATTTTCTTCCTATTCTCTCTTTCTTTGTGTCACTTCTTCCAACTGTCTTCTTGATTTCCAGTTTTACTCCCCCCCCCCCTTTTTGTGTGCTTTTGCTTTAGTCCACCCACCTGCCTTATTCTTACCTTCATTTATGTTTTTTCTCTTCTCCCTGTTGTCCTTTCCTCTGTGCATTAATAAATAAAGCCTTCACAAGATCCTAGTCACAGACTCGCACATAGTTTTACAAATGTCATTTGCCCAGGACCTGGTTGTTTATAAGTATTAAGTTATAAATGTTACTTATCTGTACTATCTGAAGTTTCAGATAAATTGAGTTTTGTAATCTCACGCAAATTTTAATGTAATAAAATGAAAAATTATTTTGGGGGAAAATGTGTGCTTTTGATTGGCCTTTTAAGGTGTGGTTTGAGAAAACATCACTAATAGAATATATGAAAAAATATGGGCTTTTGCTAGTAAAATACTTGTTAGCAATATAAAATGTAAAACCAGAAGTGACAAAGTATTTTAAGGACCTACGTTTCTGTGATTCTGTTTTAAGGGCCTGCTTCTCCTCTCACATACACCGGTATGTCGTTGTTGATCTCAGTGAAGTTTCTCCTGATATACACTGGCACAAGGGAGAGGAGAATCAGGCCCCACATGTGTAGTTCGGCAAGTGAAAATCCACTCCACAGGAAGAATCTTTCATAGTAATGTTGTCTCTTTTTATTTCAGTGCAATGAAACGTCCTTCTTTTTTGAAGCACGTAACAAAACCACATGCAAACATCTTTGGAAATGCTGTGTAGAGCACCATACGTTCTTCAGGTGAGTGGAGGTAACGTTATTAAGGTTTTACTATGTTATGACAACCGAAGATAAATGTGCTGGCTGAGATTCTTTCTGCACCTCTCAGAAGCATAGCACAGACTCACAGCACAGGGGATGAGGGGTTAGGGTGGCCTTAAGCCACTCTTGAGCCCTCCTGATTTTGGGCTTTGTGAGACATGCCTTGCCCAAGTCTCTTTCCAGGCATAGTTTTATTCTTCTATTATAGAATGTAGGCAAAAACATCAAACACAAAAAGCATTTCTTCTGCTCACCTTGGGCTGTATCTCCCAGAGACTTTTCCCTTTGACTCTCACAGTGCTAAAAAGGGGATACACCCTTCCTTCTAATCCCCCTGCTTCAGGGTCTACTGCAGAAGCCCACCTCTAGTTCCCACTAAACTGACCTCTCTCAGCCCCTCTGTAAGGCACACCTGAACCCCTGCTCCCTGGCCCCTTCCCCATCTGGGTCTGATAACTTGAACAGAGCAAGTTGGCCTCAGGTGTCCTGGCCCTCAATGGGACAAGCTATCCTGTTGCACTGCATGACAGCGTACAGCAAATCCTGGGATGTACGTATGCATCTTCAAATGATATGGGCATGTCCCTGTGCAAAGCAAGTTTCAGTTGGAAGCATATTTGTTCAGTTGTGTTACAACCCCCTGTAAAAGTCCTTCCCTGATAATATTACAACACTGACATGCCCTCAACAATGGGCACAATGCTCCCTTAGATGCATTCTCCCTATGTAAAGATGAGGAAACTCCATGACTTCACACTCTCAGAATTTATTCACCATTCTTTCATGGGATAGAAGTTTGCAGGGTTTGTCCCGCCATCAAAGAAGTGGCAAGGTCTTTGGACCTCCAAAACTGTGGCACTTGGGGGAGTAACAGGAGGCAAGGGCCATTCAAGACCCTGTAGCTTTGCACTGCCTCCTGTTCCTCAGCTCCCCCAGGATGCATGCAGCACAGCTAATACGGGAGCTGTGCTGCCGGCCCTCTTCCCCCATCAGCTGTTGATCCCAGTGTATCACTCAAGGGTAATCCACGTTACAAAGGAGGAAGGAACTTGCACAACTTAACAGTGACTCAGGCCTGGTCTACACTGCAACATTAGGTCAACATAAGGCAGCTCACGTAAACCTAACTATGTCAGTGTATACCCTACAACCTTGCTCCCGCTGATATAAGTGCCATACTACACCAACATCATAACTCCACCTCCATGAGAGGTGTAGGGCTTATGTCAGTGTAGTTAGGGTGATAGTGTTCCTGTCTGTAGACCAGTGTTCCCCAAACTGGGGCGCAACCCCTAAGGGGGTGCGGAGGAATTTTCAAGGGGGCTCTGCTGGAGCCATGAAATTGACAAGAAAGCCAGCTCCCCAGCCAGGCTGCTACCTGGTCTCTGCTGTAAGCCAGGCTGCCGCCCGGGCTCCCCACTCAGAGCCCTGCTGCCCCCTGGGGTTCCGGCTCCCCACGCCCAGCCAGGCTGCTGCCCAGGTTCCCAGTTCCCTGCTCCGATCTGGGCTGCTGCCCAGGCTGTCCGCCAGGAATGGGACAGCCGCACCGGCTTCTTGGCTCCCCGCTCCCCTCCAGGAACAGGGCAGCTGACTGGACACTGGGTGTCGATATCCTTGCTGGGAGCCCAGCTGCCCCCCCCCCCCCCCCGGGCTCTTGGCTCCCCGTTCCCTGCCAGGAGCACAGCAGCCAACTGGACTCCGGCCACAGATCTCCCTGCTGGGAGCCCTGCTGCAGCCCTTAGGCTCTCAGCTCCCCGCTCCCCACTGGTGTAGTGTAGACATGCCCTCAGTCAGCATTAACTTTCATGGGGATTGTGACAGGGTGACATCCTGTTCCTGTCTTCTGTTCTGTTTACACAGACTCTGAGACTTTCAGTTGCTAAATACCCATGCACAGTTTAGTTACATTAGCTCTTCCCACCACCTTATTGATCCATACACAATCATTATTTATAGTGTCAGTTTCTCCTCAGTTCTTTGCCGAGGAGAGGGAAGAGATCTCGCTATCCAGAGACCTTTCCTGGTTTTGGCTCTGCTAGCCTGCCTCCCTCTCCTGTGCCTTCTTACACATTCTGTGTTAATGGACCAATTTGCTTGTTAGTCCTCCCACAGCCCATTCAAATCCATTAATTAGGCCCTGTCAGGTTCACCCTGGAGGGAATTAAGTGGTATTTAAATGGCCAGAGTACTGGCTCAGCTGTTGGTTCCCAGGACTCTGCACAGGGATGTTCTGTGGGGGTTGGGTAAGGGTGATGGCACAGAAGGAAGTTGTCCATCTAGATCTAGCCTCACCTGCATGGATTCATGGAATGCTGAGCCCCATGGAGCACCCATGGAGAGCCTGCCATGACATGGGGATAAGGAGGAGCTTACAGAGGAGCCATGCTTCCCCGTTTTGAACCTGCAAATTTGTGCCCACAACTTCTGTTACAAGTATAGGAGATTACTTTGTTTTATACTAACATTGCATTATCCTAAAACCATTCTACATGTACATTAATTAGTTTATTTACTATATATTTGAGTGTGTGTAATTTTACTGTGTCATTTTATTCTTAAAATAATGTAGAATGCCAGAAAATGAGTCAAGCTCTCTGTCGAGAAAATTCAGCAAGTTTGGATCCATAGGCTATAAACATCGGTACAGGTAAATCTATTTCACCTTAAAATCTTTACATTCTGATCATTTCCCCTCAGAAAAACTGTTAATCATAACATTCCAGTTCACAGATTAAACAATGTGAGATGCAGAGCCAGATTTTCTGGTGTGATTTAGCTGTGCTCAAAGCAGGAACTGGGAGGGAGGCAATGAGGCAGGGGCCAAGGTTGCTTTGTGGCTCCCTGATCCCTGGGGGCCAGCACAGCCCATAGCACAACATAGAGGAGCCTCAGGGATGTTCTAAATTACACCCAGCCCATGGCCTGAAGGGGCTGTTCTGACAATTGTGGATCACCAGAGCATGGAAGGACCCTGGCCATGATCCTTATGCAGAGATCTAGCAGTAGGGATGGCACAGAGCCATAGGGAAATCCACCAACTATGGGCATTCCTCAGGAGGCCAGTTAAACTAGCTTTACAACCCCTAGTGGTGCCAGAGCAGTACAAATGAGCCATAGTGGGGCTAAGGATCTGGTGCTTTTTGGCTAAACTAGGGATAGATCAAACCAATCTGGTGAATTTAAGGTTTCCTTGTCTAATGGTTGGGGCACAAGATTTGGAGCCAGAAGACCTGTGCTTTAGACCCATCTTTGCCACATATATGCTGTGTGACCTTCAGTAAGTCAGCTATGGTGTGATTTACAGAAGTGCTGAACACTTGCAGCTCCAATTAACTTCCTTGTGAGCTGCAGGTATTCACCACGTCTGGAAATCAGGCCACTTACCTTTCTCAGGCCGGGTGACATCAGTCAGGAGTGTGAAAAATCCACACCACTGACCAAAGTAGCGCTGCTGACCAAACCCCCGGTGTAGATGCAGCGAGGTCAATGGAAGAATGCTTCCGTCAGCCTATCTACCATTGTTTGGTGAGGTAGTGTTCCTGCACTGGCATAAAAACCCCTTCTGTCTATGTAGATTGTGCCTATGCTGTGTGGGGTTTTGCCAGCATAGCTATGGCGAATGAGCAATGCCAGTATAATTCCTATAGTGTAGCCAATTTCCCCATTTGTCAAAGGGAGATAAAAACACTTTTTCATCTTTGTAAGGTGCTTAGAGACCTTTCAACAGAAAGTGCAATACAAGTCTTAAGTACTATAGTATACCATACTCATGGAACACCAGGGCCAAGTTTGAATGACAGAATATGGAATACAGTCTCCTTATCACTGCCTCCCAGGAACACAAACCTAAAATCATAAGTCATATAACCCTCAACATCTTAAGCACCTCCAGAACCTCAGTTAACCAAATAGGGCCAAAATCTTAGTAGAGAAGGATCTGGCTCCACAGGGGCTTCCAATCTACTCCTTATTGGAGTGACCTCATGTATGAATTTGGAGTGAAAGCTCACAATGAGAAATACTTGATTCTGGGCCGGAATAGAGAGGACCCAGGCCATCCACCGCCTGGAACAGTTCTGCTGATTGGGATGTGGCAGACGCTTTGCTGTAGGAGAAGAAACTTTGCCTCCATCACACCCATGACATGAGATTTAACATTTTTTTGTTGCAGTTGGCTCACACTTTAAGTATTTCTGCCCCTGGTGCTCTAGTCTCCTACTTTCCCCCTTCATATGTCATGGGCTGTCTGTATATAGCACCAAGGTGGCTGGTGATGATAATGAATTTACCTCTTGGGATGAGTCGTTGTCGACTGCAAAAATGTTTTTTAAACATTCCAGATAAAATCTTCTCTTATCACCAGAAGGGAAAAAGGAATCCTCACTTGTGCTGTGTTGATCTACAAGGGTTTTCCCCAGACCTGGGTTAGTGTTTTAATAATTTGGAATTTTAAAAAAGATTGGGACTATCCTATTAAAGTTCAGCTACTGGGCATTTGAAGCATATTGATTACCAATATGATAGTGAACGTTATTTAATCGGTTGGTATTTGAGATTCAGTAACTGTTGCTTCATTAAATGCACATTGGCGACTGTAATTAACAGCCTCTTCATGTGCTGAAAGCATCAGCTGTTTGCTTGCACTATAGATCTGATTCCCACTACCCCATCTGTTTTTTATTTGATTGTTTTTTGGGGTGGGTTGTATCATTGAGGGGCAACAATAAAACTGCACTTCTGCATATATATTGTAAGCTCAAGACAGAAGCTATAATTCCATGCCTGAGGAGAGGGGGTTATAACCTTTTCTTGTTAGCCTCAGGGATATTTGTTTGTTTGGAGTCTGATAGTTTGCAAGCAAGCTGAACTCCCCATTATCAGACTAGTTGTTTAGATTAGGTGCTGCCCAAAGGGGATTAATGAAGGCTGCTGTTGGGGGGTTACAAAGGTTAACATGGTTGCAGAGCTTTAACATTTGTTAATATTTTCTGCCTAGCCTGCAGAATAAAATAATTTGAAACTTAAAACCAGTAATACTTTGATCCAGTCTGTTGGTTTTTTCCCCCCTTAAATATATTTTCTGATGTTTAAAGAAATTTTTTTTTAAAGTGTTCATCCAAATGGATGTTTACATAACTCAGATACTAATTACAGTGCTTAACACACGGTATCATTGCTCTTCACTCATTAAAAATGCCCCTGAATATTTTTAAATCATTGCACTGCAGATGTGGCAACTGGGAATTACTGCTAGACATGATCTTTCCAAAAACCTTAATTTAAAATAAATGTAAGAGAGATCTATAAAAAAAAATCTTAAAAGTCTCTGCATTTATTTTTGTTGAAACTGAAATACTGTTAGTGTTGTTAGTAAAATAAAGTTAGTGTTTAATTGATCTTATTGTGTGACATCAGAAAATAAATAAAATTCATAGTGCTATCTGATTACTATATCTTATTTGTTCATTCACAGATGTTTTGTTTAAACCTACATGTGTCATTTATGGTTCATATCACTTTAAGGTTAAATCCAGAAATTATAGAATAAATTTTTTAGTCTTATCGTCTGGTTTTGTTTTGTTTTTTACAGGGAGGTGGGAAGTGTAACTTAATTTTATTGAAAACAGTTCACTAACATAGGTCCAAATTGGAGTCGCAGTTTTTTGTGATACAGAGATTTACCTTATTTGTTCATTGTGTGTTATGAAGCTTGTCTCTGCTATACATTTAATTTTTTTGTTTGTTTAATATCTTTCCCAATTATTGTAAACACAGGAACGCTTAGGTTTTAATTCATTTAATTAATTATTTTTGTTTGTTTCCTAATGTCTAAAAGAGAGAAAAATTTGAGAGCTGCACGGGGTACGCAACACAATATGTTTTTCAGGAACAAGTGCATATATTTATAACGTATGGCCTAATTCACATTTACACTAAGGCAACTTTACACTGTGTAGTCATGTGTGACAGAGCTTTAAAATGGGTGCAAATGTAATTTCTCACACTGTTAAGTCCCTTTTACATTGCTTTTGCAATGAAAAGGGGCCCGAGCATAAATGAAAATTAGGTCTTATAATTTTTTGGTGTTAATAGCTTGTTGCAATGATGGCATTACACTGAGTTTGGTGTTGCTTTATCATTCCCATTTTGATGCTGTGAAATATTAGGGCAGCCATGTGTTGCGTCAAACAGAGCAATGTTAAAGGTATATTTTAGTAAGACAAATTACTGTAAAAACTAATTCAGGAAATAAAATTACAGCAATCAAATTACTTAAGAAAATTGCATGCTTGAAGGTTATTGTGAGGCCAAAAAAAGGCCACGCTGTGTTGGCTACTGTCTTAATTCTCAATAAAGTAACATTTTGTGTGGATTCTGGAACTGTTTCCTTACACTCAATTGGAAAAATACCAAATGCAGGAGAGATTGGCTTGATCTGTTGGCAGTTGTGCCAAGGTATGATTTGAAACAAAATCACAATGAATAGCATTGTAGTTAATACCACAGAGCCTGCTGTGTGAGCAGGAATATTAGAACTTGAATCAAGGTTCCATGGGTAACAGGTTGACGACTAATTCACTGCTCTCCCAACCCAGCATAATTTCTCTAACTAAAAATGTTAAATTTCTTTAAGGTTCACTTTGCAATTTTCCATTTATCCATCATATTGATTTTGTTGCATTTTCAAGTGGCAGGACGGCTTTGCAGATGAGCAGAGAACTTTCTGTCCAGCTTCCTCGGCCTGACCAAAATGTTGAAAGAAGTCGTAGTAAGACTTATCCAAAAAGAATGGCACAAACGCAACAGACTGGTAAGCCCTATTTGAACACTTCTGTTTATTTTGTCTAAGGAGAAGCCTTTTCTTTGGCCAAAGATAATTCACTCTGTTTTCAGGAAGTCAAGCTGAAATTACTGCATTATCCTGAAGTTTCTCTTTAAAATGTGTTTTCTACCCTATTTTTGTTTTAGATTGACATAAATATACTAACATTAACTGGAGCTAAGAATTCCAACTTTATGAATAAAAGTGATAAAGGAGTGTGGATTAGTGATAGAAGTACATTTTTGTAGACTCAAATATACAGTACAGTAGAGCAGCCTGAAAACATGTTCAGAAGCAATTTCTTTTATTTGCTATGTTGATAGCACTCTGCAGTTTGGACTATGTGGGTGTGAATTGCAGCTCACCCTAGCATGCTGTACTGTAACTCCCCTGTGTGGATGCTGCAGGTGTAGACAGAAAGGTACCTAGTTCTCATTAACTTAAGTTCTGTTTAAAGAGAACTTTATTAGCCCGAACTTTTAGTTTGTGCTTATAGTGTCCACATGGGGGAGTTACAGTGCAGCATGCTAGTGTACGCTGCAGTTCATATCCCTGTAGTCCAAAATGTGGGGCCATGTAGACATGCCCAGAGACCCTGTGAACAAGGTCTTGTGTCCTAAGCAGAACATTAGACCTACATAATTCCTCTGGGATCCCAGAATTATTCATCACTGCTTCACCCAAGGATTCTTCCCCTCACTGTTTCTCTCCAGTACAATCCAACCGGACCAACATAACTTGTGATGTTTATTTTGATGTTAGATTGAATTTAAGTTTCAGTGTAGTAGCCGTGTCCTTTGAATTTTCAGTGTGCTTTACATATGTGTGTTGAAAACTCATAACTGCATTGTCAAAATGTCAGGGGGAAGCTGGAAGATCTGGCAGTGAGGTGGGGACATTTAGGACTAAGTGGTGACTGCAGGAATTGGCCCCAACATAATAAATAGTTCCTGAATTTTAGTAATAGAAACAATAGGTTTTCTGATTGTAGGCATCTATTCAGATGAGTACTTATGCATATACTTAACTTTCCATGCATGACTAGTTCCATTGACTTCAATAGGATTAGCCATGTGCATAAAATTAAAAATGTGCACAAGTGTTTGCAGGATTGAGGATTTAGTCCTTAATACTTGAAAATTTAGCCAAGTTTTCTTCTTACCACAAGTTAATTGAAATATTAGAGGCATTCGAGAGCCCCAGTTTGTTAAACCTAGCCTGTACTGATATTAATGTGGTGAAATTTTAGATTTTCTACTTTTTAATCTAAATGTTGTCTTTAATATTTTCATTTTTTCTCCATTACATTTTCTAATATTTGTACATTCACATTTGGCAAGATTTTATAGAATAAATAGGAAGCACTAAAATAAGAAACAAAAAACCCAAACCCCAAAACAAACAAACAACCAGAATCTCAACAACCCTGAAATCCAACTGCTTGATCGTGGAATAAATGCCAGTGAGTCATCTTAATTTATTCTTGTATCATTTACATTTATAGAATGGTAATGTTTTATGAGGATACTGTTTTATCATCTACTCCATCTTACTAACTACCTAAATAGTTATCTAGTGGTTAGAGCATAGAGTGGGAGCTAGGAAACTGGAGTCTAGTCCTAGCTCTGCCACCAGGCTCTGTGGTCTTGGGCAAATCAATCAATCTCTCTGCCTCAAGTGCCCCAACTGTCAAAATTGAGATAGTAATGGTTACTACTGTACCTGCCTCGCATGGGGGGTTGTGAGTATTAATTAGTTAATGTCTAAATGCTTAAAATATATAGAGTGGGATTTTTAAAAGCGCTCAGCATTGGTTTTACTTTGCTCCAATTGAAGTCTATGGTAGATTTGGGAACAGAGTCAGGCCAACATGGAGAGCTTTTGAAAATCCTACCAATATAGCGCCATATAAATGATGATCATCATTATTGTGTATTTATTTCCTAATCTGTTTACATAGCTATTCATATCATGGGGCAGATGTTCCCCTCCTGTATTAAACAAGAGTTAGAGGGGAAAACTGCACTGGAAACCCTGAAAGATTTTCTTCATAGGCTTTTCTCAGTATCGTTTCCTTCTAACGAAGGAGCTTACAGCCTCCTGGAATGGAATGCAGAAGGCAGTTACCTGGATCCAGGAATGTTCTGTGCTGGTTACAGGTCTCACCTGTTTGATGTTTAAGCGAAAGTTAGTGCTTCCAATAGTAGCGTTACTTCCCCCTCTGTGCCTGTTAGTTGCAGCCCTCAGGAAGGGGTGAAACTACTTTACCGTTTTCAGAAAATGTAAACAATTTACAATATGTGATTGTCTGAGCTATGCGTATGAAGAGAGGCACTCCTTTGCTTACAGGCTACTTCACAGTTCTGCTTTATGCTGCAGAGGTGTGTCGGTGCATAAACATGTAAGAGACTAGCTTCCTCTTGAAACTAAGGGTACCTCTATACTACAGAATTAGGTCGAATTTATAGAAGTCGATATTTTAAAACCCGAATTTATGGAATCGATTGTGTGTGTCCCCACTAAAGAGCGTTAAGACCATGAGGTCGATTGACTGTGTCCACAGTAGCGGGGCTAGCATCGACTTTCGGAGCATTGCATTGCGGGTAGCTATCCCACAGTTCCCGCAGTCTCCGCCGCCCATTGGGATTCTGGGTTGCGATCCCAAAGCCTGATGGGGCAGAAAACATTGTCGCTGGTGGTTCTGGGTACATGTCATCCCTCCCTCCGTGAAAGCAATATTTTTCGCGCCTTTTTTCCGGGGTTTCCGTGTTTGCTACGGAAGCCTGCTCAGCTCACAATTACCGTACATCTCCAGCGTACGCCTGGACATTAGGTCTAGTGGGGATTCAGTCACACTATAATACGGGCAGAGGGATAGCTCAGCGTTCTGAGCGTTGGCCCGCTAAACCCGGGGTTGCGAGTTCAATCCTTGAGGGGGCCATTCCGCCTGAGGCTGGTAGTCGCGGGACTACACAGCAGGAGCTCCTTGCCTTCTAGCTGCAGATGGTGCAATATGCCATAAATGGTCGTGGTCGCGGGACCACACAGCAGAAGCTCCTTTCCTTCTCGCAGCAGATTGTACAATATGATTGGTATTCGTGTGCTCCTGGCCGGCGGCCTATGGTGTGGCTGGCCGGGGGCGCTTGGACATAAATGGGAGTGACCAGAGTGACTCTGGTCATTCTCTTTTTTACGTTTTGTTTAAGGGAGATTCAGTACTGCCTGGAACACGGGCGGAGGGATAGCTCAGCGGTCTGAGCGTTGGCCCGCTAAACCCGGGGTTGCGAGTTCAATCCTTGAGGGGGCCAGGAGCTGATGATGGATATCAAGCATATTGTACCATCTGCTGCTAGAAGGGAAGGCGCCTCCTTGCTCACCGCATATTGTACCATCTGCAGCTAGAAGGAAATGAGCCTAACCCTTGCTCCCCCCTCCCTCCGTGAAAGCAACTGAGGGGGGAGCAAAAAATCCTTTTGATGGGACTCCATCATGGTCACCTCTGCTGATGAGATCTGCGCTCACCTGCAGCTCACCACGCTGGCCAAACAGGAAATGAAATTCAAAAGTTCGCGGGGCTTTTCCTGTCTACCTGGGCGGAGCATTGGAGCTCAGACTGCTGTCCAGAGCGGTCAAATGTTGCACTGTGGGATAGATCCAGGAGGCCAATACCGTCGAATTGCGTCCTCACTAGCCTACATCGATTCGGCAATATCGATTTAAGCGCTAATCCCCTCGTTGGGGGTGGAGTGGCGAGATCGATTTTAAGAGCCCTAGAAGTCGATGTTAAGGGCTTCGTCGTGTGGACGGGTGCACGGATCAATCGAAATAACGCTAATAAATTCGACCTAAACTCGTAGTGTAGACCAGGGCTAAGGCAATGCCTACACTATGAGCTAGGGGTGTGGCTCCCCAGCTCGGGCATATACTTGCACTAGCTCTCATCAAGCTAGCATGACTGTAAATAGCAGTGTAGCCATGGTAGCACTAGTTGTGGCAGCAGAGACATGTGCCAAGTACAAACCCACCGCAAACCAGTGGGTATGTACTTGGCACGGCTCAGATGTGTCTCTGCTGCCGCTATGAGTGCTACCGTGGGTACACGGCTATTTATACTCGTGCTAGCTTGATGAGAGCTAGCATGAGTATGTGTACACAAGCAGGACAATCGCGTCCCTAGCTCCTGGTATAGACATAGCCTGATTTTTGCTTTTTGAAAACGGCAGTAGGACTCTGATGGCCTTTGAAAAACAAGGTGGCCCAATAAAAAATATTACCTCACCCACCTTGTCCAGTAAAATATATTACTTCACCCATCTTGTGTCTCTAATATTCTGGGACCAACATGGCTACATAACACTGTATACAACATTTGGCATAGACATCCATTCAGATGCACTATTCAGTATTTCTGTTGTTTGTTTGAAATGGATTTCATTTCCTGCCTCATCTCTCTCCTCTAATTTTGCAGAAAAGTGCATGGCTACTCAGTGAGTGATCCTGTCAGCTGTAACATAAATCTCCAGTATCTGTTCAGTATGGGCACTTGAGTGTCTTGTATTCTTTACTACTCTTTATTGTTTCAGGGGCAGATGTTCTGTGCTCATTGATAGATGCTGTCATTTTTCTATGGTTGTGAGGGAACTGAGACCTATGTTTTTGTTTGCCTGTAGTGTTGTGCAAAATTCCACAAGCAGTCCATATCTGTGTTGTTTTGTTGACTTACAAAATTTTGTAGCTCAGAAATTTAAATTAAAAAAGCTTTTTCCCCATGTCCACTTGTATATGCATATGTCTATAGCCTTTCACATGCACCGACGTGTAGATTATTTTATTTTTAATTTAACTTGTGTACTCAGAAAACCATTTATCACCAAATGAGTCCCAGCAGTGCAGCCACTCTCTGTCGGTGGGTGTGCCTTACTTCTAAATGACTATCCACAAAAACGAATAAGTGTTGCATATGTCACTTAATCTCTTGGGAAAGGGGAGAGAGCCAGAACGTTCTCCATGGAGAGCAAGAAGCATTACAAAAGAAAGACATGCATGTTCCTCTGACAGGCTGTCCTGACACTTGTAACATCCTTGCATATAAATGAGCATGTGTTTGAAACCTCATTTTTCATTTTGCATATGGGCATGTACATTGATAAACAAGGTTAGCCCGTTTTCTCTGTTTAAAAAAGATTTTCAGAGGTTGAGGGCGGGTTAATGTTTCTCTCTTCATGCTGGAGTATAATTGGATACCTCATGTGACAGGCTCTACTACATCTCATTGGTATAAAACCTACACTTTTCACATAGACTCTTTCTTGAATGTAATCGTGTTGAGTCCAGTTAACCCAGTAAATAAATTCTGCCTCACTTGATTCATATTATGCGTTTATTTGATAAAAATATGAGCTCATAGCAGACTTTAAATCCTACAGAATAATCCTGATTTAGGAGATGAGCTTGGTAGGATGAAGTAGTGTTATGAGTTATTTAAAGCTTTCCATCTTTAAAGTATCTGGGAGAGTAATATGACATAGCTTATTAAAATAAATACAATTTTTTAGGATAGTTAGAATTGTACCAGTTGTTGTCATGATAACTAACCATTCATAGTATTATATTTTCTGGTGTGGGGTAATAGAATTAAACCTGCATTGCTTAGCATTTTACACTGATTTATTTGCCTTGATTTTTCCTGTCTCCACATATGAATTATACATTCCTTAAAGTGTTTTGTGCCAAGCACCATTTATGTTAACAGCCTGTTGGGGACGGTTTAACTTTTGCTTTGTTTTTTTTATAAAAGAAAACAAAATTATATTTACCAAAAAGATCTCCAAGTCATTTCTTGCACATAGTTCTTACTCAGTACAAGAAGATACCTCCTGTAATTTCCCTCTTTCTCCCTCCTGGCTCAATAGTTCACCTGCTTTTTAACACTACAAAAATCTATTTAAATTAATTATAAAAAACCCAACCCTTTCCTTTCTGCAGCCAGCTCAATTAGGTCAATTTAGGGCTAGATGTTTGCCTGGTGCTTGTGATAGGCACTGTCAGAGCTCCTGTGGTGAGGATGGAGAGCCATGGCTAGGGGTGGTTCACTATGCGCACTCCCGCATACACCTGGGAGTTCTGGATGGGACTGTGTTTCCTGAGCCACAATCTATCCTGGAGTTCCCCTTGGGAGGGAACTGCTCCACATTCCCTCCAGTGTGGGAGTGTGTGTAAATCACACAATCTAGCCCTTAAAATCCCTACTCCCTCCCTTGTCCCATAAAAATAAAGTTTTCTGCCACCAGCCACCCCCAGTTCCTTTAGTGCAGGGGTTCTCAAACTGGGGGTTGGGACCCCTCTGGGGGTCATGAGGTTATTATGGGGGGGGCGGGGCGGTCACGAGCTGTCAGTGTCCACCCCAAACCCCGCTTTGCATCCAGCATTTGTAATGGTGTTAAATATAAATTTAAAAAATGTGTTTATATAAGGGGGAGTCGCACTTAGGCTTGCTGTGTGAAAGGGGTCACCAGTACAATAGTTTGAGAACCACTGCTTTAGTGGCCCTGTGCTGATTGACGTTGCTGATTATATAAAAACATTGAATTTACCACATATTGTCCATCTCCCATTGTTCTCACCACTGTAATGATAGGGTTAGTGATCCCATGTAACACTGAGTGGCTTGTAATACTTCGTTGTCACAGTGGCCCGTTATTACATGGGCCTAAACTCATTAGCATGGCAGCCAGTGACTGAACCCCATATTAAGAGTGGGAGCAGATACTGAGAGGATAATGATGGAAACATTTAATTTTTGTGTATGCTTGTTAAATGTATATGGGGCTTAAAATGGAGATCTGGGGGAGGGGGTGTGCATAGGAAGAGAGGGAAACTCTAGGTTTATTCCTTAAAATATTATTAAAAATTATCTGGTTCTCTTGATGGGATTGACAGTTTGGTTTTGGCCTGGCAGATTAGCTTCCCAGGAATCAGATTAAAGTTGTACAAAAGCATCCCTCTTATTATCCCTTTCTGAAAACGTTACATATGTCAGCCATTCAGGTATTAGAGAACAATCAGACAAAGAAGCTTTAATCTCTATGTATTTTATGTGTATCTGTTCCATTAAAGTGAATGACAGGAGGCTTTTTAATTATCTGTTTTACTGCAACACATAAAAAGCTAGTAGCCAAGGCATGTTAGGAGATTTGGGTGTTTTAAAGCATATGCTTTAAATTTATAATCTATGAACTAAGTATAAAACTTTATTTAGATCTTCCGTTACATAGGTTTCATCCCAGTGTATCTTCATTGTCTCCACTGGAGTTACTGTGATTTTCACCAGTATAAATTAGGTCAGAATCAAGGCCTTAGTGTTGATTTTCTTTATAATATTTTTTTCTATAAAACTTTTAAGTCATGGGTTTTTAAGAAATAAATGGGCCCTGTTTGACCACAATAGTTAATGTTTACTAATCAGTGTTTGTTCATTTACTAAGTAGATTGTCTATTAGATATTTTTCTACTTTGGAATTTGGAGCCATAATACTGCAGTAAAATTCCAAAGAGTGTAACATAAACATTAATCACTGTACTTCAATTTGAAAAAGAGAGAGAAAAACAAAAAAAAATTTGTTAACCAGATTTGCAGATTCTACGGGTTTCTCCTTGCTAGACACGCAAACAAAATAAATTGGCACTCCAGGCTGTTAGTACCAAACAAGCAAGGTTAATTTTCTAATTTGGTGTTAGGTTTGGCGAGTTTCCTTCATAGGCTCAAGTGTGTGTTATGAATAGCTGACTGTGCTGTGCTCTTATTCACTTTCTGGTATAATTTAGTTGGGAAAGGGTTACGGTAAAATTTTGCTCTAGTTATAAATCATAAACGCCACCAGTGGAGCAGTGTTCAGGATCCCTCATTGTTCTGTAGCATTCTGTTGTGATCAGAATGGCATTTTGTGCAGCTTTCAAAATGCTGGAGACTAGATTGCCTGATGAAAAGCTTATTTATCCTTTTTGTTAAGTGTTCCATTATAAGAGTTCCTTAGGGGTATTCTCCCTGGGACAATGTTTATATGACCCCATCTACTGCTACCCAAAGATTCTGGTTTACTCAATAATGAAAATGCATAGTTTACAGTAAATTATTATCATTGCTTTAGGACCTGATTCACTAGTGCCTTGCACGGATGTTTACACCTGTGCAAAGTAGTGGGTGTAAAATGCTACCATTCTGATTTAGGAGCAGCGTAGGTTAGGTGCAGTCTGGAAGATCAGGCCATTAATATTTATGTTGCTGTACCATACCTTGTCTTTTCAGGATCAGGGCCCTGATCTAGTAGGTGCTGTGCAAACACATGTGCAGACACAGTCCTTCACCTGAGAAGACTATATATTATCATGGGATACCACAGGGCACATCTCATTTGTTGTATGCAATATTGTCAACCCCAAACATTCAAAATCATTAGTCAGGCCCCAACAAATCATGACATTGTCTTACAGATAAGGAATTTTTACATATATAGTAGGTGTTGAGTTTTTTATATTAGCCTTCTAATTTTTGAGCCTGCAGGGTACACTCAGGTCAGATTTTAAAGTTTTTCTCCGCAGGTATAGGGAGAACTATTTTTTTAAAGAAATACTGAGATTCTCATGGAAGAACATGTCTCCAGAAGCTGGGGGTTTAAGAAAAATTATGAGATTTGACAGCAGTGGGTATAGATGCCAGAGCCACTTTGTTTCATTTGAGTTCTCTCACCATAGGATATACTCCGTAGTATGTAGAGTGAGATTCTGAGATGATATGTGATTTAGGAAACACATTTTCATCATGATCTCTGAGTAGTCACTGTATCCAGATCCATATTTCAGACACTTCCCCAATTCAGATAAGTACTTAGCAGAAAAGGCCTCATTATCTTTTCACCTACCCCTGTGAAAATGAAGAGAAACTCCAGTGGAGTTATGCTGGTGTAATACTGATATGGGACTCAGAATCATTCCAAATATCTCCATCTTGCAATGGTAGAACTAGGTTTACCAGAGTCTTTTTTTGTGCCATGGAAATTCTCTGGTTATAGTTGCAGTCATGGTAAAATTGGGACAGTTCTCTTTTTGATATGATGTCCCATTTTCCTGGGAACTTCTTTCGTGATGACTGAAGTGTTTTTTTCATTTCATGAGTTAAAATGTTTTTTTAATAACTAGAAAATGTTTGTTCAATCAAGACTGAGTGTTCAGTGTGATGAACAACGTTTGGAGTAAAGAGAAAAGTTTAATAGGAGGAAAACTATTAAAGCTTTTCTTTTTCTCAAAGTGAATGTTAACAAAATTTACTCAGTGTTGTATTTAGAAAAGTTAGCTACTGGAATATCCTCCACTCTGAGAAATATGCCATTGTTGAGTAAGTAGCAGTACCAGAAGTCATTAAAAAGTGTTTTGTGTGATTAGTTTGTGACCCTAAGAAATGTTGCCAGAGAAAGGTCCTAGTTCTTGATTTTGAAAATGTGGTCATTTTATAATTGACACGTCTATAAATTGTAACTTTTTTACCTTTTGTAAAACGACACTCAAAAAGATGTGAAATTCTTTCCTAACGTCGCTTTTTTGTTTTATTGCGAAATTTGATAAAATGTTGATTTGGCTATTTTTACATTGTATATATGTGGTTGAGAGAAAAAATAAACGCAGGAGACTACTGGTTTAGAACAATATTTAATGTTTTTATTTAACAGGTAGTTCCAATTTAAAAATTAAACTTGTCAACCAGTTGTCTAAACTATGTTCTAATTACCTTGGGTATTTCTAAAACATACACATATAAAAATCCATCAAGTTTCAATATTTCTGGTTAATAACATACAGCACAGTGCATGAACTTCCAAAAAGTGTTTTTTCCTTTTGATATCACTATGCTCTCTCCTCATTAGTGGGTTTAAATGCAAACACTGTATTCGGATAATGTCAAGGGACTGAGTTTGATAAAAAACAGACATGAGTTAATGATTCTGCAAAACTCCTAAAGTTATTTAAATTTAGGGTTCTTAAAATTGAGTAAGCTATTTAAATTCCACAGCAGAAGTTGACATAATAAGGATTATTGTAAAAGCAAATCAAACCATGTACACCAACCCTGTCAGAAAGTTCAGATAAAGCAAAAAAAAAAAAAAAGTTCAGATTTTACTGGACAAAAGGTAGGAAAAACTGAAGCTATTCAGATATGAAAGGATTCTATATATCTAAGGTATTTCCAAGATACCTGTTACCGTAGTATCTAAGCACCAATAATGGCAGATAAATCATAGCAGTAGGATTAGTGTTAGAACAGTTTTTCAAGAGTCCATTCTGTATCCAAAACCACATCACAATTTCCACCATCAGTGATCACATGAATTGCCACAGAAGCATCAAAGGGTGCAAAGGGCAAAGTATGCAGCCCTATCCACTTCAACCGCAGCCACCCGACTTCATCCACCAGTCAATGGTTACTTTTGATATTACACTCGAGAGTTGAGATGTAACAATAATGCCATCCCCACCTGTTTCCAAAGTTTCCTTTGGTGGTGCCTAGCATGCTTTGTCTGCAACTGGAGGGCTATAACAACAGACAAGTGGGTATCATCCATTTTGGTTACACCATCAAGTTTTTTCTCCACCTGCTCCAAAACCTCCTTCCTGGCCCCTCTTTAGGCACCACTTTCATGAGGACCTCCTCCAATAGGAGCTGGACACTCCTCGAGCAAGGCACTATAGAGCAAGTGCCACCGCAGCATCAAGGAAACAGGTTCTACTCCAGCTAGTTGATAGTACCCAAGAAAAAGGGTGGATGGAGGCCCATTCTCGACCTATCTCAGCTGAATATTTTATTCACAAATTAAAATACTGCATAGTTACATTGGCATCAGTAATTCCCTCCTTGGAAAAAGACATGTGGTTTGCAGCGCTCATCATGAAAGATGCTTATTTTCATGTGGACGTTCACCCATCCCACAGAAGGTTTCTCAGGTTTCTGATAGGACAGGAACACTGCCAGTTCAGGGTGCTCCTGTTCAGTCTGGCAACAATATCGCGGATCTTCGCCAAGGTCTTCTCAGTGGTGGCAACACAGATTAGATGAGATGAAACAGCGACACCATCTTCCTGTATGCAGGAGTGAAAGTAAAATGGAGTTCTTACTGGTACAGGGCTGCTCTGGTCCCCCCAGAAGGGGCGGGGCTGGCGGTCAGTGTCCCCCAGTCCATCAGCGTTCTCTGGTCTGCACCACCTGGGCTCCAGCGGTGATTTAAAGGGCCCAGGGCTCTGGCCGGCGGCAGCCGGAGCCCCAGGCCCTTTTAAATCGCGGCCCCGGGGCAGCTACTTCTTCCCACCCCCTATCTTTTACCGGTATGCCATACCAGCCCGTACTCCCTTACTTTCACCCCTGCCTGTATGTGGACACCTGGCTTCTAACAGGCAGATCCTATCTGGAAGTTCAGTCAGCAACCTTGTCCTTTATCCTCCTCCTGGCATCCTTGGGAATCTGCATAAACATGGAAAAGTCTACTCTGACTCCCATGCAGCTCATAGACATTATAGGGCAAACCTGGACTTGATCTCAGCAAGGGCCTACCTCTCTGTAGACAAATTCCATACCAGGAGCAGTCTGAGAAACCGAGTCACTCTCAAACCCTGAATGACGGTCTGTGTCTGTCTTTCTTTGCTAGGCCACATGGCCTCCTGTATTTAGGTAATGCCTGTAAGAACCTTCAGGACTAGAATCTGGGACCATGGGGGTTGTGGGCCATAAACACTTCCACACTGCGACTGGAAGCTCAGCCTATGTTTCTGCTGGAGGATCTGGTGAAGCTAGACATTTCAGGAAGTACTGCCCACCAGGGTCTGTCTATTCACTTATTGTGGGTCCATCTAGCGCAATCAGTGCATTCCATCCTCCACTAGGTGGCTATTCAATTTTTATTCACTCAGTAACAACTAGATTTCTGAAGGGTCTGACTAGGAAGTAGTGAAGCCAGCACCACAGTGGGACCTCAATCTCCTACTTTCAACACTTACTGGGCCACCTTTTGAATCGTTGGCCATGTGTTTTATGTCCCACCTGTCTGTGAAGGTCACCTTCCTGGTTGACATTAGGTTGGTCAGGAGGGTGGGCAAGCTGGGGGCCCCCATGACTAAATTCTATATGCTACATTTCATAAAGAGAACGTATCCCTTTGCCTCCACCTGAAATTCATCCCAACGGTAATTTCCAAATTCCCACATAAACCAATTGATTCACTTAATGGTGTTCTTCCTGAAACCTCATGCCTCCAGCGAGAAAAGGAGACTTCACTCTCCTAATGTCAGATGAGCATTGGCGTTCTACCTGCAAAGAACGAAACCATTTACAAAATCACCTAGACTATTTGTTGCTATAGTGGAGTGAGCATGGAGACAAGCGATATCTGCTCAGAGACTTCATAAGTGAATTTCTGGCTGTAGCCTCCTTTACTATCAGTTGACACATTTCACTCCCCTGAATAGGATGAGGGCCCATTTCACTAGAGCAAAGGCAACCTGAGTTGCATTTCTTCGAGATGTGCCTATACTGGACATATGTAAGGGGGCAACCTGGAGTTCCATGCACACTTTTAAGATGCATTACGCTTTGGTCCAAGCCCCTTCTGCTCATGCAGCCTTTGGAATTGCAGTTTTACAGACATCTATACAACCAGATCCAGGAGATCCAGGATGGAGGCTTAGACTAACACAGACACTGCTTGCAAGATTTTCCGGTCTCCGGTGCATGATACACATGCATGCCCATGTGGAATATCGATAGGGACCACACATCTTGAAGAACTTTCAGTTACAGGTAAATAATCTCCATTTACCACACAGTAGTATCTGAGCTACTGCAGTTATTTTCCTGGAATCCGAAAAATCATTAACTATAGTGGGCTAGGTTTGAATGGTGACCTTTTTATCTTACGTGCTTCTATTGGCATGGGCAGGCTAATAACTACCCACAAAACTAATCAAGCCAAACGCGACTAACTCCCTATAACTTACTTCCCCAACTTGCTCCCTCCTTATATGCTGACAAAAAGAGGGGAAATTGCCTTTCGCCATTCTTATGTGTCACCTTTTTTATTTTGACTTTAAACATTTTGATCTCTTGCTGCACGTTCCAAAGAGGGAATGTTTGCAGTATTATTTATTCTTTTAATAAGGTGTGTCGGGGGGGAGGGGTCCTGTGGTTTTCATATTCAGAATCAGGAAGAGTCTTTGGTTTTTCTAACTCCTTTATTCTCCCATTCCCTTCCTCCATTCTTTCACAATTCAAGTGGTGTTGTAGCATCATAGCTATTAACCTGTATTAGAAAATAGAAACTAAGCTGTATGGATGAATGTGCACCGCTTCAGACAGATTATAGTCTTGGTTCTCCCTTTAATTGATTATAAAATGGAGCATACTTAGAATCCCTAAATACAGTCTTAAATTTTATTTTTACAAATGGCTTCAAACATAAATTGTACCTGTTCCATATTTCACTATTTAGGGCCTGAGTCTGCCTAATCCTTATTCTTGTGTGACCAGAGTAAAGGGCAGGCAGAATTACAGTCTTTGCCCTCAGAGAAATGCAAGGACTGCTCTCTCCTTACTTCCCTGGGGGAGACAGAGGACCGGGGGAGGAGAAAGGGCCTTGGCTCCATCTCCCATATTCATGGAAAATAGTAAACTGCAGCCTAGAAATGGTTGGATGCTTAGCCTTTCCACATCCAGGAGCTCTGGGAGGCAGAATTCCTTTCACTGCTACCCCTGTGGTGGCTTTTCTTTGCATTGACCCTTACTGTGGGGTGTTTACAAGGCACAAATGAGCCCTCACTAAATTTTAAACATTACTTCTAGTTATTATAACCCCGAAAAAAGCAATTATTTCATGCCAGGACATTATAAAAGCTGTTCTTTCCAAACACAAAACCTAGTGTTTCCTTATGAGTAGTTTTATAGATGTCAATCAATCTATAGCAGTGTGAAGAATTTTAAATTGAAATCTTGCATTATCTTCGGTGTACAATACAAGAGCCCTACCCAGAACTGATTTACAAAGTGGTTTGTGTACTCTGTCTCAGGAGTTGAGAACAATTCTGAAGATAAGCTTTGTAAAAGGTGACTAAAACTCAGTGGTGCAAGTAAAAATCATTTCTTGCTGGTACTGCACTCATGGGAGGGACACAAGGGAGGGCATGTGACTTCCCCATGTGACTCCTTCCCGCCCCCAGCCCAGGGCCCCCACGCTCTTCCCGTCCCCTCCCCTTGTATTATTAAACAGATGCAGTTGTAAAATGATGCTTTGGGCCCCTGGTGCCACCTGTACTTCCAGGTGTCATTGAGGATCCAGCAGCACCCCAAATTGAAAACTTCTTAAATGAAAGAAGGATAGGAAGGACAATCACCCCACTTTCCCTTAACACACTATCAGTGCCTCCCTTATGTCCAAACTAAGCTTCTGCCAGCCTGCCTTTATCTAAGTATTGCTCTCTGCCTGGCACTAGGAAAGCAAAGATGCTGCGCCATCTGGGTTTAATGGAAAAAAGGCATAGAACTGTGCGCCATGTACATCTTGATAGAACTGCAGCCCAAATTGTTTTATTATTTTCCTCAGCATGACATACAGGAGGGGCAATCAAAATCAGCCTGGCAGAACATGAATGACAGATAAGCAATTGATTAAAATCACATTCTCTGATCTCTTGGGGCCAAATCCTGTTCCCATTGAGATCAAAAGGAGTTTTGCTATTGAGTTCAATGGGAGCAGGCTTTGACATTTGGAGAGGAAAGAATAAAACCACTCAAACAAGGGCTACGTTCCTTATACCACGGGTATCAAAGGCTGCTGACTCATGTGAGAAAGTCAGCAGTATCTGATCTTTGTCCATTGCAAGGGAGAAATCAGCAATCAATGAAGCTAGAACAGTCTGTGTACCATATCCAACTCATAAGTCCATCTGCAAAGGATCAAGGAAATATGAAGGCTCCAGATTACCTTAAAGTCCTCAGTCCCTTGGTTAGAATGCTCCCATTAGTATATGTTCATAGTCCAGAGGCTGAAGCAGGAAAGAGGCAAAATGGATATGTTTCCAGGCCAGGGCCTTTTAGCTTCTACCAAGTGCCAAGTAAAGGGAAATCTGTTCTTACTGTGAAAGATGGTGTTTGGAGTCTCATGGGCAAGTTACATGTCCATCACTCTCACCCATATTCTAATTAGAATATTCACAAAAAGTCCATTAGTAGACAGGCACTTTCCAGGGTCCATTGTGAGCTAAGTGTTCCTTAATGGGCCATTCAACTTGACTTGTCCCTTCATGTGCTGGCTAAATACTTTGTGGGTGTTGCCACAGGAGCAAACATGTAGTAAACATAGCTAATATTCATAACTTCAGATATCAAGATGAATATACATGCATAGAAATAGCATAATCATAAGTACCAGCTGTTTCACCTACATGACTATTCCCAAAAGAGATTCTGAAAAATCACACCATGTACCTGAGACCCTATGTGCCAACACCATTCCCCACTGGAGTTTTGTTATCTGTTATGTAACAACAGAGATGGAGCCAGTGACATGACTCCATTTAGCCTAAAAGGGCAAGGTTAATTTTTAGCTGTTCAGGTGTGACTGCACCTTTAGTCAGTGAGGGCATACTGGCTGGCACACATTCAGGTTAAAGGGCTTCAGTGTTCCTTTGCGGTTAACTTTTTAATGTTCATAAACCTGGTATATGCTGTGGTGGTTTAAAGCATAACACGGGTTTTTAGGTTTGCAAATCTGTGAACCTCTGCCTCTTTGAGATTTTATTATTATTTATTATTATTTTGTTGATCATAATGTGGGAGGGTATCCCCTCTGCTCATGAGGTTATGTGTGTGTCTTGTAGCACTCTTCTGAACACTAGTTGGGAGGAAGTTTTTTTCAATAAGTGTGGACTGATTCTTTTGTCTTAGGCATGTAATTTTTTCAGGTTCACACTGATTAACACAGAAAACAGTTGGGGCTGTTAAACTTTCTTCAAATTCCATAGAAAATTAAGTTCAGCTATATTTTCCAGTAGAGTGATGAAATGGGTGTTTGTATATATGAACATCAACATGCTTAACTACTCACTTTCTCCCAAAATATGTAATATTTCAGTCTGTTTATATGGAATATGGGATTTGGGTTAGGAGCCATTTCAGCATATGCATGATTTATTAGAAGACAAATTTTAAGTAGAACTGTATCCTAAATTGCATTATGATATTGTACCCAAACATTGCATTTCGATGGGAGATTCAACTTCTTCTTTTATAGGAAAATACTCCTGAAACTCTTACCACAAAAGTGGTCCATAGACATGCAACTAGTCCCATTGTCTTCAATGGGATTGATCAAATGATTAAGGGTTTACAGGATTTGGCTCCAAGTTTGTAAATTGTTCTAGATGAAACTGACAATGCCTGAGCTGTCAGATCAGAAGGAGTGTCATTCGCATAAAGGTGAGCAGATGTGTGGTAAGTCTTAGCTCCATTGCTAAGATGAGGAACATATTTTAAGCAAAGTTCTTGGCAGATTCCTGAGGCAGATGGTTTAAGGTTGTCAGTGTCCAGCATTATAATCTTCACTTATAGTTCTCTCACCCACAAAGCTGGAAAATGAAGCATTTGTTTTCTTTGTTTTGCTGCTCCAGTTCCAGTTAGCAAAATTCTTGTTAGACTAGTTTGGCTGCAAAGAAGAATTCTATGTACACTGTGGACAACACCTGATTCCCATCAGGCTGCAGAACTGGGCTGACATCAGAATCCAAACATCCTCTGGTCAGTGCAAGCAGAGGCATTCCTCTAATGATTTGGACTTGATGTGATACAGTATGAATGTCATGAATAATTCAGACCAATGGGGAGAATTCCACCCTTCCCCTCTTGAGGACTCCTTACCAATTAAACAGCACAATACATATGTTAACAAACTTAAACAAAGCCTTTGTTTAAGTTTGTTAGCATATGCATTGTGCTGTTAAAGCCATATAAAGAATGAATGCCCTCCCTAGCATGTTCTGCTCCTTTAAGGAGCAGAGCGCGGCCTCCCCCACCCCCCTACCAGAGGGCAGGGACTAGTCCAAAGTCTTTCCGGTACCCCGTACCTGCTAAAAATCTCTTGCTAGTACTGCGTACTGGAGAGTACCACCCTACTTGCACCACTGCTAAAACTGTCATTGAGGTGGAAAGAGAGAATGTGAGTTGAAGGGAATGTTATTTTATAAAGCCTGTGTACAGAGAACAGAGACAGAAGTCTCACCTAGATTATTTTTAGTACAATGCTAATACCATGGCTCAGGTTAAAAATGGCTAATCTTACAGGGTGTACCAGAGGTCTAGCAATTTATTAACTAGTTGCAAATATCTTACATTGTAATAGTACAATATCTAAATGCTATCCATTTTTTAAAAAATCTTGGGATAATTTTACTGAGCTCTGGCATCTGTATACTTCACTCTGTTAGATATTTACTCAATATTCAAAATATTTTTTCCCTCGGTAGTTCCCAGAAGAAACAAGGCATCAGAAACATGAATATATATTGCACAGTGTGGAAGACAAAAAGGCAGTGTGACCAAAATAAACAAATCTTGATGGTGGTAACAAACCTGCAGGATGTACTAGGTTAAATAGTTTTTCCTTTAATGATTTTGAAATGTGGAAATGTATATACAGTGTAACATTTTTATACTACTTTGATCTTAACTGTCTTAGCCTTGTGTGTTGTGTGAATAAATCTGAGTTTACGGTCTCTGTGCTTCTCAAAGCATAAATCCATGAACCTATTTCCTTGGATCCTGGAAGTGGGGGTATGAAAGGAGGGAGTGCTGCATTTTCCTCCCATTCAGTGGAAGCCTCTTCATAGATTCCACAGAAGATTCCAGCCCTACAGATTTGGGGTGGATGGAACCAAAATAGGGATGGCACCTGACAGATTATTGGGAATAAACCGTTACCAAGTGTCCTCTATACATATTCCCCTAATCCCCTGTGATCCACAAGTATGAAGAGGGGGAGGCCTGTGCTTCCTCAAACAGAAAAATAGCAAACAAACGCTGTGAGTGCAACTCAGAGTGCCCAATCCCCTAAGTGGCATACTCCCCCACAGATCAACGTTGGGCCCTAAATTCCTGGAGGCAGGAATTGTGTCAGTTTACATGTTGAGTGCATTGTCAGCACCAATAAATAACTAATACAGTAAAAATCTAGCTAGTCCACACTCCACTAAAACTAAACTTCAACTGACAAAATAAATGAACAAAAGACAAAGTTTCATGAACATTATTTTGATTGTTTATTGTGTTTGTCCATTTATTTGTCAATTCACAAGTTCATTAATGTATAGCTGTTCTCTGGTCAGAAGTGTAAATTAGCAAAGTTCTATTGTAATAATGAATGTTATACAGGTAAATCATCCAAGCATCAAACAATGTTAAGTTATCAATTTGAGAGATTTTCCTTTAAGAAGATCCATCCATTGCGCTGTATTATTATTTATACCCCAGGGGTCTCTTTTCACACAGTTATTACATCAGGGATTACCAACTCTTTTGTAGTATGGACTACATCTTAATAAAGATACGGTCTCCCAGCCAGAATAGGTCTGCCCTCCTATTCATAGTTGGGCAGACCATCTCCTGTTTGCAGCTGCATAATATCCCTATGGGAACTGCAGCAATTGCTTATGTGGAAAGGTAATATTAAGAAAATATTTAATATATTGTTAGCTTTCTTTTAATGCAGTGCAGCTAGAAATAAGGTTAAGGAGCTAGTATCTTTTGACCAGTTTCTCCCCTGGGACTGCTAACACATGCTTCATGGACCACAGTCTGGGAACCGATAAGCTAGCAATTGTATGTTTTTGTATTTCACAATACCGCAGTACATTCAATAGGATTGTGTAAAGTTTTGCAAAGTAGCCAAAATATGTAGGAGAGCCATTAAAAGTTGGTTTGGGGTTTTGTTTTTTCCCCAGGATCCAAAAGCATAAATCACGTTACAGCAAATATGGAAAATGGGGAAAAAGAAGGAACCACTAAAATTATTGCACCTTCCCCAGTAAAAAGGTAAGTGTAATGAGACCAAAAAAGGTTCAATCTTGGCTAATGATGAAGAGCTCCCATAAAGTGTCGGATAGAAAAAGAAATATATTAAATATTAGTAGATTTTTAAGGCCAGGAAGGACCTTCATGGTGCCCTAGTCTAACCTTCTGCCTAACACATGCCATAGAATTTCACACAGTAATTCCTGTACCAATGCCTTATCTTCTGGCTGAACTAGAGTGTATTGTTTAGAAAGACATCCAGTCTTCATTTAAACAAACAACCCACCAGATTATGGCATGAAAGACACTGCCTGGGTTGGGGTTGGGGTGAAGGTCCACTGCCCCAGTGGGAGCTTCAGAAGGCAAGATCAATGCATCCAAGAATGCAGAGGAAGAATGGAGTGTGAGAAATCCTCTGAAAGGTGTTCCTAGCTCTTCTTTCTGGTGTGAGGCAGGAGAAGAGGTGGGCATGGCTCCATCCCACCCAAGCTGCCCACCTTGGGAAATCTGGCACTGCTGTCAGTCCTTGCAGCCACCACCCACTCGACTATGCTGCAGACACTGGTAAGGCCAGGCATAATATTTATCAAAGTTTAAGAATCTTTTGGGCCAGATCATGAGCTGGTGTAAATCAGCAACACTCCATTGAATATAATGGTCCATTCTCTTTCATTTTCAAAACTGAAATATACTTCTTCAGTTAATGGATATACTTAAGAGGGAAAGAAAGCCTGAACCCGAACACTTGAACATGACAAAATTGAAAGTCTAAAAAATTCTGCAGCAGATTCCCATTGATATATGTTTTTAAACTGTGTTAATCATTTTAAATTAAAAGAACTAGTTAAAACAACGTCAGAGTATATCTGCTATTCCTTGCAGACTGCATATTTTGTGTATTGTAGGCACTTGTCTGTATAGAGACTTGTTCCACTTTTAGAGAAGATATTAAGAGAGAAGTTTCTCTAGCCTGAGTGTTAAATAACAAAATTCCTAACGTTTCTTGATTTTTCTTTGTATCTGTATCAGCATTTGAGAAATATTTTCCACCTCTACTAAACATGGGGACCAGACAGCATACTTCCTCTGTGAGGCATTTACAGTTTCGTACTCCATCCCACTTCATTCTAGTAGTACACCCTAAGAATGCTTTCAAGTCATCTTTTATCAACTCTTCTGAGCTGAGTCTTCGTAGCTTAGCATCTCATTGACTGCTGAAATAGATAGCTGGTCACCTGTGCATAAATGGTATAAATTCAAGATAAACCAGGAAAAAACCAGCAATCTCTCATGAAATTCCAATGCTGACCTTTTCAGAGGTTTCAACCTTTTGCAACTACATTCCTGAAGATAATGCCAGTATCTGAAGAGCTGCCATGCTCTAGCACTCTAGCTGTAAAATGTATGTCTGCTCTGAGTGAGAAATGACTTAGGGCTAGTCTACACTTACCAGCTCTGTCGGACGCGTCGGATCGATCTTCAGGGTTCGATTTATCGCATCTTGTCTAGACGCGATAAATCGAACCAGGAAGTGCTCACCCGTCGACGCTGGTAATCCTGCTCCACGAACGGAGCAGGCAGAGTCGACGGGGGAGCCTGCGCGCCGCGGTGTGGACCAGGGGTGAGTACTTCGAAGTTCGAAATAAGATACTTCGACTTCAGCTACGTTATTTACGTAGCTGAAGTCGTGTATCTTACTTCGAACTTCGGGGCTAGTGTAGACCAGCCCTTAGAATTCTAATACTGTTAATTCAGCCCCCGGGATTATTCCTCATTCTCTTTTTTTAAAGCTGTGTTGGACATGCATTTAAAATTGTGTCATCATTCTAATAATCCCCTCATTGTGTAACTGTAGTGCTATGCACACACACACAAAAAGTGGGGCGGGGAAGTTCCCCCAATACAGGACAGAGCCTATTTATCAGGTGCATTTGCACCAACTGCAGTGAGTTGGGGTTGGGAATAGATTCTCTGCATACATCTGAATTGACAGCCAAATGGGTGCAATATTAAGAAAAATATGATTCACCCTCTGACGTGACCTCATTTATTTTCTGTCTTTTTCTGCTGCTTTGTTGGTAGCTTTGTAATTTTTACACTGTATGAGAATTAAATGATTAACTCAACGACCTGGAGTAACAGAAGGCTGAGGTTAAAAGTAGATTAACAAATTAAGTATCCAAGTTGTCTTAATAAAGCTGAATCCATCAGGGAGGTGACAGACTTTACTCTTACAGTGAAGAATGCTGGCTTGTGTCCCTCTAAACCTCTCTAGAAGCCTCTGTTGATGGTTTGTACTTTGGAAGTGTCTGTAGCATTTATATTTGCAATATGATGCTGTGCCAGTTATGAGGAACTTAGTGACAGCTAGCATGATTATCCAGTGGTACACTGGACTGGGAGTCTGAGTTAGTATTCCCAGCTGCAAAAACTGCAGGCGCTGTGGGGAAGGCATGATCAGCCAATGCAGAGAGAGAGAGAGAGAGCATTCTCCAACCAGAAACCAGTTATTGGAATGACATTGATAGCCTGTCCAGGGAGCCTTGGCCATTTTTCCTTGGCTGGAGTAAGAGATGTACAAACCAGCAATGGAAAAAGAAGAAACTTAAAGAGAGAAGAAATATTACAGATGATCTTGAAAAGATTCAGGTGTTTTAGAACAGTGGTTCTCACCCAGGGATACACATACCCCTGGGGATACACAGAGGTCTTCCAGGGGGTACATCAACTGATCTAGATATTTGCTAGTTTTACAACAGGCTACATAAAATGCACTAGCAAAGTCAGTACAAACTACAAATTCATACGGACAATGACTTGTTTATACTGCTCTATATACTATACATTGAAATGTAAGTACAATATTTATATTCCAATTGATTTATTTTATAATTATAGAGGAAAAATAAGAAAATAAGCAATTTTTCAGTAATAGTGTGCTGTGACACTTTTGTATTTTTATGTCTGATTTTGTAAGCAAGTAGTTTTTAAGTGAGGTGAAACTTGGGGTACGCAAGACAAATCAGAGTCCTGAAAGGGGTACAGTAGTCTGGAAAGTTTGAGAGCCACTGTTTTAGAACATATTGATGGCTTCTCCTCCATAGGTAGTGTAGGAGTTCAGTCAGATGCTCACTACTAACTACTTGTGAGTCCACTGTCTTATCCCTGGCTATCTTGGAACATTTTTTTCCAGAGTTAGTCAGAAATGAAATTGCAGAGCTAATTCACTGGTGCTCTTTCCAACTTCCATAGCCAGTGGATTCTGTGAGGAGTTCTTCAGGATGGAGGGCCAACGGCTTTATGCCTGAGGACTGGGTTTTCTCAGATCTTGTCTACGCTACGGGGGGAGATCGATCTAAGGGCTGGTCCACACTAGGGGCGGGGGTCGAACTAAGATACGCAACTTCAGCTACGTTATTCACGTAGCTGAAGTCAAAGTATCTTAGTTCGAACTTAAAAGCACTTACCGCGGGTCCAGACGCAGCAGGCAGACTTCCCCGTCGACTCTGCTTACTCCTCGCGCGGAGCCGGAGTTCCGGTGTCGACGGGGAGCGCTTCCAGGATCGATTTATCGCGTCTAGATGAGACGCGATAAATCGATCCCAGAAGATCGATTGCTCCCCGCCGAATCAGGCAGGTAGTATAGACATACCCTAAGTTACGCAACTTTGGTTAGGTGAATAATGTATCTGAAGCCGACGTACTTAGATCTACTTACCGCGGGGTCCACACTATGCTATGTCAATGGGAGATGCTCTCCCGTCGACTCCCCTTGCGCTTCTCGTTCAGGTGAAGTACAGGAGTCGATGGGAGAGTGATCTGCAGTCGATTTAGCGGGTCTTCTCTAGACCTGCTAAATCGACCGTCGATGCGTCGATCGCCGTGCATCGATCCTCCAGTAAGTGTAGACAAGCCCTCAGACCTGCATGTCCCTAGAATGAGCATTAATGAGGTCATGGGCAAAAAAAAGTGTTTTTAAATCATCATTGTCATGGTTTTTATTTTTATATGTATTTTTCCTTAGCTTTAAAAAGGCAAAAAGTGAAAATAGTCCAGAAACCCAAAGAAGTAAAATAAGTGCACCATGGGAGGAAAATAGCCCCCAGAGGTAAGGTAAACATCATGCAATGGCAAAGATTTTGCTTGGTTGATGGTGCAAGAGTGGTTGATGTAATACATTCATGAGTAGCAAGGTCAGAGTGAACATATATCGTGCATTCCAGGAGCCAGACCTGTATGTGTAGCATGTTACCTGGCATTTCTGCATAAGTCCCTGGGTTCCATTTGTACATTCTGGATGCCATCATGGCTTGTTCTGATCAATGCCCTTTCAGGGAAAGAACGAAACAGTTGATAAGTATTCTGTTGCTAGAAGCGCAAAGTGCACGTATTTATTTTTCAGGAATATAAATCAGAGTACAAAAGTAATATCCTGGTAGCAAATTACACTTTTGCAGAAGAAGTAAGCATTATGCTTAATCCAGCTGAAACATTTAGTATATTATTACATTCATGGTAAATTGACATTAAAAATGATTTTGTGACCTTTGAGAGAGGAAATGTTATCCAACATTTGTTGCTTTCGTGTTGCTGCTTTCGTGTTAAAATTACCCCTTTGGGAAGATGCAAGTTTGATATTTTAGCAGCCAAATTATGATAATCTTGAAATTATATAGCGCCTTCCATCCCAAAGCACTTGGCTGCAATGGCTGGTTTTCATGGTCTCTAGTAAAGAATTTCCACCATTGAAATGCAGTCACCTCTGGGTTGAAGTACAACTCTTGAACTGAGCAGAGTAATGCGATAAAACCACCATTTATGGCAGGGAGTGAAGAAGAAGAATGTAACTGAAACCCCAGAGGGCATTTAGGGAGTCAGAATGTAACACCTAAACTGGATTTTGGGCAGAATACATGGTGTTACTATCATTTTTTGTGTGTGTGAAAAATACCAAGTGATTTTCAATGGACCAAGTTAGGACCTTAGTTTAACATATCTCATCCAAAAAGATTGTGGAGCTACTTACTGTAAGAGCAATAAACTACTCTGTCATAATGAAATATACACTCACTGGGGTTTTGAAAGCGCTTATTTTGCCTTCTACCTGACTTTGTGGCCAGAGTATACATATGCTGTCATATACATGTCTTTTCCTTAAATATTTTCATACAAAGAGTATTTGTGGGGAATTACCATATTGTAAATTAATTAACCTGTGCTGTGATCCAGTCAGAATAGCAGACTGGGTCATTGCTTGGATGGGAGACCTCCAAGGAAAACTCAGGGGGCCTGCAAAGTGGTTTTGATAATTCAACAGCTCAGATGTAGTTCACCCCTGAGTTAGAACTGAATCGGTGTGCCATCGTAGGGTTATGAGCACTAGGCTGCTGGGGGGTGCAGCCTTTCAGCCAAGCTGTTAAACTGAAGAGTTGAGCATATGTTTTCATTAAATATCACTTGGCACTTTTCACAAGAGTGGGAACTTTAACTGTCACTGATCAGATTCCCAATGTTGGTAATTAATTCTAAGTTTCCCCTGCATTATCAGTTGGATTATTTTTTACTTCCAGCACTAAAACATTGTATAAAGTTATTATGCACGGTTGAAGCATTATTGTACTTCATCCCAGAAATAGCTGCATTTAAGTGATAGGGGAAGTGGTCTCTGTGGGTACATCTTCAGCGCAGTTTACCTGGTCTGGGAACCCGAGTTAGCCAAGCCCAAGTGTGAGCATCCATGCTGCAAAGCCATGCTCAAGTCATACCCATGTAGTTGTGTCCACATTGGTGCTGCACTAATCCAGGTTAGGCACTAGGATTTCTGGGAGCATACTCCCTGGTTCTTAGTGCTATGCAGTTCTATGGACCGTTTTGCAGTATATTGTGGGAGAACTTGTCTGTCCTTCGTAGGCCCCTCTGTGAAAGTAGTCTTAGCCCACCAAGTCAGTAAACAGAAGCACTTCCAGCTTGGTATGCTCCACATTGCTGTCCATGGCCTCCATTCCAACAAGTAGCAAGGCATGGCTCCAGCTCAGGACCACGACCTGTTCCAGCTGTTGGCATTAATGCTACTCTTATTTCGGGAATAGCTGGCTAGTGCAGGGCATGAAATATGGTGGAGAGCATTTTGGGAGTGGCTTGTCACCCTTAGAAGGCAGCAATGTGTCTTGCTGAGATCAGCAGGCTGTATGCAGATATGGCGCAATAGGCACAGCTGATTCAGGATTTAGTTGCTGTGAATCCCCCTATCATGACTAATGGTTCTGGAGTAAGATCACAAGCACTGAATGGTGGGAGTACATCGTCATGCAGACCCGGGATGACCAGCATTGGGTCTTCCCTACACATGAGGAAGACTACCTGTGTGGAGCTGTGTGAGGAGCTTGTGCTGACCCTTCAGTGCCAGGACATGCAGATGAAGAGGCCATATCAGTCCAGAAGCAAGTTGATGGTATTCCCGATGAGATGCCAGACTTGCTGTTTCTTGCCTTGCAGTGTGCACACTTCAAGTTTTTGATACTTTTTCTGCGCTGTATTCCCATTTGATGAATCCCCACCTCTGCCAGTCTCGTGGAGATGTTCTCACAGATATGTTGATTTTGGGGACAAACTGTGGACCTTACTTGACCACACACCAGAGGTCCAACAGACCTTTAGTGTATGACTCTGACAAGCCAGCAACACAATGGGATGAAGATTTTCTGGACAGCCTTTCTGTTCTAGTGCTTTCTGAGTGCTGTGCAGAAATGGAGCAGGTCTCATGGAATGTGGGGCATAAATGCCAGTCTAGTGTATATAAACTGTGAGGTGACATCTGGTGGGCGTAGAGGAAGGGAGTAGGTAGAAGGGCAGGAAAATACAACCCTGGAGGAATTGTGGAAAGGCATTGGAGGACTTTCAGCACTTGAGTTATGTAACCTGGGTACAGGCTGCAGCCACACTGCAAAGTGAGCATGTTCCAGCCCAAGTTAAAGTAGAGCTCAACTCTGACCTATACCTCTAGCCAGGTAAGCAAGCTGTGTTCAGAGCATCTCTAGATTCAGGTAAAAGGTTTTTCTGTGTGGACAGTAGTTTGGAGAGCTAAAACCTGAGTGAGAGCTTTGGTTAATTGCAGTGAAGAAAATATCTTGTGAGGTTCATGTTGTTTGGTTCCACAGAATATTTGTTTTTAGTATTTATAGATGCAATTGCTGATGCAGTGCACAAAGTCTCTGGAACCCTTTTTAGTTTCAAAACAAGGACTATTCTTTAGGGCATCTATGTTATGGTCTCATAACTCCCATTTGCATTAATTGAATGTTTCATGTTAATTAAAGTTATGTGTACATTGGGAGTGGGGCTAAGGTCCCTATCTATGTAAATTATAGTATGGATTAGTCTCCTGTTTTCACTAGCATTATAAATAAAATGTGTATTTGAAAGTTTAGCTCTCAGCTACAACAGTTCTTTATTACAAAAATCTTCCTACGCCAGAAATAATGGATGGGTCTGTTCTTTGTGGCTGCCCAAAACTACTGAATCAGTGGCAGTGCTCTGTAATGTCCAATTACCACACTCTGAAGGGTTCTGTGTAATTGTCCCTTGTTTTCAAGATTCAGTGTAATATATTTATTTCTGAAAAACAATAACATCCTCAATCTCAGTTTGACCAAATCTTGTTATCTACACTCCATTCAGTATAGAGAAATGTACTACTTCTTAACATGGCCATTACAGCTATTTAAACAAATTGAAGTATGTGCCTGCACGGTATTTCTGTGCAATGATGCTGGGGTATCTAAATCTTCTGATATTTTTGAGGTCAATTGTTTACTCTTGCTGTTTAACTCTAGTGGACTGTATAATTCTCCCAATGACCGCAATAAATCACCAAAGTTTCCTTACTCTCGACGACGGAACCCATCAGGTGGCAGTGAAAATGAATCTGGGCAACAAGTTAGAAGAAGGTAAGAATGTGGAAAGTTATATTAGTTTCTGCTTACAACAGAAGTCTTTTTTTTGGTTCTCCTTGCTTTGGGCTCAGTAAAGGCTCCTTAATCCAGAGCTGTATCAGAGAAGAGAAGTTGCACCAATAATCAATGAGTGAACAAAAATTCCAGAATTACTGCTCTCTATGTGGAAGGAGGAAAGTGTGGCCCCTGTGACCCAGGCAAATCCTTCTAAGTCCAGTGGGAGAGGTGGGAGGCAGGAAGGCCTTGACTTAGCCCCTTTGCCTGCTGTGGTTGCTGGTGCCAGCTGGTTTGGGGATTTGAATGATCTGCTCCTATGTGCTCGTCCCAGTTGCTGCTGCTTGCTATGTGGAGCAGAGAGAGGAGGCCGCTTGTTTGGCAATGTGATTTTATAAAGAATATCGGTATTGCACTATTGTTTTCAACAAAAAGGCTAAACTGGTGAAGCCATTAAGGAAACGCTCCTCAATATGGCCTTTGGTGACTCTCAGAACACTGGACAGTATGTTTGCAAAAACAGAGCTGTGAACTATTTGGTATGTTCCTTTAATTATACAGACATTTGAGTAACTTAAGACAAATACAATAAAACAATATGGGGTGAGATTCTGTGCTGCACCAGTTACAGACAAAGCCCCGAACTTGCAATCCAGGAAGAACGGGGGCTAATGTAATTCAACCTCCCTTTGCAGCTGCAATCCTGGGCTGCGCTGAGTGCTGGGGAGATCCCCAGCATGCTTTCAATAGGTCTCCAGGGTTATCTTAGTTGTCAGTCACAGCACTTCCTGAAATCTCCAGAGTGCTGTGTGCTGCAGCCCTGCCTCGGACACCCTGAGCACTGGATTATGGGGTTTTTAGGGCTATTTATGCTGTTGCAGCCCTTTTATTCTGCATGAATGGGTGAGCAGTGGTGAGGATCTCACGCGGTAAATCTGTCAGATAGCCTCATACTAGACCAGGGTTGGGTAAACTTTTTGGCCTGAGGGCCACATCGGGGTTCTGAAAGTGTATGGAGGGTCGGGTGTATTAAATTGCTCCCCGGAGGAATGTGCTACTTACGGTGTGCTACTTACCTACGACAGCCAGTCCTGGTGCTCTGAAGAGCATAGTAAGGGGGCGGGGAGCGGGGGGGTTGGATAAGGGGCAGGAGGTCCCTGGGGGGACGTCAGGGGACAGAGAACAGGGGTAGTTGGATGGGGCGGAGGTTCTGGGGGGGCGGTCAGGGAACAGGGAGGGTTGAATAGGTGTGAGAGTCCCGGGGGGCCTGTCAGGGGGCAGGGGTGTGGATAGGGGTTGGGGCAGTCAGGGGACAGGTGGGGTCCCGGGGGGGGGGGGCGGTTAGGGGCGGGGGGTCCCGGGACGAAGTGGTCGGGACAAGGAGCAGGGGGGGTTGGATGGGTCGGGAGTTCTGAGGGGGGCAGTCAGGGGGTAGGAAGTGGGAGGGGGCGGGGCCAGGCTGTTTGGGGAGGCACAGCCTTCCCTACCCAAGTGTAGTGTATTAAATTGCTCCCCGTAGGAATATGCTACTTACGGCTGCCAGTCCTGGTGCTCCGTAAGTAGCACATTCCTACGGGGAGCAATTTAATACACTACACTCGGCGGCTCGCAGCCCTGCCGTCCAGAGCGCTGGTGGCACGGCGAGCTGGGGCTGCGGGGGAGGGTCTGGGGGCTAGTCTCCCTGGCCAGGAGCTCAAGAGCCGGCAGGACAGTCCCGCGGGCCGGATGTGTCCAGTGGGCCATAGTTTGCCCAGCTCTGTACTAGACTCTGTGAGCCAGATCCTCAGCTGGTATAAACCAGCATAGCTCTTTTGAAGTCACTGGATTATGTTGATTTCCACCTGCTGGGTATAGAATATCAGGGTTGGAAGGGACCTTAGGAAGTCATCTAATCCAACCCCCTGCTCAAAGCAGGACCAATCCCCAATTTTTGCCCCAGATCCCTAAATGGCCCCCTCAAGGATTGAACTCACAACCCTGGGTTTAGCAGGCCAATGCTCAAACCACTGAGCTATCCCCTCCCTCTGGTGCTTGTAAGTCTTACTTGGAATGTGTTTTATTTTCCTGAGACCATTATTCTGATTCAGTTCAATTTTAGCCATCAGAATGCTCACTGGGGTCATTTAAAAAAAGGGAATTTAGATGTGCAATGTATAACACCGTATGTCATGAAGAGTATAACACGTGTGTGCCGTGCAATACGAGATCTTTTTGAGATGTATAGCATGTATTACCTGGGACAGGCATCTGCAATATCTACAATATTGATAGGTGGTCATGTCAATAACACATTTTCTCTTGGGCCACAGCATTATAGAAATGTTTTTCAAAGTCTTATCTCATACATGAGATTGTGGACACTGACAGATGCTAACCCAATTATATCCTGCTGAGTCTTGAATTTCATTAGTGCTCATTGTTTTTTCATCTGCCTTATAACAGAATAATTGTGGTGTTTGTGTGCTGTTTACTAGCCTTAGTAGAAAAAAGTCAGACTTTACTACACTGAATGCACTCTATTGGCTAACTTGCAGAGCTCTACCCTGCTCCCACTGAAGTCAATGATAGAGCTTTGTCATTGACTTTAGAGGGAACTGTAGCAATCCATCTGTGCATAGTTAAAGATGACCTGCAAAGTTCAAGGGGGAAAAAAGAAAAAGTGTGTCAATATTTTGCTTTATACTAATGTGTAAAGAAGACCTAAAAGTTTTTGTTATTTTCTAAATACTTAAAAATTCAGGACTTGTCTGCTTTGAAAAACACTCTGATGACTGGAGAACTAATAAAACTGACGTCACAGTAATTGGGAGGGGAAAGGATCTTTTGTCAGTTGATTATAACCTTCAGACTTGATCCTCAGCAGATGTAGATCAGCTTAGCTTCACTGATTCACACGAGGATATGGCCCCAATTGTCCTGGTTAACTTCAGTGACTTTTGGAAAAGGAACCTCCTTGTTGAAGATTGAACACCATAGCCCCTCCTTAGTTAAGGTATGAGAACTCAGAATATACATTCCTGGTTCCCCTAGGAGGTCCTCCAAATAAACCAGGGAGAACCAGACTTGACATTCCTCATATTTCTAATGTAAAAAAACAAAGAGAGAAAAAAATCAGCCCTTAATCCCTTCTTTATACATCATACAGAAGCAAAAGTGGGCACAAGATCAATTAAAAATCTTTTTCGGGCCACTTTTAAAGAACACTGTTAAACTCAGTAGAATCACAACCTGATCAGACTGTTTTTTCCTTCCGTTTATTTGCAAAGTCCACTTAATTCACTCTACATTTTTTAAAGTACTTCAGTACCCTTTAAAAAATGAATTTCAGATCTCACAAACAACTCACTGGTGTTCCATGTGCATATGGTAGTTTTTAAAATGGTATAAGAATACTTTGATCCTTCAAGCGTTTTACAAGCATCAGCTATTTTCTATCTGAAGGCTTTGTTGGAGAAGGTGAGTGCCTATTAATGTTAGACTTCAAGTGGCCCATAGATGTTTCATTCAAAGCTTCCCTAATTATCTTTGTCATAGGAAAGCCCAGAACAGTGGTGAAGATTCAGATCTAAAGCAAAGGAGAAGGTAAATATTATTTGACAAGGAGCGATTGGAAAGAGAGTATTGGAGACTTAGTATTTATGTCTCAGTAGGGATGAATTACATTCTAATACAAACAACAAAATGGTAGCATACACAATGTTCTTTAATTACAATACTTTAATAACCTACAATAGCACAAAATTGTCTATTTTTTATGTATCCATAAGTCTAAATTGCTACATTTAAAGCTTTGTATTAGTTTTTTTCACTGGATCATTAAAAAATATGCTGAATCTCACCCATGTAAAATTGTATAAGTACCCTTTGTCTGCTGAAAAGCTTCATAGTACGACCTCAGTTAGTGCTTGGTAGACTCACCACCGCGAAACTCACTAGAAGTTACCCTGCAATACTAGACCACCTGGTGAAAGTTTGCTAAGGGCGTGTCTACACTTGAAAGTTATTTTGAATCAACTTGAGGTTTTCAGGATAAATTGCATTGCCTCCACATACACTTTTTGTTTAGAATTATCTGGTGTCTCAACCTACTGTAATTAACTCATGTTGGAAGCGAGTTTACCAACGTTCAGGATGAGTTTTCTCACAAGAAGTTAGGTGTGAACACATCCCCATTTCAATTCCACTGTTTCACCTCCCACTGCAATCCCACATTACTTTGCTGCACACCTGGGTCAGCGTCTCTGTTTACCCGTGTGCCCTCTACTGTTCTGGGGTCATCTAGACTGGCTGTCACCTCACTGTTTAAATGCTGGTATGAGCCAGATGCACCCCTGTGCGATCCAGCTCATGGTAAATTCACACACCAATGGCTATTAGCCAAAATGGTCAGGGACGCAACCCCATGCTCAGGGTGTTCCTAAACTTCTGACTGCCGGAAGCTGGGACTGGATGAGAGGGAATGGATCACTCGATAATTGCCATTCTGTTAATTCCTTCTGAAGCATCTGGCACTGGCCACTGTTGAAAGACAGGATACTGGGCTAGATGGACCATTGGTCTGACCCAGTCTGGCCATACTTTTATTCTTAAAAATGTCATGAAATCGTTTGAAAATTTTCAAAGATCTTTTGCAGAGAGCAGCATGAAATCCTTACACAAAGATATAACAGCCTATCCTCAAAATAGGAGCACAACACATCACTGACCCTGTGTCCTTGACCAGTTGCATCATTCAATAAAGATTATTTCTCTGGCTGTTAATAACATCCAAAAAATCTCTCCGCCTCTTCTTCCCACCCACTGGTGAGGGCTCTCTTGATTGCTGTCCCAGAGGTTGTACAAAATGCAGCAAGCTCAGGGTATAGTTAAACAGCTCCTTTCTCCTATCCAAGTGGCCAGTGAAAGGCTTGATAAGCAAGGAAGGTGCTAATTGGCAGAGTCCAGAAACAGTGGCTCACAGAGAGAAGCCGCTCCAAGAAAAGTTCATGCAAAAGTGACTGCTCAGTTTCCTTCGCATGTACCCATATTGCCTGCATCATCATGACACCTATCTCTCTCAAGGCAACCAAAACCATCTTGCTGCCAAACTGCCAATACATATGGATCAGCCTGTTCACATACTGACTGTCAGCAGTGTTTCCTCCATGCTTCTTCATACCAGTCTGAAAATCGTGCAACGCTCAAAAATCCAGGGCAATGATGGGATGAAAGGACAGGAATCATCAGAAACTTTTAGTTTGACCCCAAGTCCCAGAATTGTAGTGGGTTCAGGTAGGTGTCCCACAACGTGCAGCGAGGAGAAGCTCAGAAAGCCTAGAGCCTAGCAGGAGAAAATTCAATAGTTTCATTAATGATTTGGGTAATGGAGCAGAGAATATGCTTATAAAATTTGCTGATGACATCAAACTGGGAGGGGTTCCAAGCACTTTGGAGGACAGGATTAGAATTCAAAAGGACCTTGACAAATCAGAGAGTTTATCTGAAATAAACAATATGAAATTCAATAAAGACTAGTGCAAAGTAGGGAGTCTTAGGGAGGAAAAATGAAATGAACAGCTACAAAATTGGGAATAACTGGCTAGGTGGTAGCACTGCTGAAAAAGATCTAGGAGTTCTAGTAGATCATAAATTCAATATGAATCAAAAATGTAATGCACTTGTGAAAAAAGGCTAATATCATTCTGAGATGTATTAAAAGGCATGTTGTATGTAAGATATGGGAGGTAATTTTTCCACTCTACTTATCAGAGGTGAGGCCTCTGCTGGAGTAGTGTGTCCAGTTCTGGGTGACACACTTTAGGAAAGATGTGGACAAATTGGAGAGAGTCCACGGGAGAGCAAGAAATGATGAAAGGTTTAGAAAACCTGATCCATGAGGAAAGATTTAAAAAACTGGGCATGTTTAGTCTTGAGAAAAGAAGACGGGGGGTGGGAGGGGAACCTGACAACACTCTTCAAATATGTTAAGGGCTGCTATAAAGAGTGAAGTGATCAATTTTCCATGTCCAGTGATGATAGGCCAAGAAGTAAATCGGCTTAATCTGCAGTAAGGGAAATGTAGGATAGATATCCTTCTAACTGTAAAGGTAATTAAGCACTGGAATAGGTTACCAAGGGAGGTTGTGGAATCCCCATCAGGTTAGACAAAGACTTATCAGGGATGGTCTAGGTTTACCTGGTCCTGCCTCAGCACAGGGGGCTGGACTAGCTGACCTCTTGAGGTCCCCTCCAGCTCTACATTTCTATGATTCTGTGACTACACAGTGGGATGCCCATCCTGAAGGCTGTGCACTTATTTTGAAAAAATGCAGTAGTGTGTGGACTCAGTGGTCCAAAAGGGAAGTAGCTAAAGCCTAGAAAACACAGCAATGTGGACATCTGCTTTCAAAACAGTTGTTTCTGATCATTAACACGGAAAAACATACTCTGAAATCACTTTCAAATATAGAGAAAGTTTTACATTCTCTCTGCATCTCTGCTATTTCCTACTTCTTGTTGGATATTGTTCATAGACTTGTACAGAACTTTACAGTATTATGGATGTTCTAATAATAGGAAACAAATGAACACAAGCTCTTTATTTTATAAAGTATTAATTGCAAAATGTTACATAGTTAATATTGAGAGTGAACTAATTGATAATTCTTGTTCTTAGTTCCTGATTTACTGTTCCACTCCCCAGGTCACGATCTCGTTGTAATACCAGCAGTGGTAGTGAGTCAGAAAATTCTAACCGGGAGCATCGGAAGAAGAGAAACAGGTAAACTTTAATTACTGCAGGCATTGAAGTGCAAAACACAAATAGATTGTTAATATTTCTGTAACAGTTCTGCTTTTCTGCTGATCTTTCTATAGACTATATTAACTTGGTCTAGTTTTGTACAATCTCACTGAGACACAATGTGGCAATTTAAAGCTCAAATTTGCATATAAGTACTTTAATTAGAGAAGCACATATACATATGTGTATGCAATCAATTCTAATCCCCATACTGGTCATTTGGGAAGAATTCATTATTAATGCACCATGCAATCAATTACATGAAGAAGTTTACAACAGATTTGCATTTTTAATGTATCATGTGATCCAAAAATGAACTGTTCTAATGACTATTGATGCACATAATATCTGGCAGTGCAGAGTATGACATTCACATATACTTGTGAATTGTCAGCATCTCAAAATGTGACTAAAATTGAAGGGAAACAACCCACTCTACCATTCAAAGAACAAAGTCTATTTGTAAAAGAAAAGAGTGTGTCAAGAGGATGTCATTACTCCAGCACATTGTCAGCAGTGTCTCTGCGGAAGGGAATGGAATCATGTTCTTAGATCTGAATGACCCCATTTCCATTTCTTCTTACTGCAATCTCTTCTAAAAGAAAACTTAGTTCAACTTTCCCATCACTGTCATGAACCCAAATATTTGTTGGCTGGCTCCAGTCAAATCAAATTCCTTACTTACTGTGCACTGATTATGGTTGTGGCTGGCATGTTCGGAGTAGAAAGGGATGTTTTAAGTTGTTGGGCGTCAAATATTTTTATCCAATTTTTTTTTTTAAAGTACAGCCTAGAGAAACAAGAAATAGTAGGCTGAATTTTAATATCGGCTTCTCTTAATGCCATTTCAAGGATGTAACCGCCACTATTTTAATTACATGGGTTGCCTGCTACACCTGAAGGAATACCATGATTGAAGACAAGCAAAATAATCAGTTATTAACTATGACTATTTTATTATTAAAGAAAGGAAAAGAACGGAAAGGAAAATAAAATAAAAACAAAACAAACCAGAACATAAACAAGCAGTAAGCAATGGTTACTTCAGACACAATCTCTTTTGTATGGCTCTGTGGAGAGCTCTTAACAGAGGTAGTATGCATTAGAGAGTGGGTCCACCCTGCTGGAGACACTCTTCTCTAGGTAAGATAAAACCAAAGTATATTATTCCCCAAATCAGTAGTGAGTCCTGTTTTAGTGTACCATAGATAACTAACACAGTTTATACATGAACAAAGGAATTTTGCTTAAGGCTTGGTGAATCTGGTTTGGTTTATCATGGATAACATAGTAAACAGTTTATAAATGGGCAGAGGTAAGTGAGCTTAACTAGGGGAAGTGTAGTCTAGTGGATAGAGCACTAACTGTAGACTCAGGAGACCTGATTTCTGTTCCCAGCTCTACCACGAGCCTGCTGGGTGACCTTGGGTAAGTTACTTCCCCTCTCTGTGCCCCTCAGTTTCCTCATCTGTACAGTAGAGCTAATGATACTGACCAGCTTTGTAAAGTGCTTTGAGATCTACTATTGAAAAGTGCTGTGTAAGGGCTTGGTTGTTAGTATTATTAACTAAGACCCATGAAAATGAAGAAAATATTTAACTCAGATTCTTAAGAAGTCATTCAAGAGTTATTCAGTTGAAAGAACTATATTTCTTGTAAACTCACTGATTCATTTGCAGGCATGTTCTTGAAAAGCAAATTCATGAATGTTAAGAACCTTTAATTCAGAGTAAAATCCACTGGTTCTCTCTGTTTGCCAAGATTAGCTTATGTCTTCTCTCTATAGATATGAGGGAAGAATTGGTAGGGGAAGTAGAAGTGAGTGGCAACCTAGGCAGCAGTGACCATGAGATGGTTGAGGATCCTCACAAAAGGAAGAAAAGAGAGTAGCAAAATACGGACCCTGGGCTTCAGAAAAGCAGACTTAGACTCCCTTAGGGAACTGATGGGCAGGATCCCCTGAGAAGCTAATATGAGGGGGGAAAGGAGTCCAGGAGAGCTGGCTGTATTTTAAAGAAGCCTTATTGAGGGCGCAGGAACAAACAATCCCGAAGTGCAGAAAGAATAGCAAATATGGCAGGCGACCAGCTTGGCTTAACACTGAAATCTTCGGTGAGCTTAAACTCAAAAAGGAAGCTTACAAGAAGTGGAAATTTGGACAGATGACTAGGGAGGAGTATACAAATATTGCTAGAGCATGCAGGGGTGTAATCAGGCCAAGGCACAATTGGAGTTGCAGCTAGCAAGGGATGTGAAGGTTAACAAGAAGGGTTTCTACAGGTATGTTAGCAACAAGAAGAAGGTCAGGGAAAGTGTGGGTCCCTTGCTGAATGAGGGAGGCAACATAGTGACAGATGATGTGGAAAAAGCTGAAGTACTCAACGCTTTTTTTGCCTCAGTCTTCACAGACAAAGTCAGCTCCCACACTGCTGCACTGGGCAACACAGTATGGGGAGGAGGTGAGCAGCCCTGTGTGGTGAAAGAACAAGTTAAGGACTATTTAGAAAAGCTGGACGTGCACAAGTCCATGGGTCCACATCTAATGCATCCAAGGGTGCTGAGAGAGTTGGCTGATGTGATTGCAGAGTCATTGGCCATTATCTTTGAAAATTCGTGGTGATCGAGGGAGGTCCTGGATGATTGGAAAAAAGGCAAATATAGTGCCCATATTTTAAAAAGGGAAGAAAGAGAACCTGGGGAACTACAGATGAGTCAGCCTCACTTCAGTCCCCAGCGCAAAATCATGGAGCAGGTCCTCAAGGATCCATTTTGAAGCACGTGGAGGAGGGGAAGGTGATCAGGAACAGTCAACATGGATTCACCAAGGGCAAGTCATGCCTGACCAACCTGATTGCCTTCTATGATGAGATAACTGGCTCTGTGGATATGGGGAAAGCGATGGACATGATATATCTTGACTTTAGCAAAGCTTTTGTACGGTCTCCCACAGTATTCTTGCCAGCAAGTTAAAAAAGTATGGATTGGATGAATGGACTATAAGGTGGATAGAAAGCTGGCTAGATTATCGGGCTCAACGGGTAGTGATCAACGGCTCAATGTTTAGTTGGCAGCCAATATCAAGCAGAGTTCCCCAGGGGTCGGTACTGGGGCTGATTTTGTTCAGCATCTTTATCAATGATCTGGATGATGGGATGAATTGCACCCTCAGCAAGTTCACAGATGACATGCTGTAGGGTATGGATAGGGTCCAGAGTGACCTAGACAAATTGGAGGATTGGGCCAAAAGAAATCTCATGAGGTTCAACAAGGACAACTGCAGAGTCCTGCACTGAGGAAGGAAGAATGCCATGCATCGCTACAGGCTGGGTACCGACTGGCTAAGCAGCAGTTCTTTCGAAAAGGACCTTGGGATTACAGTGGACATGAAGCTGGATATGAGTCAGCAGTGTGTCCTTGTTGCCAAGAAGGCCAATGGCATAATGGACTGTATTAGTAGGAGCATTGCCAGCAGATCGAGGGAAGTGATTATTCCCCTGTGTTCGGCACTGGTGAGGCCACACCTGGAGTATTGCATCCAGTTTTAGTCCCCCCACTACAGAAGGGATGTAGACAAATTGGAAAGAGTCCAGCGGAGATCAATAAAAATGTTTAGTGGGCTGTGACACATGACTTATGAGGAGAGGCTGAGGGAACCGGGGTTATTTAGTCTGCAGAAGAGTGAGGGGGGATTTGATAGTAGGAGCCTTCAACTACCCGAAGGGGGGTTCCAAAGAGGATGGAGCTAAGCTGTTCTCAGTGGTGGCAGGTGACAGAACAAGGAGCAATGGTCTCAAGTTGCAGTGGGGTAGGTCTAGGTTGGATATTAGGAAACACTGTTTCACTAGGAAGGTGGTGAAGCACTGGAATGGGTTACCTAGGGTGGTGGTGGAATCTCCAACATTAGAGGTTTTTAAGGCCTGGCTTCACAAAGCCTTGGCTGGGATGATTTAGTTGGTGTTGGTCCTGCTGTGAGCAGGCGATTGGACTAGATGACCTCCTGAGGTCTCTTCCAACCCTAATATTCTATGATTCTAGGAGTACACAATATGCGTGCCCCAGTGTTTAATGGAGAAGATGTTAATGCCATAAATTACCATAGTATTTCAATATCCCATTACTATTACTACAAGAACAGTTTATATCTAATCCCTTGGCCTTGGCAATGATTTTGCAAAGATTGTCTCACCAATGATGCTGAAGTCTTGGTGATGTCATCATCTTGCAGAAGGAGTGCTGGGCTGGAAGATTACTTCTTTTGGATGTTGTGTTGTGGCTTCTTTGTTCTTTGTCGTCTTGCACCTATTTGTTTGCTTGGACAAGAGGGGTTGACCAGGCAGAAATGAGTGTGCTGAGCTGGTATCTAAGTTCAGACAGATTTATACTCTTCTTTTTCCATAGTCTCTTAGAAGGTGGAAGATGCACCACTTTCAGGGGCTTGACTGCATCCAAATAGCTGCTGTCACCTTTTGATTGGCTCAACACCTTTGTGGGATGGTCTTGGCCGCATTTTCAGCCCATGAATTACTATCTCTATGTGTATGCAGGAGGGTTGTAAACCTTCTTCAACTTACGGTGATGTGGCTTTTGTCTGTGGTGGGAAATTCTTAGAACATCTTTAAAGTTAGAGTTCTAATTTTCTTTTATTCAATTATTTTTCTGAGATATCAGGGTCAATAGGACATTCTATTTCAAATGAGCCCAAATGCTTCTATTTTCTATATAAAAGGCTTTCCGCTCTTAAAAGTGTCTATTAAAACTTCTGTGCTTCTTAAGGAATCTTTAAACTTAAATGGTCACCAAAGAAGGTATTGTCTTTCATCTCAGAAGTTCTTTGAGAGTTGGTTCTTGTCTTTCTGGGTTTGGAAAGGTACTAGTTTAAACATTGTCAGATAAATAATCTATACTCAAATGGCTTCTTATATTAGTAACCATTTATATCAAGATCACTGACTGATAAAACATCTTAGTACTCACATAGCCATGATATGAGTAAGTTATACCTTAAATGGTTCCATTTAGTTATAATTAATTTGCAAATGAACATCACAAAAGGAGCTTATACCATTTTAAGCATTTAAGGAATAAACAAAGGTTATCACATTTTAAGTAGAAATATAGGGTTATAAATAAAAACAAATCCCAACTGACCATTTTTTCCTTAAATTAATGAAGGCTTTAATGTGTTTATAAAAGTAAGCAGTTTCAATAGGAATAGTTCTAGATTTCTTTGGTTTTAAAACTAAGGTTTTTCTTCTTGAAGAGAGCAGAGGGGAATCAAGAGGCTCCTAACTCAGCTTTTGCGACCTTAGTAAACCAGATGCTGCACATCATTCTCTTTGAGATCCTAAAAGAAGAATATATTTACATCTGTTAACAAATGGTGAGATGCCCTGCTCTTTGAGAAGACACTCCTGTTGGCTGCTTGCTTTTTAACCAAACAGTTTCCAAGTTACAATCTGCAGTAGCATCTGCCACAATTTACAATTAGACTCCTACCAAACACTCTGCAAGGCAAAAAAATCACAGTTAGATATATCTGTCTAATATAATATAAAATAAAATAATATAAAATATTAAAGCAAAATAGAAATTTTAAACCTGCATTTTCTGCCACAGTTTCTGCCATCAGACCTGGAGGTAATAAGTAGAGATTTGTGGCCAAGGAGGAGGTATTCTCTTTGGAGCTTTTTGTTCCTGCCACTTATCGGGAGAAGCAGAGGTTTCCTAAGGGTTTCTTCCTGAACATTTCCTTTAATGAAATAGGCCACCAAAATCATAAGTATGTGAGCCATAATATTCTCCAAGCATCATGTATATAACAGTAATTGTAAACATGTCCTAACGTTCAGTAATGGCCAAGGCAAATATGTAAAAACTTAGCATTATGAAAATTATAACTTTATTAATAACCATTTTTGCATCAATATTGAGGTTCATCCCCCTACTATGCAGTATATACAGTACACGTTCCGCCCCCTTCCCCACCCTCCCCAGTTTTGACAACATTCTTAATTCCTTGAATCACTGTCCTTGTTTATTTTTTCTGTGATCAGAAAGTAGCCCTTTAATCCCTGGCTGTTAAGAAAATCCTATTCCACGATGTTCAGCTGTGCCACTGTATACAGCCAGAATCAACCATAATGAACTGCACTGACCTTATCATGACTAATCCCTCTGTTGGAGATTTAGGGGCCTTATTCTTCAAACCCTTACTCAAATGAGTGGTATTTTTTGTTCAAGTAAGGGTTTGTAGCATTGTCTCCAACACTGTCCACAGTTCACTGTGTTCGATTTGCAATATTTTAGCAGAAAATACACAGATTTTCTTGGAAAATGACCAAACTATTTTGCATCTGCAGGTTAAAGAGGGTTTGGCTCCACCAGAATTTAAGGTCTCTTGACAGACACTTCCAGCTTAGTGACCTCTCCTCCAGAGGAAGTCTTCTTCTCACCCCATCTACATCAACTATGGGCTTCTTTCCATTGCTCAATTCCTGAGCTTCCTTCCAAGTCAGACACCTCAGCCAAGCCCATGCAGAAAGAGACTTGCCAGCATTAGCCAGGTGTGCACTGCACCACCACCTCTTACTTGTGAATTAGCACTGATTCCAGGCTCCCTGTGACCGCAAGGCTCCCAAATTCCAGTGTCAGTCTTGGCATTGTAGGTCTAATAGACTCAAGCCCAAAGGAAATAGTAGAATATGCACTGGGAAGTCTACCTTGTCATTCTGAAATTCCGCAGCTCAGAGCTAGTGAGGTATGTTGTGGCACCATCTTGCCAATGGTCTGCCCATAACAGAGTTTGCAGTGCACTGCACTACAAGTGCCCTTATTCTCTTGGCTTCTCATACTTCAGGACTATTCTGTTGTGTTTGGGATTCCAGTATTTCAATGGAAACATTTATGTTTCAGATTTACTTTTAAGGTGCATTAGGTTTTGTAAAATCCTTTTATTTCTACAAAAATGTAAATTGTGCACCTAAACTGCTTGACACTGTCCGTTTTTAAGATGTCAAGTATCAGAAGGGTAGCCATGTTAGTCTGTATCCACAAAAAACCGAGGAGTCTAGTGGCACCTTTAAAGACTAACAGATTTATTTGGGCAAAAGAGAGGGGAAATTGCTTTTGTAGTGAGCCAGCCACTCCCAGGGCTGGTCTACACTAACCCCCCAATTCGAACTAAGATACGCAACTTCAGCTACGTGAATAACGTAGCTGAAGTCGTATCTTAGTTCGAATGAAAAGGTACTTACCCGGGGTCCACACGTGGCGCGCAGGCTCCCCCCGTCGACTCCGCCTACTCCGTTCGCGGAGTAGGATTACAAGCGTCGACGGGGGAGCACTTCCTGGTTCGATTTATCGCGTCTAGACAAGACGCGATAAATTGAACCCAGAAGATCGATTGGACTCCTCCGACGCGACGCGTAAGTATAGACGTACCCTAAGTCCCTATTCAAGCCCAAATTAGTAGTGTTAAATTTACAAATGAATTGTACCTCTGCAGTTTCTCTTTGAAGTCTGTTTTTGACGTTTTTTTGTTAAAGTATGGCTATTTTATAATCTGTTATAGAATGTCCAGGGAGATTGAAGTGTTCTCCTACTGGCTTTTGTATGTTACCATTCCTGATGTCTGATTTGTGTCCATTTATTCTTTTACGCAGAGACTGTCCCGTTTGACTAATGTACATGGCAGAGGGGTATTGCTGGCACATGATGGCATATATCACATTGGTAGATATATGTGGCTCATGTGGTTGGGTCCTCTGATGGTGTCTCTATAGTAGATATGGGGACAGAGTAGACAATGGGGTTTGTTACAGGGATTGGTTCCTGGGTTAGTGTTTCTGTGGGTGGTGTGTTGTTGCTGGTGAGTATTTGCTTCAGGTTGGGGGGCTGTTTGTAAACTGGGATTGGCCTGCCTCCCAAGGTCTGTGAGAGAGTGGGATCGTTTTCCAGGATAGGTTGTAGATCGCTGATGATGTATTGGAGTCTGTGTGTACATCATCATGTACAGCTGGGGGCTGTACATGATGGCCAGTGGTGTTCTGTTATTTTCCTTGTTGGGCCTGTCCTGTTGTAGGTGACTTCTAGGTACCCATCTCGCTCTGTCAATCTGTTTCCTCACTTCTCCAGGTGGGTATTGTAGTTTTAAGGATGCTTGATAAAGATCTTGTAGGTGTTTGTCTCTGTGTGAGGGATTGGAGCAAATGCGGTTGTATCTTAGGGCTTGTCTGTAGATAATGGATCGTGTGATGTGTCCAGGATGGGAGGTGGAGGCATGTAGATAAGTGTAGCGGTCAGTAGGTTTCTGGTATAGGGTGGTGTTTATGTGACCATCACTTATTTGCACTGTAGTGTCCAGGAAGTGGATCTCTTAGAATCATAGAATCTCAGCATTGGAAGGGACCTCAGGAGGTCATCTAGTCCAACCCCCTGCTCAAAGCAGGACCAATCCCCAATTTTTGCCCCAGATCCCTAAATGGCCCCCTCAAGGATTGAACTCACAACCCTGGGTTTAGCAGGCCAATGCTCAAACCACTGAGCTATCCCTCCCCCCCTCTTGTGTGGACTGGTCCAGGCTGAGGTTGATGGTGGGGTGGAAATTGTTGAAATCCAGGTGGAATTCTTTGAGGGCCTCCTTCCCATGGGTCCATATGATGAAGATGTCATCAATCTAGTGCAAGCAGAGGAGGGGCGCTAGGGGACGAGAGCTGAGGAAACGTTGTTCTAAGTCAGCCATAAAAATGTTGGCATACTGTGGGGCCATGCGGGTAGCCATAGCAGTGCCGCTAACTTGAAGGTACAAGTTGTCCCCAAATCTGAAATGGTTGTGAGTGAAGAGAAAGTCCAGCCACCAGGTGTGCCATGGTCTCATCAGGGATACTGTTCCTGACAGCTTGTACTCCATCCTTGTGTGGCATATTGGTGTAAAGAGCTTCTACATCCATGGTGGCCAGGATGGTGTTTTCAGGAAGATCACCAATGCATTGTAGTTTCCTCAGGAAGTCGGTGGTGTCTCGAAGATAGCTAGGAATGCTGGTAGTGTAGGGTCTGAGGAGGGCGTCCAAATAGCCAGATAATCCTGCTGTAAGAGTGCCAATGCCTGAAAGCTTATGCCCAAATAAATCTGTTTATTAAGGTGCCACTGGACTCCTTGTAGTTTTTAAGATGACATCTTCACTTTATAGTGAACTGGGTTCTAGTGAGTTTTAATTTTTGATATGTCTATTTTTATTATTGCTGATAAGCACAGGCTGATGCAGCAAAAGATTTATCGTGTTAGTCATTTTCCTTTAAAGTAGCACTTTTTATTTACCATTTTAGTAAAATAATTCCCCAGAATGCTAGGAAGGGGGATTTAAAAAAATCCCACAACCTTTTCATATTGCATTAGCTTTGCAGAACAGCATTAATGGAACCCTGTCTTTTGTCCCAAGGGGAATCATATAAGTAAAATAATGCTGCTAATACAAGCTACTAGTGCTACCCATTATTTCATATATAGTGCTATGGGCAATAAATTATTTACAAGATATATCAAAGCTCGTGGCAATAATTATTGTATTTATATATATAATCAAAGTAGTGGTATGTCTTATTCTGTTTGTAAAGCACGGTGTACATTTATGGCACTATATAAAGTATTTACAATAATAATAATCCAGGTATGAATTGCAGTAGTTAGAGATATTAGAAATCTATTGTGGTTTTCAAGTATACTGGTAGGAGGAATATTGATCAATGAGATTTCTGTAGCAATTACTTAAATTAGAGCAAGGTCTTGTGACATTCTCAGCTAACAATAAGCTAGTGTGTGTGGATGACTTGTTTGCTAGTCAAACCAGGAAGTTAGGATGAAACACTAAATGGAGTGTCAATGATCACTGGGTATTTAACGTTTTTGTATCTTCTCTTAGAAGGATGCAGTTGGTTTTTTCCCTGCGAGGCTTTGGGCTCAGTATGTTGTTGTTAAGGGAGGTCCACTAGCAAATGAAGGAAGATAGCTACAAGCCAACTAACACAGAGAAACACTTAGTAAGAAACTCTTGCAATATAAGGAATGAACTGCAAGAAAGTGTGGGTGTTGTTTGTTGTTTATCATTTTCTTAAGAATAAAAAGAATCTGCTCTTTCATCTAGCCTTTCTTCTGTTCAGATTAAAGAGCTAAATATTTCATAGCTCACATGTATTTTTGTAATATTTTATGATTTCAGGACTGGATGGCATATAGGAATGTTAATGATATAGAGTTTTTTACCTCTAGGTCACCAATTTGATTCCAGCCCAGATCAAAAGTCATTACCAATCTGACAGCTACTTGGTAACATATATGAAATAAGCTATTGGTCTTTGTTTTGTTCCCTGTGGCCAGGTACAGGGAAAACACCGGCCACAGTCAATTGCCACCTTTGTAAGCAGTTTCAGCAGGTATTCAAAAGTATGGAATGGACATGGACACTGAATCTTTTTACTATATCTTCTTACTAGCAGAGGTAATCCAGCCAGATCAGTGTTAAAGTAGCAGGTTGACATGGAGAAGTTTGTGCTGCCACTGCCCAGGCTGTATATGTTTTGTTGATAAATATGAGTTCATTTTCCAGTGCTGTGAATCAGGCACATTGCAGAAATGAGCACTTTTTGGTTTTGACAAACAAACAGATGGACACAATATTCACAAGTATCAGGTGAAAGCAAATCTAGCATAGGTATGCAATGAAAAATCAAGAGTAATTGTGAGGCCTTGTAAAAACAGTGAAAATTAGGTGAAGATTAGGATTAAGAGAACAACAAATATTTAAGCATTCTTAATAAACACATTAGATTTCAATACAACCTGTGTATATTTTATGCTGAGGCAAAATTATGTAAATAAATTACAGCAAAAACTATTCTGAATATATTTAAATAATAAAAGATGCATGTCCTGTATTTTCATGCTGTGGTCAAAAGAAAATTTATGAAGTTATTAGGTATTATGTATAGTACCAGTTGCCTTCTAGTTGGTTATATTAATAGAAATCTGATCACATCTCTAGAGTGTAGCACAAAAAGTATTAAGCAGATATATTCTCAAATATGTATGTTTGAAATGGAACTTCAGCAGTCAGATGAGCCTTCATATTCTTACGGTGTTCTCTTAAGATCATATATCATCTGCATAAATATAGTTTGCTATCATATCACCTCTATAGGCTCCAAGTCACTTGTCATGGAAAAAAATCTGAAAGCCAACATGTGAATGAATGCAGTCCTGCTGTTTTCCATTTCATCACCATGTGCAATTTCTTTATAGATAATGCTCATTTTTTCTATCTGGAGCTATTTACTTCAAGTGGATTTTAAAAAAAAATGTTTTACAGTATTAATGATAGGGGGCCAGATCGATTCCTTCCACAAGAGAAAAAATGCAAAAGGAGTGAAGATTGAGGGAAGTTGTAATGGAGCTAAGTAAATGGTAGGACTGGTCAAAATGTTTCCATCAGCGCTGTTTTTTGATGGAAAATTGGGTTTGGGGCTCAATGAATTGTTTCATTAAAAGTGTCTGCTTGGTGGAAATTTTCATTTTTTGTCAAAATATTTTGACTGAAAACCAAAAAGTTTTAGTCAAAAATGGGAGTTGTGTCTCATGGGAGCTGGAATTTGTTCCTTGTGCCTTTTTCATGTATTTTCTCAAAGTATGGTGTTACTGTGGTGATCCTCCACATAGTTAAATGTGAGCCACAGCCTGACACATACAACCTGGTACAGCTTCCCTGGCTGGACACTCACCCAGCTGCTCTGTTTGTGTTCCACCACAGTGGGACCTGTGCTCTTAAGCTACCCTTAGGGTACGTCTATACTACCCGCCTGATTCGGCGGGTAGCAATCGATCTTCTGGGATCGATTTATCGCGTCTCGCCTAGACGCGATAAATCGATCCCGGAAGCACTCCCCGTTGACACCGGAATTCCAGCTCTGCGCGAGGAGTAAGCGGAGTTGACGGGGGAGCCTGCCTGCTGCGTCTGGACCCGTGGTAAGTGCTTTTAAGTTCGAACTAAGATACTTCGACTTCAGCTATGTTATTCACGTAGCTGAAGTTGCGTATCTTAGTTCGACACTAAGTGTGTGTGTGTGTCCCTCCCCTCTTCTCCCCCCCCCCCCAGTGTGGACTAGCCCTTAGTCAGGGTAGGCTGTGGCACTGGATTTTTCCTTAGTGTCTCTGACACGTTTCCTAGGCACAGACTTTCTGTTACTGCTTCACGGAAATCGGATCACCTGACCCAGCTGCCTTAGGTCCCCAGGACCAGTGTTTAACCCTGCCGATAGCATGAGCACATCCTATCCCAGAGCTCCAGTCTCATGGGTGCTCTGGGTTTAGAGTTCACCTCTACAGATACATGTGATAGTGAAGTACACAGACGTCGTAAGGTTTTCCCCAAACCAGTCACTCTTTATTTTAGCTAGCACGAGAAATATACAGATTTAGACAAAACAATAAAAATAACTCTATGCATTTCCCTGCTTCAGTTTCCTCACTAATCTGAAGCATTCTTTGGGCCTTGGTCAGAGTCCTCTGAGGTATCTGGGATCCCCTTCCTGCACATTGCTTCTTTTCCTAATCCTGGATTCTGTCTGTCTGTCTCTCTCTGACCTCTACAGTCAGTGCCCTTCCATGCTCTTTCTCTGAAATGGCCAATGAGAGACCCTCTTTTTTCTAACCTCCAGTCCCTTTTGTCAGGTGACTCCCTGATTGGCCTCATCAGAGATTTCTTACCAGAGGATCCAGTTGCCTAGTTACTTCCGCTCTGGAGTTCAGACTTGAAAAACTGGTTTACCCTGGGCAGTAGCTATCTCTTTGTCCAAGAGTACTCCATTTGAATGGATGATCATTACAGTTTAATGACCATTGCTAGCCCTGTGACAGGTGGAAGAATTTCTCCTGTGGGTTTTAGCTCAATGTGGAGGCAAAAGACAGCGAGGAAGGCAAACAAGCTCCACTTTCAAAATCGAGCTGACAGTCTGACGTAGAAACACAGAGAGTCCCCAGTATCAACCAGAATTCATAAGCTTTACATAGACACATTTCCAAATCGTCACAGCTTCATAACCACATCTAATCCGAATCCTGCAGAGATATAACACTGGTGTTTTTTGTTTGCTGATATTGCTTGTTTTTTTAGCTGCTTTAGTACTTTATATATTGAGATTTTTCAATACTATATTTGCTGCAAATTAAACAGATAAGTAAACATGATGGTTATTGTTGGGTGAAATTGTTTTACAGCAATAGTAGGAAAGGAGACAGCAGAAATATAAAGTATTCAGAGATAAAGTAATGCATGCCCAAGGATTTGCTTACCATCCAGAAATACATATATTCAAATTTTTAAAAGGCCAATATATATTAACTAGGGTATGCAAAAAATATTAAAGGTTAACAGGGAAGCATAGAAGGAAGAAAGCCTCAGGAGTGGAGGAAGGCTGGCAGAATGCCAACTGAGGGCAAGAACATGTAAAAATTATAAAAAGCAAAGATGGAAAATGAGGAAATTGCAAAAGAGGTGAAGATGAATAAGACATCTTTCAAGTACGTGTGGAGCAAGAAATCATTGTTGAAAACAATGCCATCTCTAAGAGCTAGTAAGGGTAATTTATGGACAGAGAAGGCTGGAAAAAATGGAGAGGTGCTGAAAAAGTAAATGAGTTTTTTGCATCAGTGTTCTCAAACCAATGCCTGAAACAAACATATATTTTCAGGGGGAGGAGAAGCGATAAAAAAATTTAGAGCATCTGAAGACTGACAAATACAGAGCCAGATGGGGAACTGCAAGTTTGATTTCAACAGTAGGAAGTTGTTAGAAATTCTAGTCCAAGTCTCTGCTTTCCTGTATCTAACATTTATCTCATCATGCTTTTAATATCTAATATATGAAGAGTTTCCAGAGATTTTTTACAAGAAGAAAGTAAAATATCTGGATTCTCAGGCTCAGGTTTAATTTCCAAATTTTACACAGAGCTCACAAAAACTGATGTGGAAGATAAATGTTGCTATATGATGAAAAGGGGGAAAGCTTCAAAGCAATATCTCATTTTAGCAGTGGTCCCAGATTTGGAAAAGAATTACTATCTCCTTCTCTGTATTTCAGTCTATAGTACCTCATCCACTTTCAAATCAAGAAGATTTTAAAAGTGTGAAACCAGTGCATGCTGGGGAGAGAGCAAGGGAGAAGTACTTTCTTCCATATCTGGAAGGAATGTCCAAAGGTAGTCACATTTTATACGTGTATTCAGGATTTAAATCTTGGAAATCACTGGATGAAGATTGCCTGAGAATCTTTCATAATTATTGAAGTTGTTTCAGGCTGTTACAATCAGAAATATTCTAGCTATGGACGTATTTACTTTCATAGTTCTGATCCTGTCATGGACAACACTTAGTACAATGGTTGTATCACACCACTGTCGTTCCAGCGCTGAAAATGGCTTTGAAAACTATTCTTGTTCATCACATTGTATTTGTTTAAGCAAAAGGTATTAGCATGAAATAACACAGAACTGTGGTGTTTGAATCTTTGCTAGTTCAGAAACCAACGGTGGTTTCAACCTATACCCAGTCTGTGAGATCTTCTTTTCTCTTTTTTATTTTGTCATTCTTTATCTTTAGAACTGTCAGACTTTCAGCTGTAGAAAAGCACTTTCCTGTTATATTTTTAATTTAATTCCCTATTAGCCCCAAGGATTTCCAGTAGTAGAGTGGGCTGCAGAAGAAAGGACTTGTTTATTTTATTAATGAAAGATCATTAATCAGAAGCCTATTGACAAAAGTGGATGGTCAGTGCAGGAGTGTAATTTCAAACACTATCACCAAGGTGTACAATCTCACTCACATTGTGGCCAGTGGGTGTATACATCATGCTCTGTTGTAATCTGTAGTGTATTGCAGCTGGTTTCTAATTTTTTATGCTAGACAACTAAATATTTATGAAATCCTACCTCCAGCAGAGGTCACGTGCCTCCTCAACAGACTGGATGCTATCTAATGATACTGGGCCTGGTTCTCCATTGCCTGGCACATTTGTAGTCACAAATGAGCAAAATTGGTGTCAAATACTACCATTCTGATTTGGTAGCATTTTGCACAGGTTTAAATGACTGTACTATATCAAGGCATTTGACACTATTTACACCATGTATGATGGCTGCCCTTTGACACCCTATGACTGATTTTGGATGAAAATCACAATGAATTACCTGTTGATATGTGAGTTCCTATATTACATTTCTATACATAAACTTGTTAATTCTTGCTACTGCAGATTACAGGTTTAAAGTGACTTGTTTAGAGATGAAGACTTGATGCTCCAGTGTGTTCTGACTACTTTGTGCCATGCAACAGAGCTTTGCTGATGTGCACTAGCTGAAGATCCATATATAGAGAAAATCAGATGAAAGAAACAAACAGTATGCATAACATCGCTAACCTGATATAATTAAAAATTCATCTAGATAAAGCTTGTTACTGGCAACAACAACCAGAATAAAATACCTTATATTCCAAGGGAGTGATATCTCCTTTCTGACCCTCTTGATCAGCCAGCCTGTCAGAGAAATATCTTTCTGGCATCTTTTTTTCTCGTGTTTTTCTTTCCAGTCCTATTTTCAGGTTTCTTTAATATGCCTGGTTTATTGTCATATCAGACACCCTCCTCCCTCAGAGTGGTATTTCACATGGCCTGTCTCTAAATTCTTGCAGGATTATATTCAGTGCTGTCGCTAAACAGTTTCATATCCTATTTGCCTGTTCCATCTTTGCATCTGATCACCCCCAATAAACATCTCCACCTCCAAGATTGGCTAACTTTTGGCTAGGCCTGAATGACCTTGCCTTAACATGTTGATTGTTTTGGCTGGAGGCATCACCCTGAAATAAGAGCAGTTTGTTATTAGTGATGCAGAGCTGATAATTCATTGCTGACATTCATTCCAATCTGCACTGGCTGTGAATCATGGACTGATTAACAGATCTGTCATTATTTTTTTAAAACATATCACATTTGAAAATAAGTGAGTTGAACTGACACTGAAACCTCTTTGTAGAGAATTTGGACATTTTTAGGGATATAGAAGGATACAGGGGATTTGCTTTTAAACCCTAACAAAAGAGATAAACACTAGCTATGCTAGTGCACTGTATATGGGTTTCTGCCTTTAAGCACATTCCCATTGGTACATTTCTCATTTATTACATTAGATTATACCTCATTTTACACTGATCTGTTTTGGGCATTATTAGAATAAGGGTTAGACATTAGAGAGTCTGTTCTCAGAACGTGTTCTAGATTGGATACTTCCAAGTGCCTGGACTATTTTTGACCTCCTTACTTACAGAAATCCATCCCATCTCTCTCTCTAAAGCATCAGTTGCTGTAGTAACTGGGTAATCTGAACCTCTTAAGCATTGTTCTTACAAACAACAGGCACTTGACTTCACAGTGTCATTCTCTAGGGCAGGGGTGGCCAACCTGTGGCTCCAGAGCCACATGCGGCTCTTCAGAGGTTAATATGCAGCTCCTTGCATAGGCGCTGACTCCGGGGCTGGAGCTACAGATGCTAACTTTCCAATGTGCCAGGTGGTGCTCACTGCTCAACTCCCTGCTCTGCCCCCACTCCACCCCTTTCCCCAAGGCCCCTGCCCCTTCCCCCAAGCCTGCCGAGCCCTCCCTCCTTCCCCCTCCCTCCCAGAGCCTCCTGAGCATGCAAAACCGCTGATTACGGCAGGCGGAAGGCGCTGACTGGTAGGGCTGCCGGCCGGGAGGCGCTGCGGGCTGGAGGGCGGAGCTGATGGGGGGCTGCTGACATATTACTGTGGCTCTTTGGCAATGAACACTGGTAAATTCTGGCTCCTTCTCAGGCTCAGGTTGGCCACCCCTGCTCTAGGGAAACCCTCAGGACATTTACTGGACTTCTCTTTTCATTTTTGTCTCCTGGATCCATACATGGAGGTAACCCTCTGTGCATAGATCTGCCTCCTGCATGCAAGAGAGGCTCAGCAGCATCCATGGCAGTGTCCCTCACACTTCTGGATCCCATATAATGTGTCCCATGTGAATCCAAAGGCCTTGCAGGGGGGGATGCAGCAGGTACTTGGCAGGTTTGGGGTGAAATGTGTGGGTTGGAGAGGTCTCAACACAGCTGTGGGCAAGGCAGGCCCTGGTCACCTGGCTTCATTAAAGCCATACTGCCAGGTCTGCAGCCATAGCTGTAATGAGCTTCATGGAGCTGGTGAAGATAGTCCTGGACTCCTCCTCCTCCCTGGAACCTACCCAGATCCTGAGAGAGTTTCAGGCTTTACGCTTTGATCCAGCCGACTGTTTTTGAGCAGGTACTTTGCAAAGAGACCCTTGTGGACTCTTCCTACTCCTTAGGCCCGTTAGTAGTTTTGCCACAGAAGGGAGCAAGCTGGTCCAGAGTATTTAGAAACAATTGCAGAAACGTTAACGGCAATACCAGACGTATATTAAAAGTCTGTGGATTTGAAAAGCAAAATAAAATCAGCATACAGCCCTATGGAGTACTTTTGGCTTAGGTTAGGAGGATGGTCTTAATACAAGTTGGAGGCCATGTTTTACTGTTTTGGATTGATTTTCCTCTTGTACAAACTGAATTTTTAAAAAAATGTCTAAATAAATTTGGTTTTCTTTGATACAAGCTCTTGTTTTTGTAATGGTTTTAGGAAATAAGTGAAGTAAAAGGAAATTTATAAATATTCCGTAAATGCGGTTGTAACCAAGCTTGCTGATCAGCTCTTTTTAAGATAGCAGCAGGGGCGTGTGCAGGAATAAAAATTTGTCAGCTTTTGGAGGGGCACATTTTGTGCCCCCACCACGGCCCTGGGGGCTGGAGAACTTCGCTCTCCCCCCATAGCCCGGGGGTCAGAAAAGCTTGTTCTCCCCACCACAGCCCCAGGGCCAAAGGAGTTCAGTGCCTCTGCTGATTATTGGGGTGACCTGTGCCGTGGCTTGCCCTGCCCAGATAGAAGTTTGAATAACACCGGAATTCCCTCAGAAAATACTGCAAAACACACCCAATGCCAAAGCATTGATCCTCCAGATGTTTACTCTAGATGTGTTGCTTTTTATGCAGGTTACGGCAGGAGAATGACATGGTGGATTCAGCTCCTCAGTGGGAAGCAGTACTGAGGCAACAAAAAGAGAAAAACCAGGCTGATCCCAACTACAGGCGATCCAGGCACAGATCTCGATCGTACGTGAGCATTTCCACACTTGGACATGAAATCAAAGATCACTGTAATGTATTTTGCACCAGGACAAATAATTCTGACCTAATTATTATTACTTCTCTGTAGGCTGTTCAGGAATGGCAACTTTATTGACGTTTACTTGATTTAATCTTGCATTAGCATGACTTCTAGGAATAGTCCACTTTGTAGTCCCCCTCCAGTGGTGTAGTGGTTTGAGCATGAGGCTGGAAGTAAGGAGATGTGAGTTCTATGAGAAACTCTGCCACTGACTCAATATGTGAACTTGAGCAAGTCACCAGGCCTTTTGTGGCCCTAATTCTATAAGGGGCATAATAACATTCCCTGCCTTTGTACAGCGAGTGAAGATCTACAAGTGACATTTCTCTTTGTGAAATTCCCACACAATTTAATTTAGCCCCCCAAAAAATCTATGAAATACTGTTCCAGATTAGACCAGCCACTAGCAGCTTCACTTCAAATTACCATTTGTAAGCAGCAGTCAGGGATTTATTACAACCTGCTGTCAGATTTCCGTGATAGAGTGGTGTTGCTAGGCAATGTCGTGCATATGTTCAGCCATCCACTGAACAGTGAAGTTGCCAGTTCCTAAAATTAATTTTCTTGTGAACTAATGAAAGCGTATTGGTTATTTTTTAATCTGTGGATGGTCAGGGTTTAGAGAGATTCCAGGAATATTATTCTTGGTATCATTAATGTCCAGCATAACTTGTGAATAGAGAAACAGTCAAACGCAGGGTGGGGGTCCCAGGTATCTAAAGGAAAATGCCAGAGGATCCATGGCAGAGGAGAAGGGTTGGAAAGCATGTTGAAGAGTGCCAGGAGACCAGCTGGGAGGCCCGGGAGACTCAAGAAGTAGCTTGACTACTACCATAGCCTAGTTGCCTGGCTAAAATGGATAAATTGTCCATCCCAGGATGCCTGTGGCTTAATATGAGAACAAGGTAATGAGCTCTAAACACTTACACAGCTACAGTCTCATAATACAAGTTTTAGTTACCTTCCATATTAAGCCAGAACTATTGGCATTGTGTGAAGCATCAAATTGCTGAATTTATTTCCCCTCATAATGATTTATAGATTTATGCCATAAAAATAACAAAATGTTTCTAATACAGAATTGGGGTACAGATCCAGGCCTTCACTGGGATATTGCACCTCCATGTCACCAGTAGATGCAGTCCAAGCTCTGGCACCCAAGAGGCTGGGAAATAGTAAACACAAAATTAACAGTTGATTTCAAAATGTAAACCAATAAAAATAGCGGAGTCAGACTTTTCTACCAAGAGCTCCAATACTTTAAAAACTTGGTTGGGTTGGGGGAATAAATACAGTTGAACCCACATATAGCGTGCAACAAATCCAGATGTAGAGGATCTTCTGCATGCTTATGCCTGGTAGTGGGGTTATGTAGGGAGTCTCTGCATTCGTGTAAACCAGTGGGGTTTTAGGTTGGTTTAAAATAAGCTGGTACAGCACCAGGGCCGGCTCTACCATTTCTGCCGCCCCAAGCAGCACGCCGAATTGCGGCTGCGGGCGACTGAAGATAAGACCTGCTGCCGAACTGCCGCCGCCACGGGTGGCAGAAGACCTGCTGCCAAATTGCCGCCGCCATGGGCAGCGCATGCCGCCCTGACGTCACACGGACTGCTGCCCCCTCCAGATTGCCGCCCCAAGCACCAGCTTGGAACGCTGGTTCCTGGAGCTGGCCCTGTACAGCAGGACCAAGAAATAATACTTGCCAGCATCCAGTGGTACCTGGGCATGGACTGCAAAGGGGCAGTGACATCTACTTTGCCAGCAGAATGGAACAGCTGCTTCTTGTCTCTGTTTATCTCCCCACACAAAGAGTGTTACTCATGCTTTGTGTAAGGAGGGGGTGATCTTGACCCTTAGTGAAAAGATATAATGAAACTTTGCTTATAGGTAAGTTGAGGGTAAGTCCTGAATTGTTTCAATGCATGGCCTTGTGTAACTTCCAGTTGTAATTCTAGAGAGCTTCCCCTTAAAGTGAAGCTCCGTGGAGATAAAAAGACTTTCCTTTAAGAGGGTTGTACCACACTTTAAAAGATTTTTTAAAAATCTTCAAAATCACATTAATAACTTGTGACTGGAAGGGTTTATCCATTGGGGTGCAGAGGAAATACATTGAAATTTGATGAATACATGCAACATACAAATGTGCAACTATTTTACTCTTATCTATTGAATATAAAGAACAAACCAAACTACGATATAAAGCTGTATATCTGTGCTGACATTTCACAGTTCTGATATTACAAGCCACCTGAGTTCGGTTCTCATGGTTACCAACATCATCAGAACCCATTTTTATCTCTTAACTCCATATGTCACAGTTTTCTTCCTTTATGAGAAATGTGTAGTGCCATTAGAATTCCAAATGTTAAGAGTTTTACAGGCTTTGTACAGATCTGTTTTCTTTCACCATCACTTAAAAATCAAATGTTAATAGGTGGACTTATTCTAGGAAAACACATAGCTAAAAAGTGTCAATATAATAACTCATTTGTGTTGAAGCTATAAAACATAAAGTAAGTGTGATTTCCATTACTTTTTGTTACCTCCTAGATAGAGAGCATGTTTTAAACCAGGAAGTGCACTCTGAATTTCTAGCCCTTATATAAAATTTGTAACTAACTTTTTCTTTGCCAAATAAGTTTCTGTTACATTAATGAGACGCCAGAGGCTCCCTCTCGTGGCTAGTTTAACTCATGCAATGATGAAACACTGAATTAAATCAGTGGTGTAAAAGGCTTTGATAGGTTATATTTTCATTAAATATTATTGATATAGCAATATAAATGTACACAGTGCTTTACAGAACAAGACAAGATCCTAGATGGTGAGGAGACAAATCTTAGGATATTATGTTTTTTTTCTCTTCATTGTGATAAGGATGAATATATTTGTATCATTTGTTTATCTTTCTAAGCAAAACAGAACAAAACAAATTGACAATAAAAACATTTGACATGGACAAAAACAGCCAGGAAAAAGAAAACGTTAGCTCTTTAAAGATGTTTCTTACAAAAATGATCAAATAAAAGCTTTTAAACCATTTAAATGGCAAAATTAAACAAGAGAGACAAGGTGGGTGAGATCATATCTTTTACTGGACCAACTTCTGTTGGTGAGAGAGACAGCTTGTCTCTCTCACCAACAGAAGTTGGTCCAGTAAAAGATATGATCTCACCCACCTTGTCTCTTTAATATCCTGGAACCAACACAGCTACATCTAGACTACATACAAAAAACCAAGACAGGTAGACTCAAGCTACAAGAGGGTGTAACAGCATTTATTAAACTTGGTTGTGGCTCAGCTGTGTGATAACACGGCTTGATCTATGTAAGACAGAGAAAAATCAGGTCCCTAGTGCAGGGTGTGGGGTTGCTTTTTGTTTATTTGTTTTAGTCTAGTCATAACACGATTCATTCCAGCTCACACATTTAACAATACTTTGAACTCTTTCATTTTAATAGTGTAGACATGGCCATTGTGTTAAATTGAATGCAGGGCAGATAGTAGTTAACTACAAATTGGGTTCACTTTAGGAGCGTGAGGTAGAGGGACAAATCAGCTTTAATTGTGTCTGGTTTCACTTGGGCTCATCACCCTGAATGCCTTTGATAATGAATAACATTCAGTGTTAGTTTTTTGCTACATTTTTTTCTTGGAAAAATATTTGACAAGTATTTGACCCTTGTTTCTTTTTATGGCAACAGCAAATGTAAAAAGCTCCAAATTCTAGTTTTGCCAGGCTTATTTTCAAGAGTTCACGTAAAACATCTATGTAGCCAAAGGGGATTTTTTAATTGAGAAGAATGGCCATTTAAATTCCATGGCTATTTAAATCCACTAAATGCTGCCTATTTGCAAATCATGAATTCAAAATGAATTGTTAATAAGAGTACAGATGCGAGCATAAAATTAATGTAGACATTATTAGCATCTAGGACTATTTGAGCTTGTAAAAAACAAACAAAAAATAAAATTAAAATAAAATTAAAAACAAAAAAACCTTGGAGACAGCATTTAATGGAAATTCTCATTAGATTCCTTGAGCATTGGAAAATCTGATTAGCTTAGGAACGGTCCAGAAGGTATTGTCTGTTCAGAACTCAGTTCAGATTTATAACAGGACAGTCTGAATATACATTATGCATAACACAGTAGCCGAACTCTTCTCTGAACTGTGGATTATAAAATGAGGGGCATGGGGAGTGGAAAGGGGCGAGAGAGAGAGAGAGACTGTTTGGTATTCATGATCAAGAATGCCTTTGATTTAATGGGAAAGCCCCTTGTCCCTTGATGTTGAGTGATGATATGCATTAAGGATGAAAGCTCAGAAATATGCAGTGGAATTGTTTACAGGTTCTGGATGTGTGGCTTTTAGAGAGTGATGAAAAGTCAAAGTAGCTTCTTATCTTGGCTGGTCTTAAGACTTTATACCAGTAGTCAGAATTTCTCAATGCAAATCAGGTTGCTGGCAATGATGGGCGATACTACGACATCCAGGGCCAAGTAGTGAATAGTTTTATTGCGTAAAAATGTGGTCTAATTCAGTGGTTTGGTGGATTGCAAAATACATTGTCTTGTGGGAGCACTGGGTTCAGGAGTGATCTGGGTGCTCTCATACCTCAGGCTAGCTAGGATTTACGAGCATTATACAAGCAATACACTAGCCTCCCTTGAGGAGCTGGGGTGCATCTTGCATTGAGCTTTCACATTCCCTAGTGGCTGATTATTCAGACTCAGAAGAGCCCCAGGGTGAGTGCAGAGTTCACAGCTGCTGCTTTGTGAGTCTGGGATGGAATGAAAGGAAAAAAATCAGTTCAGAATTAAGGGGTGAAATATGTCATTAAAATCCCCACTCCTATACCTAGCAGCTACCTCAGGGAGGTGAAAGCACCATAGCATGAAAGGAGGAAGAGGAGGAAAAAGAGTTGCAGGCAGAAGAGAGAGAGGAGGAGAAGTGGGAGGGTAGAGAAGAAGAAATACATTGACATACACAAAAAAAAACACCATCAGTTTTCATGACAAAACCTAAAAATATCGTAAAAAGATTTACTTTGAATGCCATTAGAGAACCATAAATGCAAAGGGTAATTTCCACCTTTCTGATCTGTCTGGTATTTGTCATGCCAGTCACTATAGTATCTTTCAACACCTGAACACCTGTAAAATCTCAAAAGTTAACAGTTTTTATCTCTAGATCATCTATACAACATTAAATATTAAGTCAAAACAAATGTTACTAAATGTGATTCCCCTCGGCTGAGACCTAGAAATAACTCAAAGATGGGAAAGGTGAAACAAAAACATCTTTAATTTTTCCATGAAAGAAAAGGCAATCTGCAGTGCAGGGGAGCTTTAAACTATCCTGATTAGGCTCTGCCACTAAGGCATCTAATACCAATTCAGCAAAAGCTTCTTTACATTTAACACAAATGCAAAACTCTGCCATGTCCACCTCTCCCCACTCTTCTTTCAGATCTCTGTACCCTTTCATTTCAGAGCATTTCTGGTCATCCTCTAGTTTACAGTCAGAGAGTTTCAAAAAAAACCTAACTGTGCTCCTGTTGAAGTCAATGAAGCCCAATGATTTCAGAGGGAGCAGAGTTAGACCAGGGCTGAGTGCTTTTAAAAATTGAACCGTTAATGTCTGGAAATGTGAGAAAACAGGTTAGTTGTATAAAAATGGGACCTTTGGGAAAGAAAAGCACTATGTAAATGTAACATAATTAATTATTCTTACTATATTCAGAGAGATTTAAGGCCAAAAGGGACCCCCTGCATAGTGCAAGCGATATCAATTCACTCAGTAATTCCAGCATCCAGCCTATAACTTGTGGTTCAACTAGAGTAATAGTTATTACTTATTTATTTACTATTATAAACATTTTTTTTTCTGTAACTTTAAGGGTTTGTCCGGAGGGGGTATCCCTCTGAGTTTGGA